>OX459038.1:1200000-2400000 GCA_949775005.1 Orthosia gothica
TACAATATGCACGATAAAGACGCCCCATGTGAGGCCCAAGTCTTCAACCAACAAGAGTCTTTATCATGCGTCCTCAATGACGTAACATGCAAAGAAACCTGGACAAAGCTTCACAAATTAAACATGTGGCTGTTTACGTTGTGCGGGAAACAGCTGATGCGCGTCATATGTAACGATCAAGTTACGCCAGCGGTCATTGACGGGACTGGAGTGATTTCCTTGAAATCAAAGTGCTTACTACAGAAAAAGGACGCCACAATATTTACACACAATCAGCTGGGAAGTACTTTTAACATGGAACCAGAGATAGAAATACCAACTATTAATTCGACTATTAACCACATCTTTGACCTCGGCTGGCAGAATGCAAAAATAAATATAACTGAACAAGAAACGCCAACTGCAGTAGAAATAAGAAAAGTAGCCCAGCAGTTGGAATCCCAGAAAAGCAGAGAAATATTACCGAAGGCGTCTGACATGTCAAGTCACGACATTTACCTCTACTCGGTTACTTCTTTGTTGTTGGGAGGAATCGCCGCGCTTGCCCTCTATATTATTATTAAACGATGTTTGAAAGCAAAGAAAGACGTCAAAACACTCTCTGCCGAAAGAGGAGTGACACCTAGAGGAAGGGATAACTTTGGAGGGGACATCGAGCTACAAGAAATGCATTTGACAGCAGCGGAGCCCGTTTACAGCGAAGCAAGACAGCCGATGAAAGCATTTAACTTTGACTAAATTGAGTGTTATAACTTATACCTATATTTTTACATATTTTTACACATTAACTATTATTTACTATTTAACTTTAAATAACTACTTTCCACTTTAATTATATTATTATTTGCTTTGTAATGGATGCTCATCCCACTTTTCCCTCGGGAGCATGTACGGTTCACGTACAGGCAAATTGCTTACGCCGCGACCTACTTTTAAATACTCGTTTTTATTTACTTTATTATTATATTTAGTTAGTTGACCAATAGCTGCCGTAGCGCTATAATCGCGGATTAGCATCCAACTTAACTTTCGTGTAACTTTTACGAATAAAGTTTACGGTGGTGAAATCTGTGGTTTTCGTCAACTCACATCAAACAACTCAACTGTAAGTAACCGGCTACCTCTGAGCCGTACAGATGCGTTGGGAAATTGCACTATTACTAAATTATTCTGTCACCATAAAGATTGTTAAAACTTTAAATAATTATGTAGATACATGATAAACTTCGTATTTTTTACTTCAACATCTCTTTATTTGATTATAAAAAAATATAATTCGATTATTAAGAGAAAAGTATAATAATTACATTTAAACCTTGATTTGAATTTTATAGATGACGTGTTTCCGAACGTTTTATTGTTGGTTTCTTTTTTGAGCCTATTATATATGGAATTTGAAAATCGAACTTCGAATCGACTTGTTTCTATCTCTCGCTCTTTTCGTATCGAAGTGAAAGTGACAGAACAAAGTGAAGTTCAAATCTTTCGAATGTTGTGAGTAGACCCAGCACTGACTCGGCATTTAAAAAAAATAATTAAAAAGTTACTTTGTCTCACGCTCGCAGCAAAATCGAATTTTGCTCACTGTCTTTAAGCAGCAAAACCTGCTTGTTTGAGGTGCTGAGGTGAAATAGTTATTTATGCTACAAGTGCGGAAGGTAGGTGATTTCCGATGAGTAGCATTTTTATTCACGAGCGAGCGAAGCGAGTGAGTGGATAAACCGACACGAGTCGGAAATCATCTTACGTACGTGTATCATACAACATTTTACTATGCATTGTGCGAGGAAATAAATAAATTAATAAAATGAAATTAATAAAATGGCGGGCTTATTCAAGCGCGTTCAACATATCCACAGATTAACTAATAGTTCCTCGGACATATCTACTGCGCATGTGCAAATAGCTGTCACATCGTAACGCAATAAGGCACGAGCAAAATATACGTTCTGCCAAACATATTTAATGAATATTTAAAATTAATATATTGATCAAAATCAAAATCTAGAGTAATTAAAAACGCCTGAAATAAAGTATTAGTTTTATTTTACCTTTTATATGAATGATAATCTGTAGATAACTAATTTTTAAAACTTTTCTCAAATAATAAAAACTCTATGCGTCGGGCTGACGTTGGAGTTAAAAATTAAAAAAGTACAGGAAAGTAAAAAGCACTAGTTAAAAAAAGTGACACTTTCCGCACAGTTTGGCTGCTTGGAAAACCGCTCTTTTCGAGGACATGCATAGTAAAATAATTTATAAAGTTCTATGATTAATGTACGAAACAGTGATTCCAGTGATTCTAATGAATCTATAAACATGGGAGTCTTAGATTCAGATTTTGATTATGGTAGTGAATAAACCAAAATTATTATAGAATACTGTTGTGTTTTTTTTATTCGGCTTTATATATCACATATACCACATAATATCTAAAGTATTGCCTGCCTAAAGTACCTATAGTATTTTTATTCAAACGAAGTAAAATTAATAATTCTAAAGTATCAAATTAGGTTATTCCAAGTATTTCATACTAGTTTTGGGGTTGCTATGCCGAGATTTTTTAAATTTGCCGCGCTTTTTCATTCTCTACTTTCGTTTGCCAGACTCTATCTATCACGTCTGGCGATCAACGACATTTTTACCATACATAAGTTTATTTTTATTAATGGCAATTTGTCGAAGACAAATTTTTATTAATCGCAATTTTTGGGAGCCGAGTCACCCACGTCCGTAGGAGTATACCCCTTTCTGATTCCCTACACGTGGTCCCCGGGTGGTGCAAATCAGGTGACATTAACTGGTGGTAGGCTTCGGCCGAAGGCTTGTGACCACCAACCGGGCAAAGACGTACCGCCAAGCGGTCTAGCCGTGTTCCGGTACGATGCTCGGTGTAGCCAACTAGAGGAGTTGGGTCGAGATAGCTGTTCCACTGCATGCTGACCAGCCTGGCACGCGCTGATAGGGCTATATCGGGCGACTAGTCGCGGAGGGTAGCGGTATCCGAGGCACGGTGCGCCGCTGGCCGACCGCAGGTAGTTGGGGGCCCAAGTAGTGTGCCAGCCACTCACGAAAGGCTGCTCCGCCAACTGTCGAAAAAGCCCGGCATGCACCATCGTGCTGGTTGGTGACCAGACGGGAGGGCCCGATGGACATTCCGGGGGGGCTCGGGCGTCCCCGCAGTCTCCAGACTAGTGCCCCAATGATGGCGTCCTTTCAGTGCGTGTCTGTAGGTTAGCAGCGTGGAACCTCGTCTCACTTCCTTCTCCTCTATTCCATTCACTCTTTTATTTTTAAAAATGCAAAGGAAAAAGAATACTGGAGTTAAACAGCGGCTGCACCCCCTTCCCCACAAAGTGCACCTCACCAATATAAGAGGTCTGCACTCAAATATGACTGCAGTCTACTATCACCTGGAGGCTGAGAAACCAGCGCTCTTTTTCCTTACGGAGACGCAGATAGCGAATCCGTCAGATGTGTCGTACCTGTCTTACCCAGGGTTCACCCTGGAGTACAATTTTAGACCACGGGCGGGCGTATGTATGTACGCCCGTGATGACATTTGCTATCGGCGTCTCCGTAACCTTGAGGAGTCCCGATTCACAACGCTCTGGGCTCTGGTGGACACAGGTCTTGATAAAATTATCTACGCCTGTGTCTACCGTTCGCACAGCGGAGATCTGGAGACAACCAGGCTCACAGAGTACATCAGTGAGGCGGCTGATGCGGCTCAGCAGCGGTACCCTTCAGCCCAATTAGTGTTACTGGGGGACTTTAATGCCCACCACCAGGAGTGGCTCTGCCCATACCAGTGCACTGATCATGCTGGACGGGAGATGCGTAAGCTTTCGCTAGCGCTAAACCTCACCCAGCTGGTCCAGGGGGCAACGAGGGTACCGGATGTTGATTCGCACACGGCGAATTGTTTGGACCTTCTGCTGACAACAGATCCAGACAGATACTCTGTGTCAATAGCTTCACCTTTGGGTAGTTCCGACCACTGTCTGGTGAAGTTTGTGTCCGTCTATTCCCCGCCCGATCCCAGCCCAAGAGGCACCCGGCAGGTTTGGCGGTACAAGTCAGCAGATTGGGATGGTATGCGATCTTTCTTTGCATGCTATCCTTGGCAGCCTACTAGCTTTTCTTCGACTGATCCATCAACGTGCGCGGATGCCGTGACGGATGTGTTGCGTCGGGGAATGGAGTACTACATTCCGTTCTCTGACGTATCAATGTCTAGCGAAGACCGGCCATGGTTTGGTGCCGAATGTAAGCGCGCCGACGCGCTTAAACATGGGGCGTACCTGGCTTGGGTCGACACTCGATCGCGCAAGGCAAGTGACGTGGGTCAGAAGATGAAAGCCTTGAACAGGGCTGCCAAGTCCTGCAAGATGGTGTTGCGACGGGCTCGGTTCGACCACATCGGCCGAATAGGGACCAAACTTGCTTCTTACCCAGCAGGTAGTAAAGCGTTTTGGTCCCTGGCTAAATCGGTCGAGTCGAACTTCTGCCGTCCCTCACTACCACCACTGCTGAAACCCGACGTGTCGCTGGCCCGCTCCGCGCAGACTTCCTGAGAGATCGTTCCATTCGAGTGGTTATCTATTCCATCGAGTGGTTATTTATTTATTTATTTATGTATTTAAACTTCATGCACAAAGGTACAATGGCGGACTTAATGCCTTAGGCATTCTCTACCAGTCAACCAAGGGTGGTGAAGAGTAAACATGGCAGGTGCATTGCTTAAATCGTTGCAACAACAAATTTTAAAATTAAAAAAAAACACAGGCGTGTCTTTTTTCCGCTAAAAAGAGCCAATTTTACCCGGCTCCAACTTTCCGAGATGCGACCGTGGCAATAACTGACCATCTTGAGCTTCTTGGCGTTACGTTGACATCGACTCTCAATTTTGGCCCATACATTGAGGCAAAGGCTCAGCTGGCTGCCAAAAAGCTGGGGATCCTAGCGAAGGTGAGGAGGTACTTCACGCCGGAACAGCTTCTCAGCTTGTACCAAGCGCAAGTTCGATCATGCATGGAGTACTGTTCTCATCTCTGGGACGGATCTGCCAAATACCAGCTTGATGCACTAGAGTCGATCGAAAAGCGGGCCAAGAGGCTCATCGGCGATGAAGCACTGGTTAAGTCAAAGCTCCAGAGCCTTGAACACCGTCGCCGAGTTGCCAGCTTGTCGGTTTTTTATCGGTTACATTTCGGGGAGTGTGCGATGGAATTGCATGATCTTATTCCGCCCAGCCCGTTTCATCATCGGACTACCAGACGTACGGCGAAGTGCCATCGGTATTTGGTAGACATTCCACCCATACGCACTAAACGTTTTGAGAATACTTTTATTAAGCGTACAGCTAAGGAGTGGAATGCCCTGCCGGAGTCTGTGTTTCCCGATAGCTACAATCTAGGGGTCTTTAAGTCAAGAGTGAATAGGTTACTTCTAGGCAAGCGTGCTCCACCGTCGACCACATCATCGCTTACCATCAGGTGAGATAGTGGTCAAGCGCGAGCCTATAACGAATAAAAAAAAAAAAAAAAGACAATTCCTGCCAGTGTCGAGTAGTGAAGACTGATTTAGATTACAATAACACCAAAAGTAATTTTTTTTCCAATGTCTTTGTAAGGCCCCAATAAAATGGAGGTAGTTTTATTGCCAGCTTCTACCGAGTTTTGTCGACCACATGTACAATCTCATGTTCTACCGCTGTGTTTTACTTGCCCACACTCGTGCACATTCACTAATATTATTAGAATAAAAAACCACCATTTTTACACTATTAATATCCAATTTAACACAAATTTAAGAAAATAAAACAGAGAAGCAACATAGACGCCATCACGTTCCCGCCAAAACTCATATTTAAGTTTCTCTGTGATTTTTACCAGTCAGTGTCAACTGTCAACTTCAACCCAACCTAAACTGTCAATATCGATAACAGCGAGCTGACACAGTGTTGCATCAAAATAACAAAAAAGAAAGAACGAAACCTTTATCGGTTTCGAACACTATTGTTTTTAGAATAACTTTTTTAATTCTCAATTTTAATGAAAATAACTACCTACTTGTCGGCGCGGGGTGTATTATATAGGCAACTATAGAACCGGTTATCATCTATATCTATAAAAGCGAAAGGTGACTGACTGACTGACTGACTGATCAATCAACGCACAGCTAAAACTGCTAAGCCTAGAAGCATGAAATTTGGCAGAATGATTCTTCAAGTGACGTTAGTGTGCAATAAGAAAGAATTTTTGGAAATTCTACCCTTAAGGGGGTAAAAAGGGGGTTGAAAGTTTGTATGAAAAATCTAATTCCTTCGACCCAAATTCTTGAAACTTAGCACAAATAGTATTCTCAGTAAATGATAAAGATTGACATTATAAGTTTTTCGAAACTACCCCCAAATGATGATTTAGGGGGTGTTGAAGTTTGTATGGAAACATCAGATTTCTTTAAACTTGCCACAAATACTTATCTAAATGAATAATAAAGGTTGCTACTATTATTTTTTGAAACTACCCCCAAAAGACGATTTAGGGGTGTTAAAGTTTTTTTAAAGAATCTTATTACTTCAGTTAATAAACTTGAAATTCGACATAAATAGCAATTTAAATAAACAATAATGGCTTTCATTGTTGTTTTTTCGAAACTATCCCCAAAAGATGATTTAGGGGATGTAATTTTTTTTGAAGAATCTGATTTCTTGGGTGAATAACCATGCAACTTGACATAAGTACCATCCCAAATAAGCAATAAAGGTTGTCATTATTATTTTTTTGCAACTACCCCCAAAAGACGATTTAGGAGGTATTACAGTGTTTTGCAAAATCTGACTTCTTGGGTCAATAAACTTGCCACAAATGCTAACCTAAATGAACAATAAAGGTTGCTATTTTTTTTTTTTTAAACTACCTTCAAAACACGATTTAGGGGTGTTAATTTTTTTTTGAAGAATCTAATTATCTAAATAGACAATAAAGGCTTTCATTGTTAGTTTTTCGAAACTACCCCCAAAAGATGATTTTGGGGATGTTCAATTTTTTGAAGAATCTGATTTTTTGGGTAAATAAACATGAAACTTGAAATAAATACCATCCTAAATAACCAATAAAGGTTGTCATTATTAGTTTTTTGCAACTACCCCCAAAAGACGATTTAGGAGGTACTACAGTGTTTTTGAAAAATGTGATTTCTTGGGTCAATAAACTTGCCACAAATACTAACCTAAATGAACAATAAAGGTTGCTATTATAATTTTTTAAAACTACCCCCAAAAGACGATTTAGGGGTGTTATTTTTTTTTTGAAGAATCTAATTATCTAAATAGACAATAAAGGCTTTCATTGTTAGTTTTTCGAAACTACCCCCAAACTTTAGGGGATGTTCAATTTTTTGAAGAATCTGATTTCATGAGTGAATAAACATGAAACTTGACATAAATACCATCCTAAATAAAATAAAGGTTGTCATTATTAGTTTTTTGCAACTACCCCCAAAAGACGATTTAGGAGGTATTAAAGTGTTTTAAAATGTGATATTTAGAGTCAATAAACTTGAAACTTGCCACAAATACTAACCTTAAGGTTGCTATTATTATTTTTTGAAATTACCCCCAAAAGACGATTTAGGCGATGTTAATTTTTTTGAAGAATCTAATTTCTTCGGTCAATAAATATCAAACTTTGCTTAAATACCAACCCTAATACACAATAAAGGTTTTCATTATTAGTTTTTCCAAACTACCCCTAAAATACGATTTCGGGGTGGTAAAGATTATTGATTACTTTTACTGCACATAGCTTCTTTTTAAGATGTAGGGGAGCACTTAGGAGGGATTTATGGAAATTCAACTTTTGAAGGGGTTAAGTGATTTTAGTTTTTTTGAGACATCTTACTGAGCAATCTAACTAAAATAAACAAAAAAATAAAAAGTGAAAAAGGGTATATTAAGTTTTAAGGGGCGGATTTTACTTTGTAGCGGTAACCTAAACCAAACCAAACCTATAAACCGTAGAACTTTACGAAACCACATTTTTATTTGGTTTAATAACAGCCTATTTTTGGTTGCCATGCCACGAACGAAGTCGCGGGCGGAGTTAATATTATAAATGTGAAAGTAACTCTGTCTGTCTCTCTGTCTACCTTTCCACGCTTAAACCGCTGAACCTATTTAAATGTTATTTGGTTCGGAGATATTTTGAGACCCTGGGCAGGACATAGGATAGTTTTTATCCAAACATACTTACGGAAATCATACTTAAAGGAGTGGAAAGAGGGGTAGAAGTTTGTATGGAAAACCTACAATATTAAGCCGCGATATAAAAAATAAGCAATTCGAATTACTAATGCTTCGCAGACGAAGTCGCGGGCAACAGCTAGTAATATAATATTTGTAAGCGTTGCCGCTATTTTCAACGAGACAGTCCAAGAGCGAGCCAAGCGAGCTCGGGAACTTATGGCTCTCCGACACGGATAGTTTAGGTTCAAAGGGGATGACGGGAACTGAAGTGAGCGAACGCAGCTTCCCTCATCTCCATAATGTTAGGTTACCTTATCCCTGCGGACAGAAATAGGAGCCCCGTTGACTTTGCTGCTGATATAGTAATCGTACTCAGTAAATTTCATATTTTGAGTATGCTCATATTATTGTAAGGTGTAACTAATGGATTATATTGATTATATATTTCTTAGGAGTAGGTTCTATGGAATTACTTAGAAAAGTATTTTTATAATGTCACAATAGTTTAACAAGCGCCACAGTTCATAAAATGTGTAAGGTTAATTCTAAATTTTAATAGGTGAGTTACGATGAAAATGACTAACTGTAGTTTTCGGTAAAACGCAGTTTAAGCTGGTGGAAAAATATTATGTCAGCAAAATACTGTATTGATTTTTCGAAATTCATTTCTTTATTTGTATTCGCATATAAGATATCGGAAAATTTGTATATAAACCATATTTTTATTTTCGGAGCTGATAGTATCTACTACCGAAAAATAAAGATAAAACAGCAACAAGACAAAATACAAAAGAAATTTAGAAAAAATACCTAGCAACCAGATCAAAATAATCACAATGCAAAGATTATCGTAAAAGCTGAACACGCAAAAATATAAAAGTTGTATTTTTGTAAACAGATTCAATGATAGATGTCTTCACACTGACTGCTTAGCGAGATACACAAAATGGCGACAGCCTATCTCTCCGGCAGATCTAAAAATAATCTTGTGTTTAGGTCTCAGGATATACGAATTTGTTATTTAACGCTGTTATAAAATATTTTTATGATATTGTTAGTTATTAGTTATTCACTTAGTTAGCACTTTGTATTGGGGCATAATCGCCTTAAATCTGACTCTGTTTTTTGTTTTTTTTTTATAGAAATAGTATTTTATCTTCTGTTTTAGGATTCCGTAACCAAAGGGTAAAAACGGGACCCTATTACTCAGACTCCACGATCTGTCTGTCTGTCCGTCTGACACTTCATGAACCGTGATAGCTAGACAGTCGAAATTTTCACAGATGTATTTCTGTTGCCGCTATAACAGCAAATACTAAAACAGAATACAATAAATATACCATACTATACTATATAAGTGGGCTCCCATACAACAAACGTGATTTTTTTGCAGTTTTTGTGATAATGGTACGGAACCCTTCGTGCGCGGGTCCGACTCGCTCTTGTTTCTTTACAACTGAATGTAATAGAGATTTTGTTATTATGTATAAGTTTCTGGAAAGAAAATCAACACTAAAACGCATTGGTAATTTACTATCCTAAAATCGGGTGTAAACAAGGTACTTTCACCTTTTATTTAAGACGTGCATTTGAGATCCAAACAACATAAAACATACAAAAATGTTCATATACCTAGGTATCAATTCATTCACGGTTTCTTTTTCTACAGTAAGGCGGTGTATGTGTACGCTTTTGCTTTTATTCCGCTACTCATTATAGTCAAAGGAAAATAGGTTATTGTGCCACTCGCAAGCGTGTCTTGCACTGTGTACTTACGCGTTTTTTATCTGTGAACAAACGTGTCTTGGGTGCGCTATGCTAACGAGCATATAAGTAAAATATGAGTATGTTGTGGGTATCATTAAAGGAAATAAAATGACTAGCCGGTGGATCCAAAAGGTTCCTCCTACGAGTTGATCCAATCCTCAGCCAAGACCTGACCTTCTAGACAAGAGACGTTAGACGACAAGCGACATTAGACGAGAGTGTCGAGTGTTAAATAAAGCTCAAAATCTAAATAAGTAGACGGACTTTAGTCACAATAAAAAACCGGCTAAGTGCGAGTCGGACTCGCTCACGAAGGGTTCCGTACCATTATCGCAAAAAGCGGCAAAAAAATCACGTTTGTTGTATGGGAGCCCCATCCAAATATTTATTTTATTCTGTTTTTAATATTAGTACTGTATAGCTGTCACGGTTCACGAGATACAGCCTGGTGCCAGACAGACAGACAGACAGACGGACAGACGGACCGCGGAGTCTTAGTAATAGGGTCCCGGTTTTACTCTTTGGGTACTGGTTTTTACCCTAAAAACCACCTTTAGGTGTTTTTTGTTTGCTTCATACACGAAAAATTGTGTTTTCTTGCTTAGTCACATTTTTAATCAGCACTGAATGACACAGACACTCAGTGCTGATTAAAAATGTGACTCAAAACGAAAATCAAAACAGATTGAATTTTATAAAAATATTTATTAAAGTGAAAGATATTCCATACATTCAAGGTTCAAAGGTTCTATTTTGATGTCAACTAAGAGTTGGTAAATAGATTATGACATTTACTTTATTGACTTTAAAAAAAATCTATTTGATAGTAATTTTATACTCAGTGCAGTAGCTTCAAAAGGTATCATGTATCATGACTACAATTCGAAAACTGACGAAGGTATAAACGATACGACTGTACCTTCAAATGTGACATTTCGTTCTCTAACATGGAAGACAAGATTATAAGGTGGCTCTAACTATGCGACAAACGTCCATCAATCGCGGCCTCGCCGTAATAATCTTGTTGTACCAACCTTTAGCACTGGTGACTGGTCCTTTCGGACATTAGTCAAGTCACCCAGATCCGAGCGGCCTGTAATCCGCACGAAATTGAAGACATCACGTCAACAAAGCTGTGTGAGTCCTCCGAAACAGGAGACAATCAAACGAGACGTGACAATGTTACTAAAGAACAACTTAATTTTTACTTTACGATGACAACTGAATTTTCAGAATCCATTAGAAGCATTTGCGATTCAAAATGTGTATCGGCAAAATCCCCTCAGTAAACGACTGCTGCTTATTTTATCAATTATCTCTGTTTTTTTTCTCGATTTGAATATCGTCTTACCTTTAAACAAAGGCCGAATCTCTTCAGACGTTTTACGTAACGATTTTGGACATCGCTTTCGTAATTCTATCTGCCTTTCAATGTAGTTGGCTTCGTTTGATCTTCTAAAAGAACTTGATATTATAATCGCAGCATAATGTAACAGCTATTTATGGAAAATAAGAAGATTTGATTCCAATTATAATATTTTTGGATGCCGCGTTTTAGAGAAGAAGATTGGAATTTTTAAAAGGTCAAAGTGCTTTTATTTAGGAGGGTGTTTGGATATTTTGGCTTCATCGGCCTTATTAATGCCTCTCTTTTATAATTTTGTCGTTATTTTGCACAAACTACGTTTAAGTAAGTAATAAGTTATACACGATTCAGGTCTCTGTTTTCAGCTTTTGGGGTTATTAGGTACCATTTCTTGACTTAATATATTTCTAGGTCTAAGACTTAACTGAAGTACATTAAACTAAGTAAGTAACCCCATAATCTCGTCCCTCAGATCGATGCACTTACATAAGGCGGTACCTAACAGTTCGGCGACTAAGACAGCCGCTATGCGGTCGCGTCCCGACACTTAATATAGCCGCGCACCGCATACTTCAGCCCGACGACACGAACGTGCGACACACCAAACTGGTATTGCATTTTATACTGTAAGCTATTGGGACTAAATTAACTTTGTAAAGTAAACGGGAAAAAATTTAAACGAAAATTTAAGCCTTTTTATCATGGGGGTTAGCACAAACTATAGTACGCCACCTGCTACGATCCTTGCGTACTCCTTTTACGTTTTATTTACGTTCAAAAAAAATTACAAGAACATTCTAGTATCGACAGTCATAATAAACGGCGATTGGCGAATGTCACAGTGTTGCACGGTACAATAATAAGAAACTCGATAGGGATTCTGGGTATGCTCAGTAGAATTATTTTTTTCTTACTTCTCCGATATTATATTCTGAGTATTATCACTACAGGTTGCAAGGTAGTGTCTCAAGACTCACCGAGCTTTAATGCCTCGACGCTTGCCTAATGTTAGATACTGTTGATTCAAACCCATTCGCTAGGCTTGTTCCTAATTCATTCCTTCGCTCTTGACAGATCGTTCGTGGTCTACATGGATTGTGTCTATTTACAGTAGTCGTAACTCGCCTATCAATCTTTACCATAAGGCGTTCTATGGAGTCGTGAGTCCGCCTCGAGACATGACCAATAATTTCTTGCGTTGTGAAAATCAGTTTTGTTAAAGACACTGATTATTAAGGGCCGTCTGTGAGACAATCAGTTACTGATCTTAAGAATCTTAAAAACTATAACTGCACCATTCCATAGCAAAGTGTTTTCAATTTAAACGGATGCTCTATAAATAAAACTGCTCTTTATTATTTGTCGTTGGCAACAAAAGCAAAACTCCGCTATTTATTTTTCATTACTGCTGCTGAAAGTGAAGCGGGCTATAAAAACATCGATGGCACTCAGATACCAATCTCTGTGTTCTGTTCACAGATATTATGAATATTTTTGTCTTCTGTGACATTTTGTAATATTACAAGATTCTACCAGCTGATTGGCCTGCCTGAAAATTATTCAAATGAAACAAATACCTGGGATAAGAAGCTTCTGTACTTTTCCAAGTAGCCAAATGGCATAATACGGAACCCTTATAGATTCGTCATGTCTGTCTGTCTGTCTGTCCGTCCGTATGTCACAGCCACTTTTTCCCGAAACTATAAGAACAATGCTGTAAAACTTGGTATGTAGATGTATTCTGTGAACCGCATTAAGATTTTCACACAAAAATAAAAATAAAACAATACATTTTGGGGGTTCCCATACTTGAAACTAAAACTAAAATATTTTTTTCATCAAACCCATACGTGTGGGGTATTTATGGATAGGTCTTCAAAAATGATATTGAGGTTTCTAATATCATTTTTTTCTAAACTGAATAGTTTGCGCGAGAGACTCTTCCAAAGTGGTAAAATTTGTGTTAAAAAAAAAAAAATATGAATGATAAATAGTTTTATCATTCTCTTATTTTAGAAGTTACAGGTGGGGTGTAACTTCTAAAATAAGAGAATGATAAAACTAAAAAAAATATATCATGTACTATGTAAACTGCCAGCGAAAATTGGTTTGAACGAGATCTAGTCAGTAGTTTTTTTTTTAATACGTCATAAATCGTAAACCGCAATTTACCAAGTACGGAACCCTTCGTGCGCGAGTCCGACTCGCACTTGGCTGGTTTTTTATCTGTAAAACTATTTTCATTCTCGTTTTAGCACTTCCATAGATTAACTCAAACAAAACAAACAAACAATTTTACTATCTACTATTTCGATTCTTTATGATCTCAAATAAAGGATAATCAAATTATTATTATACTTTGTAATACTAGTTCAAATACACTTTAATATCAGAAATTGATTAAACAGTTAAGCTCGATTTATCTCCCTCAGAGAGCCATTACGCTCGCAAAGCTTAAAGTGACTTATAGTGTGAGTACTGTTTAATTAGCAGGTAGGTCTGGCCACATTAATCATGCTAAATATTGAGAATTTCTAGCTGTACGAGGATCAATTACAGTGACACCTGGGCAGCTGTTCTATCAATGGTTGCTCAGTAATAGTACTTACACCGAAATACTACACGTTTCACAAGTAAGACCCCGATGCACGGTTTACAATTTTATTGTTAAACTATGTTTTAAACATTTTCATACTTTAAATTGAAAAAAGATTTTACAAATATAAAAATGAACGAACAAAATAATAATCTGGATCTAAAATTTCAACTCCACTGAACTCATGATACTTTTTTATTATTGATAGGCTCGCGCTTGGCCACTATCTTTGTTGGTAACTTATTCAGTTAAAAGTTATCTCGTGACAGACTAGCGTAATAAAATGTGAAAAAATTAAAACATAATAATAAATAGTGAAAAAACATTATGATTACACGATTATGCTTTCTATGCAAACCTTACTTTTCATGTGACAGTTGACAATTCGAAGTAATTTTTTTATTTATTTTTTTATTTATATTCACATAATGGTAAGTAACATATAAACTAAGCCCCACAAAACCGTAGTAATGGTTAATGGTTTCACTGTGGATTGGCGCGGTCTTACTTATTTGAAACGCATGGTATGGATTAACAATCAATCTGACTTTTGCAGCTTTGGCTTCTAGTATAACTGGTCACAGCGAAATGCTAGTATTGTACATGGAACGTGCTGTTTATGTGATCTCTACTCCACTACCCAGTAATTTGTCTTGGCAAGATTGGTTGCCAGACATTCGGATTTCTGACGATGTACTCGTAATAACGTAGATAGCAAATACCATTAACCTGCTTTATAGATGAGATAGGGCTTGAAAGCTCACTAGATCAACAAATAGAATACATATTTTGTTGCACTTAGATAATCTTGAAACCAAAAAACCTGCATGTCCGAGAAACAACAATTTTCGATGATAATAAGTGACTTCCACCAATAATTTTTTAGTATATACTGTAAACAATTTAATTCCACCTTTATTCCCAAGACAATCTCCGTTAACGGTAATGCATCATTCAGTGATTGGGCTACCATTGGTATTCATAAAAGTAGAACACGGCTTTATGAGCTGTACGATGAAAGGACTTATGTAAACACTGCTGAATTTAATTTATATGTTAAAAATTATTCAAAATTATTTAAAAAAGTTTGTTTTTTGGCCAAGTCGCGTTATTTGAGTTCGAAGATTAAAAACAGTAGTAATGTTATTAAAACGACTTGGAATATTATTAATAGTGAAACGGGAGGATCTAGTAACCGAAATATTGACTACAGCCAAGTGATGAGGCACTTAGACTTAAGTTTGAAATGTACAAATTTATAAAGTAACAGTGTACTCAGTGTTGAAAAGCCAAATAATAAATAAATAAACATCATAAAATCAGACTCACAAGTCGCACTGGCCTTTGAAAATTTCTTTTCAGATATTCCCGTTTCTACTACTAAATACTTAAACTCATCACCTTCTGTTGCTGAGTCTTTGCTAAAAGAAAATGTTAATGTTTGCGATTCGGAATTTATTTTTGAACATATTACTTGTAGAGACATAATTAAAACCTTTCACACTTTAAATGTTATAAAGACTGCTGATCTGTGGGGTCATTCTGTTCAAGTAGCCAAGTCTATTATTGATATTGTCGCACTTAGTTTAGCTTTTATCTTTAATAATTGTATCGACTGTGGAGAGTTTCCTGACCTAATGAAAAATAGTAAAATAATACCTTTGTTTAAATCAGGTAGTACATCAGACCCTACAAATTATAGACCTATTTCAGTACTACTTACTTTTAGTAAAATATTTGAGAAATTAATTTTAGAGCAATTGCAAAGATTTTTTAATAAACATAAATTATTACATCGCAAACAGTTTGGTTTTACAAGGGGTCGTTCAACTACAGATGTGGTGAGCTTTTGGGACATATTTATAATGCATGGGAGGATAAGTGCGATGCCTTGGGCATCTTTTGTGATTTGTCCAAGGCATTTGATTGTGTTCTTCATGAAACCCTAATCAGGAAACTCCGCCACTACGGGATCCGGAACAGCGCTCTGGATCTTCTTACTTCATACTTGAGTTATAGGATTCAGACCGTTGACGTTAATGGAAAAAGATCTCCCGGATCTATAATAATAATGGGAGTCCCGCAGGGCTCGATTCTTGGTCCTTTCTTGTTTCTTATTTATATTAATGATTTGCCTTACCTCATAAAGGATAACCATAATATAGTGTTGTTTGCGGATGATACTTCACTTTTGTTTAAACTTAAACGTCAGCGGCTGGTTACTGACGATGTAAATAGCGCGATCTCAAAAGTAGTTCACTGGTACAATGTTAACAATTTACTTCTTAATGAAAAAAAAACGAAATGCATTAAGTTTACCCTACCTCACGTTAGGCAGGTGAAAACTGATGTGCTGATAAAGGGCGAAGAATTGAATCCTGAAAATATCACAGTATACTTAGGTTTAACTTTGGATGCTAAGCTTCAGTGGGGTTTCAGTGAATTCGTAATTTAACGGACATAGAGACAGCCCGTTTAGTATACTTTAGCTATTTTCATAGTGTAATGTCGTATGGTATTCTGTTGTGGGGAAATGCCGCCGACATCCAGACTATCTTTGTTTTGCAGAAAAGAGCTGTTCGATCAATTTATAAATTAAGCCCGAGACACTCTCTCAGAGAGAAATTTAAGGAGATTAATGTAATGACTGTGCCTTCTCAGTATATTTATGAAAATCTTTTATATGCCCATAAAAATATAAAATTGTTTAAAAAATACAGTGATATCCATAATATAAATACTAGGAACAAACACAAATTTGTAATACCTACATCAAGGCTCAAGAAAATAGGTGGCTCGTTTAGATGTCAATGTGTACGCTTTTATAATATGCTTCCAAGCCACATACAAAATCTAAGTCTTAATAAATTTAAATCATTCATTAAACGTGAGTTGTGCCAAAAAGCGTTTTATAGCATTAAAGATTACGTTAAGGATAAAACGGCTTGGGAGTGAGGTGCTCCAATTAATTTAGTTTTTTCGTTTAAATATTTTGCTCCATGTTTTTTTTTTTTTTTTTTTTTTTTTTTTTTTTTTTTCTTGTAATGACAAGTATATTTACTTTTAAAAGTATTATATTATTTTATTTTAATTATTGTGAATGTGAAGACTATGTGGATCATTTTTTTTTTTTTATTTATCTTAGTTTTTAATCATGGTCTGGCAGTTTGAGTAGTTTATGCGGCCTACCCGAATGTCCTTTCTTTGGTATTGTTCGTCGAATCGTTGACCTCCTTAAATTCTGAGTTGAGCTGCTCGGTTATTGACAAATGCGTGCACAGACTGGACAGGTCCACTCAATCTGGCTGGTTCTTTCCTCAAAAGACCATTTCAGACATCAGTCTACATGGTCTTCACATGATCGAACCAAGTTTTTGTCAGGACTTTAAAAGAGACTGTGGCCTCTGAGTTTGTTTCGGCCTTTCTTCTCAGAGTAGTCAGATAGGAAACGCCGACCTCATCTAGTTTAAAAAAAAATATGTTAGACATGTAAAAGCGTTTGTACAAACCAACTTACAGAAATAAAATCATCTATCATTTATAATTCTATAGGATTGCGTGGCAGACTACATACAGCTCTTTCCCGCCCTCAAACGGGAGGTATCTGTTCCCAGCAGTAGAAACATAATAGGATGAATATGCTAGACAACCATAAATGCTTTAATAACATGACATAGTTGTATGCAATTACTCCTCGTGACCTTCAACAAACCTACCTAAATAAATCACTCCAAAATGATTACGTCTCTTAATACCACTTCCTACAAATCCTAGGCAACATAAAATGCAATATAGGCCAACAAATGGGGGCCATATTAAATAGGACAAGTTTCAGGTGTAGTAGTAACAGCTACCAGGGAACCAGGGGCCTAGACAAGTGAAGGGCCTCGCTTAAGAGCTCATTCCGCGAAATTAAGCAAGGGAGTACGTCTAAGTCGCAAGGCTTAAGGTTTGATATGTGGAGCAAGGCGGGAGGTAGAGCGAACTGGCTGGTTGTGTGGTTTCTAATGTCTAGTGCCTTAAGTCAACTAGATATACTATCTTAGTAAAAAAAGCTAGGTAAGTTGCCTTTTTGTTTACGTATTATTAATTGTTTTGTAAAATATTGATTATTCTTAGTTTTCTTTCTATTTGGAAAAACAATTGGGCAATGGACTGATTAAAATTGTCAAAGCAGTGCCAAAGAACATAGTGTTACTTCATTTCTGTCTATTTAGGCTTATGAATGAATTAATATGCTAAAAAAAGGTAATCTAAAATAACGAAGGGTTTTCTGTAAAAGGTTTTGTACAATGCGATGATGAGAAATTTTCTAATATCAGTCACAGAAAAATAAAAACGTCATTCCTTTTGTGTATGATGTCCATATCCATCACTCATACACACGCTTCTGTCCCTGGTTTACACCACATGTGAAGGCAACAGGACAGAAACCTTAAATCGTGTTAGTAGCGAGCGAGTGTTTATAATGCCCGCCCCGCGCCCCTTGTTACCGGAATAATCGAGAATAATCGGGATTGAACCGGATTTGGGCAGTTCCGTCTAGTTAAGGACTGAGCAAAAACGTTGTAATTACTTGGAGGTACTATTATATGTACCTACGTACAAAGAAAACTTGGTGTGAATATGCGATTTTTATTGCTAAGTTAGAGACTTCAATACTGTTTTCTAAGTTTATATATCTTTTAATGGGCTTCTTAAAAGACACTTAATGAGGTACCTACCCAGGCAGTAAATAAGTAATCTTCTTTACATCTCATAGAACTAGCTTTTTGACACGGCTTTTTCCAGAGGAACCTTTAATTTTTCCTGGATTAAAAGATGCCAATAACACTCAACGATTCAGAAATAAATAATTTCACATTATTTTAGTATTAGGTAATCGAGCTACACAAGAATGAAACTTGCTGTCATATTTGAGAAGTTAACAATTTGTTAAAAGTTAAAGTGTGGCTGATGACCCTTAGCTCTTTGACCCTAGACAGATCAAGTGTCTCTCGTGGACACCACTTTACATGATTTATAAGTTTTATAATCAACTAAGAGACGAACTTACTGTTTTAATGAGCTATATTAACCTAGTAGCTTCTGCCAGCGGCTTCGCCCGCGTGAATGTTGAAAATTATCCCGAGGGAACATAATCTCGGCATAAAAAGTGATCTATGTGCTGGCTATAATCTAATCTGTGTCAAATTTCATGCAGATCCGTTCAGTAGTTTTTGTGCGAAAGAGTAACAAATAAACACACCTACACACTCACAAACATTCGCCTTTATAATATTAGTAGGATTGCTTTTCTCCAAGGTCAAAAATACTACCGTTTTCAATTTTCTATGGAAGTATTGAAAGTTAGGTAACTATTTTTTTATCCAAGATCAACGTAAAAAGACAAATTTCTCGTTAGTATTTTAATCTTCGTCTCGTATCGACTTTGTCGTTTATTCTGTTCATTGTTTTTATTTTGTCCCGCCTTAAGCTTTTCTCATTTCTTAAGCGCTCTGTAAATATTAGATTGCTTGCCGTGACTTCAATTTTTTTAGTCTTTGTAACTTGATCCCCTAGAAATTGCTTCAAGATTTAAAATAAAAGAGAGATGACATGTTTTCGTGTAGAATAATAATCTGTTTTAAAGCTGCGATATTTTTCAGGATTATCTTCAAGCAGCATATTTTTTTAATTAACTTCAATTGAAATGAAGATATTGGATTTTATTCCATTAAATATCAAAAGTTTTTAAGATAAAACTGGTCGTTTCAACTTTTTCAATTATTTCTCCACCTACGAGTAAAAGCACATCAGCCTTATACTAAAGTTGTCAAAAAATAAAAGGTCGGTTTTGACAGATATAAAAATACTTAATAATAATTTAACTTGATGCTTGCGAATGATACTCGTTGTTATAGTGTATGGGTAACTTAGGATATAATAGGAATACATTAGGATTATGAAATTGATTTTTCAATTTCTTACGTAGAAAGTTATCGCGGCATGTAAAAGTAGAATCGTCAACGGACTTCTTAGATTTTTTATATCGTCTGTAGGCTTGCGCTTGACCACTATCTCACCTGATGACGACTTTAGTGCCACTAAAGTTCTATAATTAGTAGAAATAAAACCAAAAACTAAATACGTCTACAGAAAAATATACGATTTTTAGGGATCCTTAGCCAAATGGCTAAAAACGGAACCCTTATGGATTCGTCATGTTATATATGTGTAGTCTGTCAGTTTGTCTGTCCGTCCGTATGTCACAGCCACTTTTTCCAAAACTATAAGAACTATGCTGTTAAAACTTGGTAAGTAGATGTATTATGTAAACCGCATTAAGATTTTCACACAAAAATAGAAAAATACAAGAAATTTTGGGGGTTCCCCATAATTAGAACGGAAACACAATTTTTTTTCCTCAAAATCATACGTGTGGGGTATCTATGGATAGATCTTCAAAAATGTGTCCACCCACCCCCCTGTAACTTCTAAAATAAGAGAATGATAAAACTAAAAAAAATATATGATGTACATTACCATGTAAACTTCCACTGAAAATTGGTTTGAACGAGATCTAGTAAGTAGTTTTTTTTTAATACGTCATTACCCGTAAACCGCAATTTACCAAGTACGGAACCCTTCGTGCGCGAGTCCGACTCGCATTTGGTTTTTATTCAGAGCATAAACGCTCAAATGTACTCAAATTGTTTTCCTGTCGCTTGGTCTTTTTATAAAAATCTTGTACTGTTCATATTTCTGAACTCAATTTTTTTTTTAACCCATTTGATATTCCACTCGATGCTATAGATTCAGACAACCCTATTTTTGGATGTAACATCTGTCATATTATTATTTTTTCAATAAAATTACATCAAAATTGCCTCAATAGTTTAGGCCCTATGGTGGAACATTCGTAAATAAATACATTCTTATGCTGCTAAAATCACAACACTTTGTTTAAGGCTTTGCCGTAGTTAAAAATTATAAGCAAACATACCATCACACCTATATGCTCCAAAGGGCTAGGCAAAGGCTTGGCTATCTATAATACACAATTCACCAGTAAAACAAAAAGAAGTAATAAAAGTAAAAACAAAAGAACTGGCAACCAAAAATGTCCCCTGATTAATATGTGGTGGGGTCACGGAGACCACCGGGCCGCGGTCCTAGCTAATTAAATCGCTTTCAGAATTACCGGCTCATTGATATTGATTGGCCGTCGCTTTAATAAATATACCGACATATTTTACACAGCACACAAAAGGTTTTTGATCACCACAGCCCGGATTTGAAATTTACTGTGTTTTATAATTTAATTGATGGGTATACGGTAAGCCGCTTAGCGGTTTAATGTAGGTATCAAATGCTTTATAATTATAATTTGGTCGATAGATATCAGAGGAAATATAAATCAACCACATTTTTAGGTTGTTAAAATATATTAATAAGGTAATCAAAGTCCAAAGACCGCGTTTCTAAGGTACTTTTTTAACCGTCACTCCTACCTCCAACTCCTGAAAGCCAGAATTAACAGAAGCCACTACCAGAAAATCCTCTCAAGATCGGCGACTCTCTGAGAATGTCTGCCTGGGAAAAATGGTCCAGGAAGGTAGCCTTTGTCTCTTCGAGAAAGAGATCAACCATCGGATCCGACTCAGTTCGGCTGGGCAGCATTCGGGTCGTTGAGCGATAGCTTCTCGTCCAACTTACCGCAGTGTCTCAAGATGAAAGTCTATGACCAGTGTGTGTTGCCAGTGATTACATTTGGAACCGAAACGTGGTCGCTCACAATGGGCCTCATCAGAAAGTTTAAAGTCACCCAAAGGGCAATGGAGAGGGCTATGCTCGGAGTTTCCTTGCGTGATCAAATTAGAAATGAAGACATCCGCAAGAGAACCAGAGTTATCGACATAGCTCGCGTACCAGAAGACATAGCGTTGGAAAACCTCCCTCTAGGTAGAGCGATGACCTGGTCAAGGCTGTGGCAAGTCGGAGGATGCATGTCCGCGAGCTGGTTGATCAACACCAGATGTATCCTCTGACTGCACAGCATGATTTTCTTCTTGTTCACGGCTTTTTGGTTCGCTTTTTAAGCAGTCAGGTTTATTGATTTTTCTAATTGACTTTTTTATTTATAACTTTTCAGTTAATTCTTGTTTAGAATTAGGTACATTTAAACATATAAGTGTTATTTATTTTTGAAATCACCTCTTAAAAGCCTTTATTTTGATACCCCACACGATCGGTATGTCAAAAAAAAAAATGTGCTCCACAATATGGCGTTCCAAAGGTCGCCATTTATTTATTTTCCAATTTCAATGTAGCTTGTGACACTCGCAGGATTAAGACGAATCAATTGACGTAAGAATCGGCCAACGCGTTTGGTCTCTAGAACGCCACATAGGAACAAATATACATACAAACATACATACATATATAGACTGATAAACACATTACCCTCCTTCGGCAGTCAGGTAAAAATAGCTTAGCTCTTGCTCTGTAACTCGGGTCACAGTTATGGATCCGGATTGAAATTAATCAGAAAATAACAGCAGAGGAGTAAGAAATCCAAGGTACATTAACCAATTTTTTTTAATTCAAAACCTAGAGCTTTCAAACCAATAAAACAATTGCGCCATACACTATCAAATTTATTAACAAATCCATCCCGTACACAGTCCAACAAATATCATAGTAAAATGAATATCATTTCAAACTAAATAAACATATTTTTCGTACAGTCGTGGACAGGTGCTCTCGCTTCAGAGGGCTGTCAGCAAAACGAATGGATTGCCCCATATTCATGTAATTACATCGGGCGACACTAAATAATGTAACATTGCAAGCTAAATTAATTTTAATCACTACACCGTTTATATTCTTTTATAATGATGACGATCAAATCTGTCTGTGTTTATGCTGAACTTTTAAGTACTAAAAGTGGTGCTGGGTTTTTGCCTTTGAATTTTTTACAGTAGATCTGAGGTCTGGATATGGGCCCTGTTAATATAGGCCATAATATAACTGGTGAAAATGTACCTAAATATTACCAAATACCTTTTCTCAACCTCTTGCGGATTACAGGCGTGATGCTATTAAAATAAGAGAAATTTAGCCATTTCCTAAAAAGATAACATCGCTTTCATGATTAAATTTGTTTTCTGCTCCACTCGATTTTCTCTAACCTCTAAATCAAATTCTGGCTTCACAGTCGTTTTATCCAAATCTAATCCGAGAAAACAAAATGAATTCCGCTATAAACAACTAACACAAACAGTCGATAGAAAAAGTATGGAACTTATGAAATTATATTATTCTCGATACACAAGAGTTGAATACTAATCCAGTGGGGATGGGGATGGCCGCCCGTCCGATCACGTTGCTTCGTGATTGTAAATCAAGTTAAAATAAATAAATAAATCCTATATTTTTATGCTGATCGAAGAATAGATAGAAATCTGAGGACACGACTTGAATTTCTTTGTTCTAGCTCCAAGCGTCAGCGAGAAATAGGTAACCTATTTTTCTGTTTTCAACCGACTTTATAAAAAGGAGGTGGTTCTCAATTCGACTGAATGTTTTTTATGATTGTTACGCGATTACTCCGCCAATTATGAACCGATTTTAATGATTAAATTCTTTTTAGTTAAAAGCTGGTGCTTCTCATGTGGTCCCATTTAAATTTGATCAAGATCTGATGAGTAATTTTTAAGATATCCTTAATAATGCGTATTTTCATGGTATTATATTACCAAAACTAAAAAGAGAAAAATAAAAAGGTTTTTAACAAAAAAATAAACCGACATCCAATACAAAACACTACAAAGCGACAAATAATTTTCTTTCCGAATGTCGGTGACAAAAACAAAATTTGGTTCCGAAGACAACATTTGTACTGTATTTTTGTTTTATTATCTTTCATGACTTTATAATAGGAACCTTATTCGCAGAAAAACTTCAAATAAATGTTGGTTGCGTAATTTTAAAACGTTATGATTCTGCTACATCTAACTTTTGTAAACGACTTGCTACTCTATTAGCAAATACACTGACTGAATTTTTATGCTGTTCTTCCTTCTGACTGATTGGTCGATTTGATAGCGGTCAAACCCTTCGCTTTGCTGAATTCACTTGCGCAATTCAGCTGCAGGTTGTCTGAACTCTGAAGCATGTATCGTCTTCAGCTTTCTAGTTCCATGGTAACTTATTTGTATGTGGACTCTATTTTATACATAGGCTGGTTAATTGATACGATTTGCTTGTTTTATTAAATATTTACTATAACTCACATGAATGCGTGTTGGCTTTTTATCCGCAGGAAGAGGAAGAGGGTATGACAGCTCCTTACAAAAGATCACAATAGAAATATTAATAACTTTATGTTGCCATCAATATAGATCAGATAAGCAGTCACACTCCATAAAAATATTGCTATTCAACTTCATCCAGTTAGACTGGAAGTTAACCCTAACATAAGCAGTAAACAGGTTAGGTAGGCTGATTGATCTCTTTGACTTGAATCATAATAATCAACCTTTACTAAAAACGTAAGTAATTATGCCTTCAAAGACACTAACAAAGACCAACTAGGCCACCAAGCGGCACTTTTGAACAAATATAAAATAATTAAGGCAACATTAACTACAATGAATTGAGTGAGCTGTAAAGTCTAGCCATGCATATGCTGTGCAATAGATCACCTTAGTTTGGGATAAACTTGATGTCGGAACAGACTGTGCAGTTCAACCATTACTCCATGTTTGTCTGCGAATGCGGCATCCTGACTTGAAAGATATGAATGCGTTTGTGGTGAGGAGAAGAAAGTTCTATTATGAAGCTAAAATAGCTAGCTACTAGCTACCTTATACAAAACAGTCATTTCATTGTTTAAGATTGAAAAGTTTAAACCTTTTATCCTAACTGTGAATATGAGTTTGTTTGTTACAATTTCACGCCTTGACGGCTGAACGGATTTAGATGAAACTTGACATATCTGGATAGATCAGAACCTGATTGAGGACATAGGATAGGATTTTTATCTCAGTATAATGTTCCTTTGAAAGATAGAAAAAAATTTTTGTGACCTGCAAAGTAGACACGAGAAATATGCAAAAACAAAAAATTCAACAATTATTTAAAAAAACCCAAAAAGGCTCCTATCTCAGCATGAGATATTAAAACATTTTTTACGTGGGCAAAACCGCGGGCAAAAGGCAGTACCATTATAAACGCGATAGTTATCAGAATGACTAGATGTTTCATACACTTTCACGCAATATTCACAGATTAATCTGTGATAAAAATATACAGCAATATATCGTATGCATCAAAATAACACATAATTATACTGTAATTTATAAAGGTATTGTGCAATTCAGCTAAAATTTGAATGTAATCGAGGAAGTACTAATTCCATTCGGGAGACAGCTACATATTATTATGTAGTTCTATTGTAAAGCAAAGAGGTACTATATGTATATCAGCCATTACACTGTCTAAGATTGAAAATGTAATCTTCACTCTACATCATTGTGAAATATTAACTTATGTACTTGTGTGTGGGAAGTAGGTATACTAGGAAGTGGAATTGTGGGCATTTTCGGGGCTATCTTTTGTACGTTTTGAACTCATTTTGATCAAAATTTGACTTTTTTTATCGCTGATAGACTTGCGTTTGACTACTGCTACTATTTCAATTGATGATGAGCCGTGATGTGGTGTCCCGACTCTTCATCACAGGACTACAGGAGTAGTCGATGTGGCGATGCTTGGTAGAAGCTTATGTCCTACAGTGAACGACTACCTTCCTATAATTATAGCTATAATGATGGTGATGATGACATCTTCAATACAGAAATAAACTTTTATATTCCAAACGGAAAAAGATATTGACAAAGTAGACTACCAAACAGGAAAGTCTGATATTTTATTTTCATGATAGTTAGAAACTTTATCCCACAGAACAATATACTACTACCACGTGACAAACTTCCTGCCACTATATAAGTAATAACAAAACAAAGCACACTCGTTCCAAGGACACGAACACAGATATTAATCTAACTAGATAACGCAAATCCCTTCATCTGTATGAAAACCAAGCGAGCCACTTTTCACACAAAATTTATCAACAAATTTACCTACTGATAAAAGAAAACGTTTCCATTGTCACGGCCAACTTTTTTGTACAGTTTTTACCGCTCAATAATTATACATTTTTCTTTTCGCTTTTTTTTTGCTACATGAAACAGCTCAAAGTATTACACGGTAAAAATAACTGTGCACTTTGATTTGTCAATGTCACTCTGACATTCGACTGCGCCGCGTGGGTAGGCGGGAGTGGAGTCGTTTGAAATTTCGTGTGCGCAGCCATTTTGACGGAGTAGTAAGTCCACCAGGTGGACCGATGACCTGGTAACGGTTACGGGCATCCGCTGGTTGCGAGACACACGGGACCGGTCAATGTGGCGACGCTTGGGGGAGGCCTATGTGCAGCAGTGGACGTCTTTCGGCTGATATGATGATGATGAGTAAGAGCATTGCTTCCACTTTTACTCCGTTTTTTGAAATGCAAAGTACATACACTTACGCCATCCAGTTAGATTTATGTCTGTGGACACGAAGGAAATATTAAGTGGAAAGAAAAATACATCAACAACTGTGGCATTACAACTTGGTACTCAAAGTGGGACAAACTTATCCTTTTGTTTTGTCCCCACTTTCATGGACGTCGCTAATTTATTCAATTTTATGTACCTATATTTTGTTTATTTAGATCGTGGTTCAGTTTGTTAGTATATGCCAGTGATTTGAGGGGTAAAGAGGCTAATGTTATTTTGATTATCACTTCTTTTTGCTCATAAGTTTCTATAAGATTTGAGAAATGAGGTAAATTTTACTTTGATTGTTGCTTAGTTTGACTGCATTTATTGCTTTTGGTTTTTTATTAATAGGCCAAAAAGTAAACAAAGTTATAATTTTAAAATAAACTAAAATAGATGTGGAGAGTCTCAAATTATAATCGAATGGTACAGCAAATATTAATATTTGAAAATTTTTAACATCGTTCTTTGATAAAGTAATTAGTGCTATACCTACGCAAATTAATCCTGCAAACTCCGGTCAGTCGCATTGCAGCAGAAACACAGACAGAACAAATCGAGTTCACTTCTATAACTCGTCCACCAGTCCTCTATCTAGATTATAAAGACCCCGTCACAAGTTGTCTCTAAATACAATATTCCCACGAATGGATCGCGACAATACTGGCTCAACAAAAAGGCGCGCACCGCAAAAAAAGTTAAATTAATCGAGAGCGCTCCCCTCTTATAAAGTTTTAATCAAAATTGGATTTTTGTTCGTGCTTCGGAACATTGTGAGGTGTCAAATGGGTTCCTGTTTGGATGCCGCCGAGATTTTGGAAAAAAACAAGCACTTTTTCGTGTTGTTTTGTTAAGGAAGTAACTGGTTTTTCTACAAATTGCTCTCGGGAATTGAAGGAATAATTTTCGCTAATTGGTTTATTTCTGAATATTGTATGGTGTTTACCTATCTGATCGAGGACGGTGGAAATGGACGATGGTTCTAACTATAGCATATTTATCATACCATCAGAAGGAAAAATAAAGCTCATTTTTCCCTACCAGTACCTAAAACTCAAAATCAAAATCATTTTTTTTATTTCATATAGGCCTACATGGGCACTTATAAGACGTCGAAAAAAGGTGCACAGTTCGGGTTGATCGTTTCCTATAGAGAAGAACCGCCAAAAAATACCATGGTTACTCTTTTAAAAAATGATTTGGTTTGACAATATTTCCATGTTACAGCATTAGTACTTAGTTATGGGGGGACAACGTAGGCCCGACAATAAGTCGTAAGAAAAAAAGATTATATATTATATAAACAAAAGAAAATAAAACGAATTAAAAAGTTAACAAATGTTAACAAGCATCTAGAAGGCCTACCTAATACCTATGATTGATTTGGGCGTTAAAAATAGATCTCCGTCTTTAATGAGCCTCAAAAGAAGGTAATTCACAGTGGTGCCTAAAAAGCTTGGGTCCAAACTTAGCACAGATGTGCCAATGTGAATTCCTTTTCAATTGACTCAGCCAATACAAATAATGTACCCAACCGAGACCAAATCTTGTTCTACCAACGATACACACACGGTCCACTACCAAATGACGCTTCAAGATTTCCCAGACAGTCCAAGGGCTTTTTCAGGAAGTTCCAGGCATTTCCCCACGGTCAGTACCCTTTCCACGCAAATGACACGGCCCGATACATCGAAACAAAAGCATTTACACAATTAAAGGAGACTGCTCACTACACTGTATCATTTTATATTTATTTTCAAAATCAAAATCAATAATTTTTATTTCACATAGGCCTACATGGGCACTTATAAAACGTCGACAAAATGTGCACGGTTCGGGTTGGTCGATTCCTATGGAGAAGAACCGGCAAGAAACTCCATGGTTACTCTTTTAAAAAATTGATTGGTTTTACAATATTTCCATGTTACAGCAGTACTTAGATGGGGGGACAATTACACGGGATTTAATTACAACAGTTAAGAAGGGAACCAATTACAGTAACTAAGAGTAAAAAAGAAAAAAAATACAAACCTTGAAAAAAAGGATAAGAACACTTTCACAAATCCCTCTCACAGTACTTCTGACATGCCGATATAATCTTCGTTCATTCATCTGCAAACCAATCATTTGTTGGATTGAAATCCAAGATTATTAAATGCGACCAGAGTGCGAGGTATTGGGGACTTAGCACTCTCAACGGAGCCACAGCACTGCCTGTGCTTTTTGCCCCGGAAGTTATTGTCCGGGACACAAGCGAGCCAGCACAGTAAATAGATCAGGTAAATTACTAGTCCCATGGAATCTATGGCGCTAGTAATGCACCTGAGCGGCTATGGTGAGCTAATCTCATGCTCGACTTAAAGTCAAAATTTCAATCAGACCATTAAGCGGCACTTTTAAACGTCAACATTTTTATATTTAAAAGTAATAGTAATTGATTCTACCGTCCATTCTGACCTAATTCCACACTGACTCTTATAAAAAAGTGTTTTACAACGTTTACATAAATTCATATACGTGAGGACGATGCACCCAGACTAACACTACTATACTACGTATAGGTATAAAGTATTACAAGCACTAACATGTAAATTCATTCATTTGATAAATAGGAACATGGTTCTCACATACCTACAAATATTGCAAACATAGGTAAATTACCTAATTCAACAACAATGGAACAGTTTGTGAGTCAATTTCTTAAACAAAAAGAAAAGAAAAATAAAACAAACCAGCCAAGTGCGAGTCAGACTTGCACACGAAGGGTTCCGTACTATTATCGCAAAAAAAACACATTTGTTGTATGGGAGCCTCACTTAAATATTTATTTTATTCTGAGGGTTGAGATGTCTTTATTTTCCATAAGAAATGATTTCACTTGCATGAGAAATTATTAACTAATTTAAATTTACATTATTGATTTACGTACAGTTTTGGCAAAAAGATTACGATATACAAAAATATTCTAAAAGTGAAAGGTAATCGAAAAAAATAAACACAGTCAGAACGTAAATATACACAGAGCGCGCGCAACTAGAAGTGGTATGCGCTCGCTTTTGCATTGCAATGCAATCACTCACACATCGGACGACACTCCGTAGGGCTCCCGTGAGCGAAGTCAATTTAGATCTAACCCTTTTCATATGTGGCCTCCAGTTCAGGTGGTTATCTAAAGTTAATCCGAGATATTTTTCATGATCAACTTTTTTGATAGGTTGGTTATTTATGGTTAATTGTGAATTGTGTGATACTTTTTTGTTTTTTTGCAGCGAAAACTATGTAGTTGGTTTTAACTATATTTATGGTGAGTAGATTGCACTCAAACCACACATTCAAAAGATGCAGATCATCCTGAGCGTCGAAGATAACAGCGTTCACGGAATGTCCATAATAAAATAAAGCAGTATCGTCAGCGTACAACGTTAAATCGCCTTTTAGTCCAACTTCATGAATATTGTTGATGTAAATCAGGAATAATATGGGTCCCAAAATTGTGTTTTTAGTATTTGTTGTTATAGCGGCAACAGAAATACATCATCTGTGAAAATTTCAACTGTCTAGCTATCACTGTTCATGAGATACAGCCTGATGACAGACAGACAGACAGACATACAGACGAACCGCGGAGTCTTAGTAATAGGGTCCCTTTGGGTACGGAACCCTAAAAAGCAATACTATATTTATTAATATATAAAATTAGCCAGTTTGATTTTGTCTACACTAAAGATTGCGCTATGGAGAAGGACCAGCATGTTTCCAAGCATTCTTATGTAGAATACCTCTAGCGAGTTTTCTCCGAGGCAGCCCAGTTCAGACATATTTGTAGCCCGGAAATAGTACGATACGGCGTAGTGGTCAGACTCCCTTATACAAACTGTATCGCAATTTGCAACAATTTGCGCCGTGCGACCGTGTGACCGTGTCACGGGGATGGGTGGGCCTGATGGATATTAATAACGCTGCAAATGAGTGGTATCGGACTGACCGGCGGTTTAATTGATGCAGTTATACCAAGTGTAATGTTGTGGGCGACTTCATTATCTTGATGGAGTCCCGAAAAATTGATGGAGTTATAGATTCTGATGTTATTTTGGGGTATTTTTCTGACATATGCTGTGAGATGACATCTTACTATAGTATAGTAAAGTGTAGTAAATTTTCTAGGGATTAAATACATTTGAACTATAAAAATATCCAATTAATATTTACCAAATAAAGTCTTCCAGACTGGCTTCTTACTTTAATTCCTATTTTTATGTTAATAATTGATCCCTATATTTTGTAAAAATTAAGAAAAAATGCAACTTTTGCAAATTGTGGGCAAGTAACCTAAGTTAATGTAGTCAATTAAATGGCAAAAAGGGCAAAAATGAGGATTAAAAAAAAATTCAAGATCAAAAAAAAAACCACCATTGACACGAATCACATAATCACAGCGATTTGGTATCCTTGAAATCAGTTCATCAATAAAACTTTGAGGAATAGCTGCCCACGTTCTTACTAACAAGTCAAAAAGTTGCTCTGCCGAGTATGGATGCCATGCTTGGGGTTACACGGCATCCATACTCGGCAGAGCTTTTCTTTGGAGCATATCCCATGCGTGCTCAATTATTTTGAGCCCTGGCTATTGAGTAGGCCACGGCAAAACGTTGATGAGAGCAACGGCAAGAGTGCGTGTTACGACTCCAGCCGTGTATGGACGTGCATTGTCGTGCACTAGTCGAAACGAATCACCCAACCGGCGTCGCAAAGGGATAAACAACAAGGGGGACGAAGCCGTCGGCACTAACTAGTAGGTACTAAGTACTTCGATCCGATGTTGTGTCTTATCTTGAATTGAAGATTCTGAAACAATAATATCAAATAAGCATTATTATAAAGTCAAAATTGGCTAGGTCTGGGCAATCTTGCTCGATTTCATCATCTTAGCTTTACCATCAGGTGAGATAGAGCAAAAAGAAGAACGTTACATTTAAAAAAAATGTGTTCGCGAAATAAGAACTTGAACAAATTTAATTTCAAATAAACACCAAATTGTCTCTCCCAAAGACGTACCTAATTACCCCTAAAACTCAAAAACATCAACCATACAACAGACACACAATTTAATTTACCAAACGCACCCCTAACACAGGTCCTGATACATTAAACGTACAGACAGCAAATAAAGCGAAGATTTAACATCCCACGAATTACTTCACCCGTAAGCGGCTGAAGCGATGTATTGCTAAAAGCTAATTAGCAATGCTAATTCCATTCATATGTCGTGGAGCGGGAACGGGGCGGAATTATAGTGATGTACCCGACTGGAAATCTACGGAATTACTTATAGTGATTCTCCTGCCGGGAACTGACGGAGGATAGAACCATTGCGGTTTTTATGGTTCGGTGGAGTTTCTGTGGATTATAATGGAGATGTGTAGTTGATAAGCCCTTTAGAAAGGGTGTGGGAGTATGTTTGTTAATTTTCTAGGAATTTAGTTAATTGACAAAGTGACATTCTGTCGACGTAAAGGATTTTCGAAAAGTCATAAATGTACATAGGATTGACATTCACTATTAAAATATCACGTGGCTAATCTCAAAGTTTCGGCATTATTGTGGTAAGTTGTTAACGACTATGCACATATGCAATTCCAGCGACATCGCAGGTCGTGAAGCTGAAATGACTCATATCATTCAAACAGTAATTACAGCAAAGGTACTTCTCTTCTTCCTCAAATAATTAAAATATAAAATCATCAGTAATTTCACAATCGTTTTAATTATTAAATAATGTTTCTTTTAAAGTTCCTAATAAAATGCAAAAAAGGAATAAAAAGCAAAGAAAAACTGAACCCTTTTTATAATTCAAATTTAATTAATCTTATAATTTTAAAAGGAAGGGCAAACTGTGTATTTTGCTGAGCCTTTTCCTCTTATTTTAATAAGTAAGAAATTAATCCCATCAGAAAATCTAATAAGTATTTTTGTAAGATTTTTATTCGATGGTTTTTCTTTATAATTCGATACCTCTGAACGGAAATAAGCGAAGCCTCTTAGTATTAAATGCCGAAGTTCGGCTTTCAATGGGAATATCAATTTCATGACTTTTTTACCTTTTTGTAAGATTTCGTAGCCCCAGATTTTATTAAAAGGAATTGGAATTTGGTTCTTGCCTAGGAATTTATTTCCAACTTAGTTTTGCACTTCCCTTACTACACGTAGCAATTTAAGATAGACGGTAGGTGCCTGTTCCTACAATATAACCTACTGCAACATTCTGTATTAGGAACTAGTTTTCACTATGTGGAAATCTGTTTTTCACACCTTTGAAGAAAAGCATATCTAAAATCATAGCCTTATACACATGATAGATAACTCTGGTTGTGTTGTACCTTGAAAAACATTTTGGCTTTATTAGAGACTAGCTGATCCCCGCGGCTTCGCTCCCGTCAAAATTAAAGCCTATGTTACTCGGGAATAATGTAGCGTTCGAAAGGTGAAAGAATTTTTAAAATCGTTCCAGTAGTTTCGGAGCCTATTCGGTACAAACAAACAAACATATAAAAAAATATTTCCTCTTTGTAATATTGGTATAGACTAGCTTCTGCCAGCGGCTTCACCCGCGTAAAAAGTATTTTGTCTCTTACGGTTTAAAAACTGTTCTATGTCAGGGTTCTCTCCCAGGTCTTAAACTATCTTCATACCAAATTTCGTCATAAAAGATTCAGTTATACGATTCAGTCGTAAAAAGATTACAAACAAACACACAGGGTTACTTTCGCATTTATAATATTAGTATGGATAGCCAGAAAACCAACTCCCTACTATATATCCAGTCAATAAAATTATTAAAAATAAAAACGGCTACAAATAACAAAAAAAAATTGATGGACTTCTAAAAAAACACTACAAAGCGAAAAATAACTTTGTTTTCCGAAATTGGTATCTTTAGTACCTATTGTTTTTCGTTTTGCGACACCGACTTCGGAAAAGAAAGTAATTTTTCGCTTTGTATTGATTTTTTTGGAAGTCGGTTTCATTTTCGTTATTTGTAAAACATTTTTTCTTTTCACTTTTTGTTTTGGTACATAATGAGCAAGTTCTATAGTAGGGTCGAGGTATAGTGATCGAACGCGAGCCTATAATTCATAATAAAAAGGTACCTAGGTTTTTTCCAACTAGGGAAGATATCCCTAACTATCCTAAAGATGCCGTCGGCAGAGTAAGTATTAAAGTTCCATCAAGTTATTTCCCTGAAGGATCCAGACTTCAAAGATAAATACGAGCGAAACAAGAGCGTGGCCCGGGACTCGCCCAGGTCTCCTACCTTGGTCCCCCGAATATTCATCACTTTAAATTCCGCTTTTCATAGATGTAACGGAAAAACTATCAAATAATCATAGCTATTAATCAATGACACCTGTTGGACGTTTAATTTGATTACAAAAAGTTTAAGACAAATACAAATAGTTATTTGTTATACAAGAGTGCAAAGTTGCTTTTTAACCGCGTGTTCAATTTTGATGACCGAGCAAGCGAAGGATTCTAAAATTGAATCACGAGCGCAGCGAGTGATTCAAAATTAGAATCCTGAGCGTTAGCGAGGGAATCAAAAGAGCACGAGGTGAAAAATCTTTGCACTCGAGTGCAACACGTAACTTTTCATTCCACCTCAGCGAGGAAATGACTAAATGCAAAAAAAAAAAACGTTTACAATCACAAGATAGGTACACTTTTATTTCAGTTTAGGTATTAATTACTACATTATGACAGGTAAGTATTACAGAATAATCTTTAAATTATAACAAAATAATACTAAGGTATAATTAAGAAAATTTTAAAGTAACGTTGCTACAGTTATTTAAATTGAGTGTAATATTTTTGTTTGGTACTGTAATATTGGTGTTAGTCACTTGTGTACTGTTTTTCGGTAAACTATCTGTCATACTTAATAGTTGTACCGATTCATCGGATTCCCTTGGCATGAATGTTGGAGAGAGAGGGAGATGGTTAGAACCGCGTACAAAGCAAATTGAAAAAAGAACACCAAGAAGGTTCCGAGTCTGAGTTTTTAACAAATTAAAAAAAAGTTGTATGATATATTCGGCACCATAGAGGTAGCAGTAAATAGGTTTAATGTTTTTTTAATTCACAAACTTAGTGCACACGATGTTCTAAATTCAATTTATCCTCTAGTGAATAAAAACGGCTTTTCCACTCAGATATTGAAGATTAAAAATACTCTTTCCGAGATGGTGGGATGAAAAATTATTTATTTCAACGAGGCCATTAAGCGGCACTTTTAAACGTCAAAAATATAAATTTATATTTTATAATAATTGATTCTACCGCCCATTTGGCAAAGTAGCTTGTTATGGAGAAGAGCGGACAAGAAACTGCACATTCTTTGTGTGATCATTTAAGAGATAGCCACCAAAAATTACTAACTAGATATCAACGCAATCAGACTTATTCAAAAATAAACTAAAGTGGTTGGTTCTGCCTTAATTACTTACCGACCACAAAACAACCCTCAATCCCATAAAGAACCTCTCACGCCACTAAACCAACTCATTAAAAACACACAAGTGCAATAAACTATTCGCACCTGTAACCAACTTGTTATACTTACCGAATAAAATATGAAATCGCTTCAGAAATAGCGCTGCAGCACCGACTAGCACAGTTAGCGCTATTTTAAAACTTTACAAATCGAAAATCATTGGCGAACTTTCGCTACCAACTTCCTAGCACAGTTTATTATTTCATTTTGATTTTTATTTATTCGTCCGCGATTTTCTCTACGGCATCACGACGACTAGCGAATTTCAAATTCATTTGCCACAGTTAAAAATATTTCGAATTTTTATTTTCTATGCGGAATAAATTGCTGGTCCGTGGCTTATTTTAAGTTTTGAAATTCCTTATTTTAATGTGTTCTGAATGTTTCGTTTCTGTGGCGTTATTTTCCTGAAGTTGGACGATTGCATACAAGTTGACGTCATTTTAAGTTGTTTACAAAATTTTCATGTTATTTATTCTTTTTACCATAGATTGTGCCAGATCACGGGCCGCCCATGAATGCAAGATCCATGGGTCTTTGCTATTATAAGTTCATTTAATTTTAGGAATTACAAGAAATTTAATTTTGTATTAGTACTAGCAACACAAAATCTCTAACACAACATCTTTTAACAAATCTAAACAGAACACTACCACAAAGATACTACACTAACACAATAATCACATATTCGAATTTTAAATTAGTCAGATGAAACATCTAGCCGTTACCTCGAATAAGAAAATGTCCGAGTTTGCGGATAGCACACATTGTTACAGCAACAACAATGGCGCCGTTGGTGTAACCGATATGCGAACAATGTGCCTCATAACTTGACTGGTATCGCTGCTTTGTAATTTTCGAAAGGTGTATTTGTTGATGTAATTTGCAAAGCTAACTCTGGATGTGTTATTAATGAGTTCTACGCATTTCTATTTCATATTTGTGTATGCCTGATATTACCCTCTTACCTGAAGCGCTGGGGGCACAGGACGGAGGCGTGATTTGTATGTACATTCGTTTAGTTCTCAAATTGCTGCCCTTGTTGGTCAAAGCCTTGTTTCCATTTTCTGCGACAATCTAATAATTTAGTCACAAAGCCCATTCAGATAACTAACCAAAACACTCACACAACAGAATTTATTTCATGCTACAACGTTTCAACAAAAATACAGTTTCACCATATTGCCGCTGCTCACGAGTATTTGGGCCCGTACAGAAATAATTGAGTCGCCACCCTTTCTATGCCTTCTTTGTGTTCCATCCAATCGTTACCGACACGTATGACATTGTGTAAGAGGTCAACTCTGTTGTAATTATTGCCCGCGCCATATTGGGGGCCGGGGCTTTTTCATTTCACCCGGCCCGGCACGCCCCGGACCATTCATAGCGCAGATTAGATATTGCCGGTATATTGTGCGAATAACTCGTATTTTTCAGTTTGACCCGTTCAGGCGATGAGAGGATAGCTGATAATCCTGTCTTTTTGATATTTTTTTCGGGGTTTGTATTGATTTATGGGACTTTCCGGGTGTAAATGAGAGGCGTTTATCAAGAGCTTACAGATTTTATGTAGAAAATATGCGGTGGTTTTCCAAATTGATAGGACGCTACCTATTATGGAGTGATTATTGTATTTCAAGACCAAGAGCCTAGATGTTTTAGATTCAAGCACAATTCAGTTACAGACTATAAACTCTACGATTTTGTGCACAAGCAGTAATCTCATATTCAAATTATTATTTAAAACAAAATTAAAAACGGGCGAACAACATAAATAAAAGTCAACCTCAAGCGCAACATATCAGTTAAGGCTAAGTACAAACAGTATAAAACGTCGGAATCAAGTCTCGGTAGGGATGCGCTTGTTTTATGCGCGCGGTACAGGCGGCAACACATGTGCCTCGCTAGATAGGATTACACGTTATGTGCCTTGCTTGCAAGGTGTGCATGATACGAACTGAGTGTGGGACTGTCCATAATACTACCTACTATGAAGTTTTATTATAATGAAGTAAAGATGAGTGGTACAGGCGGCAACACATGTGCCTCGCTAGATAGGATTACACGTTATGTGCCTTGCTTGCAAGTTGTGCATGATACGAACTGTGTGTGGGACTGTCCATAATACTACCTACTATGAAGTTTTATTATAATGAAGTAAAGATGAGTGGTACAGGCGGCAACACATGTGCCTCGCTAGATAGGATTACACGTTATGTGCCTTGCTTGCAAGGTGTGCATGATACGAACTGTGTGTGGGACTGTCCATAATACTACCAACTATGAAGTTACATTATAATGAAGTAAAGATGAGTGGTACAGGCGGCAACACATGTGCCTCGCTAGATAGGATTACACATTGTGTGTCTCACTTGCAAGTGTGCATAACGCATATTGTGAGCAGAACTGTTCACGAAAAAAGTATTAGGACCATAAATATAATAATATTATATCAAATCAAAATCAAATCAAATCAAAATATTTATTTGCTAGAAATACATTGTTCAGAAGGGAAGCCTAAAAGTAATTAATAATAATATAGTGAAGTTTCTTGTCCGTTCTTCTCCACAACAAGCTACTTCGCCGAATGGACGGTAGAATCAATTGTTATTACTTTTAAATTTAAACTTATGACGTTAAATAGTGCCGCTTAGTGGCCTAATTGAAATAAAGAAGTTTTGATTTGATATAAGGGTTAAGTAGTGGTAACTACAGGAGGCAACACTATGTGCAAGATAACACGACCTAACTAGATAAGATAACATGTGTTACAGGTGTACTTGCGTGGTGTGCATAATACGAATTGTTTGCAAGACCACCCATGCGAAAAAAATTAGACAGCAAAGAAGGTAACACAAACTGAGACTGTGAACATAATCTTTCAAGCTACAACGCAGTCGATTTTATAATTCTATTCATTGCTAATAATTTTGAAGAACGATTCAAAACCCTCATCAAACCACAACTTTAAATAATGCCGCAATCAAGAACACAACTAATTACAATAGCCCGCAAACGTCGACCTACCCGACATTTTGGCAATATTAATTTCGGCATACATTAACAAAATATTACAGGCAAAATATGTGAAAACATGGCTGTACTGAACAAAGGGCGTGCTAATCACCCCTCATTGTTGTTCTACAAATAGGCGGTAGTCGTGGATCGTGGATTAGTCGAGACTTGGAATTACTGCTAAGTCATTACACCGAGCCGAGGAAGGAGTCAATGGACTTTCTTTTGGGGCATCGAATTATCTGGTTAAACCTAGTAGGGTTAAACTAAAAAAACAGAAAGGACAGACTCATGACTACCGGTTGTATTGAATACCGATAGGAGATTCCTGATTCCTAACCTTTTAATGTCCAGTTTTCTTCATCGTCAGGTCAACTCACAAGAAAAAGATTAAGACTATCAATAATAAAAATAAAATAAAACAAAAATCGACACTGAAATCGACACAGAATTTAAATTTGCAAAGCAGTTTGCTAAACTGTGTTGAGATTTTTATAAAGGAATTGTTTTTTTTTCATATAAAAAATTAGTTCAAAAACTAAAACCCGACAGCGACAACTTAAAAGACATGCTTTAAAAAGTATGAAACAAAACAACTAATTTACCGTGGCCGTATACCGCCTACTGTAACAAAACATTAAATTCTGCAAAGTATAGCATACGACGACGGTAAATAATAACGGTGGAATATTTTCTTGTTTCATACTTTTTAGAGCGTGATTTTTCAGTAATCGGGTTTTAGTTTTTGAACTTATTTTACATTTAAAGTATTTCGGGGTTTTTGCAGAGCCTGAGGGAACAAATGCACATAAATGCATACATGCATACTTATATACTTATATCAACAAACACTTTGAGACGCCGTAATCAGGTAAAAAATAGTTTTCATGACTTTGACGGGATATATCTCGCAAGCGGTACGCTTGACAAAATTATAATGTACCAAATCCTACCTGAATTTTAAAATCCCTGTTCTGATACACGATGGGGTGGGGTGAAAAAATATATACAAACACACATACCGGTCAAAAACATAACCCTCCCTTTTGCTTCGCCGTCGGGTAAAAATATGGCTTCGAACGGTTATTTTTATTTCAGACTGTATTGTCCCATGATAGAACAAGAAGAAACGGCCAGCTTGTGCGGGCTACTATCGCTGCTGTAATCCTCTCCTTCGTTTCTCTTGATATAGTGTTACTCTTCTTCTGCCCATTTTATCTTCTGCATTGCATTCACGTCTATTTCAACATTTTAATCGCATACAATGCAATGACATATTAAAACGTTAATTCGAGATAATTATCAACCATACCATATCTCTTCTCACGCTCACTGCGGTGTACCACAACCTCTCATCATAGCCACCCTACTCGTTCTGTGGCGGAAACTGTAAAATGTAACGTGACGCAAATTACTTCGTCTATTTTATAAGTGAACATCGGGGGCCTTTGTTCGCGATCCAGATAACTCATCGCAGCCTCCTGGACCGACGCGGGACGACGACGGCAAGCGAACTAATTACTGCCCCTAGGAGACTATTTGCATTTTCAAATGGAAGCCGCAAGGTGGTGGGAAAATTAGATCTTCGGTATCTTGTGTTTTTGGTGTTTGATTGTAATTTGGTGCGTAGACGGATGAAAAATCAACAAGTAAACTAGCTGTGATCAGCTTGCTGCTAATCTAATTCTAGGATTTTATTTTTTATCTGCATCATGTAGCGGTTTAACTACTTAGGTACCTATATCACCTATCCATCACCCAATTTCGCTTGTTAAACCATAAGGCCCGCTTTATGGACAACTGCATATTCCAACTAGCTATCTCAGGAACTTTCGAACCAAACTTCATGAGTATTTTTAACCGACGTCAAAAAGGAGGAGGTTCTCATTTTGACTCTATTTTTATGTGTGTCACCTCAAAACTTTTTACTAGGTGCACCGATGTTGATAATTCTTTATTTGAAAGCTGATCTTCTCAAGTGATCACATTTAAATTTGGTGAAGATCTGATGAAGAACTTCGGAGATATACAACAGAACTCTTCAATAAACAACAGCCAATCTCTCGGGATTGCTGCAATTGCATGTCTGTTTATTGTTTACCTTACTATTGAATTTTCTCATTAAATACTACTACTAAAAATTAAAACAAGTTTTACAAAAAAATACAGCCGACTATTTTTAGGGTTCCGTAGCCAAATGGCAAAAAACGGAACCCTTATAGATTCGTCATGTCTGTCTGTCTGTCTGTCTGTCTGTCTGTCTGTCTGTCCGTCCGTATGTCACAGCCACTTTATTCCGAAACTATAAGAACTATGCTGTTGAAACTTGGTAAGTAGATGTATTCTGTGAACCGCATTAAGATTTTCACATAAAATAAAAATAAAACAAAAATTTTTGGGGATTCCCCTACTTGAAACTAAAACTAAAAATATTTTTTTTCATTAGACCCATACGTGTGGGGTATCTATGGATAGGTCTTCAAAAATGATATTGAGGTTTCTAATATCATTTTTTTATAAACTGAATAGTTTGCGCGAGAGACTCTGCCAAAGTGGTAAAATGTGTGTCCCCCCCCCTGTAACTTCTAAAATAATAGAATGATAACACAAAAAAAAAATATTATGTACATTACTATGTAAACTACCAGCGAAAATTGGTTTGAACGAGATCTAGTATGCAGTTTTTTTTAATACGTCATAAATCGTAAACTGCAATTTACCAAGTACGGAACCCTTCGTGCGCGAGTCCGACTCGCACTTGGCCGGTTTTTTTGTATAGAAGTTTTAATATTTCTATTGTAACAAGTATGTATCACGCATGTATCTACATATCACTGCGTATAGGTACCAAAGAACAGTGCCTTTATGAAACCTCAGCTGAATTGTAACCATATTAAGCCAGCCACCTCTCATTCTAACCATTTCAGGAAGCCTCGCAAGGAATACTCAGTACTCACATACCTCCAAACGTAGAATCTCAGACCTCTTCCCGAAACTATACTTACAAGAATCTACAGCCGCACCAAATTCTTCACGTTCAACTGCCGTAAATATCTCTGAAGACGTTTCAATATCGTCGGCGCATATTTCGTTATTCCATTGCCGCGCGTGCATAGTGCGCGAGTGTGGGCGAAGTCGCGAGCCAGCGATGGATGCTGCGCTGTGAGGGACAGCCAAGTATGTGCTTGTGAGCTATGTGACGGTCGTATGGAAAGGGTTACAGTTTTTGAGCTAAATCATGTATGTGTGCTTTACGAGTAATGATCTTTATAGATGAATTTATATGGAAGAGTGGCTGCTCGCCTGCATGTCATACAAATCACAAACATGGATATAAGACACAGCGGGCTATGGAAAGGAGTATTTTGAATATTAGGCTGAAAGATAAACAAAAATCACAAAACAGACGAACAAAATCCAAGGTCATAGATGCTCTCCAGCATATGAAATGACTGAAGTGGAAGTAGGCAGGTCACGTGGCATGATTGACAGATGATAGGTGAATAGAGCTAGTCACTAATTGGTTAAGCCGTAAAGGTAAGAGACAGAGGTCGTCCTAGAGAGCGATGGATTGACGATATTATTAAAAATGCTGGAGAAGAATGGATAAAGTAAGCGAAGACAAGGAAAATCTGGAAAGTAATGGAGGAGGCTCATACCCGCCAGGGGCCTTAACTAGAAAGATTTATTTAAATATAAAATATCGAATGTTAAGAACTTTATGTATGTTAAGGAAATAAAAAGGTTTGATTATTATTTTATTTTTTTATGGAATCTCTTTCCTAAAATCAATCTGCCTAGCCTTTTGCCTTCTACGAGTATGTTTGGGTCGGCTTCCAGTCTAACCGAATGCAGCTGGGAGTACCAGTATTTTACATGGAGCGCCTGCCTATCTGACCTTCACAACCCAGTAACTGGGTCACAAGATACCTCTTGACAAGACTGGGTTTCTACAATCTAATGCATAAGAAATACATCCCTAGAAAATTGGCCAGGTATAGTGAACCACTTCTTCTTTCCTGCTGATGATGAGTGATGATGGCTGGCGTTTTGGTTCAAAAAGTGCTAATTATCAGACTAGTTTGAATAATTAATGATCATTAATTTAATAAATACTTAATCAAAACATCAACTCATAGTACAGAAGTAAATCACTTAGCATAAACTAAGCTTAATAAAAAGAAAGAAAATAATGTAGCACAAACTTGGAGGCACCATCAAGTTTTCTAGACAAAATAAACAAAAAATAAATAAATAAAAAAACTGACTAATTGCGAGTCGGACTCGCACACTGAGGGTTCCGTACAAGCAGCTACATTCACCAAAATAATTAAATAACATTTTTTCACAGCTGTAAGGTGTTGCATACTTTAGTATACGATATTAATTTTAACTCGATACCTCCACGCGTTCCCGAGATAAAGGGTCTTGACAGACAACAAAGTGATCCTTTAAGGGTTCCGTTTTTTTCCATTTGAGGTATGAAACCCTTAAAAAAAATGAAAACTATGAGATACAATGTGCCTCACGGCTGCCAAATTGGTCCAATTCAGCAAATTGTAATTGACATACCTAAGGATTAAATTAAAATAATGATCACAATAAATAAACGACTTCCTTTCACAATTCTCAAACCGATTTACATTTTCGGTGAACCACTGTTTGTAAAACCAAGAGCACATTCATTTCACTCAAAACGCAAATAAAACGGGAAGCAAATACGAATGAATTCCTTCCCCGGAGTTAATTTTAATATAACCATCACAAAATAATTACCGCCACAGCTGAATCTGCGTTAATGAGATAAAGACGCGTAATGATTGACGCCATTCGGTTCGATATTTGAATGATGTTATAGGAAAGCGAATCAAGCGACAGTTTTTATAAAATTGGGCAATGTGACTTCATGTTTCAAGAGCAGTGGTGGCGCAGTAGTAACGGCCCCGACTTACGTAACGTAGATCGTGGGATCGAACTTAGGCATACGCTTTAGTTTGTGTAAATAATTTGTATCTTTACTGCTCTAAAAACGTTGAAGGAAAACCGCCGTGTGGTAGAACCAAAATTTCGAAGATATGTGACATCCACCAACCCGCACTGGGCTCGCGTGGTTGATTTAAGGCCCATTACCTTTCTCACGAGAGAGGAAGCCTGTGTCCCAGCAGTGGGAACATTATAAGACTGACGATGATGATGGTGACTTTATGGTATCGAAAATGACTTGAGTTTCTAACAAAGTCGGTTGATTCACCACCTTAAATCTAAGGCACAAGTAATTGTTGAACAAAACGAAGCTATTTTTTTACAAATTACGTTAAGGCAAAATTTCGGAATATAAAATGTGGATGGATACACAGCCAGATGGAGCCCAAAATAAATAATGAGTGACGTAAAAGAAAACTGATTCAGTGATAGCGCGACGCTCAATAAGACGTGATTGTAGAAGGAAACGTTTTGCAGCAGCCCCAAGTAACCAGCGTGAAATGGTTTACTCGGTACGTGAATATATATTTTTTTAAACACAGTGATGATTTGTTTTATAGTGTGTTTTGCACGTTTTTACAATTTCATTGTACCAAAATGTGTTACTACTATACAAAGGAGAACGGCAGGTTTGTATGGGAATTTCGTACCGCTAATAAATTTTCTTGTTTTGGGATATTTTTTGTCTTAATTGGTACTTTATATGATAGATAATCCTTTTTTAAATTCTTAGATTTTTAGAACTTGGGACGTAAAAGTTATAACCAGTTTCAAGTTTTAAGGTTATGTACTAGTGTACTAATGTTACATATAGGTAAATGTTACATTTTGTTACATAATGTGTAAAGTAAATGTTTTAAATAGTTTTTTTTTAATATCTTTGTAGTGTTTTACTTACCATTAAGTAGGTAGATTGAGATGAGGATTGTACCTACTCAGGGCATTATAAGATACCTATGTCCAGCAGCGGATGGCAACATTTTGATAATATGAGTTTGATTATATTTAGTGTTATTTGTATTTCTAAAAAATTAATTATCATTTCAATATTTGTGTTATTTTAAACAAGGCAACTTCTAAAACATAACTGCGTTTAATGTACGATTTTATTACGTTTATTTATTAATATCTTTTTACTGATATTATTAATTAATCCGATGTTCTAAAAATACTTAACTTACATAAAAATAAATGGCTTAGTTGTCTTAATAACTGGTACAAATTCTATAACCGAACAACAAAAAAAGTATGCGGTACGAAATCTGCCGTTCACCTTTTAAAATTGAAGCGCAATGCCTCAGAAATTTATAACCGTGTCATCTATTGAAATTAATTTGAAATGATCCGTTCAAATTATCTTTGGAATGTGAATGAATATCCCAATATTCCATAATTTTGTACTTAAGAGTATAGATTAAACAAGAAAATACAATATATTATGATCATTTCAAGAAAATGTTAATTTTACATAAAATTGAATAACAAATCGATGCTTATCGCGCCATCTATCACTTGATTGATCGATAATTTTGAACTAAATTTTCTTTCTTAGCGTCGGGTCCACGTGACGAAGTATTGCCACCTGGCATTATGCTGAGCTGAGCCCTTGTAGAAAAATATTTCTTTTATGTTCTAGTTTTAATTTAATATTGTGTGCACACAATTTTCTTTCTTCCCTTTCTGTTATGGAGCAAGGCCAGAAAATACATAGTCGTATAGTGCCGCTTGATTATTTATTCCATAACACCGTCCGTTGAACTATTAATGAATCCGGGTTTGAATACTGTTTAAATCGGCGCGCTGATCAATCAGCGCGTATTGTTGGCGCTGAAGAGGCGAATCGGCGCAATAATCACGCACAGCATACGTTTGATTTTGTCGATGTAGGCTTTTGTTATGTGGCCTGTTCCGGTAATCGGTTTTCATTTACATTTGACGGCTTTAATATATACGTACCTAAATTAACTTATGGATCCCTTGGAGCTAACTCAAACTCAAATTATATGTTAAAACATACGGTTCTAAACCATTTAAAGGCACTTTTGAGAAAGGAATCGAAAAAAATCACGGCAGTAGTATAGATAACGAAATTAAAAGGAAAAGTATCACAGCTAAGTAGGTTTTACATCACATCACATCACATCATCAGCCTATTAATGTTCCCACTGCTGGGGCACAGGCCTCCTCTCTGTGAGAGGGAATGGGCCGTAATCCACCACGCGGGCCCAGTGCGGGTTGGTGGATGTCACATGTCTTCGAATTTTTGGTTCTAGGACATGCCAGTTTCCTCACGATGTTTTCCTTCACCGTTTTGAGTGCAGTGGTGATGTTATAATTTACACAAAGTAAAGCGCCTGCCTGGGCTCGAACCCACGACCTACAACTTGTAAGTCGCGGTCGATACCACTGGGCCACCACTGCTCCTGGTTTTACATGTTTACGAGTAATAGTCGACCAGATTATAAAATGTACTTGAAAAAGTATAATTTTCTTTTCGTTAGAGCAATGTTCAGTGCTCTCATTGCTTATGAATAGTTATGACATCAGTATTTTACCTAATTATGTTGTAGCTGTTTGTACGGAACTTTCGGTGCGCGAGTTGCCCGGTTTTTATTGTTGTTTCAAGGGTACATTTTTTTTTATTAAATGTCGCAGCATAATGTTGAGATTTGTCAATTCTTTGTTTTGTATCCCTGCATGTTTGTGTGTTCCAATTATTCTTTATTTGCTACTTCAGTGTTCTAAAACGCTTTTCTCACTCTTTAAAGGGAATTTGGTAGTAGGTAAATACTCGCAAAATATTCAAAGCATGACAATTCAGGGGCCAATAAACGGAATTGTAAATAGAAACCGTTTCGTCTAGACAGTCTATTTTTGCAGTAATACCTACGGTAAATAGAATTTAAAGGTAGCTCATAAATAATGAAACAAATATTTGGAACATCGATACTGATCACATTTAAAACGCTGACGCAAGTGCAACACCTGTTTTTATGAATACTCACGTTATTGTTAGGTACTATTAAAACACGAGATACGTACCTAGACACATTACAAGCATAGCATGTAAAATAGAATTGAAAACACATGTTTTCATCGACTGTACATGGACTTGAACAATAGCGTATTTGGCTAATTTCGTAATTGGATAAGAAGACGATTTGACGAACTACCGATTTGACCAATATCAAATTTGACGTATTACCGATTCAACGAATATCAGACTTGACCAATGTCGTCCAAACCATAATTTAATTATTATTTACTAATACAGTTGTTAGTAATTTCGGATTTTAGATGAGACTTATAATTGAATGGCAAATTTTAGTGTGTATTTTATATTTCTTATTTTTTATGGGTTACAAAGGTACCTGAAATCAAATACCTAGTTTGTTTATTATTTAGCATTTCTAGTATAGGAACCAACTATCGTTATATTTATCTGTTATAAACCGAATTTTCTTTCTTACTATAGACAAATACAAGTCTTTTCACAACTCAAACGACGCAGATACATATTATATTATAACTCAAAACAAAGCGCCACAACTTAAATTATCATTGAATAATAATCCTCTACAAGTTAGAGGAGAATTTATTTAATTCCCGTTCATCCGCACGAGAGCTAATAAATTACACAAAAGATTAATCTAATGCAGTGAGTCGCCATGATTTATTGTGGGGCAACAGGTGTCTAATAAGGGTTAATATCGGAAAAATATAACCGTTTATATTTGAAATTTATTATGGCCAACATGCCTGCTTGGGACGCTTTTGATGCAATAAGTTTTAATAAATTAATGTTTAAATTCTCCACTTTTTATGACAGTTATGTGCCTTTGTGATGACTTGACAGTAACGTCAATCCCAAATAAAGTGTGTCATTTACAAGTGTGGCACGGTTGGCGCAGTGGTTGTGCGATTGACTGTTGCGCTGCGTGTCGCGGCTTCGATTCCCGCACGGAACAAATATTTGTATGACCTACAGATAGTTGTTCCGGCTCTGGGTGTTGTGTATGTGAGTTTATATGTTTGTAAAAGCACCTACGATACATGAAGAAATTCCTACTGTGGGGCAACGTTTTCTTATTAAAAAAGAAAAAAAATGAAAAGAAAAGAATTTATACATCGGTAACCATGGTTGAAATATATCATGTTGTGTTGTGTATAACTACTACTCCATGCAAACATGACTGATGTATAAAAGTATAATATACTTTCATCTACATAATATTATGTAGATGTGTATGAGGACAAGGGCAGTTCTCATAACAACAACAACAAACTCAAATTACATAACAGCAATCCCCCAATCCCAGAATTACCTACATCATATTCCACACTAACATCTGCAAAGTGAGACAGCTTCTAAATCGATCAGCGAGCCAGCAGCAGCAGTCCCCAGGTATGCGGCGCTCAATATTGTGTCAAGCCGTGTTTCGGATCCACATTACCGCGCCATGTTATGCATTTAATAAAGCCGTAATACCAATGCTAATATCGTGTCACTTGGGCCACTGGGAAGGTAAAACAGAATGTTCAGTTTGGAGAATCTTAGGACGAAATTTTGATGAAGATTTGGTTTTGTCTTTTTGGTATACCAAGACCAAAAATACACCACAAAATGTACAGAGCGTAATGAGCTCTGTTTGTTGGAGTTCGAAGGCTCAAAATTACACGAGTCTTGATCCCACCATCTAGCGTGTGGTAAATAAACACTGTTCTATTATGTATGCTGTGTCTGATCTATCGAAGAATATTTAGTCTTTTAAGAATTTGGATTTTCAGTATCTTGAAAATCTGTATATTTATTTCAGGTATTTTAATTTTCTTTATCCTGAGTCGAAGTACAACGCTTTCAGATGAAGGAAACTCTGATTGGAATCGCCTAAGTACTTACATGTAGTAAGCAAGCAAATTTATTAGTTTGCTTTCTTAGTTGTGTAATCTAAGGACGGAATTTACTGATTGTAAATCAATTTACAGTTACAGTCATCTCGACAATCTTATTCCCATGAACTCGCGCAGCCTCCCATGAGGCTTATATACCATTTCGGAACCTTCTACCCACTAAGTCTCCACACCTGACATACTGCGTTCCCCATCACGTCAGCACGTAACCCGAGCTCGCAATATCCCAACGTGCCTATTTGTGTTCACGTGCCACGACTCACGACTCACGTGGATACTTCCTGACGCAAACACAACTTAGATTAGCTATGGATTTCACCAAGTTTTGGTAGCAACATACATTCTCATGTGTTTCATTTGGGCCTGCGTCATAGTGGAGTATCACCTGTCTTCTTCTATAAATAAAGGATGTGATAGAAATAGGCTATAATGCTATTCATAAAATGGACAAATTGTATTTATTCTGCAATTTAAACTAGACGAGGTCAGTGTTTTCTATCTACTTGCTCTGAGAAGAAACACCCAATCAAACTCAGAGGTCAAAGATACTTTTAAAACCCATACAATCTGTAATTGGCCACATGAAATGAGAACCTTGTTGATAAATGGATTTCATTCGCTAGCATAAAGATTAAAACTAAAGGTTTAACGGTACAACTCAAAAAACTGCGACCTTATTTAAGATGCCCATCAAGCTCAGTTTTTTCATTTCACTACCACAGACAACGTCAATCTCTATTAAACCGAAGTTCAAAAACATCGCTTATACAAATCACAATAAAACCATCCACACTCCGCTGATTATTATTTTTCAGCACAAAACAACAAGCGTCAAACATCCCCATAAAACTCAGCCCCGAGCCGGAGCCTAACACGAAACTTTAACACAATTCTAAACAAGAAACACCAACTTTCTGTTATTACTCTTCTTTATTTTATTATCAAAAATGTTTACGAGTCATTATACGAACTCCCGTCGTTTCGAGGCCTTGATAAAGATAAATTTGCTCAGCAATTGCTGTGATGATTAATGATCATGAACAACAGGTGAGGCTTTTTATATTCGGCTCTAATCCCGCCTAGTTACCTCCGTCCCACCTCCTACCTACCTCCGTCCGTATTGTTTTAAACCTCGCTCGGGAACGCGCCGTCACTCACTATGACGTGTTTGGTACACTATGACATTTTTTTAATCTTTTCGAAAGTGAAGTTGATTAAAAAATCGTGTATTGTTACGTTTTTGACGCCGGATTCTGAAAGGAATTTTCGTTGTGACGGGCGACGGGAGGACGCTTCCAGGAAGTTTTATTTTTATTATAGAAAGGCTCGCGCTTGACCACTATTGGTTGTTCAGTTTGAGGGATTTTAGTTACGTTGGTGTCAGTCTGCCAAAGCTGGTGGTGTACGTCAGAGATAAAAGCTTGCAAATTTCTGTTAACTGAGAGGTGCGTTTTACGCATAGGTAATTGATACGTACTAAACCAATGGTTAAATAAACTAAACAATGGTTGCAAATTTCAGTAAAACAAAATTTTTCTTCAGTTGTTAGCCTCGCAAATGGTCAAATAAGTTGGAGAGTTAATTATTTTACCATTTTTTAGACTAAAAATTGAAGAATAAACGCGTTTTACCGAAATTTAAAACCATTAGTTAGCATATTTAGTCATTCGTTGAGTTAACTAGGGAAAAAAAAACTGGCCCTTAGTGATATTATGACTGGTATTTAAATAGCCATGTTAGCTCCATTCATCATTTGTCTTTGGCACGATCAACTCATCAGTCGGATTTGCATTGCTATTTTAACACATAACACCACGCATGTATTTCCCGAAGGGTAAAGCAGAGCTGCACCTACAGTACACCCACATTTCGCCAGTTATGTTTAAGTAACATGTAATAGGCGGCAACCGCCACACCATAGCCATCTACCGGGCACACGTCCAGACTCCAGACTGCTAATAAGAAATACCAGATGCTATTACCAGTATTACCCGTTTAGGGCTCTTTCAGTTTAGACGTTTGGTGCGGTGCGCTTGTCGTACTGCGCACGACCATTGATTTTTAACCGACTTTCCAAAAAGGAGGAGGTTCTCATTTCGATTGGTATTTTGTTTTTTTTATATATCTCGAATAGTTAAACGACTATGATGAAGCAAACACTTATAAATAAATAGTACTGATGAAAATGGTACCATCGAACTGATCTGATGATGAAGCTGGCAGGTAGGCACTGGCATTCCGAAATAAAACAATGTATCCTAGTAGTGTTTGGGCTTATTGGAATCGTCATGAGATGTACTTTAGGTATATATGTTTTTTTTGGCAATTGGAGGTACCTATCAAAACTAAAAAGAGATAAATAAAAAAACTTTTTAACAAAAAAAACCGACATGAAAAAAAAAAAACACTACAAAGTGAAAAATAACTTTATTTTCCGAAGTCGGTGTCGAAACAAGGAAAACAATAGGTACCAAAGACACATTTCGGAAAAAAAAGTTATTATTCACTTTGTAGTGTTTTCTTTGGCAGTCGGTTTGTTTTTTTTTCATACAATGTATGCACCCACTTAGAGCCGATTTCACCAATGAAACTAATCAGGATTAGTTCAACTAAACTCAGTTTTAGCCAATACAGCGTTTTGATTGGTAGTTCATCAGCCGACACAACATGCACTGCGTTCTTGGTGCATAAATATAGTCTAAATTGAAAGAGCTCTTAGTGCATTTATTAAGCTAAACCGTATTGGCCAATTCCACAACAGGACGCCTCGGCAATCAGTCATATCTTATGGTAAGCCATCAAACTATGAACCATGACCTTGTTATAGAGGAATTCCTAGAACAAGATCCAGGGCTGCACTGATATTTGTGACACCATCATCATTTCAGCCGAAAGACGTCCACTGCTGGACATAGGCCTCCCCCAAGCGTCGCCACATTGATCAGTCCTGTGCGTTTTGACATAAAGTGTGTTAATAAATAAATGACATTTTTTTTATTTATTTTTTAAACTTTGCTCCACACTAGGAATTTCTTCCTGTATCATGGGTGCGTTTACAAACATATAAACTCACATACACAACACCCAGAGCCGGAACAACTATCTGTAAATCATACGAATATTTGTTCCGTGCGGGAATCGAACCCGCGACACGCAACGCAGCAGTCAATCGCTCAACCACTGCGCCAACCGTGCGCCCAAAACATTCAGACACACAATTCGACATCTTCATAAAAACCATCATAATATGAGTCGCGTTAGTGCAAGCAGAAATAGAATTTTACCACGTCCACGTGAGTGTGTGATGTGCCAATGAATAAACGATTCCGGTCGTTTTATGCGATACCCCTGGATTATGGCCCCCATGGCACTCGCTCACTTTACAAACACGCGCGTTATTTTGTTGTTACGGGTTCTAGAGCAGAATTATGGGGTATTAAGGGGGCCTTTATTGAAATTATTTAGCTTAATGTTATGGGAGATAGGAAAAATTCAATGGCGTTGGTTTTAATCAAGGGGTGTCATCAGTTTGGCAAACGAAAGGGTCCTTGTTGATACTGTTTTAATGTAATGATTACTGCCAACGACTCAGGATGATCAAGCGAGTGATAGGTCCTTTGTTCTTCTTTTGTACTATGGTGTTCTTTATAAACATTTTTACCCGTCACAGGGGGACCAACGGGCCATACACGGGGTCGTCTGGCACCCATGTGCTAGTCTGGTAGTGGGGTGATCACAGCTTGCAATGTGTTCTGGTGCACCGGAGTACTCCCCAGAGGAGGGTCCGGTGACGGACAGCCGCGGCAGGTTCGCACTGAGTGGTAACGCGTGCCCGTGTTCCCACCATAAGTGGCTCAGGAGGACACCGTGGAGTTTTAGTGGGTTGGAGTTCCACATAACTGCGCTATCTCCTCGTGTTAGCGCAGTATGCATGAGCATTTCTCCAGGCAAAATATTATATTTGGGACCATTTTTGTTCTGATAACAAAAGATCTCGCCTGTGTTCCCCGAAAAAGGAAAGGCAGCGGTGCTTATAGTACCTCCATTTCTCGTCAGTTATGTTCATGTAATTCAAGATTGAAAACCCAATAACACTTTGCCCGACCCAGGAATCGACCTCAGGACCACATACTCAGCATTAGAGCTTGTGACCACAAGGCCAACGAGGTGATAGATTGTTCTGATCATTCGCTATTAAGGAAAACTGCGCTTATCGAAATGATTACAAGTATGACTACATATATTAATCTCAAGTCTTCGTCTCTTATGTTGTAGGCAGAACTCTACAAAAATGTACCAATGACAGCTGAGACTAACAGTTTAGTGTGCTTCCCGAGGCGCGAATGAATTTCGGTATGTTAAGATGCTCACCCATCTTCTGACCGACCTTGGCAAGCATTTCCTAGCAAGCAAATCTTGAAGTACCATCCGTCTGGCTGTTAATAGTTAGCCACGAGCTCCTCAACCCTAACATAAATACTCTCTTATTTCGCTTAGAAAGTTTCCCATATTTTCGACACTCTTAGCTTACTCACTCAAGTTATTCTAGCTTGCAATAGTCATAAGTTTCTATCTCATTTTGATCTAAACAATAGTATTTTGCACAAAGTGAGCGTCTAGAGGACGTAGTCTCGCTGAAATAGGTTATGTAAATGCAAAGAATATAAGTTCATATCAACATCGGCGATGCAAGCCGCCAGGTTGCGGTAGAAACATACTGCTGCATATTATGGAGAAAAACGCAGACAATTCAACGGAGAGTTTAAAGCCTTATTTATACAAATCACCGATGTGTTTAGTAACGGATTAGCAAATTCTACATTCAATAGGGATGTTTCCTGGGTAGAAAAATTAGAATTCTATTAATTATAATTCTATTAATTTTAGTTTAGTCCGTCAGTGAGATTTCAAATATTATTGGTCCTGTATTTTTTCTTTATCAACTAAATAAAAACTGAAAACGATAAAGCGCATCATAGTTCAGGAGTGTGGCTTGTGACGTCACTTTGTCAGTATAAAGTGAAGCACACCGTCCCGTCACACAATATTTCAACGCACTGTATTGTCGTATTTTTTTGTTTACGTGGCAAACGACAAAATACGTGTCCAATGTTTTTAGTTTACCTAACTGACCGACTAAATAGATATTTTTTGTCAACTACCCTATTCTCTATTCTTTCCATGACGACACAAAGGAGAGGGAGAGGTAGACCGCTAACCTATTGGATGAGAACTATTCAGACATACATGAAGAAGTGCTGTCTATCTACTGTTGACGATTATCAGCGGAACAAGTAGTGCCTCAAGACTACGAAAGCCGTAAGCAACTGGAAGTGGTGAAGTGGAAGAAAAAGTAATCCTTTTATCATCTTCCTGCCTTTGTCCCTACTTGGTTGATCTTTATAAAGAATTAAACTCTCTTAATAAGTCGCTAATCAGTACCGAGATTTTTATGAAATAAGGGTATTCAACTAAAACTTATAAACAATATTCGACCTAATGAAGGCCGCAGGAACTTCACTGGATGCGAGAAGCACAGGACCGGTTGGTGTGACGACACTTGAAGGAGGCTAAAGTCCATAAATGGACGTATTTCGGCTGAAACGACGATGAAGAATAACATTTGTATCCTACACAATGCTCGAAGATGTGTTTTGAGCTGCTAAAAGAAAAAAAGTCCATTGTACAATTTTAGTCTATTATGAGCAACTCTATAAAACGAGCGGTGGCCAACGAAAACCCTCAAAACAAACATATTACTAACAAAAACCCCAATTACACTTGACTACCTGGGAATCAAACCCAACTTTATTAGTCTGGCTACCGAGACGACCTCTATAAAACACTGGCGTTAAAACATAATTTATATGAAGCTGGTACCGAGGCCCCAACCCTGTAGTTCTTACATATTTAAATAAACCACGCCTCTAAATTATACCTACATACACAATATGTAATTCCTTCGTTTTCGCAAATTAATGACAAGTATTCTTGTACAGGATATTATCCTGGAGTTATATTAATATTTAATCATATCTTTACCTAAAGAGTTATAAATAGAATTTGGAGGCACTGTATTATTTATAGTTTTAGTAAAAAATACCTATTGGATAAATAATAACAAAAATGGTACATAACTTTAGTTTGCCTTTTGTCAACTAAGTATTTCGTTTCATGATCATCATCAGCATGTCAGCCAAAAGACATCCACTGCTGGACATAGGCCTGCCCCAAGCGTCGCCATACTCAGTATTTCGGTTACAGCCGAATAAAGCTGCCTATCCGATCTCTACACCCCAGTTACTGATCTTTGAAACTTTGGTAACACTAATTGTCAGAAATTTGGGTGAGATAGGTGGATTGGGATAGCCGAAATTAATGGTTTAAAGTGGTTTTCGAGACACGGGGGGTGACCACAAGCTCTTAGAGTAAGGTTATTTTGAGATCGAGTAAGGGACAGATGTATCTGACTTGTATACATCTGTCACTAACTCGATCTCAAAATAACCTTACTCTAAGAGCTTGTGGTTACCCCCACGGTCTCGATTTGCAATAGATGGTTACCGATCATTTAATCGTAGTACCTACTGCAAAAAAATTGTCCTATGTTTCTTCTGCTACCAAAAGCTCTGGACATTGATCTCCTAACCTTAATTATACTCTTCTGTCGCAGGTTTGTTGGGAGATTATTTTTTAATGCAGCAGTACGTTTGTGCTCTTCTATCACGAAATAATTTTCTTATTCAAGTGTTTTGTGACTTTCTATCAGCGAGAACGATTAGCTAAAAGTTCAAAATGTATGAGATTTACGAGTGGTACCGATATCTTACGAAGTCAAACCCAAAGATTTTGGACCTTTGACACTACCTCTGATGGAGTAACTCTTTGTACAGAGCCCCAGTCGTCTCCGTCTCAACTTGCCCCCCGTATCTGTCCGTACTTGAAGCCCGCACTTGCGCCGCGGCGTCTCTTGGCAAAGCACCACTATAGTTCTTCTCAAATTGTGATTTATTCGCGACAAATGTCGAAATAAACCGTAGCCGCCGTTTTATATTGCAGCCCGTGTGCCTTTTATTTACATCGCACTTATAAAGATTCAAACGTTTGTAGGCCAGCGAGAGGTGTGGAAATAACTACGGCCTGTATATTGTGTAGAAATGTATAAATGGTGTAATTTAAGCGCTTAAGGAAATTATGTTAAATTAGAGTTAAAACTACGTATTTAACCGGCATAGTGGAAATTTCTTTGATGTTGGTAAAAATTGTTAATTGAAGAGTACCTGGTAATTTTCATTTAAGATTTCTACATGAGAGTAGAGATAGGTCTTAACCCAACAATCAGATTTAACCCGGATTGAACACCCATCCATGCAGACGGACAAACGATGGTGTAAGCCTAATGATGAAATAAATTAAAATACGACTGATTTATACTGAGATTACTCATAATCCAATATAAATTATATTTTTCGAAATTATTATCGAAATTCAAATTATATTTTGACATATAATAATCGGATTTAATCACTTAAAAGTAATGGCAGAGCTATTGAGCTTTTTCCTAAGAATATTCATTGTACTATCGTTATGGTATGCTAGAAAGTTTAAAAAACAATGAAAGTGCCCATAATACCTCTTTAAGTGGAGGTACGACTGATGAAAGATAAAGCTCCATGTAAAAGGTACCCTTCTGCATTTTATTTGCATTGACTTGAATTTTTACGTTCACGACGAAATAAAGATTTTAAAGCACATTTTGTTTCTCGTAAAAATTTAATTTTGCTATTATTTCCGAACAATGAAATCACGAGCCTGATTGGATTCATTTTGTCGTAAATTAATAAAATACATAAAACCTTTTTGAAAGACTTTTCACATTACATGCATAAAATCTTACATGTATAAAAGATTCATCCAGAGGGTATAAGGGAGCGGTCCCATAGAGAGTTATTAAAATGGCATGGAATCTGATATTTGCACGAATTTGGAAGTATAGCTCTCGATGGAGCAGCGCCCTAAAAATTGTCCATAGGACATATAAGTATTTTTTGATGCGCGATTGAATCTCTTGGGCGACATAAACAGTAGTACTTAATAACGAACAAACGATTAATTGGCAACGATGGCATTCTGTACTTGAAGGAGTGCTCTAGTCTAAAACTTTATTTCTTTGAAAATTGTTGCTTAACTTTGCGAAGGTCACTTTTTTTGGGCGGTCCTCGATAAATAAATTGTCTCTAAATTATCTACTCTAATGTTTGCGGCCCTCAACCGTAAAATACCGAAAATTACAGAACTTAAATAGTGTAACTTTAATACCAATATTGTGCAAACTTTTAACAGAAATCGTCACACATGCTTCTCTATGTATGTTTGCTATTCTGTCTCACAGCTGGGCTACAACTCTCTTTTCCACACAATTTTGTCGTTTATTAGTGCAGGCCCGTCCTTTCCTTTTTTTTCCGAACATTCTTAATGTCGGAAAAAGATATGGTGACTGGTAAATCCCCAAAATACTCCATCCACGCACAGAAACTCTTCTACTAAATATACTCCTTCCGTAAACAAGCACTTTACGAAACCCAGAACCGAATTACCCGTTGATAGCATAAACCGTTAATATCCCAAACATTGTGTGCCGCATCCTAGCCCCAATTACGGACAGCATCGCGCTCATATATATTTCAGTATTTACTCACGGGGAAACAAAGCGGATTTCCCTAGAATAAAGCTAATAATACCGAAGTATCGGGGAGGAGTGCGGAACAAAAGCGGTGGGCGGATTTATTATATTGTGACGTTCTCGTGACTATGCTTCGACTGGTTTAGCAAGTAAGGTGAATTCTGAAGTGCTAAAATCTGACCCTAGTCTTGCCAAGAGATATCATGCTACACAGTTACAGGGTGGTGGAGGGAGGAAAAATAGTGGCACTTACATGAATCCGGTTAGACTAGAAGCCGACCCTAAATAATTGTAAAATAGCTAGGCGGATTGATTCTTACGAGTACGAGTTAAAAATATCGTTTGCTTTTTAGACAACTCAATCAAAGGAAAAGGTCCAAAATAATCCAGAAATCTATACGAACTAACTGTATGCAGATCGTCACATTAATATAATTATCACATAATTAACGAGAAGAGAGACGAAAATAAATGTATTAGTTTTAGTGTATTTACAATCGTTTGGTTCTATAGTAACATCGTAGTATCATTGTCTTCTATGTGTAAGTACAGTCGACAGCATGACTGATTTTGGTGCTAGTGTTAGTAAAGTTCTTAGTAGATAATGCTTTGTAGGCATAAGTAGTTACTTTGTCAGCTTATAGCTCCGATACCTCGTGGATTTGCGGTTTGTGACTTGGGTAGGGTTATTTCGCTCGTTTTAAGTTGATTGCTTGGCATACAGTTTTTTCGTATCGATTTCTTCGTCAATTGTGATACTGTCTCCTTTAAAAAAGATAGGAATATGAACATTGCGAAGAAAAGGATTAACACTTGCATAATTATGAAACTTCTTCTGAAAACAATGACACAAACATGCGCTAATAAACTACAATTTTTTAATTCAAAACTGACTTGTAGAATCCGTTTTCAATAAACCTAGTACAGTTGTATATTCTGTTTGCTATGGCAAGTCTTTATCCAAGAGCATACGTTTTCATTAATAAGAAGCTCGTGGCTAAATAATAACAGCCGCACGGGTCGATCTTCAAGGTTAAGCAACGCTTGACGAGGTCGGTCCGTGGATGGGTGACCATTTCAACATACCGAGTTTCCTCCGTGCCTCGGAAATCACGTTCAGCCGTTGGTCTCGGCTGTCATTTGAAGATCTTTGACAGTCGTTACGGGTAGTCAGAAGTTTGAGATCACGACACCAGTCTTGCCGAGGGGTATGGTGTTACCTAGTTACTGGGTTGTGGAGGTCAGATAGTCAGTCACTCCATGTAAAACACTGGTACTCAGCTGAATCCGGTAAGACTGGAAGCCGACCCCAAAAACAATTGGGAAAAGGCTAGGCAGATGATACGTTTTCATTGAATTTTTTTTTATGTAACACTATCCCGCTACCTCTAGTCCCTTGACCCCCGCGGAGTTCCCAATCGTCAATCCCGAGCGCCCGAGGCGAGGACTCGTTGTTAACTATGACAAACACAATTACCCACTACACACAGCGCAGCCCACCACACACACAACAGCTCAACACACGCAGGACATCACTATGTGCTACAAGTGATTACGGGCACAACCAATCACTTGATGAGACCCTGGGTTATAGTTAGATCTAATTGGGATGTTTTTTACCCTTGTATTAAATAATTGTCGGTATTTGGGGGTTAAAGGTCAAGTTTGGAGCGTGTATGTAAGGTAAACAATACATTAAGGTTACAAGGGAACCTAATTGAAGTAACTGTAAACAAGTCGGGAGGGGACGCCCTAGGAAGACATTTATAGACCTTATAGGTGATGTTCTTCAGAAAGGCCAAGTGCGCAGTACCCATAACCGGCGTGTGTGTATGACTAGATGTATGAATGTGTGTGAAGCAAAAGAAGTATGTAAGGATCTTAGCAGGTGGCGTTCTGTAGTTTCTGCCTACCCCCATGGGAAAAAGGCGTGAGTTTATGTATGTATGTAAACAAGTCTTCTATAATGGATGTATCACATAATGTATATTGTGTATAGTTTTTAAGGCACTTTGTGCAAGAGAAATAACTATTAATGTACACCACATAGTTAGTTTTAACCAACTATGGAGCCAAATCCGTCAATGCAAAAAAAGACATCAACTGTTTCCTTCGTCACAGATAATATAATACTAGCATACAGATGCCTCATCCCATACAAAGAAACTGTGCCGACGTTACTAGCGTTTTTCGTCTGATTAATCTTGTTATTTTTGTTAGTACATCAATCGCGTTCGATCCCGTTTCACGGCAGTAGATGGTGTTAGCAGCGACTTGCAAGTAAAAGGGTTTACTAGCTTCGTGTTTTTTTTTTTTTTTAAGTACTGTGAAGGTTCGTTTTATAGTATTTTTTGCACGTTTTTACAGTTTTTCACCAAAATGTGTTACAATGCAAAGGTGAATGGCAGATTTCGTACCGCATACTTTTTTTGTTGTACGGTTATAGAATTTGTACCACTTATTAAGGCCACTTATAAAAAGATTTTAATAAATAAACGTAATAAAGTCGTACACTAAACGCAGCTATGTTTTAAAAGTTGCCTTATGTAAAATAACACAAATATTGAAATGATAATTAATTATTTAGAAGTAGAAATAACATTAAATATAATCAACCTCATTAATATCAAAATGTAGCAGTCCGCTGTTGGACATAGGTATCACATAATGCCCTGCGTAGGTACGATCCTCATCTCAATGGTAAGTAAAACACTACGAAGATAGCAACAAACCATTTAATTTACACATTATGTAACAATATGTAACATTTACCTATATGTAACAACCTACATTGGTACACTAGTACATCATCATCATCTGCCTAGCCTTTTTCCCAATTTGTTGGGGTCGGCTTCAAGTCTTACCGGATTCAGCTGAGTACCAGTGTTTTACATGGAGCGACTGCCTATCTGACCTCCACAACCCAGTAACTGGGTAACACGGTACCTCTTGGCAAGACTGGTGTCAGATCTCAAGCTTCTGACTACCCGTAACGACTGTCAAAGATCTTCAAATGACAGCCGGGACCAACGGCTTTTCGTGCTTTCCGAGGCACGGAGGAAACTCGGTATGTTGAAATGGTCACCCATCCACGGACTGACCTCGTCAAGCGTTGCTTAACCTTGAAGATCGACCCGTGCGGCTGTTATTATTTAGCCACGAGCTCCTCAAGTACACTAGTACATAACCTTAAAAAATAAAACTGGTTATAAATTTTATGTCCCAAGTTCTAAAAATCTAAGAATTTAAAAAGGGATTATCTATCATATTAACTACCAATTAAAACAAAAAATATCACAAAACACGACATTTTACTAGCGACACGAAATTCCCATTGAGCTGAGTGGTGCCAATCCATGCGTACATAACGCATGGATTGGCACCACTCAACACCAAGCATTTTTCCAAAAATAATACTGTAACCAAATAATTGTAATATTTTTTTGTAACAAAAATATCAAACCGACTTCCTAAACTAAACACTACAATGCGAGAAATCATTTTCTATTTCGAAGTCGGTGTCGAAAAACGGAAAACAATAGGTACCAAAGACAAGATAGGTACCAAAGAGGTTAAAAAGTTTTTTATTTATCTGTTTTTAGTTTTGGTAGGTACCTCCAAATACCATGAAAATCATTTATAGCCAAAATATATCTCATGACGATTCCAATAAGCCCAAACACGACTAGGATCCATTGTTTTATTCGGAGTTCCAGTGCCAACCTTCCGGCTTCATCATCAGATCAGTTCGATGTTACCATTTTCATCAGTACTATTTATTTATAAGTATTTGCTTCATCATAGTCGGTTAGCTATATCTATATATCTTCGATATATCTTATACCCGCGACATACTTAACATTAAGGAGTTCCAGTGGCCATCTGTGCTATTATATTCATCAGTACCATTTTACCAAATGACACTTTTTGAGTGTAAATGTTTGCATTGTTGATAAAAAAACAAATCGCTATATGTATGCCTATAATATTTTAGGAGCTCCCTCGATTTCTCTGGGATACCAACATCAGATCCTGGTTTCCTTATCATGATACCACCCTTGAGATATCTCCTTTCCAAAAAAGAAGAATCATCATTTCCTTCCTTTCCAACAAAAAAATAATCATCAAAATCGGTTCATAGTTCAAGTTATCCGCGAACACATATAAAAAAATTAATTATACGGTCGAATTGAGAAACCTCCTCCTTTTTTGAAGTTTAATAAAAACTGATAGAAAACAGTGTCTGGAGTTGTCTTGTACGTTTTTTCTCCATAGAGATCTACTGACGTTTGCAAATCCAACTAGATGAGTACCTTTCATACATAGACTACTATTATATACTAGAGCTTTCATAGTTTAGTTGATTGACATCGAAAAAACGTGACATATTTCGCGTGTCCACATTTCATCTTATGTATTTATATTTATTTAATAAGCTCTATTTGTTCAATATGATGAAGCGCCTGAAAATGCTTGCCATTAACCTGACAACTACCTAACCACAACTCCTTCACAACAGTCTACCTACCGCCTCACTAATAATATTACCGAAAACGTTCCATATCACAACTATATGAGCAGTACACCGGCGGAATGCTGAGCAGTCTGGTTCGGTTGGTTCCCTCAGCTCGGGATGATGCGGGAAGAAAATAACGTATCCGCCCAATTAGTCTAACGTACGGTTATCCCGGCCCACTGCGCACATAGCAATGAGCTATCCGCTACTTTATTTGCCAACTTCTGATGAATATTATGTTTGCGGAAGATTTGGGGGATCGCAATTGGTGAAGGCTTAATAGAAATTATTATTTATGAGGCAGGTTATTTGGTAAATTTAATTGGATCTAGATATATCTAAATGCATTATTAAAAAAAAAATGCTTTACATATTTATGATGAAAATCCTATCAATGTCTTTCATGATCTTTTTATTGCCTTGGACTAGGTCCTTTTTTTAATACACCTTTTTGTGAGAATACCCTCGGGGATACTAATCATGTGGGGTGAACGGAGGGTTAAGTCGACTCCTACCGACTACCCCACGATTTCTATCGCTACCATGAGGCGTCATTCGCGCGTACCTCCAAAAAACGAAGGTCAAAATATAACAGTGAGTACGTTTTTTTCGCCAAATATTTTATATTACCTTTTATTTTTAAAGACTCTAGCAAATATGACTGACGCAAGAATCCAAGCACATCTAAAGGGGAGACGAGCATTCCATCAAACTAAATCCTAAACTCGGCATTAGCGACACAACAAGCCGAGCTAAGTCACAACGTCCGAACACACGTAATCCGCTAACCCCCAAATAAATAACGCATAAAGGTGGGGTCGTGACGGCGACGGGGGCACATTCCTCATAATCCCGGGTTATCTTTATGAAAACTATCCGCTGTACATCAGTATGCTGCGGCCGACGCCAACCAATCCGTCAGCGGTGGCGCACGTGACGCGAATCGCTTTGTGGGCCAATGAGGTAGGGAGAATGGAAGTGGTTTCGGTTGTCCTGAGTTCTGACATGAGAATGGAATAGACCACTTTGTTGACGGCAACAAAGTTTTTTCAAAGTGATCTAATGCTCTAGATAAAGTCACATTCTATTAGCGGGAACGACTCTCGACACAGTGATTATATTTTTCCACAATCGATAATAAAAACTTTAAATGTATGGGACAGAATGTCACTTCGCCTAGTGCCTCTAAGCTTAAACTGAGTTTTAGTACTTTTAATTGCCGCATAATACTTTTTTATAGCTGTTGAATATAGACTAAGAGGAAAGAGGATAGGAAGGCAGGATGAGAAGGGAAGGGAGAAGGAGGAAGTGTAATTACGATGCTTATTTCTTTTGCTATACGTTGGTTTGTTTATTTTCGAAAGGTATGAGAATAGGTTTATTTTGTATTAATGAAATGCTCGCACCAGTCGCACCTGATGATAATGTGGTCGACGATTTAGACCTCCTCGCTGGGAGAGTGACTGTAACTTATATTATTAACACTTGTTTACTCTGTGGCTTGTTTGGTACGGAATCATACGGAATGCATTCGATTGTCAAAAACCGGCCAAGTGATTGTCGGTCTTCGCACATTTAGGGTTCCGTACCAAACCGCAAAATGGTAAAATATACCTAATAATAAACATTATCACAAAATCCCAAGTTTATAGGTCAATGGGCAGTTAAAAAATTCTTCGGAACAACATTTTGAAAAAAAAGCAGACTTTGGTGCCTGATCATTCCTTTGTTATCCAATATTTTATTGAATTAAAAGATACAATATTTATCTACCCAACAAGCTCTAAACAACGATATATACCCCTAGGCGTTGAGTCAACAAGATGCTTGTACAGTGAAAATTTTAAGACTGTAGTAGCTCCAACCGTTTGGTTGCAAAACCTGTGTGAGAAGACGGACAGAACATGAGTGACAGCAATAGGGCTCCGTTTGGACCCTTCGGGTACGAAACCCTGGCAATCTACTTTAGCAACTTAATAGACATAACATTGAGGTAAGAATCAAAACGTCCAAATTCACAAACACCGTACCCCTTCCAGTAAAATATTCAGATTTATACATCTGCGCTGTTATGAAATGTTACGAACACACAATCGTTACGCTCCGCTATTGACTTAGATTCAATGACGCCATTGGCTGGACATGCCAGCCTCTCGCTACATCTACCAATGTACACTTTATTTGCAGGGGTCCGTAGCAGAAAAATAAAACGGGAATAAGTTTTTGGTTAGAGATGGTGTTTTCTTTTAGTTTCAAATAGTGGTTTGGCCAGGCTGAAAACGACCGAGTAGCAATATTACTGTCGCAATTGACTGCAATGCCAAAATAACACAGACACTAGAAACTAAACTCTTTACTTTTTTTGGTGGCTAGTATGTACCATATGACCCTAAATTAAATGACCCTCTATGCTAAACCATGGTGATTGTTGGCAAGTGTAAAATGTATGAGATGGGTATGCAGTACCGAATGGGCAGGGCAGGTCAATCCCATGGCTATCTACTAAACTACCCCGTTATGTCCCACTGCCAGGCAAAAGGCAGGCTTATTTAATTTTCTGTCCAATCCCATGTAACTTATCTCTGATAGATTGTAAGTATGACTGGGACCTCAGTTCGATAGCCATCGTTAATATTAGTGGTGGCTCAATTATTATAATAAAAAGATGTGTTATCGCGTTATGTACACCCGGTTGACCTTTGACAGGCACGTGTGCGCATAATTTACTTTAACTTAAGTAATTGATGGATGTCTGCAGGGTAGACAACATTTTGTTCGGCTCGGTTCACAGGGCTTGCCCTTTACATACTCCTCTTAGGTATTCATCCTCCGTCGCGGCTCACTTTGATCTATGTGCTGGAACCAATCTAGGGTTAGATTTTGTTTGTACTGTATTAAGTAGGTAGAACTTTGTATATTTGTTGTTGTGTTTATGATATTATGTGTTTGTTGTCTTCTAGCAAACTGGTTGATTACTTATTTTGGGAAGTAACATCGACATATCCCAGAAACTCCTATAGGATTTTCGATTACTTGCTAGTCTGACTATGGCGTATATAAATTACACATGGAACCCCTGACAAAAAGAATAATCATGATGGTTTTAAGTTGACAGAAGCAGTTATACATTCATATTTTTTTATGACAAAATGCCTTTATTTAAATAAGTTCGTATCAGTTTCGAATTATTTCTTCTTAATTTACCGAGCCTCATAAATAGCTATCTCTTCCAAACATAATAGAAAACTTACTTACGTCCCAAATGATAAGAACAAAACAAAATGCGTAATAAAAACTTAAAAGCTTGAAAGATTGAATCTTTTCTGAAAGAAACGGTTTCTTTTATACAAGTTACATGCCAAACACGACCCACAGGAGCACTAGGACATAACCTAGCGAGTCCTAGGGACTAGTAACGACGGATATAAGACATGTACATGTTTGTGTACACGGTATTTTGGCACTATTTAAGTGTCTCGACGGATTAAGGAAAGAGAATCGGTGGGAGTTAGTTGAAACATTGTTAAAACGTTTAAAATAAAGTTGTAATTTAGACAGAAATTGGAATTTTCATTAAGAATGCTAATATAAAAAGTGGCTTAGAGTATGGAACAGCACTATCCGCCTTTGTTTCAGTATTTTTTATGCAACTTATCAAAAATCCCGCAGCACTATTCCCAAACCACTGCAACTCCTGAAAACCAGAATCAACAGTGGCGACCACCATAAAAGCGCCGAGGCAATGAAGCTCGGCGAAGTCCTGGAGAATGATTTAAGTACTGTTTTGGATCCCGCAACGAAATTAATCAGAAAAGAATAAAGGAGGAGTAAATTACACTTCGCTCCATATCTAGCAGAATACAGAACAAAAAAGGTCAATATGCACAAAGGGTCGTTTAAAACTGGGATAAGCCCAGTTGCCTAGCACCACGCATAAAAATTAGCAATAATATTAATGGGTCCTAAAATTGTGAGCTGCTTTATATTTGTTTCCAATAATAGGTATGGCAAAAACGCTTAAACGCACGGAAATTTGTTCTATTTTCCACAAGGTCCGTATAGTAAACAACTCCTGATGCAGCCTGTACATTCACTAAACTTAACAAAAAGTAAAAATTAATTTACCTACAAAGCAATTCTGTTCAACAATAAACTCCAGAGAGGAGAGTTCAATCTAGTGAAATGCTAATAAAATCCCATTACTAAGGAAGGATAGTGAAACCGCGTGTTTTCAGAGCCCGTACATCTGCGGCAAGTTAAACTAAAAACAATAGCCGACACAACATTCCCTCACCAAAGCGCAGATCCATCACAACAAGGGCTCCGGCAATAAACCCCGGCTGGAAACATCTATATTTTGAAGACATAAAACTCATATTTGAGCATCTGGCTGCTGCTGCTTCAATATCTCAGAGGCAGGACCGAATACTTGGTTTTTCTCCCTTTTTCCAATTTGCCGGGGCGTGCTCGCAGTACCGTATTTATTATTATTTGTTTTCAATTGCAAAGTAATCTGTGGACTGCAGATGGCGTAAGATGAGAGTCGCGTGCTCAGTGCCGGCTGGGGCGACTGGCGGGTGGCACCGCGCCGTCTTGTAATGTCTCTGGATCGCGATGGAGATTTACTTGAGAGTCCCGGAGGTAGCGACCGTGTGTGGATGATGGCGTTAGCTGGTGTGTGGTGGTTGATTATGCTAAATACTTAGAAGGAGCTGGAGTTGCGCACATAAGCCCGATATAACGTCCGATGTGGTGGTTGATTGCGATTAGACAATATCAACCGTTATTGTCTGTTGACATTCTCAGTTACACGAATATACTAGGACGCATAAACCGAACAAACAAAGGCTGAACAGCGTCTTCGGTTGACGCTGCCGCCTCTGTTTTTATTCTGTCAGGGCAACCACCTATTCACATCCGATACCAGATACAAGCCAATCTGTGACAAACTACAAACATATATGGTGTCGACTCTTTGAATTCCTTGTTTTCATCAACTCTTCCTTATAAAGATTACGCTTTACTAAACCGTATTGTCTCACACCTTCGTGAACAAATAGCTTATTACGTCTGACGCGATTACAGAACTATTCACCGCCATTTTGTGAAAACTCACAACTACTTGGTAAAGCGACGTCATTTCATTTACCGTGTAGCGCAATCAATCCATTCGTTGAGCAAGAAAATTATGTGCACATGTTTTAAAAGTCTGACTTGAATAATGAGAACCTCCATAGCATCATGCCTGTATTCTGCAAAGGCTGAGTGCACTCATTTTTTGCCAGTTCTACAAGTTTCATGTAATAGGGGGTGAGCTTGTCCAGACTCTGAGCCGCTTTTGATAAATTCCAAATTGGAAAATCCAATAACACTTCGCCCGATCCAGGAATCAAATTCAGGACCTCATGTTCAGTAATAACTCTTGCGACCAGTATACCAACGAGACAGGCAACCTTTAGCCAGTTAAGTTAATATTTTACTTTTCAGTGTTTTGTATGAGCGTAGGCGGCAAATACAATAGGAGAAGAATTTCTGCCATTATTTTGAGCTCCGTAGTACCTAAAAGTTACTAAGCAAATGTAATTTTGAGCTCAAAACTTTCAGTATGTGCTAACTTTTGGGTTCATAACTCATTTTATTGTAAAAATATTGGCATTTGAGTTTTTGTACGTGTAAAAACTTTTTTCGTTGCGTTGCTTGAACCATTTCGACCGGTTAAATTTGATATTGGGTTTCAATTTTAGAAATAATTTTATGTCGACTTCTATCTATTCAAGGAAATCGAAGTTCTACATTAGTTCAAGATATATGGCTACGAAGGTAGCATTTGAAGACTTAGGCTTTTTTACAGAAAAAATATTTGTACAGTCTACAACACGTCATAGTTAACACGTTTATATCGCAGTAGACTTTATTGCTGCCTATAATGTTACTTCTGTGTTGCTGTTGACCGTACCTACAGTGCAACATAAAAGAGTAGAAGTTAAATATTTGGGAACTAAAAGTTTTCATTTTCTGGCAACATCTAAAATGAGTACTTGAGCTGTCAATTCATCTCGATCGGTTTCGATTTTCGTAAGAATTTTGGTTTTTGTGTGATATTTCTGTGTGTGGATAGAAAAACAGTGGAAAAACATGAATAAGGTAATTCGTGGAGGTGCCCGTGATATAGTTTACATAGTTTATATGCGGTGTATAGCCGAATTCCAAGCTGGGAAGCTTCTATCCAACTTAAAAGATGTTTGTCATCGTACAGCAGATTTTACTGGTAAGTAACTATTGAAAGTTGCACTAAACGTTAATTACAAACGATTAATACATTCAGGGAGCAAAATTTTCGAACCAAATATCATTTTCAATTTATTTGTTTACCATTTTTGAGGTTATGCTAAGATAAACAAAATAGCGTTGTAGTTATACAACGTTGATGGTAAGGCAACAAAAAATAATGTAGTGTATTGCAGATACGAAATATTTTTTTTTGCTATACCATATTTGTTGATACAAGCGACTAGATGGAAAGAAACAATTTTAAAATATATTCACATTTATTTACCGCGGAAGTTCGTTCGTCGGTCTGACAGTGATTTTCCTCTTTACTTGTTTTAGGTGTGTCTGTAAGCACAGTGCGCAGAATCGTGCAACACGGCATTGAAAACCTTGGGAAATTCTCAACACCAGCCGAACACAGAAAGGGTCGTCCCCCAAAGGTATTGGACGACTTTATATTGAATGCAATTGATTATTAAAAATACTTATTTTTTGTGAAGTTGTTGTTTTATTACTACTTAATATCAAATATCAGCTCAACTGTCCATATTTCCGAATCGGATTAAAACAATGGTAATTTCTATTGTGTCTGGAAATTGACACTTTGAGGGATATTTAATAAACATACTTATTTAATTTATTACTATTTTTACTTATTTACTCATAATTTAAACCCAATAAATAAATAATACTATTGAAGTATCAAGATCAGCTGGGTCGTACTAACTGGGTTGCTATCTGAATGATTGTGGCGCCCTCATTTATTTTCTACACTTTTATGTCGCACTGTACACACATTTTTTTTTTAGAAAAGTGATCTTTTAAACAGTTACCATCTGTTAATTTCTTTGATTTTTCAACACGGAATATATTTTAAACAATTAAATCGGTATTTGTTTAATTCCGAGAACGCAGTTAATCCATAATATTTTAAATCACGGTTCTGTACAACACGACCAATTAATAAACGTTGTCAATTCCATTCGGAAATATAAATTGACAACGTTTTAATGTTACAGTGATTACTTCGCAGATTTCATATTTATAACAAACTGCATTGTTTCTCTTTATTATCTGTAGTGTAAAATATTAATGTCCTGAAAAATAATGTGTGTATTATTTTACGCGTTTTTCTAATAAGTTGACTCATTAATAGTATCTAGCAATGTTTTTAATACCCAGATTTTCTGATTGGAAGAATTTTCTTAATACAAGATCACTTTGATCAACCTAGTGGAAATTCAAGAACCTTTCTGACTTGCTAAAATATTAATATTTTACTTAAATTAAAACAGTTTACAACAATACACGTTACAGCAATTTATAACAATTTAAATCAATTTACAGCTCAAGGCTTTCCAAGACTGGCTGGAGATCTTCTAGACTACATGACCTTCAGAAATGAAGACAACGAATACGAAGAAGAATCATGCATATATCGAAATCAGCAAATTTATTCATTTATTAAAACTTCATGCACAATACAGGTACATAGGCGGACCTAATGCCTGACATATTTTACGTCGAATACTCAATTATGAAATCGGCTGTAAGTCGATTGTGACTACTTACCTGAACAATGATATAGTAGGTTTTAAAACTTTTACTGTGCACCACACTTTTCCGCCCCCGTTTCCGTTCAACACCAAGCCCGCGACCTAACAGACAGACTCGTTCGAATACGCCAAAATTGAGGCGTCAATAGAGGCGAGAAGCTAGTGATTAAAATGTGCCTCACCGCCGAGCTTTTTATTTGCGACGGAGCTTTAAGTCGCAGGTCAAACCTGGAGGGTTTCTTGCTTATTCTCGGCTTTGTTCAAGAAACGGGGGTTTTAGCAAATAAGCTGACAAGGCTTCTTTAAGAATATTTTCATTTAGAAGCTTGTGAGGTTTTGTTTTATTATCCCCCGACGGAAAAAGAGCTGTTATAAGTTTGACGTGTGTTTGTGTATTTGTGTGTATGTGTCTTTGTGTATCTGTCTGTGGCATCATAGACCCTAAACGGATGAACCGATTTTCATTTCGAGAGTGTTCATAGCAATGTTTGATGGAAAGTTACCTATGGGCGTTTTAATGTTTGTATCGGGGTATTTCAGAAAATATCGTGTCATAATTACGTGTTCAATAGATTGCCGATCGAAGCGTGTCTACTACTACATAAATTATGTAGAATGAAATAAAAATGTGTTGGGTATTATTTTATTTTTTTAATTTTACTTGTTCAGATTTTGTTTGAAGTGGAGCTATCCCGTTTGTCTAGTGGCTCTACCACCGAGATTGAGTTCCTGGGTTTGATTCCCGTTGCAGGCAAAGTATTAACGAAACTAACATAACTGGCGAAATGCAGATTTACTAAAGGTTCCTTATCCTTCAAGGAATCCAGGCAAGATGTTATTATGCAATGTTTAGAAGAGACCTCTCTCTACTTTGTGTGTGTATTATTTTGTTAACTGTCTCTCAAAACGATGAGGCAAAAACCGGCATGATTGTCTTAGAACCAATCATTCGAAGACATGTGACATCCACTGGGGCCGCGTGGTGGATTTCGGCCCATTCTCTCTCACAGAATAGAAGAATAGAATAGAAATATATTTATTCGACACAGGCACAAAACAACAACAACAAACATGGAGTAAAGAACAAAAAAGAAGCGCAAAGATAAATTGCGCTGGACTTGCCCATACCAAAAGGGTTACCAATTCAGCATTTGCTGGGCGTCAGACACTCAGCGCTGGTTTTCAGTTGGCACTCTGCAGTGACACACGGACGAGAGTAACATAATGAAAATAATCTGTACTTTTTTATGAGTGATAGGATATAAGGATGTGTAAATAAATAATGTACGATGAAATAATAGAAGAATAAGTGTATAGTGGACCAAATGGGAACCTAAGTAAAGGAGAATCCATGTATCCCATCCTTTCCAATCCTAATATTTTGTTAGTGGGACATAGATTTTGCTCTATTTTGCAGAACGTTCACAGGATAAGTGATTGATTGATATCCAGACCGTGTGCCTCCAGCCAAGCTGTGTTACTACACGTAGTTGTAAGCTTGATGAGACCCTAGAGAGTACCATTATAGAGTTTATTTGAAGGTTTTAAAGGTCGTCTGTAAGAGATTGCCCTGTGCGATACCAAAACTGGTTTTGAAGCCCCTACCGTAAAAAATAGACATTCTTTTTTTTAATAATCTTGTAGTTGTAATAAAATATTTTAGCATAGTTTACATTTAAGCTCTATTTATACCATTGTTTTAGAAATTAAACTAATGCACATAATGTACACTTTTGTGAACGTACTTACTTTTTAACCGACTTACAAAAAAGGAGGAGGTTCTATGTTCGACTTCTTGTATGTTTTTTTTTTTTTTTTTTTTTTTCATGTATGTTCACCGATATCTCCGTCAATTGTGGACCAATTAGGAAAATTATTTTACAATGCATGTCCTCGAAAAGTGCGGTTTTCCAAGCAGCCAAACTGTGCGGAAAGTGTCACTTTTTTTCACTAGTGCTTTTTACTTTCCTGTATTTTTTTAATTTTAACTCCAACGTCAGCCCGACGCATAGAGTTTTTATTATTCGAGAAAAGTTTTAAAAAGTAGTTATGTACAGATTATCATTCATATAAAAGGTAAAACAAAACTAATACTTTATTTTAGGCGTTTTTAATTACTCTAGATTTATATTTTGATCAATAAATTAATTTTAAATATTCATTAAATATGTTTGGCAGAACGTATATTTTGCTCGTGCCTTATTGCGTTACGATGTGACAACTATTCGCACATGCGCAGTAGATATGCCCGAGGAACTATTAGTTAATCTGTGGATATGCTGAACGTGCTTGAATAAGCCCGCCATTTTATTAATTTCATTTTATTAATTTATTTATTTCCTCGCACAATGCATAGTAAAATGTTGTATGATACACGTACGTAAGATGATTTCCGACTTGTGTCGATTTATCCACTCACTCGCTTCGCTCGCTCGTGAATAAAAATGCCACTCATCGGAAATCACCTACCTTCCGCACTTGTATCATAAATAACTATTTTTTGTTTGAAAGAGTATGTTTCGAAATTGGTCCCATTTTAATTTGGTGAACGTCTGATGTAGAACTTCGGAGATACACAACAGAACTCTTCAATAAATAACGGCAAAACTCTCGGGATTGCTGCAATCGCATGTCTGTTTGTTGTTTATACCATTTCATAACATAACATCACGCCAGTACGCTCTAAAGAGGTACGCAGATCTCTCATTTCAACGGTTATGTTCAAGTTTCATGTTATTCGGTTAATCTATTCTGGAGTTATAGGGACCTTAATAAACAACTTGCTATTAGGTAGGTAAAACCAAAAAGGGAAAAATAAAAAAACTTTTTTGCAAAAAAATACTACCGACTTCCAAATGAAAAACTACAAAGTGAAAAATAACTTAACTTTTGGAAGTCGGTGTCCATATCGCAAAAAATGGTTCCTACGAAAGACACCGACTTCCAAAAGTTAAGTTATTTTTCACTTTGTAGTTTTTCATTTGGAAGTCGGTAGTATTTTTTTGCAAAAAAGTTTTTTATTAATAAATTATTCTTATTCTTAAAGGTCTGTGCGAATTAAGAGGTGTAAAGTAAAGAGTTTAATAAATCTATACCAATATTATAAAGAGGAAAGATTTTGTTTGTTTGTTTGTTTGTGTGTTTGTTTGTACCGGGTAGGCTCCGAAACTACTGGACCGATTTCAAATATTCTTTCATTATTGGGAAACTACACTAACTCCGGGTGACATAGGCTACTTTTTATCCCTGTATTCCCACGGGAAAGGGAACCACGCGGGTGAAACCGCAAGGCGTCCGCTAGTAGATTATAAAAATACGTTCATTGAGCGTAAGATTTATGCATATTCTACAACAGAAAACGTTTATGTAGACCATTATCCAAATATGGCCGCAAATTTTTATATCACAATACCACAGATAATATAATACTAGCTTTACAATACCATTCACAGTTAATTTCATCAAAACTCCACACCATACCGGAAAAGATAACGCAGATTAATTCTGTCAGATAATCGCTACTCTGCTAGGTACATTAACACCAGCAGATTACGCCGAGCAACTTTCGGGGCAGCCTCCCAGTGTCGCCTAAGTTGCGATTATCCGCATAACTATGCTGAAATTTGCACCAGCACACTGAAAATTACTTGTTACTTGTTACAGGAATTTAGGGCGCCTAGAGTATTGTGTTTGTGCAATTGTACCTACTTCCTTCCTTTAGATAGAATCCTCTTTAGATTTGTAGGTTTGTGCGTCTTTGCAATTCAAATAACGATGTGGGCCGTGCTATAGTAGTCGATTCGATCTTCTCTTGGTTTTGAAGCAGTGTATTTATAGGATGCCAAAGATGCTTTGTCTGAGGTAAAATATATATGTATTTAAATTCGAACACAGGAATCGGAATTTAGGGCGCTTAGAGTATTGTTTGTTTAAATGTACCTAGTTGTATAGTCCTTCCTCTTTGATACTGTAGGTTTGTGTGTCTTTATTCAAACATCAAAGTAGACTGTTTTTTGGTAATCTTTGATGATTTTTTAATTTCGTATACTTAACTGACATTTGGGGCTTTGCGTCGCGCTTGCAACATTTCAAAAAAAGTTAGGACGGGCAGCTGCCAGTTTGGTCTACGAAATAAAAAATCATAATATAGTCTATTCGATCATCTCTAGGCTTTCTTCTTCTTTGTTTCTAGTCGATGGCAATAAATTTAGATGTTTTGGGAACAGCAGCCAGCCACGCAAATAGCAGCGTCAGTGGCATTCATTCGGTCCTCTGTAGTGCAGGTTTATGGGTACATGGAACAATCGAGTATGTGTGTCATATTCCGCACTCACATTGTGTATCAGATTGGTCTATAAAAACCCCATTTTGAAACCCATTTTTATTACAGAATGCCAAAGATTCTTTGTCTCAGATTAAATATTAGGATTGAGGTGAGCTTGTGACCAGACAGATATTTATATTCTCACAAATACGCACTTAAACACTCACTGTCAATAATCTTCAACTCGGTAAGGGACCAGAAAAGAATGAAAAATGGTTTATGTCACAAGTTTGTTTGGTAAACATTTCGTTATCCAAGTTTACTGTTTATTAGAAGGTAAGGCGTCGCAACCCTAACTCTTGATTATAGTACACAACTTTCCAGCATTCCAAGTGGCTACCCGTTCTTCTAAAAGACTATATGTTCCTTCAACTTAAAAACAGCCATAACTTCAACCTTATTAATCGCATACTCACCCACGATAGCATGCTAATACCACGATAGTTTCACGTTTAAACTATCAAGCTTCCCATCCCCGCCATGTTTGAGCTAGTCTATCAAATATATGAGTGAACACGCGGCGTGGCTCATTGCTCGCGTTTTACGGCAAGTCATAAATCGTGGCTGCTGCTGTAGAACACGATCGATCGTGTCCTCGCTACATGGGATAATGATGTATTGGATACTGCCGCGTATGATGTTCCTTAATGTATGGGATGGGAAATGGGAAATGGAGATAAGCATCTTTACATGGAAAAAGAGTGTATAACTGACTAAATGACTATAAAGTGAGTAAAGGCAGACGTGAGTGGAAGTAAAGGCAGGGGATCCCCTAGAAGGTCATACATGGATCTTATTGGACACTCATAGCGTGAATGACCAGCACAGCACCCTTATTGCATAATTGTTTTGACAAAGCACGCACGCTCCCTTTCAATTGTCAACTCAACAGTATTCATGGCGATTTTAACGCTGTCGAGTAGACGCATTTTTGAACATATGAGAACCGCAGGCTTATTACGTATCTTTTGCAAGAGCAAAGCGATAGAGATTTTTGCGCAATAATTGCTCTTCAATTCGTTTTAGAGTTGTTGGCGGTTTTTTTTTTAAATAAGTGCATTTGACAAACAGCGATTGTGTAAGACCTACCATACCTACACTGCAGGTAAATCCGAATTTTATGACATAAAGCGTTTGATCACTATCGTTTTGCTCTTGCAAAAGATACGTATCTAATAAGCCTGCGGATCTTTGTGGTGACTCTTGGGGGAGGCATATGTACAGCAGTGGACGTCTCTTGATAAATGCAAGCAAACCACGCGTGCATGATTCTTTGATGTTATGCATTTAGGGTGCAGATGCAGATACCGTAGCATGGGGCGCTATGTAGTTTCTGCCTACCACCATGAGAAAAAGCCGTGACTTTATGTATGTAAAAGACTAAAGTTGGATGTCCACTGCTACGCAGGATTTGCAGGGAGAGGTGAGCCACGTTAACTGCGCGATTAATTTGGTTGCCAGACACGCATGGCCGTTGCTCGCAGTGGACCCCGCTCATAAATATATTCATACAAAGTTAAGGAAGTACACGTGCGTAGCTTGGCCGTGGGCTGCTCTAGAGCAATGCCCTTATTTCACATATATAGATAAATATATTCTATGTAGTACTGTAGAACGGATTCTTAGAACCGACTGCCTCGTGTAAAATTACAAAGCCAGGAGTCTACAACATCGCACCGAGAAAATCTGCTTTACTTTATCTCTGAGTTCTCTAGCTGTACATTTCTATTTTAGACAAAGCTTTCTGGAAACTTATTCCATTTAATCTACTTTCAAATGTCGTCAAGCCATGATTGTTTTGCTGGTTACCATTCACTAAAGGAGATGTTCGATTTTGGGCCATCTATATGTACACTACATAGATAAATAGGAAAAAAATAGAGGAATACCATAAAAATACTAATAAATTAATTTGAAAAAGGGTACAGGCGTAAAAAAATATCATTTGATAAATTTTTTACTAAGTTAACCCTATTTTTAGGGCAGCCATGACGGTTGTGTTTGACATGACGTTCGACGACTTTGACAGTTTTAAGAAGTGACGTCTTTGAGTCATTCTTTGCTTTGGCTTTGAATTGGATATGTTTCGGCGATTTTAGTGGTAGTTTTAGTTTTACAACCCAGTTTGCTACTACGGATATTGATTTATTGATTCTTTGTTGCAATTGAACTCGTGTTATTTTTTAAAACGCACATTTTACAATGACACGTCAATCAAATGTCATTGTCAAAATGACATTATTCGCATACTACTGATCTGATCCACCATGTTTAAATAAATGGTGTGTTGCTCTAATTGACAAAGTTAATTTGAATTTACTTTGAAACGAAGTGAAATTAAAGAAAAATAACATTATAAAACGGTTACTATAATATATAACGATTTTTACATAAACTGTACATAGAGCTGGCCCAGGCTCCATACATTTCTGGAACATCTCCTTTACCAAGAACTATGTTCGGGTCAGCTTTCAGTTTAACCGGACTCGGCTGAGTATCTGCCTTTCTGTCTGTATTTAACTTGGAGTGACTGCCAGAACCGCCTTCCGCTATGTGGACCGATAACCTGGTTAATACTATGGGAATCCGATGGATATATGACTCACAGGACAGATCGGCGTGGTGAAGCTAGAGGACGCCTATGTCTATGTCTGCCTATCTTATCTCAATAACCCAGTAACAGAGTAACACGATACTGCTATGTAAAACTGGTGTCTCGTGATGGTTAACCTACAGTATAACGAACTCCTATTGGAAAAAAATAAACACCTCACACTAGACCACGAAAAATATTAAAGCAGTTCATCTTTCTGTCTGTACCTTAGAACACCGACTTCTAGTAACCTAACTACTTACCATACTTTCGAAACAAAGTCTTTACAAAGTCTCCACACTAAGCATATAATACTTTATTCAGCACATCAAAGAAATAAACCTGAAATACGTACTTAAGTGAGATATTTTCTCCGACTGCCTACTTACATGATAGAGCGAAAAATAGTGGAAATAAAGTAAAGTATTCCCTGCGCTCTGTTACTGTGCTGCCGTCCTGTAGCTAGAGTGTCACTATACGATATTTGACCAATTTTGAGTTTTTGTTTTTTCTCTCTCCTACAATGTCCCTCTCACCGCTCTGGGTTTATCCACTCGTCCTTTTTTGTCCAGGCGATCTCCCTTTGGAATGCGCTCTCTCAGAGTATCGGGGGTGTTGTTTTCGGTTTCTCAATAACATTGAGTATGTATGTATGAATCTAAGTATATATTTATATATATTATTTTTATACATATTTTTTTCTCTATTTATCCTTTCATTAAGTTGCAGCTGCTTTAGTTTTTCTCTACACCACCTTAAGTTCGACTGTTAGAAAATGCCTAAGGCATTAAGTCCGCCTTTGTGCTTGTGCATAAAGTTTTAATAAATAAATAATACCTCCGTAATCAGTGAAAAATGCTGTATCGGTCTCACTAAACATTATTTTTCTACTATCAATAGATTTCCGGTACAAAATAATAACGCTCCAAATTGCTATGTTTACAAACCTATTTTAAAAAGATTATGTAATTGATTTAAACTAACAATGTGACTATTCGAAAGTGCGCAATTAGACCTACTTTTTGACACTGGAAACTTTCGCATTTGATTTATATTTGACTAGTGACCTGCCCAGGCTTCGCCCGTGACAAATTATACGCAAAAACCCTCCTTATTTCTCACTCTTTCTATTGGTGTAAACCGCATGAAAATCCGTTTAGTAGTTCATTTATTTTATAATATGTAACCTAGTGATAAACAGCATCGATTTTTATTATTTCGCGGTTTTTTGTTTTACGTCAATAACTCAAAATATGTTTTTGTCAGATAGTGGCACTTTAGTTATAGGACGGCAGTGTGGTTATCATAATGTGCCGGTGCTCCCGAGGCCTTGAGATGAATATCTCGTACGTAACGAGAATCAATTATTTGAGGGAAGTATCTACTAGGGCTTCTAGGTATGTATGTAGGAGTACCTACTCGCTGATGGAATTGGGACAAGATTAAGATGTTGATGATAAATGTGTGGCGCAGGGTTATGACGCGTTATTTAAAATATGTTTGCGCATACTGAGAATTTATCATTCACGCCTGTATTTCCAGAAAGCTAAGGCCCATATTTCGCCAGTTGTCTCCAGTACTCCGGCAAGCCACTTAGAAATTTCACTTTTGCCTGTCCCGGGAATCGAACCATGGTCCTCATAATCAGCAAAGTCTTGAGACCACTAGATCAACGAGGCAGTTGAAGAATGGGCAGAATTTATTGTTTAAGTATCATGGATTCCAGATCTATTAAATACTTTCTACGTAAAAATCTGCTAGGTTAATCAACTAGAAACAATAGCTATTTCTCAATCTCGAATCTCTTAATCAGCATCTACGAGGCGTCCATACTAAAGCTAGGCTTCTTCTGTTAGAAACATATTTTTGCGGAATGGCTATTAGGAAATCCTTTGTAACAATAAATGTTAGTGACCTGCCTGCCTGTCTGGTTTGAAGTGATTCGACTTAAATCACACCGCTATGCGATTTTTATTAAGCAGTACATAGACGCAATGCAATGCAATTTGACCGAATTGCACTTGAAATTTTCTAAGAAAATACTTGTACGTATCGATTGTGTCGCGCCAGCTAGGTCCCTTTGTCTCTTTATAAAGTTTCAAAATACTTATTGGGCCAAGATCTACTGAACCCTACGAGTAACAGTCGTCCTGTTAGGTTCGAAATTCTTTCAGTCATAAGTCTTAAGCATAATATAGTTTAGTTTTTCAAAATATCATAGCTAGTGATATGCAGGGCTGAGGCCTTCCAGGCCATGGTTACCGTAATGAGCATACTCACACATCTCTGAAAAAAATGTGAAATTAAAAGATCAAAAAACCCGACGGCTTCAAAAGCGAACTAAAAAGACGTAAACAAGGGGAAAATCATGTTGTGCAGTCGGAAGATAGAGATAGCAGTCGGTTTTGTTGATTTTACTTTTTTTTATTTATTACTTTTAGTTAGTTTTTTTTTTCGAATTACGTACATTTAAACATATAATTATTTTATATTTTTGAAATCACCTATTAAAACCCTTTATTTTGATATCCCACACGATGGGACATGAAGAAAAAAAAAATTTGGGCCCCACAAAATGGCGCCCAAAATACGCCATTTTTCTATTATCCAACTTTAATGTAGCCAGTGACACTCGCAGGGTTAAGACGCATCGATTGACGTACAAATCATCAAAATCGGCCAACGCGTTTGGTCCCTGGAACGCCATATTGGAACAAACATACATAAATACATACATACGTATATTACATTACCCTCCTTCGGCAGTCGGGTAAAAAAGTTAAGCCTAACAGAAACACCAATACTCTGCAGATTTAGTAGCTCTCAAACAGCAGGGTAGTCTGGCTTCATACATAACACACTAACTTAAGATGACTTGTAAGGCTAACCTTACAAGTCATCTTAACCAGTGCCAAGTATAACTCACTCCAGTTTACGCAATAACGTGCTGCAAGGAAGCCGGCGCACCTTGTACGTTATTACACAATTCCACTAACTGAGTATTAGTACAGCAGGTCCCTAAACATAGCTCTCAAGCGTACCTGCCGACATTTTGATTCCCCTTCATGATTTTAAAAAACACTGAATCTTCAACCACTAAAAAGTAGAAAACAAGCCTCGTACTCGTGTCGGGGAACCGCCAAAGTTAACATCAGTTAAGTATTTTTTAGACAAAGATACGCACGTTATCTTGGTTTTAATTTTATTTACTTAGTGGTCCCCTAACGCAAAAGAAACTAAATCAAAATCGGTTAATACTTTTAGGAGCTATGATGCCACAAACAGACAGACGGATAAGCACGTAAAGCTTATAACATCCCTCTTTTCCGTGGGGAGTTAAAAATTATTTTTAATACCGCTGAGAGGCTATTTTTCAGAGTAACTAGCGTAATGCAAACTTAATGTAAAACTATTCTCAGCCACTGCAACGCCTGAAATCCAGAATCAACACCTGAAACTCAGAATGACACCACAACAGTGTTGACCACCAAAAAAGCGCCGAAGCACGGGGTCTACTTGCTAACTCCGTCAACGGAGTTACGGGCCCGTCCAAAGGCCCGTCCGAAAGTACTACAGAACTTCGGAGTGAACCCTACTCCGTAATTATTAAATTTTTCTCCGTAATTATTAAAGTATTAAAATGCCAAACTGTGTTTTTATTCAGTAGTAGTTCGAGCCCCGAATGAATCATGCGTCCATATGTGATACGGAGTAGGAAACGCTTGTAACGAAGGCTGAAACTACGGACTTCGTGCTTAGGGATCCCCTGGGACGCTCGATGATTCCCGAAGAAACGATTCCGTGTCTTAGATTCCGAATTTAATCAGAAAAGAACAGCAGAGGCGTAAACATAAAAACATAATTTCCACTTCATCGAATGAATCTACACAAGTAGCTATAATATCTTAATGGCTAAGTTATCGCAATCCGATACAACTAAACATTAAATTACAAAGCACGATAACCAGCTTCCATTTTCCTTTTCGAAGAGTTAAAAAATACACATAAACTATCGTATCTCAGCGCTGGGCATCATGTAATACCCCTGGGCACTTCACACTGAGCCTGCTACAATATAATCCTGTGTTTTACGCCAAATCAATAGGGCACGTGCGTAAAGATAAGACTGGGCGGCAATATCACCGGACCCATGTCAGCTTCTCGATATTACGGCCACGGTGGATATTGAGAGCCGGTCGGCCGGTTTTATTCCCGTGCTCGTACCGCACGAGGCTCGCGCCGGTTCGTGGCGCGTGACGGAGGAATGTGTTTCGCCGTTTCGCCCTTTTCCGTGGTTGTAGATTGAAATAGGCGAGTATATAGGGAATGTTATGTGCGGTAAGACGGTGTATTGGTTTATTAGCTTTTTGTCGGTTTCGTTTCGGTATGTTCGCCGCTTTGTGGCCGCTTTTTGCGTCGATAACTGTCTTGTGTTATAGTGTCGGTTTGAAATGTGTTTTGCTATCTTTGAAGGGTTTAAATGTTTTACAAATGTTCGAACAAATTTATTCTATGTAATGAAATGACTGATCAAAAGAACTCACAGTAGCTTCGGGATTAAATATCACCAAAGTATTTCTTTTCCTAATTCCGAGAAATTTTATGAATCACGATTGATTGAGTAAAAGCTGTAATCTGTTTCATTTTTACAAAAGCTTTAATTTTTCCTAAATTGTTGACTTAGTAGGCAGATTTCGTCGTGAAAAGCCTTGAACAAGAATAACATGGCGAGATTCTGCGAAGTGACGCCGACTTCAGTGAAGTGAGAGGCGCCGGGGGAGGATGTTATAATAAAATTACCGGCCCGACTGAAATACTTGAGAACTGAGCAGAAATATGTCTATCTTAGAATTTTGATGTGAATTCTGTTTCTTACTTAAACTGTGTTGTGGTTAAGAAATAGAAAATAGGGATGCTTGATTGAATTTTGAACTAACCTACTTGAAACATGTTAGAAAGTTTTGAGTAGTTCAAAACCAGTATTGACTATTCCGTCGAATCTAGGAGAGAGCCCAAAAGACCATATGCCAGTTTTCAGGCCCGCTGTGTAACCTAACTGTCAATAGCAATGTGGATCATTGTTTTCAAAGCCCTTTTTTGTTCGATCAACTATATTAGTATTGTTGATGCCTGTTTTAATGTTTTATTTTATCAGAATATTTAATTGTTTTTTATCCATATTAATTATGTATTCGTTACGTTTCAAAACAAAACAACGGAATATTTGTCTAATGAGTAGGTGTAACATCCCACCAGTTGACCTTTTCGAGGCATTGGCAAACTTTGGAGAAGAAACAATAAAAACCTTACTTTTAATGTAGACAAATTGTAACCTAAGTACCTTAGATATTAGCATACAAGGGTCAGTGATCTATTCTTCCTACTTAATCATAAATATGGAAGTTTGAATGTGAAAGTTTGTGTGTGTTTTCTTTTTTGTTTTTCTCTTTTTTTTTATAAGCTCGCGTTTGATCACTTTTAAAGACCGAATTTGAACAAAACATGGTGTCCGGTCATGGTGTGCATTGCTTCGATTAGGACGTAGGACACGTTTTTATCTCCAAATAATCACCATAAGTCACGGGCAAAAGCTAGTTTGCTATTTATAGTTTAATGACCTTGGTATTCTCTTTGGCAAAAAGGGAGGACCCTAATGATTATTACGTCACCCAAAAAAACTCACCACTTGGTATCTAGATACCAGGTGCTCAGCAGCCCTAAAGAGATACCAAATTGCGAGCAGCTCTCCCATTCTCTTTTCATCAATCAATTGCTAAGCATTTATTTAATTTGGGAACACTCTAGCCTAATTTTATTATACGCCATGATGGATGGAGTCCATTGTTGGCCGTCATGTGGAGTTTTGTTAACATTACATAGTCGTGACCAGTAATACAGCGCCTTTTTGCCGCCATGGAATTTTTTTGACAGTTTGCTTGCTGAGTTTGTTAGGCGGCAATTTGTCATGTATTTTTGGTGTATTTTAGGAAAAATTCAAAGCTTTGTGTTATGTATCGCTATGTGCCGGAAGGCTTGTATTATAATAGCATACAATATTTTGTTTAAACTTATGAATTGATCGACTACGAATATAAGCTTTATGTACGAAACACTAAATACAAGGATTTGAGGTCATTGTTTGGCCCAGAATTCAGCCACGGCAACACCATTCGGTGACACAGTCATAAGGTCTTCGCAAGTACAGGTGACAAGGCATGCTGTGCACTCCGTGGCTGCATTCTGGGCCAAACACAATATTTAATAACTTTTTTATATTGTCCATCGACACGCTAAGAAGAAGTTCATTGTCAAATCTTTCAGGGGGTCAAATTCCCCCAAGAATCAGTATCCACACAAATATATAAATATACGGTACAATCACGTTGGCACATTTTAATAACTAAAACATAAAATAACATTGGTTCGTAATCAAAAAGTTCGTGTGAGGGTTTCATTAAACAAAACGAGTTCCACGTTAACGGGAACTGATAACATCTGCCTTTGAAATCACATCAAAATTTTAGTTAATAATTTGATTGAAATCAAACAATTGCAAAACTTTCGCTTCGTTACCGCCGAGTTGTTGTAACTTTTGATTTATTCACAATTCATTTGTTGAATTTGAATTTTTGATTTATATAAAATACAATCCGTTTATTTTTTAATGAACGAAAAGTTTATTTTGAAATTATGGAGTCGATTTTTAGTTTTTTTTACATCCTTCCACGAAATACCTACTGTTGAAAAAATATATACTCAACAAAAATTTCATGAATGTTCAGTTTATTTACGTAGAAGCGCTATGGTACTATACAAATACTAAATCTAACATTGACAGTATCTGCAGTAAAAAATCTCAAAGCTACGAAGTCCTGATTCAGTCAAATTCAATCTACAAAACTCTTAAATTCCTGTCCCCACAAATCAAAAGCCAGCAATTTTTTAAAGCCACAAACAAAAAAACTAGTTCTAGCGCCAGTGACGCCCGCGCCCCTAGCTGCGGGGACAAAGACTAACAAGTTAATTTGCGCGCCGCGCCGTTGCATCGCAATCAGATTACCGCGCTGTTATTAAACTTACTGAACATTATACCGGCAAGAATCCTTAAAATACCGATAAATTAATTTCCTATTCTTGTACGGGTTTACTGATAATAGTGATTTATTGCTCGCCTTTGTAGTGTGGGAGTTTAATGGATTTTATCTTGACTTTAATGTTGATATTGGCTGCTGCTTTATTATGTTTCATCTATAATTTTACCAGATCAATTCGTGCCATCTTTATAAACGATAAAAACAAATACGAGTATACTAGTGCATGTTGACCTATGCAAGTTAATATCAAAAAGGTTTGACCAATGACCGCATTTTTTATCGCTTGATAAAAAATGCGGCTGGTTACAATTTTTTGCCCAAAATGTCGTCAAGTGAAAAACACAGGCCCATCAATCAGGTATCATAATATCTGTCAACAAACACGAAGGAGTTGAACACAGAAACATATTGCTACAATCAACAATTACTTTCAAAACGCATTCCTATTTATTTGTTCGCTATCTTCACTTCTTCAGGTAAGTCTAATCTATAGTCGTGAATTTCCTAAGCACGTCGTATGTATAGTCAGTCCTCACTCAGGAGCCAGGCTATCGCTACATCCACTTCTATAAATCGTACGGACATTGTTATGCCCCCGTAGATAAGGCGCAAAACACTGATAACGCCGGCTGGATTGATCTTCAATGAGTGGAAATTCATTTATCTCGACTAAATCCTAAGTAAAGTCCTCAGCTAAAGGGATTTAGACTTTGTGTGTACAAGATAAAGTTGGAATTGGATCACGAGCTGTGTGCCAAGGGAGAGGTTAACGGGACGTTTTCCTAGAACGGATTTTTAGCAGCTCTTAAGAATGATTTTGTCAAATTCGATTTCTGATTTGTTTTCGTAAGAGCAGCCGTTTTCTTCTTTATCTTTTTATTTTTGGTACTTTGTCTTATTGGATTCTAGTTTTAGCTCCAAGTACTTTATTAAGTTTTGTCAATTTTCACCAATCTCTTTCTATTTCGAACTACAATATTATCCTTATTTTGTACAAGAACATCCATGGCCGACCGAGTCTCACTAACGGAACCAGCCCCTAACCCAAGGAAGCACATAATTTGTGACCGCTATCGACACGAAGATAAAACCGTTCGATTCGGCACGACTTTAATTTCTTTCCCGACGATAAATGCTCTTGCGCACTTCTCTCTCATATCACGTATGTGTGAGGGAGAGAAACAACGCTTTGTAGACAAAGAAGTTTAGTTATTGGATCACGCTAAGAGGTTGAATTGTGTTGTGTTTTTTCGGATAACTGTTGACTGGATCGTGGGTGTGTTGCGTGTAGGAGGATAACGTGATTATATTTGAGGAGTATCCGAGGCGAGATCTCGAAATATTGTTCCAGATCATTATATTAGTTTGTATAGCTTTTGCTTCAAGGCGGCAATTATATTTATTTATTGTCATTAAAAAAATTGGATAACATAACATCACGCCCATTGGAGCTTTTGAAATATTGTTCGAGATCATTATTTTAGTATTTATGAGAGAAATCTAGTATTTTAGCCTTAAGCCTTACAAGCCAGACATGGTACTGCCTTAGTCCTATTACTCATTAGCACAGATAATATAATACTAGCATAAAATGCATTATCCCATACAAAGAAACCGTGCCGACGTAATTAGCGTTTTTCATCTGATCATACCGATTATTTTTTATAAATCGTTTGCGTTCGGTTCCGTTCCACGGCGATAGATAGATCACCATCTATATCCGTGGAACGGTACGGAACCGAACGCGATCGAAATACAAAAATAATCATTATAATCAATATAGAACGTCGGCACGGTTTCATTGTATGGGATGAGACACCACTGTCATTAGCTAGTTGGACATTGCTTAAAAATGTCTATGGTTAGTAAATTTGTGATGTCCTTTGTTGTTAAGGTCCATTATGGCATCGAGCAGATAACTAAATAAATGTGAAAAAAGCTGCAAGAGGACTTAGACTGTTAGCTATATTAGGCTACCCTACTTCCTACAAATATTATAAATGCGAAAGTTTTGATGGATGGATGTTTTTTCTCAATCACGCCAGAATGCCTAAATGGATCTGGATGAAGTTTGGCACAGAGATATTTTTTTTTTTTATTGATGGGCTCGCGCTGGACCATCATCTCACCTGATCGTAAGCGATGATGTGGTTGACGATGTAGCACGCTTACCTAGAAGTAACATATTCACTTTTGACTGAAAGAATCCCAAGTTGTAGACTATCAGGAAATACAGACTCTGGCAAGGAATTCCACTCCTTAGCTGGACGCATAATAAAAGTATTCCCAAAACGTTTGGTGCGTATGGGTAGGTTGTCCACAATATACCGATGGCACATCGCCGTACGTCGTGTAGTCCGATGTTGGAACGGGCTAGGAGGAATTAGATCTTGCAATTCCATCGCACACTCCCCGAAATGTAACCGATAAAAAACCGACAGACTAGCAACTTAGCGACGATGTTCAAGGCTCAAAATCATAGTCTGGAATAGCATATAGGCTATTTTTCACCCCGGTATAATATTCCCTTGGGGTATTAAAACACTTACACGTGGGCGAAGCCGCTTGCAGAAGCTAGTAATAAATAATAATGTCCCTTATAGTTTAGACACTAACATAGGTTCTTTTTGGGTACAAAATAGTTTTAAAAGACGAAATTTTCCGGCGAATTAAAGAGAAACATGTAACGTTCGCTGGCTCGTAAATTACAGGATTAGAGTCGTGGTTGTGGTGGATCCGAGGCTTTATAACATAGTCATACATCTTATTATGTACGGGTTAAACTTGTTAATGTGGACTTAGGGTTTATTCATTTGTTAAATGCTTTAATGTACACCATAAGATACATTAATAAAAATAAACTTAAAACTAAAACACATGTAATTGGCGGTCTTCTGGCATTCCCGGATCTCTTCAAGGCAACCTGGTATGGACAGTAATGGCCTGGTAAAATAATAACCTGATTGTAAGACGCAACGATCAAACTAAGAAGAATTAATGAACATCACAGAGCATTATAGATTTGTGTAAACAATTGTTCTAAAGATACGTGAAATAGTTCTTTAGACCGACGTAAATATTTTAACAATCGGTATTTGAAAACGGATTTTACCTTTTTTTTTTATTTTCTTAAAATTGTATACGTAAATTCTGTGTATTTAGTAGGAAATTGGCTACCAGTAAGTATTATATACTTACTGTTATATAATAGATTCTCAATTTTAACATAACATTAACCTTAACCAGGTTCCGGTTTTAGTTATACATGGTTAGTTATAAACAAACGGATCCATTTTCAATTCAAATGGTCGATACAAAGGACCTTATAATGCCAGGATATCCTAATAATGTTGTCCCTACGTCATTCAGAAACAATATATCCTTTTCATCCCAAAGTAACTCAAATTATCTCTTCAATTACAGCACAATTCCACATAACAGTATGCAGATATGCAGTGTGCATTTGCTCTCAGGAAGTGATCAGTAAACAAAGAGGCTGCAGGCTGCTAGCTTGCCACTGGGGGGCTGATTAAATCTGGAGTGACGCGGAGGAATGGCCGGCCAGTGCGGAGGAGCACAGGATTTAGATGGGAGGCTATCACACCGAACTGTAATGGAATGTCCGATTTAAGTTAGACTGATCAATTTAAATAGGCACTTTCAATCTTTAGAATAATAAAGAAAGGAACGGTTAATGCCGCATCTTTTGAGTTGGTCGTGGAATCGAACCTAGGTAGACAGTACTAGTGTAAATTATTTCACCACCCCTGCTCTTAAAACGATGAAGGAAAACATTGTGAGGCAACATTGCCCAGCTTTACCTAGAACTCAAATTACGATGTCTATTATTACTACCACTATCTATCTACCAACCCGCAATGTTAAATTACGACTGACACCCTCTCAAAGAGAGGACGCCTTTGTTTCAACTGTGGGAAAATTTAAGGTTGATACTATGCTTACGCTTCCGTCTTGTCCTAGCTTGATAAAAATGATTAAATCTTTAGCCTTATTCTTGAAACTGTTTAGATATTAACACGGGTTTCGTGATTGCCAGAAGAGACGAAAAAGAGCTTGATAAAAACGTGACGCAAATACTCGCACCACAGAAATGATTGTCTGCATGTTTCTTCCTGGCAATCACTCATCATATTTTCTTGTCAAGTAAGCAAACGTACCTATTGCCACATAGGAACATAATATCCTTCTACTTAATATGCCTCACATTTACAGGAAACATGCTTCTAAATTCAGATGAATTTGTTCCTTCATTTTTACGGTTCCGTAACCAAATGGCAAAATACGGAACCCTTATAGATTCGTCATGTCTGTCTGTCCGTCCGTATGTCACAGCCACTTTTTTCCGAAACTATAAGAACTATGCTGTTGAAACTTGGTAAGTAGATGTATTCTGTGAACCGCATTATGATTTTCACTCAAAAATAGAAAAAAAACCATACATTTTGGGGGTCCCCATTCTTGAAACTGAAACTATTTTTTTTTTTATCAAACCCATACGTGTGGGGTATCTATGGATAGGTCTTCGAAAATGATATTGAGGTTACTAATATTTTTTTTTTTAAACTGAATAGTTTGCGCGAGAGACACTTCCAAAGTGGCAAAATGTGTGTTCCCCCTGTAACTTCTAAAATAAGAGAATGATAAAACTAAAAAAAATATATGATATACATTACCATGTAAACTACGACCGAAAATCTAGTAAGTAGTTTTTTTTTAATACGTCATAAATCGTAAACCGCAATTTACCAAGTACGGAACCCTTCGTGCGCGAGTCCGACTCGCACTTGGCCGGTTTTTATAATACAAATAATAGCAAGTAAAATTTAAAAACCCCCGACACATTTTATTTCATGCTACATAATTTATCTAGTACTTAGTAGATACGCTTCGATCAGCATTCTATTGAACAGTGATTAAACACGTAATTATGACACGATATCTTGCGAAAACACCCCGATTCAAACAGTAAAACGCCCGTAACTTTTGAACGAATGAACCGATCTTATTTATATATATTCAAACATAGCTAAAAACACTCTCGACAAAATCACTTTTCAAACAAAACAAATTTAATCAAAATCGGTTCATCCGTTTAAGAACTATGATGCCACAGACAGACACACAGATACACAGTCAAACTTTTAAAACCCCACTTTTTCCGACGGGGTTAAAAATGCATGCTGCATCCAGCAAGAATGGTAACCGACTCCAACATAATTGTGTTACACAGTAACTGGGCTGTGGAGGTCAGAAACGCAGTCGCTTTGTGCAAATGATATTCAACTGCATAATTGTGTTACACAGTAACTGGGTGGTAGAGGTCAGAAAGGCAGTCGCTTTATGCAAATGATATTCAACTGCATAATTTTGTTACACAGTAACTGGGTCGTAGAGGTCAGAAAGGCAGTCGCTTTATGCAAATCATATTCAACTGCATAATTGTGTTACCCAGTAACTAGGTTGTGGAGTTCAGATAGACAGTCGCTTCATGTAAAATACTGGTATTCAGCTGCATCCGAAGAGACTAGATGCCGACCCAAACATAATTTTGTTACCCAGTAACTGGGTTGCTCTATCTAAAATATCTACTGGTATTCAGCCGGGTGTAGCTGAATACACCAGTAAGACTGGAAGCCGACTCCAACATAATTGTGTTACCCGGTAGCTGAGTAATGCTTGGTATTCTGCTGCATCCGGCAATACTAAAAGGTGGCCTCAAAATATTTAGGAATACCATAATAGGAAGCCACAATAACAAGTCACGCTCCGGTGTGACAACACTCCAAGTCCATGTTTAATCTGGAGCTGGTACCTGCCGGTTTAATCTAGGCTACCTGCGGTGGCCGGAGATATGGCCTGCCACGCACCAGACGCCGGAGCCCGCTTAATGTCATCGTTGATACTAACCGCGTCCCAGAGGGATGGAGGAGCCACAAATCTATTTGGGAATTAGAACGGTTTTAGGACAATTTGGAGTATGGGTTTAAACAGGTGTTTTATATTAGTGTGTTTAATAGTTGATAAGAGGGTTGTGATGTAAGTTAGGTGGATTTTATTTCTAGGTATCTGGTGTAATTTCCATATTCATGTATAAAACGAGACAAGTATGTTTATGGACTTACGTAATTCTCTAAATTCTTGTTCACAAAAATCTCTTAACTGTTTGGCACCTACTTAGTGGATTTTTTTAAATACATTAAATTTCTCTTTACAGCATGTACCTCATCACTTGTTAAACAGGTGATAAATTACTCGGCGATTTTTGATGTGAATTTTAAGCAAATTATTATTATTTTATTTTTATCTCCGCAGCTAAAACAATGCACTTGCCATGTTGTCTCTTCACCACCCAGTAAGACGGTCATTGTACCTATGTGCATTAACATTGAAATAAATTAATAAGACTGATAACAATTTAATTCGCGAGTGGTGCAGGGGTCATAGAAACACTGCACACTACACATTATAAAACCTCGATGCATAACAAAATGATATTTCAGGAAACTATACCACCAAAAAACTACAGGAAAAAATTACCTATCATAAAGTTTATCTCCAAATCCCGAACATGTTGTCTTAACTCTAATAGTGATAGAAGATCGAACTATGTTAAAATATTCAGGGCGTCACGCCGTAAGTTATAATAGTCGACTTAGGATAGCTCGCGCCAGGAGCCAGGACAGGAGATAAGCTAACGACCCGTCGTTTCTTGCGCATCTGGAGACCTTGTCGATACCAGCTACCTGCGGTATATAGAACATGTTTGGGTACAAAATTTCTTGTAACCTGTGTGTTTAAAACCGACTTTTAAAACAAAAACACTACAAAGCGAAAAATAACTTTCTGTTCCGAAGTCGATGTCTTTTGTACCCATTTTTTTTCCGTTATTCGACACCGATTTCGCAAAAGAAAGTTATTTTTTTTTGGAAGTCGGTTTGATTTTTTGTTAATAAGTTTTTTATTTTCCTCTTTTTAGTTTTGGTAGGTACCTCCAATTAACATGAAAATCATTTATAGCCAAAGTTCATCTCATGACGAGTCCAATAAGCCAAACACGACTAGGATACATTTTTATTTCGGAGTTCCAGTGACCATAGTGGTCTTCTTCATCAGTTCTACTTAACCAAATAATACTTTCTGAGTGCAAATGATTGCATTATTGATGAAAATACCAAAATCGCTATATGAATGCCTATAATATTTAAAGCGATCCCAAGATTTCTCTAGGATTCCATCTTCAGATCCTGGTTTCCTTATCACGGTACCACCCTTGGTATATCTTCTTTGACCGTAGAATAAACTCAAAATCTTAAAAATTCTTTCACCATTGGGAAGCTACACTATCCCCGGGTGACATAGGCTATTTTTTATCCCTGTATTCCTACGGTAACGGGAACTAGAACTAGGCGTCTGCTAGTAATAAATAAAATAATCTTTATTTCGAATAAGCAACATCTATACAAGTTAGTAAACAAGAAAACTTATACCTTTGTTAGTACACTTATCATTCATATACAAAACAACACTTATTTGGTAACGAGGTTGTTCGTCCGAATGCATTTCAGAACAACATCCCGTAATAATGGAGTATCATACCTCCCCGCTATGGTTTTCAGGATGGAGTTGGAGCTAGCCCGCACTCTGCAGAGCAAAGAGGTACATTTCTGCCTGACGATGGCATGGAAACCATCGACGTGAGATGCTGCGAACATACCTGACGCACTGCAAAAACTGAGCAGCCCCATTAACTTCCTGAACCCATTATTATGCTGGACCTGTAGAGGGATGATAGCCCGCTGAGTGTTGTTGGTCCACAGGCTGCACGTGTAAAATACTTGACAATAAGCTTTGAAAAGCCTTTTCTTTACTGGCTTGCTACAACGTACAAACCTGCGAGCCAACATGTTACTATGGACAGCCAGCGCCCTACATTCCGTTCTCAATATCTGTTTAGTAAGTTTTTTTTTTTTTAGTTTTAGAGGTTAGTTCCTCTTGCATCAATTAAGTGTCATTTTTATTACTAGGTGAAGATACCTTAAAGACTCAGGGGAAACTCTCCCAGGGGTGTATGTGTCTTAACAGGCGTTGCACAGAGGAGGTTCCGGTGTGGTTTTTGAAAATGTCATCTGTACGATGTGCTGATGGAGATCACCGTGGTGGTTTTAGTGAGGTAAAAATGCCACACTCCTTGGTCTTTTTCCCAAAAGGTCCAAAATTTTGAAAATTTCCCCCATGTAACAAAAAAAGTGACCATAAAGAAGGAAGGAAGTACATCGCAGTCTACAAAGGCCTCTTCCAAAACCCGCTACACCACACTGGTAACCGGGAAGTCTCTTTCCTCAGTCACATTTAGATCATAGCCAATCTTTAAAGTAAATTCTGAATCCACATGAACTAAGTTTATGAATGTAATCTCTAATGCATTGCAACTCAACAATGTGATATATCAAATACAAATTCGCAGTCAGAATACCTTACAATATCTTCGCAGCTTCATTTCCTCCACTTAGAGAGTTAACAGTTTGCTCATTGACAAACAGACGTGAATCTATTCACCGACGCTAAACCAACATCATTTAGTCGCGACGTTTCAAACTACTCCCAACTATCTTCAGCACATCTTTCAGCTAAGTACCACAGATAACGCAACTCCTGACTACACAATTAGTGCTTGGCTGCACCAGAAGTGACGTCACCCAACAAATACTTCCACTATTCGTGGTATCATAAATCTGCACATCTAAGACTAGGTGTTAGTTTAAATTGTCCTGTTTAAGACGCTCTATATCACTAACTTAAGTACTGTCTATAACACACTCGAAATTAGACTCTACTAATCAAATTCTAAAGTTGCATTTAGCTTGGTAGATGTTATGACTGGGTAAGTTGGAGTACTTTAATGGATTCCAAATACATTAGTCTCTGTGCTTGCCTAGACGTACAAACGAAGTGAAAATAATTTATTAATACAGCGCGACCATTAATCAGTATAAATGTTGGCAATGGCAATGCAACTGCTTTCCATTCGGCATTTTAATAACTTGTTTAAAATTTATTATTGTTTCCATTCCGATCCGTTGGAAGAGAAATGTGTATCGTAGTAGTATTAACTGTTTAAGATTCTGTACAAGCTGCTGCAAACAGTAAAGTACGTTATTTTGCTGTTTGCGGGACGTTGTGCAAAATGAACAAAAATAAAGAAAATGCTAAAGAATAACACAAACTGTATTGAAGGAGAATATTTGAGATTAAATGAAAAAGTGTTCCCGCACACTTTGTGTTTGTAAGACTAAATGATGTTTCATGGGTGGAGAAGACCGATAGACTGGATTATAAAAGATTCCACAACCCCAGAGTGATACAATCCTCTATCTATAAAAATCGATGAGTGTATGTATGTCGCCTATGGGTTACAAAACAGCTGGAGCAATTTGTTTTTTTTTTTTTATAATCTTCAGATTAGTAGAGCGGCAGCCTAATTTCTTAAATGAATTCGGCAAGGTAAAGGGTTAAACCCAATGAAAATGTATGACAAATTCTCTTTAAATAATTAGGTAGCTAGTCCCAAAAACTATTGGACGCTTTCATAGAAGAAGATACTCTTTTCAAAAGAGTCCAATAATTTTTGGCAATACTTAATTATTCAAAGAGTGTTTGTCATACTCTTTCATGGGGTCAAACCCTTTGCCTTGTCGAATTAACTTACGCAATTAGGCTGCGGGTGATCCTGTGAAGTTTGGCAGTGACTTTTAACGTCATGGGCAAAAGCTATTTTTCAATAAAACAGATCATAATTGCAAAGCATTGTATCAAAATATTAAAGAACTAAATAGAACGCTTAATTATGTATGTACAGAAATGTTCCTTGATATAAAAGGAAACAAGAATTTTATTATTCTTCTCGTGTGAGGTATGGCCTCCTCTGACACCAGAGTGTCAGAGTTAATTAAGCCGCCTCTGGGAAACCCCATAGGTTCTGACGTGGTTATTTCAGACTTACATTAAATATATAAGTCCAGGTTCCCTCACGATGTTTTCCTTCACCGTTGCCTGTGATGTACAAGATAAACTTAAAAAGTACATATGGATTTTATTAATAAACCATTTATAACACCAACTATTATGTTCATACATTTCATAAGATGTGGGTTCAAAGATTGCGCAAGTTCCAAGAAACGAGAACCCTTGTCGGGTTCTGCACTCGTCAGTCGTTTATAAGCAAGAGGGATTTATTCTATCAAAATACAAAATATCATTAAACTGACTTATATTAAATTGAGAAGAAAAGGTTTTTTGGTCATTTATTTTTGGATAATTTATTTATTCTCAAGTATTACTAAAATTACTCGTACTATTACTGTTAAAAATTAATATGTTTATGTATGTAGGTCCAGGTATATTCTTAAATTGTGTTAAAGTGTATATATAGAATTATGGATGGAGAAGATATTATGTTCGTCGACCATAAATATTGGGACTATCCCAATACTTTAGAGGTTGGCACCAAGATAATGATGAAAATGTAGAAATCTACATATTTGTCTCCCAATGGACTGTATTGGAAAGATAATTCCAAAATCAGCAGTTCCTGTCAAAGAGATCAAATTTGAATCAGATTGTTTTAACTTGAAATACTATTATCGGTATAATTTTGTGGATAATTTTTGAAACCCCGACCTACGTGGGGAAAGGCCATTACATCCCTATAATAGAGTTACCAACAGCACTAAAACCTCGTTCAAAGAGAAGCTTGAATCTTGTGTTTTAACACGTGTTTATGTAGCCACTTGCCCTGAAAGTGTTCCAGAGCCGGTCATTTGCGGCTACAAGCAATCCTAAGGTGTTTGTTTCAAGAGGTGAACACTGGGGAACTTAGGGCAGTAAGTCAAGTCACTTTAGCTTCCCGAAACTTACTGCTTTTATTACACTACTTGTTCAGGAAGTTTCTTGGCGAGATCATAAAAATAAGTTATCACTTGATAATGTAGTTGAAGTATCTACATTGCTTCACATTGACTGTAGGAATGGGACTGGGAAGACAAATTGGAAGAATGCTTGTAGTAAGCTATAGTAGAAACATGGTCTACACCTGACTTTGGCATAATACAAATGCCATTGCTTACTGCTTTTAATAAGACAAATAATTTTAATAAAATCTTATTCCTTTCATTTTTACACAGTACGATATTCAAACATTATTGCGTCCTAATAGGCTCAGCCTTCAAGTAGTAGATTTTTACAAATTCTCTGGATTCCAAACTAGGATACTTAGGTCCAGCCTCTTCCCAACTATGGCAAACAGTTGATAATAAAAAGTTACAAGTACCCGAAAAAAAAAAAAAAAAAAATTTTTAAATTAAATGTACGAGTATGAATAACAAGAGTTTTACGTGCTTTTTTAAATATTTTTCATGTTTCTCTCACAGCAATCTGGAAACCAAATTTAACAACAAAATGCACCTCAAAGTACACTCCTTCCAAATATTTAACGCAAGAGCGATTCACCAATCACAAAAGGTATTCCTAAACACGTAAATTATTTGCTCAAACCGTTGAAACTCTGCCGAGTTTATTTCGCACGAACAATTCCTTGTAAAATGTAAACTAGTGTAATTTGTTACCCTGGACTCCAGATCTGGACGCGTTGATTGTGAAACACCAATTTATTTATTGTCGTGGGCTTTAATCCCTGGATATATTGCTTCGGACGAATCAAGTCCTCGGGACAAGATACTTGGACCTTCGATCGGCGACTTAGAATTATAGGTTTCATTGGAAATTGTTCGTTGAAGCGTGCAAGCTTTCTGGTAATCTAGAATCGAAGACAAATTAATTGTGTTTGAGACAGGAAAACGTTTTCAAGGAAATATTTGATGAATAGGTTTCGTTACAAACCGACAACTATAGTTGACCGAGAAACTTTTTCACCTAAAATGGAAGAATTTAGTCTAGCTTTCGTAATATTTGTGAAGAAATTTTCCGCCAAGAACATTAAAAGGTTAGTATAGCTGCACTCGAGTCAAAAAGCTAATTTACAAGCGATATGGCAAAACAAAAAGCAAAGGAACGTCTTAAACTATCATTCGTAAAACCTGCTTTTTTCAACGGCATCCTCAAATCCAGAAAAAATAACCTTATTATTGCCATATACCGCGAAAAGATCCAAAAGCTTCAAAGCAATTAAATCCTCGCACGGGACTACCCTATACTTGGGATTTTGTCTGTATCTAAAGAAAATAGATTTTTCCAAATGAATGTCACATTTTCAGCGTGGCTGGTTGAAAGGAGACGGATTATTATCAATGGACCATGAACCTAAGCGGCTTACCTATACATTCAACTTCAATAGAGTCGTTTTAGGTAAGTATTTTATTTGTTTCCACATTGTTACATACGTCTTTTTGCTTCAGCCTAATTACTGATAGATCTTGTTGATCTGTATCACGTATTATGCGATATTATCAAGACGTGTAGACAATGCCGATGAAGCAAAGCGATCACTAGCCTGCGGATGGCACACACACATCAAATCAGACGCTGCCGCTGGCCGCGCACTGCCTGCAAACAACCCTGTTAATTAACTAATCACGTTCCCTCCTCTACAAAACGCCACTGAATCAAACGGTTGCAAACCTTTCAATATACACCGAAATACCTGACTGTTACACGACACAAAAATAAAACGAGCTCACTTCAATTTAGTCAGATGTCCCCGTGCGCTTGCGGTGTACTGCAGCAATAAAATAAAAATTTCAAATGAAACGAAGTACGTTTCAGTGTTCCAACGAAAATGTTTCAATTTGAACGCACTCTCCTATCCTGCATTTAATGCAACCAAACTCTTCGTAGTTTCCAGAGTGATGAATAGCTGCAACAAATTATTAAGTTTGCACGTTGATGCACTGCTTTTCCCTTTGTTTCGAACGCGATTGTTTTATGCTGTGGTATTGTTTTTATTTGTTTATTTATCGTATAATTGGATGCGGATAAAGTATTAAGTTTCGCTGACTGGTAAGAGTGCGCGGTGGCATCTTTGCTGTTTTTACCCGACTGCCGAAAGAGGGTAATGTGTTTATCAGTCTATGTATGTATGTATGTTTGTTCCTATCCTATATATATCCGTTCTAGTGACCAAACGCGTTGGCCGATTTTGATGATTCTTCTTACGTCAATCGATTCGTATTGATTCAATATTTGGGGGGTTGATTTTATTTCTTACAAATACATCGTGTGGGGTAAAAAGACGTAACCAAGAGGAAAATCATGCTCTGCAGTCGAAGGAAATATATCTGGTTTGGTTCAGCATGAAAATCATGCACGTTCTTAAGCAGTCGGGTGTTTTGATTTTTTTAATTAACTTGTTTTTGTTGTGTTGGTTAAGATTGGATTTACAAACTACAATATTTAATGAAAAATAATCAGAGTTTCTTTTCCAGCATCAAAATAAGATATAGCCATATTTATTACCCCCGATTGCTGAATTAGAAAGAACAATGGCGAGATTTTAGCTGACTTAAATTTGAGCGTCTGAAAGACGTTCTATTAATTGTCTACGTTTTTTAAATATATTATTGGTCTGGTTCAAAACGGATAAAAAAAAACATAATAAATAAAAAGTTATTTGATTTTTTAGTAATTTCTTAAGCTTAGTGTTGCCATTATATATTTTATCTGCTAAGTGACAAGTAGTAACTATATTAATTAATAATATAATTAATGTATTTATTGCAGTAAATGAGTTAACAATATAGTTTATGTCTAAGTATAGATGTTCCTCGCAGGTAGGTAAGAATATTGTAGTGCAGCAGAAATAAATGAATTACTTTTAATTAATGATTGGCAAAAAGACTAGTATCCAAGTTTAAAAAACATAGCTTGGTTGTTGACGAGGACGACGACCTTTTGATAAACGTCAAAGTCGCTTAGTTTAAATAAATATACTCTTTCCAAAGAGTATATTATACATTTCATGCTGAAATTACTAGGTAAGGGAAATGCTAATGCGATATTCCCCTTTTACTTTCACGAAATTGAATAATATTTCCTATTAAAAACATTATTAAAAGTTACCCAAACATAACCTACAAAAGTTTATGACTGAATATCTATTATTCTCGACATTTTCGAACAAAAATTCTTGCACAAACTAATTCAGAACATCACCCTGAGTTAAACCAGATATTTTTCATTTAAAGACGTAGGAATTTAATCTCAGCTAAAAAAATGTATGGGCACCTGCCATTGTTCTTTGTCAAAATCTACTTTAACCAGAAAAAAATACCGGGCAACTGCGAGTCGAACTCGTGCGCCGAGGGTTCCGTACCTACCCATTATACCGCCATAATAAAATATGCTATAGATCCCCAACCCGGATTTGCATTAGCTACCGATAGACCATCAACTCTACCCACTTCATCAAAACCGTCAAATTTAAAGGTGTCGCTACGACATCCAAAGGTTTCCACAAAGAGTGCGGCATGGGAGGAGAGAATAATGGGCTCGACAATGACGTCTGTCAAATGTTTTCGTAATGATTGTACGTTATGAAACACAATTTGAACAACGTTATCTTCATCATTTTGTTTCAGCCTTGTCATTTCCATGTACCCTGCACTTGATTCTGAGATTTCAGATGGAGGTTTAAATGTACCAAGAACAATCAGAAACAGTCCAGATGATGACGTCGCTCTAGAGCAAGCTACATATAACATTTATCTTTTTACATTTTTGGGTATGTGAACTACAACTTTGTCTAAGGTTGCCCCCTGAGATTTGTGAACTGTTATGCCTTCTGCAGGTACCATGGTTACGACGAACAACAAGATTTGAAGATTTCCATTTTTTGGCAGTTTAAGTGACCGCTTCCAATGGCGTCTATTTCGAGCTAAGAAACTGTCGATGTTTCCGTGAGGTTGTGATTCCCGTATCTCTGTCCAACAGTAACCAAATACGCAAAGGGCGTTTTTCATTGGTTTCTTTATGTCGGCCATAATACATAGCCATTAAAATACTGGTAGTACCATTGACTAGGCCATCTGCACCCACTCAAAAAAAAAAAAGTTTTGGGCAGACCACAAGTCTGCATGGTCTGCATCTTAATTAACTGACTGCAGAGCCTTTCTAGCAGCCTGTGGATTCGGCGCTCCTGACACTATATCAATTGCCTTAACAGAGTATACTTCTGTTTACATTCGTGACAATATTTGGTGGTTGTATTTGCCCACTTCGTTATTTGTTGCAAATAATTACGATCTAGCCTAAAAGACTAATAAGCAATTTAACTCTAACTTAGTATGTTACGTGATAGATTATGTTAAGACTAAGAATAGCTTTCACACAATAGCACAATAGAACAATTTTATTTATTTACCTTATTAGAGGTTGGTGCCAATTAAGCTAGCCGTTTACATTGTATGAGCGCCCATACAACTCAGAGGACTATCTTAATTGGCGTCAACTATGTGTGTATGGGGTCACCCTTTAATTTTCAACTTTTTTTATTTTTCTTTTATTTGTGCTGTAAGACCTTACTTTTTGGCAAATTTCGTAATTCTAGGTCAACGGTAACTACCATATATGTTTTCGACCCAAACCCTATGGAATGCTTCCAGTTGACTTAGAATTGTTAATTTTGGCTAAAAGCAAGGTCTTACAGCATAAGTAAAGGGAAAACCCAGAAAACTAAAAAAGTTTGAAAACTAAGGTAAAATTTGGTACAAGTTTTCGCGAAAATCTAAGTTTACCCATATCTTTTTATCGTGTTGACTCATGACCTTGATTTCTATAAACCTAAAATAGACCTCAGTATCTGTATAAATTTCAACTTGCTAGGTCCACACGTTCCTGAGAAAATTGCGGACAGACAGACAAGAAAGTATTCATATAAGGGTTCCTTTTGAGGTACGGAACCCTAAAAACGATCAAACTTTGACATTAGAGTTTAATTACGTTACTAACTCCAAATAATCAATTCAGAAACTAGCAATTTGTTATTTTATCTCATTCATCTTTCCATAATTTTATTACAGATGAAATAAAAGGATTGAAATAGATGTAATATTAATAGATCACATTACCTCAACACGTACCCACAAAATTAACTCAACCATAATCGTGAAGCAGATGAAAAGCGTCTTATTATGATTGCTCCTTTCGCATTTCGAATACAATTTTAAAATTCTCCCACTTCTGAAATATAACCCAGCAGAGTTCAAATGTAACTGTTATGTACGTGCTCATTTGGTTGAGTGAGCTCTTTAATTTGGCAGTGTTGGAGGGAGAAATCTGTGCTAATGAGTTGGGGCAGTAATTAGTCATTTATTCCGAGTCAGTCAGTTACCTTCGACTCGAGGGTAGGGAATATTTTCCACTGTTTAAGTTATGCCTCCCTCTTTGCATACGATTTTCTCTGGCTGGAATAACAATGTGGAATATAATGGTTAACGTATGTAAGCGTGTTTTTATATGTACAGAGGGGTTTGTTGAACAAAGATCTAGTTTGTTTAACTATGAGTGATTTGAATTTAACGTTATTTGAACACATATTCTGATGAGGCTCTGTGTAGGCAATTATTAAGAAATGCTTAGATTTCAAGTCTAGGTATTGCCCAACACAGTCTATTCTAGTGCTTAGGTCCGCGACTTTGAATGCAAACAAGAGTTTTAGATATATCGCCACCCACCGTTGAGGTATATCTAAAATTTTTAAAATTATCATAAACCAACCATTTACAGCTAACATTTCGGTAATTATTTAAATATTTATCACCAACAGTACCAAAAAAAAATGTTTTTAATGTTTTTACTTGAAGAGCATAAATATAACTCTTTAGATACAGAGCCTAATATAGTTTATACACCAAGACAAAAACCAAGACTCTAATACCGGAACGAAACTCTGGAACCTAGTTCTCCCTGGAGGTTTAAGTCGAAGCCTACAAAGATCGGGACATATTCGTCACGGAACAATAAGATTGGGACAGATTCGTCACAGTACATTGACGCCAGTAGTCTTATCGTCAAGGGTGACATATTGTCTTCTATGGATCAAAGGATTCATTCAGGTTTGTATATTTTTGCTGTAGGTACATTAGAGTAGTGATTATTGATATCAACGATGATTTTGCGATTCACATCTTATTTAAAGCCATTTTTATTTTTTTCATCTGTGCTAAGATACGGCTTAATCATATGGGGTAATTCCACTGACATCAAAAAGGCATTCATTGTGCAAAAAAAGTGCTTACGCGCGGTGTTTGGTGCAGATCCATTGGATTCGTGCAGACCTATTTTTAAAAAACATAAATTATTAACATTAGCATGCTTATATATAATGGAAATAGGAGTATTTGTAAAAAAACATCCTCACATATTCAATAAAGCTGATAGCGAAAATTTTTATAAGATGGGTAAAATCTCAAGGGATCCAACAAAAGTGGCAATACCAAGATGCAGAACAACATACTGCCAGTAAAACACTAGTCGAATGGCAATGAAGATATTTAATAATATACCGAAGGTTATTAGAGAAATGCGAACCAGCTTATTTCAAAAGAATCTGAAAGCATGGCTTATCGAAGGTTGTTTTTATACTATTGAGGAATTTATGAACTTTAGGACAAATGGGAAAATTGCATGACATGAAAAATTGATTTGACATGTTATTTTAATCGATTAATATAATTGGTTCTCATGCTAATGTTGACATCGATACTATTTGTATTTTTTTTTGTTTGACTTTTGTAATTTGATTTATATTGTATTGTAGAATAATTATTGATTTAGTATTTTTTGACATTGTAATTTAATTGTTTTTTTTTTTTGAATTGCTTAAATTAGAATTTATTAATTGATAAATTTATTTGGTTGTCTTGTTAAAGCTGACATCTACACAAATTGTAATTGAATTATTTTCTTTTGACATTTATAATTTGATTTTTATTGTAGGTATTGTAGATAATTTTTTGATTTAATATTTTTTGACATTGAAGTTTAATTGTTTTGCTTAAATTGAGTAAATTAGAATCATTACTATGATAAATTTGCATGCCGAATTAAGTAGGCGGAATATGAAGAACTATTGTGTGTGTAATATAAGATCTGTACAATACTATATTTCAGGCAAATAAATGAATCTATCTATCTATCTATCTATCTAAAGCTACAGTAAATTTAGATAATAGTAGAAAACATTTATTTAACACAAACACAACACAACAGAAACTATCTCAAAGTAACAGAGAAATATAGTAAAAATGGGTAAGTAATATATTATATAATAACAAAATCTCTCATACATATTTCAAAGATATAACAACTGAATCTACAATTTAATCTGACATAATGATCAGTTAATTATAACAAACGATTTTTATAATTTTAAAGTAACTCATTTTTATAAGCATAACATACATTGAATATAAAATCGTTTGATATACCACTCAAAAGACATAAAACCTATTTAGTCTAATATGATAAAACGCCTACTAAAAAATTCAAAAAAGCAATAAGTTTTTGTAATCGTTTGTTTTTTTTTTGTTATTTGATAGTCAATCAATCAAAACATGAATCATTATAAAACAGTTGATTGTGAACTGTGGTTTTTATTTCCCTGTAAAAAACATGCAAAGAAGCATACACCTTGCATGCAGCAGGCGTGCATCAAGCATACACCATACATGCAGCATGCAAGCACACATGCAGTAAGCATGCAACATGCAGCAGGCATGGTTTCTGTCACGGCTCCGGCGCTGCGGGGCTCCAGCGGTTCCATGCGAGCTTATCGTCGCAGATGCGTTTCACGCTCACCACCGCGGCTTCGGCTTGCTGGCCGGCTTAGCCAGCCAGCCTCAGCCGCGGCGGCGCGTGATTAAACCACCTGCTCCTCAGCTCGCGGGCTGCCTCACCCCTCCGCGCCTACGCGATCTTAAATAACACTCTCAAATAACCCATAGGTAGGGTAAACAAGACTACGTGGAGTCGGTTTTGCAGCGATTCGTTTCTGTCACGCCGCTCCCGCAGCACGCTCGCTTCACTCGTTCGCTTTCGCGCGTTAATGGTCACTGTTCTAACCAAACCTAACCAAAATAATTCACTAACATAGAGGGCACCTGGCACTCCGCTCCGCGCCCGCCTTAACCTTCTAAACTAATATACCCCATCCGATACGCACGAGATCGGTCAATGTGGCGACGCCTGGGGGAGGCCTATGTCCAGCAGTGGACGTCTTTTGGCTGAAATGAATGAATGAGTCGGATTACTTTGAATCGGGGTGTTAACCATAATTATGGTATCAATATTATATATTTTAAGCGATAAAATAAATGATTAATGATTGCGCCTAATGATTTTCGATTAAATAACGTTATACGAAATAAGTTTTAGAGTATATAAATGTTATATCTAAAGAAATTATATCAACAGTTGGTATAACTCACGTTTATTATATCTTGTGAACGTTATTGAAATGAACATATACCAAATAACTTTATTTGATATGAGACGCACCCAGTAAAAATACGTTATGGTCATTCTTCTTCCTCGCTGATAACTTTCCTATCCGAAAAGTAAGACAATTTAGGTACTTTTTGCAAAGGGTCTCACATTTAGCTCGACAAGCGATTATCAATTCACTTCCAAAGTTCCAATGTAAGCAGCATGTTGGAGTATTATTGTGAAACAAAATAAAATAACAAAATAAAATAACATATTCAAATAGCAATGAAAGCAATTATTTTACAGAACGCCACTCGGGAATGGGTAAATATTACAAAGAAAATATTTGTAAGCTAGATAGAACAGCCTATTCTGTCGATCGAGTCTGCGGCGATGGCGGACCTTTTAACCGAAGCTGCACGCAAAAACTAATCTTCACGACAGGGTTGCTGCGCGAAAGTTTCGTTCAATATTTTTGTTAAAATAAAAATATACGGTTCTTTTTTTAAGCTTTTAGTGAAATTTTAACATCACGCTTATACCTATTTCCTAAAGGGGTAAGCGAGGGTGTGTAAACCGATTTCGTTAGGCAATGCCCATGTAATATTCGAGTATCCGAGCGAACCTATAGCATCAACCGGTTACCAATCAAGATTCAGCGATGCTTCTGAAAAATACCTAATGGGAAACACAATGAAATTTTCACGACTTAGGAGTGTCAAGCTCAACAGTCCCTGTCCTAGGGCATAAAGGAATATTAATCGTATCGCTAGTTTACCGGAGAAGGAGATAGATATGAATTGAAAGCTAAGGGAAGACTTATGAGCAGCAGTGAGACAATTTAGTTTGATAAAAATCATATCAAGCAAACACACTAGTTAGAGAAAGATGCATGTTTTAATGTATCCAAAACCTCGAAGTTGTGAGCAATTAAAATAGACTTGCGATATTATTCGCCAGCCCTACTACAACCGGCATGCTTTTAAGGACAACTTGAATGTCTTCCGTAGAAGAATGTTCTCGCATGGATCTGTCTTCCGACACATCCTTTATCGCACAGTTATTCAGCTTCAAGACGTTCCTGAATATTTTACACGAATATTATTTAAAGTAAGGGTTTGAAGTAAACCCTTTGCATATTCTTATAAGTACCTACTTAATACTTGTCACATGATTTGTTATCATCATCATATCAGCTAAAAGATGTCCTGGACATAGGCCTCCCCCAAGCGTCGCCACATTGACACAGGTCCCGTGCGTCCCTATTTTTTTACAATTGTCGCAATTCAATATAACTGTCTATAGTAAACGATCACGGAAGAATTTTTTTTATTACAGTGAACTATTCAACCAACGTTTTTAGTAACGGAAGTTAAAGGTACATTCAAAATTCCATCCTTTTCCTAAGTACTTTAGGGACGGCTACAACTCTAAGCAGATGCGGCTAAATACCACAGTTTAGAATACTGAAAATGTTGCCAGCACCTGTAACTTTACAAAATTAAAATAAACCGAACTATAAAGTCACATCCACACGTTCCGGTTGTGATCGTCCGAACGACGGACCAGCTGTCCGACACAGACACATCACCGAAGAGGCTTTAATAATAATGAATTACCGTCAAACTAAGGGACAGTACTCGACCCAGTTTTCCATACAATCCTCACACAAGAACCTACCTTAGCTTTTAAGTTATAGGGTCGTGTTTTCACAGTCAGATGATTATTTTTAACCAATTGTCTTGGCTTGGAAGTTTTACTTGTTCCAGTTGTGCGTGGCCCTGACAGCGGTGTCACGATCTATGAAAGATGACTTGTACCTATTACGGACGTCTTGGGTGGTTTCGTCTAGGAGATCCCTTAACAGTGGACCTAAAAACCAAATTTTTGAAAGACCAGGGTAAATTGAGCTGTTTTCCTTCGTGAATTTCGGAATTAGGTATGTACGAAAATATCTGGGAGTTGGTAAAAGTATCGTTCTGCTTCCATTGTCACGTTAGTAGGTGCGATAAGAGCGGAATAACAAGTAACTGTGATGTTACGACTACTTACAATAACTGGAGAATGATTTTATGGATCTATTCCGTTTCTGACATGAAGTTTCTACTTATTCAAAGTTTAGATTCTGTAGATAACTTAGTGGCAAAATATTGATACTAATAATGTCGGCACCAAGTTTCTTCTTCGTTTTTCTTCTACTTTTTCGTTTGACGATGTGGCCACCTCTGGTGTCAGAGTTAATTAAGCTGCCTCTGGGAACTCCACAGGCCTCGGACTTGACTATTTCAGACTTACATTTACTATATAAGTCCAGGTTTCCTCACGATGTTATCCTTCACCGTTGCCTGTGATGTCTAAGATAAACTTAGAAAGTAAAAATCACATTGATACTTGCCCGGAATCGAACCGACGACGGTTCGATTCCAGCATCGGGCGCGGGACGGGAGTAGTATATTATTGGGTTCTCTGGATCAACGGAAATCAATAAGTCCAGTTATATAGAACTAATACCATTCACCCACAATCTATTCGAATAGATGAAAACAGTAGTTATTGAAAAAAGACAAACATCGAAATAAAAACTCTTCAGATTTTGAAAAGTTGATATACCTTCGCAGAAAAGCGCAGGTAAACTTTTCAAAATCTAAAGATTTTTAATTCGATGTTATTCTTTTTCAATAACTACTGTTTTCATCTATTTGAATAGATTGTGGGTGAATGGTATTAGTTCTATATAACTGGACTTATTGATTTCCGTTGATCCAGAGAACCCAATAATATACAGTTGAAAACTTAATTACTTCTTATCTATCTAAGAGGAAAAAAAAAAAAAAAAACAACAATTGCTAATCATTAATTTTGTCTTTTATTAATAACACTATATCTCTAAACGATTTATAAACATCGTCCATAAACATGTTTTTGACAACATATTGCACACATAATTCGGAATGACACTTGCAATTTAACATTTCAGCAGGTAGATTTTCCACATCATATAACTCAATTCGTATCATTTTTGTTCCCCTTGATGGTTTTTTTTATACAGATGTAAGTCTCTTTGTCTTGATATGCTCTCTTTTTTGATTTGTCTTGATTGTTCGGCAAGAAGTTGAATAGATCGTCACCAGATTCCTGAAACAAATATCAAGTTAATCAACCGACTTCAATGAAGGAGGAAAGTTCTCAATGAAACGCATATTTTATATTTAATTTGTGTATTTAAATTATTTATTCTATTAAAAAAAAATGAAATTATGATGAATCTGTTGACGTCGAACCCGTTAAGTATTCATCTTGAAAACATTTTTAATATACTTGATCCATTATTCGATCAACGAAAAAATATTAAAAAAATAAAAATAAATATGTTTTTTCAATAACTTACCGACATGTTAGATGTGCAAAGCTGCTCCAGTGTCTTTAAAAAACGGAAAAATAATGATGGTGGAAATTTAATTTAATGATTCTTTATATGTATTTTTAGTATGCTATTAAGGTTTAAAATCGATCACTTATTGGTTAATTTGAACACATGCCACGTTTCCTTAAATGGAAATGAGTACAATAAGACTGGCGCCTGGAGACAGATGATCTGTCTATGTTTACAGTGAGAAATATAATAACATCCTAAGCGTCAATGTTAACGCCTACTATTTAATATCTTAATACGTAGCAGTAAAGTCGTATTTTGGTTACGGAATATTTTATGTTACTATATTGTACCCTAATAAACATATAATAAAATGAAATAGTTTGTCTGTTTATTTTAGACAAATTCACACATACAGTACCTTTATTAAGACTGATTGGTTACCTAAGGATTAAATTAAAAGAAGTGAAGCCGTTGAATATAGCTAGTGTATTTAATTTGCTGACAAACTGTTTTCTCCATAACACTAGTGTGAAATGTGCATGCACACATTGATATTTTTCATATTTATTTAAATGACTGTGAAACAATGAGCCACTACAAAATTTTGTTGCTGAGGTGCTACAAGTGTTAAAAGTTTTTATAAGTGTGTGGTGCGTGTCCCGTATGCAGGTTTCAGGCAACTAGTCTTCTTAACAATACAAAGTGAGTATCAAGCTTTTCAAATGTAATAACTTTTCAGAATAGTTTACCTTTTTCATCAGTTTATATGAATAAGAATTTGTTATTAATGTTTATTAATCTTACAAATATTATCTGGTAAATTTAATATTCGATTAATTAGATGTGTTTATCCAATTTGTAAGAACAACATAAACCGACTTCACAAAAAAGCGGAAGGTTCTTAATTCAACTCGTATTTATGAATACAAGCGTTAAAATCACTTTTAGATTTCATTGTACTATTTATTTCTGAATAATTCAGCATGAAATCAATACAAATATTTGCATAGGTATTCTGAGAACATTCCTGAATTAACGTGTCAGCTAGGCCCCAGGTAACCTGATGTAAATAGCGACAATGTATTCGAAGGTGTAAATTACCTTATCTGACACGAAAACTTAAAATAATTAAATATGATTTCGATAATTTAAAATAATCAGTTTATTCTATTTTTGTTTTCAGATCTACAACTCCACTGCATCAAATTACTTCTAGTGCAGAAGTGTAAGTCTTCAAAATCTTAATCATCGTCATCTTACAAAATCTTCAATCAAATTAAACAAAATGTAAGTATCAGTATAATATAAAATACCTTTTAACCTGAACCTTTGTAATTGGCCCGAAAACGTTGTTTTATTATGGTACATTTTATTATCAACATCTGCAAGTTTTGTAAAAAGTATTGAATTTTTATTTTCTTATACAACAGAGCTATTAGCAGAGAGAGGTAGAAAAGTAAAACGAAGAAAATTGAAATTGTATGTAATTATATATCTTTTTATATTTCAGGTCAAAAGCTGATGAACTTTTTCCCACATCCTCTGAAGAAGAGGTTGAAGACATTCGTCCTCAAAAGAAAACGAAACGGAGTAGAGAAGAGTCTCGTCCATCTAGCAGCATGCCAATCTTGGATGACGAGGGGGACGAGCTGGAGAGAAAGCGTACTAAACGCGAAAAACAATCGTCAACACGTCGAGCTGAGCCAGCAGTGAGCACTGAACATATACGGTCATCATTGAAAAAGCCGAAGATTCGTCCAGTTACAAGACCTACGGCTAGGGAACTTTTCGGTACGGACAGCGAAGATGAAGCACAGGAAGCGGCCTGTGCCTCTTCTTCCTCTTCTAAAAAAATATCATCTTTAGTATCTTCTATCACGAGAAGATTAGCTAACGGTATCTCTCGACAGGGTCATCCTTCTAAAGAGGGATCGCACTACATTGACTTAAAAGTCTATAAAGTTTCGGATATTGAAAACGTTTCTGCAATGAATAGATGGCGTCAGGCAGTGATCAGTTTAAAAAATAAAACAGACGATAATACTGAAGCTTGGGGATATTTAGCCAAATTTATAACTGCAAGCAGGAAGGAATTTAAGGATATCCCACCGACATTTATTTCAAACTATTATTGAATACAAACAATATTTTTGTAATCAAGATGATCTTTTATAATATGAATTTAGTTAGTAGGTATTTGCTTTTCATATATAAGCCTATATCATATAAAAGCGTAGATCATAAGCAAATAATCAAACTGTATCCATAGGTTAAGTTGACAAAGTTAAATAAATTAATATAACATTATTTTATCCTAATAATGTCTTGTTTTTTTTTTTTTATTACAGCCACCGCTACCGGCGATAACGGATCTCATTTTCAAAATCATGATACTATGATATGTCATGAATGTAAAGTAATTTTACGAAAACCTGATTATAGATACCATGTAAGAAGTAATGTACATAAATCAAATTGTTTATTGAAAACTGAGTTTGAGAATGTTGAAATCATTGCAACTGCATTTAAAGACAGGATCCTTACTTATCGATTAAATCCATATGAAGAGTGCTTTGAGACCCCTGAAACTTTCTTGCATGATAGTATGAAATATATCATAAAACTAATTAATATGGCTCTAGAAAAAAGTACTTGCTTAAAAGTAAATTTTGAGCTATTTGCAAACTTTATATTACCACATTCAGACTCACAAAATCTGAAGTCTTTTAATACTAAAAATACAATTATTCTTAAAGATACTGATATAAAAGAAAAGTATATGGAGGCAGTGCATACAATGAATCAAAAAATGAGCGAGTTCCAATTTTGTGAGTCAGGCTGGTCTTTTCTCTCAATAAGTCATTTAGAAATAAATCTTAATAAATACTGTCCTATGAGAGGTGGCTCCTATATTGATTTACCACCCATAGTGAAAAACACTAAAAGCTGTATTAATATACAGAATAACGATAACCACTGCTTGTTATGGTCTATAGTAGCAGCTTTACACCCACGCGAACGTAACGCGTGCAGAGTAAACTCTTATCCACACTACAGTAATGTACTGAACGTTCAGGATATGACTTTTCCCCCTACAATAAGCGATGTAAAGGTCTTAGAAAAAAATAATCCAGACTTGAGTGTAAACATCTACGGATTAGATAACAAATTTTATGTAACTGGACCTCTATATAAGTCAGATTCAAGAAAAACAAATCATGTGAACCTACTTTACATTGAAAAAAATGGTAAGTTTCATTATTGTCTGATTAAAGATCTTCTTAAACTAGTACGCAGGCAAATTTCTGAACATAAAGGTAAAATGTATTTATGCGAAAATTGTCTACAATTTTTTTCAAGTGTGTCTAAGTATACTGCGCATTCTTGTTCAGAAATATTATCGGTGTTGCCTCCAAAAAACAGTGTATTGAAATTTGAACACTACGAGAGACAGCAGAAAATCAACTTTGTGATATATGCTGATTTTGAAAGCATTTTGACACATTGTACAGAACACCAATCAACTGAAAACACTAAACTTATTCAAAAACACGAGCCTTCTTGTTTCGGCTATTATATATGCTGTTCACATGATTCAGGCTTAAATAAATACGTAGCTTATAGAGGTCCAGATTGTGCTACAGTATTCATTGAGTATTTAATCAGAGATGTGTCACAAATACACGATATGTTGCAATGTAAAAAGCCGATAAAGAAATTGTCTAAACACCAGCAGGACAAATATCAAAGAGAAACTACTTGCCATATCTGTAATAATTTACTTTTTGATGATAAAGTAATGGACCATGACCACGTGACTTCTGAATTTAGGGGAGCAGCGCATAATCAATGTAATCTTTTATATAGAGTTTGCCCTTTTGTACCTGTGATATTTCATAACTTATCTGGCTATGATAGTCATTTGTTTATAAAAGAATTAGCGAAGTATGAGGGCGATTTGAAAATTATACCGCAAACTAAGGAAAAGTACCTATCCATTACTAAATATTTACCATCAAAAGACTCATCAAAATCAATTCAAATAAAATTTTTAGACTCTTTTCAATTTCTTAGCTCGAGCTTAGATAATTTATGTAAAACTTTATGTGAAAAAGATTTTATTAATTTATCTCATGAGTTCCAAAATCATGAACAGATTGAGCTTATGCAACATAAGGGCATTTATCCATATGACTACGTAGATACATGGTCTAAGTACAGCGATACGACACTGCCAAAAAAAGAATACTTTTTTAATAATTTAAAACAAGAGCATTTATCAGACGAAGAATACCTCAGAGCGCTAAGAGTATGGGAGGTTTTTGACATTCAATCGCTTGGAGAATACACAGACTTGTATTTGAAAAGTGATGTTTTGATTCTTAGTGATATATTTGAAAAGTTTCGAAACACATGCCTTCAATACTATAAGTTAGATCCGGCTTATTATGTCACCTCGCCCGGACTTAGCTGGGATGCAATGTTACTATGTACGAGTGTACAATTAGAATTAATTAATGATGTAGAGATCTATCAGTTATTAGAAAAAGGTATTCGTGGAGGTTTAGCTCAATGTTCCCTGAGACATGCTAAAGCAAACAATCAATATCTCCCCAATTACGATGATCAGAAAGAATCATCGTTTCTTATATATCTTGACTGTAACGCACTGTACTCTTATGCTATGACAAAACCAATGCCAATTTCCGAGTTTAGGTTTTTAACGGACACAGAAATTTATAATTTCGATGTCATAAATACTGATGAAAATGGTGATTACGGTTATATTCTAGAAGTTGATTTAGAATACAGTGATTATTTACATAGTACTCATAGTGATCTACCATTCGCAAGCGAGAAATTCATTCCTCCTGGTGGTAAAAACCCAAAACTTATTGCAAACCTCTATGACAAATATCATTATGTCATACATTATGTACACTTGAAAGAATGTCTAAAACATGGGTTACGTCTCAAAAAAATCCATAAGATTCTGTGTTTTCGTCAAGGTAGCTACCTCAAAAAATATATTGATTTGAATACTCAGTTACGTCAAAAGTCTTCATCAGCTTTTGAAAAAGATTTTTTTAAATTACTTAACAATGCTATTTTCGGTAAAACTATAGAGAACAAAAGGAAACATGTCAATGTTAAACTAGTCTCTAAATGGAGCGATACTAAAAATAAAACTAAAAAAGTTTTGGAGGCCAAAAAACTAATTGCAAAACCAAATTTTCATAGTGCTACTATATTTTCTGAAAACTTAGTAGCAATCCAGCTAAATCACGAAAAAGTCAAGCTGGACCGACCTATATACATAGGGTTCAGTGTGCTAGAATATGCTAAAACTCATCTCTATCAGTTTCACTATGACTTTATTAAAAAGAAGTATAATGAAAACGTAGAACTATGTTATACTGACACAGACAGCTTACTTTATTTGATATACACTGATGATTTTTATAGAGATATGAAGGAGAATATATCGTTATTTGATACTAGTAATTTTCATTTGAATAATCCGTTTAATATGCCACTAAAAAATGCTAAAGTCCCCGGGTTATTCAAGGACGAGTTAGGTGGCGATGTGATTGCCGAATTTGTAGGACTCCGAGCTAAATTGTACTGTATAAAAAGCGTTAAGGTGCAAATTAAAAAAGCAAAAGGTATTTCAAAGACTGTCACTAAACAACTAAACTTAACCGACTATTACCAGACTCTCATAACGAATAAGAATTTGCGGTTCAAAATGAATATGCTAAAATCGATAAAGCATACTATATATACTCAGGAAGTCTACAAACTAGTCTTGAATAGAAACGATGATAAAAGACAAATTCTTTCCGATAATTCTCATACGTTACCTTGGGGACATTGTAATACTATATTTTGAATGTATGATGTATATGATAAATTACAATACTTGTATAATAATTGAACCTATTTGAACTAGATAATACATGATACATTTAATGATTAGATGTATCATCGATAAGATATTTTAATTTACTTATTCAAAATAAATATATCGAGAATATATTTGATGTTTTATTTATGTTTTGTTTTCTTTTTTTGTTTTACTGAATATTGATATTATAATGTTGTAAAAAGAGTATGCATTATATATTTTTATTAGATCTAATAATAAAAGAATTAAAATTTACATATGTTACGATACGAAACGATTTACTTATGGAATAGACCAACGCAGAGAAGTGATTATAATAAGTACAATCACCTGTACCTTAGATTGAATATTATGAAAGATGAGAATAGTATATTTCTTGTACTCAATACAGGTTTCGACCTGTTAGTTATACAACTATATAAATACACGTTAAATAGTTTTTTTAATTAATCGGTGAGATGAAGTTGATTAAGCAACCCATATCCCTCCATGTTAATAATATAAGATTAAGTGACTCTGTTCACCACATCAGACATAGCGCTTTATTGCCAAATACCATTCGCTGTATAATATGCGGTCCATCAAGCTGTGGTAAAACGAATGTTATGATTAGTTTACTGCTGCATGAAAATGGACTCAAATTCAGAAATCTTTATCTTTACTCTAAGACTTATTTTCAACCAAAATACCGTTTTTTAACCGAAGTACTAAAAAGAGTGCCACAGATTAACTTCTATGAGTACAGTGATGATAAAGATGTAATATCTCCGAGTGAAGCTTTAACTAATTCTGTATTTATTTTTGATGATGTTGCGTGTGAAAATCAAGTTAATATCCGCAATTATTTTTGCATGGGTAGGCATAAACAAATTGATTGTTTCTATTTATCTCAAACCTATTCTAAAATTCCGAAGCAATTGTTACGTGACAATGTTAATTTTCTTATTATATTCAAACAAGATGATGTGAATTTAAAACATATTTATGAAGAGCATGTTAGTTCTGATTTACAATGGAAAGAGTTCAAAAATATTTGTCAAACTGTTTGGAGTAAACCTTATAATTTTCTACTTATTAATAAAGAATCACCATTAAATAATGGAAGGTACAGACAGAACTTTGATATTTTTTTAAAATTTGACTGACTGTTGTGGTGTGACTGTGGTGTATAAATATAAGTAATTAACATGCAAAATCAAATTCAGTATAATTTGATTTTTAGCTGAACGCAGTTGTTAAACTATAACATGGAGAAAAATATTAAAATAGAATTAATGAAGTCCGTAGACTCCATAAAGAATAAAATAAAACAAATGAAGAACCAGGATCACTGTATGAAATTGTCACTTGATCAAATGCTTAAACCGGTCACAGATCCTCTTAAAACCCTAGCTGATTCCAATACAAATATGAAAAAAATATTGTTGTTACAAAATATAACCCCCACATGTTCTGGAGATATTGAAATGGATGATATTAATACGAGCTCGACTACAAAGTTTGAGGACTGTTACGAACCAAAACATAATTCAGAACAATTGGTTAAAAACTCTCCTAAAACGGAAGAAGATTTAGAGATTTCATTAGAGGATTATGATATGTATGATGGTGTAAATATACCGTTTGGCATAAGAAGTGAAAACAAAACTTTATTTATGGGTAATTCAATAGTATCCTTTTCTAAAATTGATAGTTTGAATAACGAGAGCGTCATTTTGATTAAAATCGGTGATAAATCTTACAACTTATCTCCTGGCCTGAAAGAACTTTTACTTCGAAAAAAACCTGATTTAAAATTAGTATCCGCTAAAGATAAACTTGTCTACAAGGATATATTGCATTATACCAATGCTCACAAAAGAGACTTCAATCCTAAAGGTCAAATAAAAGGTGATAAAGGAATAAAATATCGTGAAATAATCAGACCTTTTTTTTCTGAAACATTAAATGATAACATTCACACTAAACTTGGAGGAAACTTGCCAAAGTTAAAAAAGTACAAAAACAATACTGACCTGGTATATTGGGACGATCCTAACGAGTTGGTTGAGAGATTAAAACTATTAGTCGCTTCAAGAGATGCTGGCAATACAAATCATGATAATGAAATTTTATCGATAATTGAAGAATTGAAAGAAGCTGATATAATTAAAGAATAAATAGTAGAGATAGTATGATTTTCATTCAGTATCATTGGTAGGTTCAAGACAAATGTTGATATACTGAATCAAAATATGAGTAAAGCCGACGTAGTAAATGAAATTCATAAAAATGCAAGACTAAACTTTCCACGAAGACATGTTATTATGAAAGATATAGATGATCTTTGGCAAGCAGACTTAATTGACATGCAATCAATTTCCAAAGAGAATAAAAATTACAAATTTATTCTTGCTGTTATTGACACATTTTCGAAATACGCCTGGACCTTTCCTCTAAAAAGTAAGACTAAAGATATTGTATGCAATTCTTTCAAGATTTTGTTGGCTAATGGGCGTGTTCCCAAAAATTTGCAAACTGATAATGGAACAGAATTTTATAATAACTTGTTTCAAAACCTAATGAAATCCTATTATATAAACCATTATTCAACCTTTTCAACAAAAAAGGCATCAATAGTTGAGCGATTTATTAGAACATTGAAATCGAAACTATACAAGGAATTTAGTTTAAAAGGTAACTATAATTGGATAGATAATACTCTTAGTAATGTTATTTATGAATACAATCACACCTATCATCGCACAATTGATGAAATCCCAGCAAACGTGGATAGTACTAATAAAAAACGCATATTACAAAGATATTTTATGTTGGTAAAAAACCAAAAATTAAAAAGTAAATTTAAAGAGGGTGATTATGTACGCATTAGTAAATATAAGGGGACATTTGAAAAAGGATATACTCCCAACTGGTCGACAGAAATATTTAAAATTCGAAAAATACAAAATACAACTCCTATCACCTACTTAATTGAAGATGCAATCAGAGGCCAACCCATTTTAGGTGCATTTTATCTACAAGAACTTCAAAAGACAAAAAATGCTAATTTATATCTAGTTGAGAAAGTTCTGAAAAGTAAAGGCGACAGAGTTTTAGTAAAATGGTTAGGTTTGCCTTCTTCTGAAAATAGTTGGATTGATAAATCGAATATTTATTAAGTGTTCAGTCCAAATGTATCAGTCTTATGATGTGTATTGAAGAGAGTAGTCTTCTCAATTGGATTATAAATCATTTACCAATTGAATTACATTTACCAGGATATAATTATTGCGGGCCTGGCACTAAATTAATGAAAAGGCTTACACGTGGAGATAAAGGTGTTAATAAATTAGACGAATATTGCAAACAGCACGACATTGCCTATCATAAGTCTTCAAACTTAAAGGATCGCCACAAGGCAGATTTAGTTTTGTTAAATATGTCTAAAGAGCGAGCACTTGCCTCTGATGCGAGTGTAGGGGAAAAACTGGCAGCACGCTTAGTAAGCAGCGCTATGTCAACAAAAATTAAAACTGGTTTTGGCCTACAAAAAGATAGCAAAAACTGTCCTCCTAAAATTGGAAAAGGTTTAAAAAATAAATTTAAAAATGTTATTAGAAAAACCAAGAAAAAAATCAAAAAATTAAAACCGAAATGCAAGAAAGTGGCAATAGAATTAGCTATGGCTGCAGCGAGAGAATTAGCTGATGATTCATCCATTAAGCTTCCTCGTGTCATTCCTATACCAAAAACTGGTGGAGTATTGCCTTTGATTCCGATTTTTGCGGGATTATCTGCGGTGGGAGCTTTAGCAGGCGGTGCAGCTGGTATTGCTAAAACCATAAATGAATTCAAGATTGCGAAAAAGTTATTGACTGAATCGAAGAGACACAATGAAAAGATGGAAGCTCTCTGCATTGGAAAAGGACTACACCTTAAACCACATAAAGATGGCCTCGGCATTTTTGTATCGAAACAAAAAAACTAAGATATCGGCTACCCAAACGAGCCTTGAGTAATTTAGACATTTTAAAGTATGGAAATAATATTCCCTATTTCAGAGGTGTCTTTATGAGAGATAAGCTCCCTAAACACCCTTTTAAAAAAGAATGTGGAGTTATAAATTTAGATAGCTCTAAAAATCCTGGTTCTCATTGGGTAGCCTATGCAAAATACAACGATTATATTGAGTATTTTGATAGTTACGGAAATCTTAAGCCTCCAAAGGAATTTATAAAATACTTGGGCTCCAAAATTCACTATAATTATGATAATATTCAGCGTGATCACCCTTTTAATTGTGGACATCTTTGTTTAAACTTTTTGAAGAATTTTTGGTGTAGTGAAGGAATAAAATAAACATGATCTTTCGAAAGAGGTCAGTATAGAAGCATGTCTACTACGGTTACCATATCTGGGAATAAATCGGAATTGGTTACATACTTTCAACCACCATTGCATTTGTCAGATCAATATGAGTGCGGTTTGATTTACTTTTCAGTATTAAAATCAAGACCAAATATTCCCATTATTAACAGAGGTCTGTCTGTAATCAGAATCGAATGTGATCTTGTTAACGGTTCGTACTGCAACGGATTACCAACTCATTTTATTCATGAATTTGTGTCTGATACTACTCCAGGTCATCAGTGCATGGAAATACCACAACAAGTTATTTACTTTCCAGTAAACAAAAATATAATTTCATCGGTATCTGTTAAGATTGTAGATCAATTTGGTCACTGTATTAACTTTGGAGACGAACAAGTTCAGTTACGTCTTCATTTAAGAAAAACAAAATGATAGTATATTATAAAAACACCCAAGCGAATGAAAAACGTCTTAGTTCTTCTGCGATTGCTAAAGTGCAAAGACGAAAGAAAAACGTTAAGAAATTGACTAAAGGAAATAAAGAGTTTCTTAAAGCCCTAGGGTTTAAAGTATGAATATACTACAGATTACTGAATTGCCGCACTTCGACACTTCGATCGAAAGTTATGAAGTCCATTCATACAATCCCTACACTAGCAGCTTTAGAGAAAACGATGAAATCAGAATTCCCATCCACCAGCAAGACATTTACGTGCTACCGTCAGCCAGTTCAATTTACATCGAAGGACAAGCGAAGCTCTTCGGCAAAGATGGGAATCCTATCAAGAAAACTTTTTCATTCACTAATAACCCTGTTATGTATTTGTTTCAAGACATCAGATACGAAATGAATGGTATTGAAATAGACCGCATAAAAAATTCTGGAATAACATCAACAATAAAATCATACGTCTCATTAAACGAAGCAGAAAATAAAGTTGCTGCTTTATGGGGTTGGAATTTAGACGGATTTCAAAGTGAAGGCCATTTTAGTGCTGTTGTCCCATTAAATAAGGTTTTAGGTTTTGCAGAGGATTACAATAAAATAGTGATAAATTGTAAACATGAACTTATATTGAACAGAAGCAACACTAACTTAAATAGCGTTATCCTTACGGATGATATTGTTAATTTTCAAATAGACGTGCAAAGAGTTCAGTGGAGGGTGCCACACATAAAAGTATCAGACCGAGAACGACTGTCACTTTTAAAACATTTAGAAAGAGATAAACCTATTCAGATGGCGTTTAGAAATTGGGATTTATATGAGTATCCGTTACTACCTAAAACCACAAAGCATTCTTGGTCAGTTAAAACTGCTTCACAATTGGAAAAACCCCGATATGTAATTTTTTGTTTACAAACAAATCGAAAAAATAATAAAACTAAAGACAGTTCACTATTCGATCATTGTGAAGTAACAAACGTCACGCTCTTTTTGAATTCACAATATTATCCATATGAACCTTTAGGTTTAAAGTTTTCTGAGAACAAATATAGTATATTATATGAAATGTTTGTGAAATTTCGTCAGTCTTATTACAACTGTCCAGTAGACCCGTTGCTTGACCTAAAGGAGTTCAAAGAAAAAGCCCCTCTTTTTATCTTAGACTGCTCAAGGCAAAACGATAGCCTGAAAACAGGTCCAGTAGACGTGAGGTTGGAAATTGAATGTTCTACAGCAATACCAGATAAGACGACGGCATATTGTTTGATTATAAACGATCGACTCGTAGAATACAAACCTCTCAGCAACATTGTGCGTAGGTTATCATGATAGCTATTGTGGATATTCAAGGCTTTAAAACAGAAACTAATGAATTTATAATAAAAGAAATCGCTATATTGTATGATAAAAGATTACAAGTGTTTTTAATTAAGCCACCATTTCCATTTTCAAAATTAACGAAACAAGAAAAAAAACAAGTTAGTTGGATTGAACGTAACAGAAAGATACACTGGCGTGAAGGATTTGTACCCTACCCAAATTATCAGAAATTAGTTATAGATATTTTAAGAGATAAATGTATCTACGTTAAAGGTTCAGAAAAAGTGTTGTGGTTAAAGCATATTTTAGAAAATAGTAATTGTAATATATTTAATTTAGAAGATGAAGGATGTTCTAGTTTGATAAGTTTATACGATCTATATAAGTATTCTCAAGATTTATATAACTGTATTTATCATGACTCTGTATGTGCTTTAAAAAATGTATTGTGTTTAAATAAGTGGTGCTATGATAATACAATTCTAAAATAAATAGTTTCTTGTTTTATTTCTAAAGTTAAGTAAAACGCATCTTAAAGTTTTCTATCCCCTTCCTCCTCTTCTGTCCGGTCTTTATAAGTTATTGACAAATGCTGGACGATACCATTAAACGTTTATAATTGAACTAGAAAGTAAATAGAGCATGTCTCAAAATGAATACAAACCTCGATATGACATGTATAACTCGTTTAAAATGCGTGAATTTTCATTTAATTATTACTGGAGGACGTTTAATAAAAAGAAAAGATTAGTGAGGGAAATGGCTGACGCGGGATTTTTTTATTATGGAAATGGTATAAATGATATTGCAGCATGTTTCTCATGTGGAGGTGTTATCGAAGATTGGGAGATTTATGATGATCCTTGGATGCAGCATGCTATACATTATCCTGAGTGTTTATATTTGAACGCAGTGAAAGGAAAAGAATATATAATTAAATACACAAATCTCCATCTCAGCATTAAGCTCTCAGCATTGTAGTGTGATGATTCAATCTTAATCAACGCTTGCTTCAACCAGAGAAAGAGAATATATTAAATAAATTAAATTAAAATTGACATAATGCTTCTTTCATCGAAATTTGGTTTGGAAGGCAATTCTAAACTTATTTTCAAGAATGCTAGTGGCGAGATTATATTTACTCAAGACATGACTGACCAGAAAATAATGAACGCCAGTTCATCAAAACTTCAGGATAACACAAACAAGACAGAGCAAAACTCAGAAAAATCCTCCTTCGAAAATATACGATATCTCACACTCAAGACAGGTCACAATGAGATCCTTACTTTTGTTCGAGTTGGTGAAGTACATTCTGGTCCTGAAAAATCGGCTGTACGGTCATCAAATGCTCCGCCTGACATTAAATTAGTAAAAAGAAGTATAGTGCGCGATATAGTCTTACCTGATTCAGAGCCCGTTCTATGCTATCAGATACTGCCAGAAGATGAAATTCCTTTTCTTTAATTAATTATATCAATGATAAATAACTGTGGTCAATAGTGATATGTATAAGATGCTAATGACATTAGAAGTAAAATTCATTTCAAAAAGAAAATTTAAATTTAATATTTAGATAGTTCCTAAGCATTGCAATATTTTGATAAGTAAACACATAGGTGCATAACAAGTGTAATAAAACATAATTATATTAAAAACATCTTGTTTTATTTTCTACTAAATTCATCACCATCTATTTAATAAGTAATCACATAGGTGCATAACAAGTTGATCTAATTGATACTTGTATGTACCTGAATACAAACATACATTCTGAATCTAAATGAATAAGTACCTACCTAACCAAATCAATAGCAAAAAGGCGTAACATGGGTAGGAATAAGATCGGAATGCAAACAGTTTCCTTAACGGGTACGGTGATGTGTAAACAATCACTTTCAACCGATTCGACACTAAATAATGATTGTGTTCTAGGTAAGTACATTGCAAAGGGGTGTGGACTTTCAGTTTTTGAAAAGTTAACCTTCACTTCTCTGCGACGGTAAAATAAATAATTAAGTTTTCAACTGTATATTATTGGGTTCTCTGGATCAACGGAAATCAAAAAGTCCAGTTATATAGAACTAATACCATTCACCCACAATCTATTCGAATAGATGAAAACAGTAGTTATTGAAAAAGAATAACATCGAATTAAAAATCTTCAGATTTTGAAAAGTTTACCTGCGCTTTTCTGCGAAGGTTTATCAACTTTTCAAAATCTGAAGAGTTTTTATTTCGATGTTTGTCTTTTTTCAATAACTACTGTTTTCATCTATTCGAATAGATTGTGGGTGAATGGTATTAGTTCTATATAACTGGACTTTTTGATTTCCGTTGATCCAGAGAACCCAATAATATACTACTGACGGGCATGTGGTTAAGCACGTGTGACGAGGTCTTAGCCACTAGGCCATCACGATGAAGACAATGAAGTTTGTACTGAATTGAAAGTATGCCTATTTTTGTACAGCTGGCGGGCTCTACAATAAGCTTCGAATTTCCAGACCATTTTTTCTTCGTTAACTAATATCGAACTCAGATACCTTCAAGATACCTAAAAGACCTAATAAACCTCCACCGATTGTGCTATATGGAATACAAGACGTAAAAGAGCTTTCAAAACTAATCGAAACAGTAAGCAACAAAGACCAATTTAAGCTTAAGATAATAAACAAAAGTCTTTTGCATGTACTTCCGTGCAACACAGATGAATACAAGAAAGTTATAACTGTTATAAGAGCCAACGGTCTTATTGGCTATACCTTCACGCCTAAGGACACCAAAAGCTACCGCATTGTCATCAAAAATCTCCACCAGAGCACTCCACATGAAGCTATCATTGAAGCTATTGAGTCTACTGGCAACAAAGTGAGGGGTGAAATAGTCAATGCGCGATACGGACCTGACAAAAAACCAACTTCCACGTTTTTTGTCAATCTTGAACCAAGCAATGACAATCCAGCAGTTAAAAACATCACGTACATATACAACCAAAAAATTAAAATAGAAGATCCTCGAAAATCCAAAAGCATTGTCCAATGCCAACGCTGTCAAGAATATGGGCACTCCAAGAACAATTGTATGAGGCCTTTTAGATGTGTCAAGTGCGGACAAAATCACAGAACTTCTGATTGTGATAAAAAAGACCGAAACACACCAGCCAAGTGCGCTTTATGCTCATGTGATCACCCAGCTAACTACAAAGGCTGTCAAATCTATAAAGAACTAGTTACTCGGAGACATAAAAATAACCCACAAACACGGAAGCCAATCCAGTCAATCACCATGCCAACTATAGCCACTGGGCCACGCCTTCCGCCCAGTCTAATCACCGAAGACCATAATTTACCACACCAAAAGACCTATGCACAAGCTGTAACTGGAAATGCCAACACACCAACTACGAACTATGAGAAACACAACACAACGAACTCTGTACTAGAGAATATCCTCCTAAGGCAAAGTGAAAAGATCGATCTTCTAATTCAACAAATAAGCTCCATGCTGGGTCTTATAACAACACTCGTATCCAAACTATCAAAATGACTTCACTACACATCGCAACGTGGAACATTAACGGTCTCGCACCGAATACACTTGAATTGGAGATTTTCCTTAAATCTAACAAGCTAGATGCATGTCTTATATCTGAAGCACATACGACTTCTAGAAGCCGAATATGCATTCCAGGATATAGTGTATATTTCACATCTCACCCCGATGGTGGCGCTCACGCTGGCTCGGCGATTGTTATCAAAAACAGTGTGAAGCATAACCTACTACCACCTTATTCAAGCAACTACTTGCAAGCTACTACAGTGCGAATAGAGGACCGCTCTGGGCACCTAAACCTCTCGGCAGTATACTGTCCACCACGTCATTCTATCAAGGAAGCCATGTTCACGGAGTTCTTCCAGACGCTAGGGAATCGATACATAGCTGGCGGAGACTGGAATGCAAAGCACACTTATTGGGGAGCCAGAACAACAGTAACAAGAGGTCGTGAATTGAAAAAAAGCGTTGATGCAAATAGGCTGATGCCACTATCTACCGGCGAGCCGACATATTGGCCCACTGACACTCAAAAGACCCCAGACCTCTTAGACTTCTACATCACCAAAAATATATGCCACCTGTATGTCCACGTGGAATCTAGCCTCGATGGTTCTTCAGACCACACACCTGTTATTTTAATTATAAGCACAACAATCATACATCGCGAAACAGAAAATGATAGCTTGCATAATGCATTAACAAACTGGGAAACCTTTCGAGCTTATCTGGAATCGAATATCTGCCTCAATATTCCCCTAAAAACTCATGAAGATATTGAAAATGCGTGCTTGTATATCACTAACTTGATGCAAGTGGCAGCTTGGTCTAATACTCCCGAAATGGATTCAACAAACCGTTATTTACCAATACCAGTTGAGATTCGTAATAAAATATCGGAAAAACGAAGGCTACGTAGAGTGTGGCAGCTCTCTCGCAACAGAGAGGACAGAACAAGACTCAACAGAGCGATAGCAGATCTAAAAACCTCTCTTGCTGAAGCAGCCAACGAATGTCTTAAGCGAAAACTGGAAATGATGTCTCCAACCGCAAACGGTCACCACTCCCTTTGGAAAGCTACAAAGGCTATGGGTCAACCACAGCAATGCTTACCTCCACTTAGAACAGGCAACTCTTGGGCACGTACTGACTCAGAAAAAGCCGAAGTATTTGCAGCCCATCTGGTCGAGGTATTTAAACCTAATGAAAGCGATGGCCCTGAAGATCCACAAATAGATATTGAACTAAATGAAGAGATAAAACCAGGTGCTCCGCTGCGACCAACATCGCCAAGAGAGATAGCCAGAGAGATATCCAATTTATCAGTAAATAAAGCCCCCGGTTTCGACCTAATTACACCAAGGCTACTAAAGGAGCTACCCAGGAAATGCATTGTTTTCTTTACCAACCTCTTTAATGCAACCTTCCGAGTCTGCTACTTCCCCTCTTTATGGAAAATGTCGCAAATAGTGATGATTCACAAGCACGGTAAACCAATCAATGAAGTCACAGCATACAGGCCCATTAGCCTTACGTCAACACTGTCCAAGCTCTGGGAACGCATCTTGCTGACTAGGCTAAGACCGCATCTTGAGGAAAAGAATGTTATACCCGATCACCAATTTGGGTTTCGCAAAGAGCATTCTACAGTGGAGCAAGTACATAGGGTCTACAACACTATCAGACAATGCCTTGAGAAGAAAGAGTACTGCTCAGCAGCATTTATCGATATCCAGCAGGCTTTTGATCGTGTATGGCATAAAGGCCTATTGTACAAAATAAAAAATACTCTTCCGCCTTCATTCTATCTTCTGATGAAGTCTTACCTGAAAGACAGGATGTTCCAAGTGAAACAACGGAACGCGCGTTCTGCTCTTCATACCTGCAGCGCTGGAGTACCCCAAGGCTCAGTCCTTGGTCCTGTGTTGTACAATATATTCACCCATGACCTTCCTCAAGCTCCTAATACAACGGTGGCGACCTTCGCGGATGACGCCGCATTTCTTGCAACAAATAATGACCCAGACGAAGCCAGTAGAATCCTCCAAAACCAACTTACACTAACGAGTGACTGGTTGAGCACATGGCGCGTAAAAGCAAGTGCCCCTAAATCTCACCATATCACATTCACTTTGAGAAAGAAACTGTGTCCAACAATCAATCTCGGCCAAGATCCTCTTCCACAAACCAAATGTGTTAAATACCTAGGATTCTACTTGGACCAACGTATGACTTGGAAAGATCACATCAAGCAAAAACGCAACGAAGTAAACTATCGCTTTAAAAATCTTTTGTGGCTGCTTGGCCGACAGTCAACATTGTCTCTGAGCAACAAACTCAGGGTCTACAGCTCAGTCATAAAACCCATTTGGACTTATGGAATACAATTATGGTCCTCGGCTTCCAAGTCAAACATCCTTTGCCTCCAAAGAGCTCAAAACAACATCCTAAGGACTATAAGTGGTGCAGCCTGGTTCACCCGCAACTCAGAGATTCATGAATACCTCAGCATGAAGACTGTTATGGAAGAATCCAAACAGTACAAAGACAAATATACAGATCGACTGAAACATCACCCTAACCCATTGACAAGCACGCTTCTAATGTGTAATCCAATTAACCGCCTGAAAAGAGCAAATGTGCTATTCTAATAAGGAGAGTTAGGGCGATGGCGCTAACTCACTAAAACCTCTACATACTTCAACCCATCTGATTATAGTCCGCGGACTGATCGCAGATTGACCTATAAATAAAAAAAAAAAAAAAAAAAAAAAAAAAAAAAAAGATACCTTCCTCCCTATCCACGTGTTTACTTGCGGCAACTTTACATAAGAACTCGGTTAACAAAACACGAACCATCTTGGATTTCTAACTAAAGAACTTAAGTAGCTCAAGAACATAATCTAGGCCATATATCTAAACTTCCAATTTACGAATTCCAAAATACTCTATCTGTTATTACGAAGCAACCTAAATATCTCAGTCAATATTTTTAAGTTATAAGTAGTTCTCAAAGCGATGGCTAAGTACGGTATAACGAGAAAATCGGAATCTTGTAACTTAGCTAAGTACATTAAGTGAGATTAGATTATCTTACCTTTACTTTGATTAGTTTGCTAAGGATAGCTTGAGGGAACAACTTTATCAAATTTACAGAATATTTCTTGTGTATTTCTATTGGTATTTAGGTCAGAGAGAAGGTGCGCAGGCAGATTTCTATCAGGTCCAGGTTAAATCTTCCTAAGCAACAATTTTTTTTACTGTAATATGGCGGTGAAAATAGGGCTTGATTTAGAGTTATCACCACCCTAGACTAACTATGAATATGTGCTCCCCCCCTCCTGGCTTGTCCTGGAAAAAAATATTTATCTCAAAAATATTGTCACCTTAGTCAGATATATCAGTTCAGTTGCCGACTTCTATTGACATTCATACCGACAGACATAGAAGTTGAAATGCAAGATGCAAGAGCGAGCGAAGCGAGCTTGGTAGTGTGTTAAATTGGCATAATAAAACACGTTTTATGCGGGCGAATCCGCGTGCAAAAGCTAGTTTAAACTATAAAAGAAAGTGCTAATTGATACTATTGAATGGAAAATCGAACACTGTCTCCGATACAGTGTTAATACAATCAATTTTATCAACCAGCCTTTTACACTACTATTGCCAACCTTTCAATATAAACTGATTATTTGCAAAATTGATACATAATAATCAGCTTTTATGTTCCGATACAAAGACGGTACACGACAGATAACGTGGCTCAGGTTGGCCCATGAAGGCTCGTGATGGCTTGCGTGACGTCATAATACACGTCTCTTGTTTACGTCGACCTGTAACGACGTAATGAGATTACCGTCACTCCTTGAAGGAACATTTACGAGTAAATTAGAAGGACTACAGGCTACACAACAATTATTTAGAGTTACTCTCGAAAAACAGACTATATAATATTATTATTAGTTATTTTTGAGACCGACCATGGAGCCAATGACATTTCAGTATAGGGATGGAATTCTGTGCACAAAAAACAAAAGGAGGTTGTCAAACTCATATCTCCCTAGCGTCCCATTATATGATACACTAGCTGTTCTCCGCGGCTTCGCTCCCCTGGGCCACCCCACAGGACCCGTTTTCGGGATTAAAAAATAGCCTATGTCATTCAGGAATAATGTAGCTTTCTATTGGTGAAAGAATTTTTAAAATCGATCCAGGAGTTTTGGAGCCAATTCGGTACAAACAAACAAACAAAAAAATCTTTCCTGTTTATAATATTGGTATAGATTTGCGGTTAATTTTGTTTTTTTTACGTTAACTAGATGCCATGTCATACTCGTATGACTTTTTACTCGTGGAAGTTTTCTACGTGCGTAAGATAATATTGACTTTGTTGTTGAATTTAGTGAATTTTGGCCATCATGAGTTCAAGAAAAAGTTTGTAATTACCACTAATTGTGAAAGATGCCTGATATTGTTTTTTTTTTATAGTCACTTTCATAATAACTTTTTTATGTTTGTATATAGCATTTGTTAATATTGTTTAACGCCTCATTTGAGGTGCGCTGGGAAAGGCGGCACCATGAAGTTTTCTTCAAGATATTGCAGAGAGGTTTCATTTTTAGCATTTATTTTCCTTGGTATTTTGCTAATTGAATGCTCTTGATATCATATCAGGTCTGGTGGATGATAGAAATTCTGTCGATACATTTATTTTACAACACCAGTAAATATTGATGTTATATTATCCTTGCTTGTCGAAACTGATGGCTGAAGCCGGGACATATATACTGTAGTATTATATTATCTGTGGCCGGGGTGCCATCGATAGAAGCAGTCCTGAAAACTGTTGAAGAAATTACGTTAGCAAATCACGACGAACAGTAGATTTGACCATCCGCGTCTTCGCCTGAGGAACCATCTGGTTCATGATATAGATTTTTCTGGGACCAGAATAATGATACTCATCACCTCAATGAGTCGAAGGAGCCGTATTTCCTAAAGCACGGAACCAAACAGCACATAGACTGCAAACCAAACCGTTTCGGTTATAAAATCCGGTCACTCTGCACTAGACTGGGTTATCTTATATATATGAAGGGCCATACCAAGGGGCTAAAACTATACATTCGTAACCTACGTTATTACTTATTCAATAAGAAACGAGACTATAAACAAAAACCTGGTATATTACTTCTCCATATAAAACCCGTGGCACTATTAACCCAGCGCCCCATTTAAGGCGCGGTCCTGAAATTCAATAGGAATGTGTGGTGATTAAAATTATGAAACAATAAAAATATCTGTTTTAGAAGGTACTTTTTCTATATAATGTAAAAAAACCGGCCCAGAGCGAGTTGGACTTGCGCACGAAGGGTTCCGTACCATTATTGCAAAAATCGGCAAAAACATAACACGTTTTTTGTATGGGAGCCTCACTTAAATATTTATTTAATTCTGTATTTAGTATTTGTTGTTATAGCGGCAACAGAAATACATCATCTGTGAAAATTTCAACAGTCTAGCTATCACGGTTCTTGAGATACAGCCTGGTGACAGACAGACAAACAGACGGATCGCGGAATCTTAGTAACAGGGTCCCGTTTTCACCCTTTGGGTACAGAACCCTAAAAAACTAGACATTCTTGCGAAGTTATATGGGCTAACGTCATGATTTTTAAGACCAAATAGAAAAATACGAATCTAACAAGGCATCCTTCAAAACGGCATTTCCCACTGTCACTTTAAAGATTTCCTACTCCTCCGTTTTTCTTTTCTTAATAATTTCGTTGCGGGATCTAATACTTTCATTCTCCGGAACTTCGTCGAGATTAATTGATTCTGGCTTTCAGAAGTTGCAGTGGTTTGGGAATAGTGCGGTAGGATTGTCACTTTAAAGTATAATTATTTCCAAAAGAGCTTTGTTACATCATAAAAATAAGTTCAAAACACCAAAATAAAACAAAGTAATTTCTCACGAGCTCCCACCAAAAATATAATTTAAATATACCACCTATATTTCAACTAACCCACACGTTGGGAAGATTGTGTCAAAATTATCATAATATTTTCACCCCACGAATGAATTTTAAAAGGGGAATTCAGCCAAGACAATTTTAATTAAGTCCCAGAGAGCTCATTATCTTAGCGTCACCGGGGATAAAAGGACCAAGTTTTTTTTCAACAAAAATCTTTTATGTTAAGATAGCGTTATCTAGAGCAAATGTACCAACTTATACATAGTCGCTTTAAGTTTCTTGGATTCAATTTTACTTGTTACAACAACTTGTAAGTGTTTCCAACTGTGGTGCGGTGTTCAAATTATTTACTATGTTGGGATTCGGGTTCCGGTGTTTGTATTTTTTTTATTATTTGCAATAATTTAACAATTATCATTTTAATCCAAAATTCCTTTTTTTATTTATTTTCTATCACTTCGAATCTTTATTTGTATACATGCCTTTTATCAATAGTACTTAATTATATAATTAAAATTTTGTAAGCGCAAGTCGTATTAATTTTATAAAATTGTTTTAAATTAATTATAGCGTTTTTAGCGTTAATTGTTTTATATTATTTATATTAATTAAAGCGTCGTTGGGTGCACATTTGTTTTTCTTCGTGATCGACTTTTATGTATTGTTGTATTGTGAAGACGTTAGTTTTTCCAATAAATAAATAAAATAAAATTGATATTCGGTTTTATCTAGAGACTAGAAGACCTAGCGTTAGTTCCGGGCTACAATGACAAATTCAGTGTTAAAACGTTTATAATATAGCAGATCGGTAATTATGACAGATGAGTGCTTTCAAAAACGAATGAGCCATCCTAAATCAACATCTGTCAATCAATCTGCCTGCCATTTCAACTATATTGGGGACGGCTCCCAGTCAAACCGGATTTAAAGCTGAGTCCCAGTGTTATAAATGGAGCGACTGACTATCTGCTCTCCACAACCCAGTAACTAGGTAACACGATACTCCTTGGCAAGACTGGTGACATATTTCAGGTATTCGACTACCCGTAACGACTGTCAATGACAGCCGGGCGGGACCAACAGCTTAACTTACTCCCCGAGGCAAGAAGGAAACTCGCTATGTAAAGATGGTTACCCATCCACGGACTGACCTAGGCAAGCATTGTTTATCCTTAAAAATCGATCCGTGCGGCTGTATTTATTTAGCCACGTGCTCCTCGAATCAACATCCATCGCAATCGTATCATTTTAACTCAATAAAATCGGTACATTAGTGTAATTTTCGGGTTTCCAAGAAAAGATATCAGAGAAAGAGCAATGAACGCTATAAGCATGCCAAAACTAAACAAGTAGCAAGCGCAAGTTCAATCTTGCGTAGAGTATCTATTGTTCTTATATCTGGGACGGATCTGCCAAATTGCCAAATACCAGTTTGTTGCACTAGAATCACTCGAAAGACGGCTCATCGGCAATGAGGCACTGGTCGAGTCAAAGCTCCAGAGCCTTGAACATCGTCGCCGAGTTGCCAGCTCGTCGGTTTTTATCGGTTGCATTTTGGGGTCCGTGCGATAGAATTGCGTGCTCCAATTCCACCTAGCCCGTTTCATCATCGGACTAAAAGACGTACGGCGATGCGCCGTCGGTACATGTGGACATCACACCCGTACGCACTAAACGTTTTTTAAATACTTTTATTATGCGTACAGCTAAGAAGTGGAATTTGCTGCTGGAGTCTGAGTTGCCCAATAGTGAAAAGGCAAGCGTGCTTCACCGTCGACCTCATCATCTCTTACCATCAGGTGAGATAGTGGACAAGCGCGTGCCTAACCGTATTTAAAAAAAAAACCAATGTGTCCGGCATATAGATCATTGTGATATCGGAAACCGAATGCGGGCTTGTCTGATATTGCTTTTTATTTAGATAGCCATGGAATGTAATATTATTGTCATGTATTTAATAAACAGTGCTCAAATAAGGCGTATTGGATTTTCGATAATATAGAGAAATGGCCAATATTGTATCATATTTAATAATCATATTTATTTTAAATAAATCCCTTTTATTTAATATTTCTGCAAAAATATTTGTTCGTTCTGGTACAACAGAAAGGTCGACCGGATACCGGATAACAAGTCCAATTAAATTGATCCAAAAAATAAACACTTCATTCGTAGCAGGACCAAATAATTGATACCATTCTGAAAACTGCAACGGTTCGGCTTAACCAGGAAAGCTTAAACCGGGACAAGCGATGTAAGCAGTGATTTATTTTCATAAATAGAAAGCGGATTATTTCAACGTGTATTTTTTTAATTAAAATCCGTTGTCGACAAAGTTATTTTATCCTCCTTGATTAAATTCCGCTACACCGCGTTTGAGGGTTTAAGAGTATACATTTGAGTTTAAATCGGGGTTATCACTTGAAATCAGAGGGTTGTTGGCTTTTTAGTTACCTGTTTTAATCATGTTTACCTGTGATAATTTAGCTGATTTGCTAATGATTTTTGGCTCTCTTTAGATCACATTAACCCTTCAATTATCAATGTCCAATCTACCTAGTAGACCGACTTCAAGTCAACTCAAGATCTATGTATGTTTATCTTATTGTTTATGTAATACACCTAATAGACATAAAGAGAGCTAAATGATATAATTACTTTTAATGTAAGCTGTAACTAAATTGACCTCTACTGAATTATGTCTCTATTCTCCAGCCTACATATTAGTTTAACATAAATGAGTACCTACTATTAGACTAGATCAAGGTACACTAATTTTTCATTTCATTTGGGGTCCATTTTTTTAAATAACTTGACCGTCGCGGTCCGGGTTTAAGGAATTCTTTAAAACTATATTTTCTTGGAAATCGATAGTTGCCATTTGGAGAGTATTACTCCCGAAAACATTTGCAGCTTCATTGTGCATTCTTCATTCACCATTAGGATACAGGAAAGTACTCAAAAGTACTCCGTCAATTCTCGAACCGACCGCAGTAAAGACAAACCTTGGGATAAATTGTTTACGTAGGTATTCAAACAACAACCCCCCCCCCCAGGTGGGATTCCGCATTGTCGGGGCGGGGGGGCTCAGTAGCCGTGGCTTGGTCACTAACGGTGAAGCGAAGAGGAACCCGAGGAGCGGCCGCTCGACAGGGCTTTTTCAGATTAAGCTGACGACGCGACGTAGCGGTCAACAAGTAGGTTGCGATGCCGCTTGCATACCCATACGATATCGCAGCTGAAGGTTAGAGGCCGCGGCAGTAGAGGAGTGCCGGTATTGCGATGCGCCGCTCTCCCTACCTTCCGCGGCCTGAACGGTGTCGCCACCTTCTGATGGCGGACGCGGTGGGGCCCTAGAAGAGGTGTCATCCCCTGCGGCTGAAAAGTGATAGGTGGCGGGGCCACTGACCTGGCCAGTCACAGGGGGACCAAGGGTGCTATGCACGGGGTCGTCTAGCCCTGATGTGCTGGTTTGTTTCCTGGGGTAATCACGGCGTGCATATGTTCTGGTGCGTCGGTGATAAGGGATACTCCCCAGAAGAGGGTCCGGTGACGGACAGCCGCGGTGGGTACGAGGTGAGTGCTAACGCGGGCCCGTGCTCCCGCCATAAGCGCCACAGGAGGACACCGTGTAGTTTTAGTGAATTGGAGTCCCACATAACTGTGCTATCTCCCTGTGGTAGCGCAGTATACATGAGAATTTCTCCAAATTATAGATAATGTACCTACGGTTGTCTTATGATCCACACAAAATAGGTTGGTGGACCAGGTCTGGACCGCGATCCGCCATTTGGTGACCCCTGGACTAGAGAATCTATATGATTATGTTAAATTAAAAGCGCCGTATAATTCGGGGCTCGTGGTTTGTGAGTCGTGGCTCGTGGCTGTCTAACTCTATCTATTCACGGACGCTAGGCATCGACCTTGAATGAGCCACCACTACTATTGGTTTAACTTGGGAACCTTAACAACTTGGGAAGAGACTGGACCCCACAACACAGGGAATCCTAGTGTGGGATCCAGGGAATTTGTCAATAACTAGCACTTAAGGGTTTCTATATAATGTATTATTGTTTAATATTGTACTGTGTTAAAATGAACGGAATAAAGGTTTATTATTATTATTATAAAAAAAAAAACTGAAAATAATTTAACCTTGAAATTTAAGATAACTTCAGTTCATAGTGTTGTGCGAGTTTGGATTTATAGTTTACTAGCATTTCCCCGCGGCTTCGGCCCTGTGGCCAACCCCACGGGAATCGTTTTTGGGATTAAAAAATAGCCTATGTTCATCATCATCATCATCATAATTTCAGCCGAAAGACGTCCACTGCTGGACATAGGCCTCCCCCAGGCGTCGCCACATTGACCTATCCCGTGCGCCTCGCATCCAGCGCCTTCCCGCAACCTTAACCAGACCAGGTCATCGGGCCACCTAGTGGGAGGCCTTCCAACGTATCGTCTTCCGGTTCGCGGTCGCTATTCCAGAACTTTTCGGCCCCATCGGCCATCCGTTCTGCGAGCAATGTGCCCTGCCCACTGCCACTTAAGTTTGGCAATTCTTCGGGCTATGTCGGTTACTTTGGTTCTCCTACGGATATCATCATTTCTGACGTAATAACAAAAGGAAATTTCGAGCACCACTCTTTCGGAAGCTATACTGAGGTCATCGAGCATTTTACTGAGGCTCTCCATGGTCTCAGCCATGACCACTATGTCGTCGGCAAACCGAAGGTGAGTGATGTACTCGCCATTAACGTTGATGCCAAGCCCCTTCCAGTCCAGAACCTTGAAGACGTCCTCCAACGCAGCAGTGAACAGTTTCGGAGAAATGACGTCTCCCTGTCTCACGCCGCGCTGGAGAAGGATTGGTTTCGAAGTCTGATCCTGAAGACGGACTGATATGGTGGCGTTTTTGTATAAACACTTCAACACCTCAACGTACCGGTAGTCGATCTGGCATCGTTAGAGAGACTGCAGTACAATACAAGTCTCGATCGAATCGAAGGCTTTCTCGTAGTTCACAAACGCTAAACAGAAAGGCAGATTATACTCTTCGGTCTTATGTATAACCTGCCGCAGCGTATGTATGTGGTCTACGGTGCTAAAGCCTTTTCGGAATCCGGTTTGTTCGGGAGGCTGGAAATCGTCAAACCTGCGCGCGAGACGATTCGTAATGACACTTGAAAACAACTTGTAGACATGGCTAAGAAGTGAGATGGGCCTATAGTTCTTCAGCCGGGCATTGTCGCCCTTCTTGAAGAAGACTACCACCACACCCCTGCACCATGCCTGTGGCGTTTTGCCCTCAAGTATGACGCAATCAAACAGCTTCTGAAGGGCCTTGAGGACCGGTCTTCCACCCGCCTTCAGGAGTTCAACCGTGATTCCGTCATCACCGGTGCCTTGTTGTTTTTAAGCTGTTTCAGAGCCATCTTAATCTCGTACAGACTGACGTCCGGGATATCTTCGGTATAGTTTCGGGTCAATCTAGCTCTTGGGTCGTTTGCCAGACTCAAAACGGGTTTGCTGATTGATGTGTACAACTGTCCATAGAATGTCTCGATCTCCCTTTGGCGAATTTGGTTTGGCGGATACGATCCTGCCATTATCGGACTTCAGTTGCTTGAGCTGGCTCTGCCCAATAGCCAGATCCCTTGAAAAAACCTTGGAGCCTTTATTTCGCTCAATCGCGTCTTTAATACGCTCGGTATTAAAGCGGCGGAGGTCTCTTTTCAAGGATTTAGAGATCTGTCTATTGATCTGCTGGTATTTGCACGCCTAATCTGAAGACTGCAGGATCATCTCACGCCTCTCCTTCATAAGCTTGAGGGTATGATCAGAGAGCTTTTTGTTTCTATCTGTACGACGGGTCTTGAAAAACTAAGACCTGACCGTATGGACAGCTTCCACGAACCCGTCGCTGTATTCGTCCACGGAGCTCCCTAGGCACTCAAAACGATTCTGGAGTTCGAGCTGAAAGCTCTCGCGGTTTCAAGCCCATTCAAGTTTTTTGACCTTTCAAGTTTAATATGAATGTTCAAAGTGCCTCTTACCATGCGGTGATCGCTCCCGGTTTTTACCGAATTGATCGGTTCTTGATTTGCTTCTTGGTTGACATGATGAAGTCGATCTCATTTTTTGTTGTACCATCGGGGCTCTGCCAGGTCCACTTCCTGTGTTCAAGCTTTTTGAAGATGGAGTTAATCATATAGAGGCCATCCTTCTCCATAAAACTGGCCAGTAGGTGACCCCGGTGGTTCCGTCGTCCAACTCCAAATAGCCCCACTTGCAGCTCATCCTCGTCTCGTTTGCCCAGTTTCGCGTTGAAGTCCCCCATGACAACGGTGAAGTGAGTTTTGAAACCATGCATGGCTCTGGAGATATCCTCATACGAGTACATGGTCTCTACCTCGTCATCGGGGTGTGCCGAGGTTGGGGCGTAGACCTGTATGACCTTCAGCGAATATCTTTTGAATATTCTGAGTATAAGGTACGCCACCCTGGTCGACAAACTCTCGATCTTCACCACGTTGTTCACAAGGGATCTGTGGACGATAAACCCGACACCACCCTAGGACTGCCGGTCACCCTCTCGGCAATAGAGCAAGTTACCGGATTTGAGGATTATCGAGTCCTCCCCCTCTCTTCGAACTTCAGATAACCCTATAATACTCCATCCCAACCTGCTCAATTCGTCTTTGAGCTCGGTGATCTTCTCGTCAGTCCGAAGTGTGCGCGTGTTGTACGTTGCCAGGTCCAGTCGTCGGTGATTGTTGGTGTAGCCGGATCTCGTCCGGAGATTCTTAGCACTCCTAGCCATGCCGTAACCTCGACCGCTACCGTAGTCGAGTGTAGGCACGCTGCCGGGGACTTGGGGCCATTTTTTATTTGTGCTATTCATGGGGTGGGGGTTTTGCCATAAACGCTACGCTTGGCAGGCGGGTTGGCGATCGCAGAATGGCTGTTATAGAAGCACAGAGAACGCTGCTGCCCATTCTCTGGTTTGGCCCTTAGTCGCCTCTTACGACACCCACGGGAAGACATGGGATGGTGAAATTCTCAACGTCCGGCACCATACGGAACGGAGCCTATGTTACTCAAGAATAATGTAGTTTTATGTTGGTGAAAGAATTTTCAAAATCGGTTAAGCTGTTTTTGAGTTTTTCCATTACAAACAATTCTTTCCTCTTTATACTATTACATAATTTTTGTAAGTGTAGATATTTGCTGTATCTAAATCAGCCTGGCCTTTTCCCAACCATATTGAGATTGTGTTGCATAATGTTGACGAGGCTTCCAATCTAACTGCATGCACACATTGACATAGTATCACTGCCTAACTGACCTTCACAATACATGATATATAAGAAAGAAAGAATAAGAAAGAAATACATACATACATACATACACAAACTCACGCCTTTTTCCCATGGGGGTAGGCAGAAACTACAGAACGCCACCTGCTACGATCCTTACATACTTCTTTTGCTTCACACACATTCATACATCTAGTCATACACACACGCCGGTTATGGGTACTGCGCACTTGGCCTTTCTGAAGAACATCACCTATAAGGTCTATATATGTCTTTCTAGGGCGTCCCCTCCCGGCGTTTCCATTCACGTCTGCCTTGTAAATACCTTTCGTTAGTCGCCCTTCATTCATTTAAGAAAGAAATATTAAGTTAAAGATTTGAAAGTCACATTTAACTCTCTCCTAAAATTGTTAAAACTCACTTTCTGTCCGACAACCCCTAGTAGTGCCCCTAGGGCTCGGTAACTAAGTGGTCCTTTACGCACGAAGTGACACAATTAGGGTCAGTGTTCGTAACCCGGGTCGCGTAATGAGTGCCGTCCCTGATACACGGGGATCACTTGAATTTGTAACTGACCGCGGACGGAAGAGCCTGAATAAAGTTCATGGACTACATCTGGTGATAAAATACAAAGGTTCTATTGATTTGAATTGAAGGACGTAAACAAAGATCGGGACTGGAAAACGGGCCAAGTGAGAATCGGACTCGTGCACGGAGGGTTCCGTACAAATAGTTTCATTCACCAAAGTAGTTAGGTAACATTACTGAATTTCATAACAAATGAAAGCTCAAAATATTGCTCTAATGAAAATAAAAAGTGGATTCAGAGACAAAATTAGTTTAGTTTAGTTGGAAAACTGTTGCCGCTATACGGCGACATAAGTTCCACAAGCTTATCACTTATCGCGCAAGATTTTTGCGCAATACTTGCTCTTCAATACAGAAGTTTTAGAGTTTGAGTAGGTTATTTTAGAAATAAGTGCATTTGACAAACAGCGAGCGATTAGCAAAAGATTGTTGCGTGAAAAGCCTGCTGGTCAGTTTACCAACTCTAATTAAGTTATGATCTTTTTTTTTTGCTAAGCACAAATTTACGGTTTTCGGCTTTTATCCTTTACTTGTGCTATAAGACATTGCTTCTTACCAAATTTCATGATTCTGGGTCAACGGGAAGTACTCAATAAGTTTTGATTCCTTTGTGATTCATCAAATTTGCGACGTAAACGGCGATATATTAAAATCCTGTTTGTGTCTATGTGTCCATGTCTGTATTTTTCACAGTTGCATAGAGTTGCAGACCTGAGTATGAGATATTTTGACTTGATACTTCTAGGTGTTCCATAGAAAACGGTTTTGTCTTGACACACGAACAAACAGACAGACAACGATGTGATCCTATTAGGGTCCCTTTATTTCCTTTTGAGGAACGGAACCTTAAAAACCAATAATTTTCTTTAACCGGAAAGAACGGGACCTCTTCAAACCCCGATTGATAGTGTGTCTTTCTAGATGTTCAACTTTACGAGAAACCTGAGCTTATAATTGATTAAATTCTGTGATCGCCAACCCGTCTTGAGCAACCGTGGTGACGCCGGATACCTACGTGTTAATATTGTTATTTATTTTAATTCGCTGTAAACCGTGAGTGGCTGCGTTATCATCATCATATCAGCCGAAAGACGTCCACTGCTGGACATAGGCCTCCCCGAAGTGTCGCCACATTGACCGGTCCCTTTCGTCCAGCATCTCCGCAACCTTCACCAGGTCAACGGTCCACCTAGTGGGAGGAATTCCAACGCATCGTCTTCCGGTTCGCGGTCGCCACTCCAGAACTTTTCTGCCCCATCGGCCATCCGTTCTGCGAGCAATGTTGCTTGCCCACTGCCACTTAAGTTTGGCAATTCTTCGGGCTGCGTACATAACTCATACTAATTGACTGACTTTATTTAAACGCGATATCCTCTCATTTCATAGATCGTTCAGTATTCAAGGCAATCATTATCAGAGTACCTACTGTAACATACTTTGATCATGGTTGTGCACAATGTGTGAAAATTAAGTATGCACCTATCTTTTAATGCTAAAACTCCAAACCAGCGAAGCTCTCACACCTTTTTAAAACTTACACATTTTATGAAACTACCACTGGCCATTTCAAATAAAAAAACGTAAGAATACTAACCTCTTCACTGGACCACTTTAGTCTACGTTTGATGACGTAATAACTATCACTGAATGCATTTAAGGGAACCACGAGTTTACGGCCATCCAGTGTGCAGTCGCCTTTATGTCGAGTCGTCCGCTGGAGATAAATATTCATGTCTAGTTTATAGCCTAGCCTTTATTAGGTTTCCATGTTGTTAAGTCCGTGTGTTGTGGTTGTCATTATTGGTGATGTTTTATGTGGGAGTCCGAGAAAGTTGAGGTAAGGGATGGAGTAGCCCAACAAGATCAGCGTTTGAAAAGTGTTTTATCGACAAAAATAGAGACTTGAATAAATACAAATTGTCACCAAAACAATGCACAAAATCTTTAAGCACACTATATGATCAATTAAATATTATTGTTTGTATTCACATTATTTATAATATAATTTCAGAATCAGCTCTTTTTACGACTCCAACAAAAGATTTTTAAAAACCTGAAATACGATCTTTCCATTTCAAATTAATCAAAATCCTTTCGTTACCATCAATACTGGCCGGTTTACAACTAAAATCCGTCTGTCAATTAGCCCGAGTGAACTCAAAGAGTATCACAAAGGAGGTTTGTTTGAAAGTTTTTTAAAAAAGGAATGGAAAAAGTTCGCTCATTATAACAGGTTTAAGGGCGGCCATTGAAAGGGGGAACGCCTTGTAGTCCGAACTCTTCTGATTTACGAATGTTGAAGACAGATGTTTGTACAGCCTATAAATATTCGCTCTTTCAAAATAATGTTCTGAAGAAAATTTTACAGCTGTTTCTTGTTTTAAAACATTGTAAAATTAAAGAGATTTTGTAATGATTCAATGTCGTCATTCCATTTTTTAAGAAAAAATACTTGTCATTTAGTAACAGATTTACACCATAATGTTTTTATACTCGCTTGAATTAACTCAAGCACAATATTTCTTTCGTTAAGGCTATTGAAAATAATGAACATACGCAAGTTTCAATAACTTAACGAGCTGAAATAATAGGTATCGTAAAGCTGCTTAAAACAATATTTCTCCTTTGAAAATATTGTTTTCAAAGGCAATCGATTACTTTGCGCATACACCCGACGATGTGGTGACACTTGGGGGAGGCCTATGTTGAGCAGTGGACGTCTTTCGGCTGAAATTATAATACCCGTTCGAGTATTTAGCGATAATATTCCTTAATATCAACATCCTTTACATTACATATATTATTATTTACTAGCGTTTGCCAGTGGCTTATTCCGCCAGAACTTGCTAACGGGATATATATTTTATATAATTTCAGGATTTCAATCTGCCACTGTCAGGTACATCAGGAACCTGGCGTTCGTGGATTACTCGAAGGCTTTCGACAGCTAAATGCATGAAGTCATATTCTCGGCAATCATATAACACTGAATAGAACCCACTTAGGTCTACCTACTACAGGAAATTTACCATAATAGCACAGCAGCCCACCGAAAAATTACTAACGGGAACTAAATAAATAATATTTATTATATTCTTTACCACAAAAATATGTGTACAGACAAAGATAAAAAATGCAGTATTAATCATTTAAATTCTTCTACAAATGGCTAGTTTTTGTAGAAGAATTTAAATGATCTAAAACTGATTTTATATATTGTATAGAAATTAAAGTATAATTTATACATGCTACAATGTGAAAAGTTGAAATTATTCTGCATAAAAAATGCCGCTGCTGTTTTGGTAGAGTGTGACTGCACTTTTGATCCCTAACTGTACAGTAAGCAAATATTAATATTGTTACAGACAATGAGGAGGAGGAAATGAAATAAACAGTATCCTGTGTACTAATAGGGTAGCTGACTGAAAATTAGTTTTTAGTCCGTCAGGTAGATTAATAAAATATATTGGACACGTATTTTTTCTTTTGACACATAAACATAAAATGACGACGATACAGTGCGTTGAAATATAGTGTGACGTCACGGTGTTCTACACTTTATACTGACAAAGTGACGTCACAAGCCCCCACTCGTTAACTTTTATGCGCTTTATCTTTGTCAATTTAATTTATTTGATAAAGCAAAAACTACGAGCCAAATATTATCTGACAATCTCACTTCATTATATTTTATTTTTCCTCTTTTGTAACTTTGCGATCTGCGTTGACACAATAAGCCAATCTCCTGGCATTAATTAGATTTCATGTCATCATCGGCAGAAGAAATTGTTGGAACTCTTCTCTTCATATACGGACTATCTCACTAACGGACTAAATAGAATTATCATTTTTCTACCCTGGAAAGATCCCTATCGAAGTCACAGTGAATCCGTATGCCAAGTTTCAACCAATTCCGTTCAGCCTCTGCCAAACACATAAACATTATCACCCTTATTTTTAAACACTGTTTAGCGGTTGCTTAGCTTTAGCTTAATTTATATTCATAAATAATTATTGAATGAAGAATCTGCTAGTAAGTTGCTAAACAGCTCAAAGATGTTTATTATATAAGGCTCTTTAATTTTAGAAGGGTTTTTTTGTACTTTATTATTAAGAACAGAATTCTTAATAATTAATTACGATCTAGCCTAAAAGAATTAGTCTTTTTAAGCAATTTAACTTTAACTTAATATGTAACGTGATAGATTATGTTAAAACTAAGAATAGTGTCCATTTGCACTTTTACACAAGTCCGTAGCACTTTCTTAGAGTCTGATATAACATATAAAACACTATGTTCATGTGTTATTTGTATAGCACATTTTAGAAAGACCATATCATTTTTTAAACTCAGAAAAAAAGTAAGAAAATAAAGCTAAAACACAGACAGACCATTAGATGTTGTGAACTAATCCTTAAAATATCTTCACCCAATAAGTCAAGCTTCCATTGTAATTCTAAACACTTAGCCGGGCTAGTCCTGTCCTAGGGAGACTATCTGCCATCCCGCCATCCCGCCATCCCGCCGACCCGCTATCCCGCCGACCCGTCGTCCTGCCAGCCGTCAGAGCCGTGCTTGCCCACTAATCCCCACTCGCTATCTCAGTCTAGAAAAATAAGTTTAATTCCTTGATTAAGGCGACACATTCGTCTACTGATTCCAGAACAGTGAGCTAAAATGTTTTAACAAGAAATAAAAGTTTTAGACGTCCTTCTAAGCTTTGTATAAGACAACCGACCATTAAGAAATCCTTGTTTTTTTTTCAGAATGGCATTAGAGACACTAAAACCTATCTGAAAATGATATTCTCACTTTTGTGTTCTGTATTCAACTGACTTGCTATTTTATTTATTCTTTTCAGCTTCCTGTACAGCCTTATAGTAACATTATTCTACCAGTAAACCCTTGGTTTTAAAAGTAACGACGAAAGAGTATCAATAAAATTTGAAAATGTATTGATCACAAAATCATTCCTGTACCACCCTACTGAGCGTTTCTGTCACTCCAGGGGTTGGAAAGCGGTGTTACCTAAATGACTGTTATAAATTATCACATTTCGCCAACAGTCCCATGTAATAGGGGGCGGGAAAAACAAAATTAATTAAAACATAAGAAAACCAAAATTATAAACAGGAAAGAACAATCTTCACTTTTTAATGATCGAATCGATAAAACCTTTTTAATCTGTCAAAATACGTAGGTGAAGTACAAGTTCCAAAGCGCGTTCATTCTTTATCGCCATCTGGTCCTTCTGTTCGTTCGAGTCGACAGTTAAATGCTGGAGTTTCGCTTGAAGCTAATATATTTGCTGCTCTCTACATCCACAGCCGACTTGCTAATAGATTAGTTTGTACTATGAGATCAAACACGCTGAATTATTGGGACTTGTTTGTAAATGTAGATCCAAGCTATGTTCTTAAGGATTTTGTACATGTGTTTTTGCGACAGATTTTGCTCCGCTTACTTTAACAATCAATGAACAAGAACCAATCATTTTCTAGTAACTTGACTGGTATGAGGTATTCAGAAAAGCGTTCAAGAGGATAATTTATAATCAAATCTTTTTCAACGCTGTTCTAGTTTTTGAAAATACTGAAATCAAAAGTATTTTCAGAAATTCTGCTGGCGGCTAAAAAAAAACCGATGAATAAAAAATAAAATTTACATGAATTTCTTTGCAAGGGTTACCCAAGACATTTTTACTTGCAGTATGTGGTACCTAAATTACCTACAACTAGGATTATTAAGGTAATCAAGCATAACAAAACTAAGGATATTAAGGTAAACCTAAGGTACGAAACATTAAACTTGGTCCATACTAAATTCTTAAAGTTTGAATAGTTTTATTAGGTTTTGCCAAAAACTTCACCTACGTCAAAGTCGAAAGTTATCCCACAGGAACGTACTACCAGGACTAAAACATTGTATGTCGTGAACTAGGCCATGTTCTATTCGTGTTCCTTTCATTCCACCAGCCGTTGATACGTGATCGATTAACAAATATACAGACTTTCACATTTACAATTAATTATTTTTACCACTCCTTCATGATAAGCAGTTAGACAATATAACATAGTTCTTAACTCCAACATAGTTACCTAAATAAGGTTACACTGGCATAGTCATCTAAACATAAAGACACACACACGCATATACAGGGTGTGCAAAAACTCGTGTGTCAAACGGAACAAGGCGATAGTTGGGGTTATAAGGAGCAAAAACAAAAAAAAAATACTTTATGACCCTGTTTCGTTTGAATCACGATTTTTGACACACCCTGTATATGTATATGCTGTAAAGATAGGTTAGTGCATGTAATAGCAACAAAAACTTGTCAATTACACGGCACGTTAGCACTGGTCAGGGGGCGTGCCTGGTGACGTATGCGGTGATTAGCGCCACAGCGCTGGCCGCTGAGATATGGCGCTGTCAGCGCTTTTTGCGGCGCTGAAGCTGATGGAAGGTCACTAGGAGTGTGCTTTATTGTTAGCGTTTGTAAGTGTTAGTTAGTTCTAATTAGAGGTAGTGTAGGTCAAAATGTTGGCGTTAGAAAAAGGTATTGAGTTGAATTAGGTCTACAGCGGTGCTTCAATGACGTACTTATAAGTCTGGTCCGTCTGGTGGTTTTAACAGATTCTCCTTTTATAACGTACTTTAATTAAGCCCAGATTTTTTCTATAACGATTCCATTTCACATTGACCATAAGATTGAACTGTAGTGTATTTCGGGATGGATCTTGGATGAAGCTGTCACAGGAGCGTGGAGATTGCCACAAGAAAAGATAGGCCTGTACCCAGCTGTGGCCAAAGACATAACACGAATCACAAAACTAAATACCAACTCCTGCTTATTTATGTTACTACATCATAATCCATTCTCAGATCGCACACAACAGAAGCCTGCACCAAATCTGAAACTAAATCTGAAAATACAACAACGCATCTGTATATAAAATGCTCGCTCCACATTTTTACCAGAAATGATCACTGTGTTACCTGCAGTACTATACTCTACACCTAGGTATGTAGTACTAGCGGTAGAAACAGAACAATTTGGCTTGGAACACCTGGTGAAATCAATTTTCTGGTATGCGCACATACGGGTGGGAACCTCCGGTATATTTTCGAATGTACTATTTCACGAACAAAACATAAAATCTATTTGTTTTCACGCTTTAATTAATTTAATATGTATAGTTGATTGAAAAAATGGATAGGTTTGATGGGTTTTTAAAATTGTTTGTTTGAATTCGGATTTTGAGCAATTACATTGATCGAGTCTTGTTGAAACAGTGTTATGATATTTCGGATATTTGCTAGTTGGGTTTTAGCCCAATTTCCAGTTAAAAGAACCAGCACTCAATTTAGTCGCCATGTCATATTATGACAATGCAAAATACCCTTGATTAATGTCAATAAATAATGAAGTGATAACAGTCAATTTCATGATTCGAACTTGATATTTTGAGGACAAACTCACACTCATCATATCAGCCGAAAGACGTCCACTGCTGGACATAGGCCTCCCCCAAGCGTCGCCACATTGACCGGTCCCGTGCGTCTCGCAACCAGCGGATCCCCGCAACCTTCACAAGGTCATCGGTCCACCTGGTGGGAGGCCTTCCAACGCAACGTCTTCCGGTTCGCGGTCGCCACTCCAGAACCTTTCTGCCCCATCGGCCATCCGTTCTGCGAGCAATGTGCACTGCCCACTGCCACTTAAGTTTGGCAATTCTTCGAGCTATGTCGGTAACATTGGTTCTCTTACGGATCTCTACAATTCTGATTCGATCACGCAAGGAAATGCCGAGCATAGCCCTCTCCATTGCCCTTTGAGTGACTGTAAGCTTTCTGATGAGGCCCATTGTAAGCGACCACGTCTCAGAGCCATATGTCATCACTGGCAACACACACTGGTCATAGACTTTTGTCTTGAGACACTGTGGTAAGTTGGACGAGAAGACACCGCGCATAAACTGCGCCGCGTATGAACTCACACTCAATCTTATTTATTAACCGACTTCCCAAAAAGAACGAGGTTATCAATTCGACTTTTTTTTTATATTTGTTACCTCAGAACTTGTTTCTGGGTGAACCGATTTTGATGATTCTTTTTTTATTTGAATGCTGGTGCTTGGCATGTGGTCCCATTTAATTTCCATCAAGAGCTGATGAAGGAGTTTGGAGATATACAACAGAGCTCTTCAATAAATGACGGCAAATCACTCGGGATAGCTGCAATCGCATTTCTGTTTATTGTTTACACCATTTCATATCATAACATCACACTAGTACCCTCTAAAGGGGTACGCAGGTGTGAACAGTTCACCTTGGTATACTCTTATTCCACTGGTTTTGTTTAAGTTTCATGTTGTTGGGTTAATCTATTCTGGCTTCACTTTGGGCATTATTGATACCAAGCTTAAATAACTAGACGGCGTCTGTTAACGAACATGACGCATAGGATAGCTCAACCACCATGATGGAACCGAATGATCCAACACATGTGCCACGATCTGAGAGACATTTGGGTGAGCATGACACACTCTTAACTGTCAGGGCACATACAAGACATGACTTAGAGTATAAGTAAATCTTAGCTAAGAGAGAGCGAGACTGTTTACTTTCAGTTACCAAGCAAAAAAATACAGACCTCCTGATTCGACATCGATAAAGCTAAAAGAAGACTTCAAAACGAAAAACCGTTTTCTCCAAAAAGATAAAACATCCATTTATTATCATCCGGTCATCGACCTTTTCTCCTTTCACTACACATCTAAAATATGAAATAGAAGAAAAATTATTCCTTTTGCGCATTCCTTATTGACACCCTTTTAGTCCTTTAACGGTCGAACGAACTCTGATAGACAGCTCAAGGACGATCATTGTTATCATAAATGTATTGAAATGTTCCCTTGTATTGTTTCTGAGGGCTCATGGATGACTGAACACTGGAGACATGTTCCTAGGAATATTATTAAGTAATTTGATATGGTTGTTTTGGTTTCCTAGAAAAGTGTCTTTCGGCTAGATAAAAATACTGTTTTTCTGATAGCTTAAATGTTCGGTGGAAATGTTGAACAAAATACGACAATAGATAGAAATGGATACGGCTTCCCTTATCAAGGCTTGACTTTTGACTGTTTGTGTTGTGTGCTTGTGTATTGTTTCTGGAAGGCGAAATAAAGCCTGGTGTACACGGGTACACTTATCAGTATAGTAATATGGTAGGCCTACTCTACGATACTATATCTACTGTTAGCGTTCCTAAACAATGCTACAGCTATTGTTCCTACTCTATCGCCGCAGCGGTGCGGCGTCACACCAAACGTCTAAATTGAAAGAGCCCAAACTGTAGGCTAATTCTTTTTCTTATAATATTGAGCGTTTCAAAACGCGACCAAGTTAAATATAAAATAATACAATGTTGAATGCAGAAGGCATTCAACATTGCATGTATATTTAACTGAGAATTAATAAAAAACTTGACCTATAGTCTAAGATCCCTTATAAAACGACCTTCACCGAGATGCTTATTTAATGAAACGTATTTTATATTTAATTTAATATGTCAATAAATATAATCCATATGGGTTGCCTAGCAAATTTCAGTCCAGAGTATGTTTAATTAATAATTAAAAAAATTTTTTTTTTTAATCATTTCACCGGTATGATTATTAGATAAATTCTATACCAATCGAAAGTATGAAGTCCATAGAATATGCAAACGTTAGGTTGCCTATTCTTTTCCGGTCACAACTATCGGGTTGCCAGGTATAAACAGGTAAATCTGTACTAGCATTTTGCAACGGTCTGTTTATTGAATGAAATTTAAATGAAATTAAAGATTATTTTATTCTGAACACGGTGGTATAGGGTTTCCTGTGAAAAATCAGTCCAGAATTGCGGTTTTCGAATTTAAAAAAGTAAAATATTGCTCCGAGTGAATGTGTGCGACTACGACGACGAAGAGGACACAGCATAGCAGCTGTTTATAGTCCGCCCACTTAAAGAAAGAGAGTGCGCATGCTATTTGGGCTTGGAAAAGAAAAGGATAGCGATAGACTCGTATATACTATGCATCATGTTGGAGTAGTATATTATTTAAATAGAGAAATAGTTTTTTTTTAATAAAAATAAATAAATAAATAAATATAAATCTTAAATGTAAACAGAGAAATTGAAATCAATTGAAACTATTGGAAAAAATTCAAAACACATAAAAGTGATTTTTTTTAATCAGGGTAGTCTTGCAAATTTTATTTTTATTGTAAGAAGACAAAATAAAAAAAACAACAATTAAAAAATTACTTCTATTTATTGTAAAATATTAGAAATACAAAAAAAAAAAAAAAAAAATCAGAATCCGAGTCATCGGACATAAAACTACGATCTTCAACTTCTGAATCTTCTTCGTCATCACTCTCTGTTTCACTTTTTTCATCTATCATGTCATCATGTCTTCTATCTTTAAAGGTGTATGATCCCCAATGAATCCTACTGGTTTTAAATATTCATCTAAGAACCATCCGCAGTTCTCAGGCTCAAGTTTCACGCATATTGGATCCGTTGCATTAAGCCACATGGAATTTACGAAAATAGTTCGTAAAATTTTCTGAGTTAATGATATCCAGCATGGTGGTATGGAGTTGGAGTCGAAGCCTCTTGATAAGAATTGTTGATTGAAAACATCCTCATTAATTGTTACAAAAAAAAAGGAAATCAGATCATTTTCTTGTCTAATTTATAAATTACCGTTTTTAAGTAAATTACAAAAAAAATATGTGTGTCGAAAATTAACAAAACCATAGGTGAATTTTACTAACAATTATTTAAACATGAAATAAATATAGAAGATGTATTAGCTAAGATAATTTTAAAGATTCAATTATTATGTATTTACTGTATATTCAGCACTAAAATTAAGAAATTCTTCGTTATATTTTTTATTCAAAACGGTCACTTTTTTGTAGCACGTGGTATGATAACCTACAAATTGAAGAGACGCACTGGGTAGCTCAACAAAATTGTATTTAAAGTGTTTTTTTTTACGAAAAGCTAACTTTAATACATAGTTTTTAAAAGTTTCATCATTAAAATCAATTATTTCATCATCCGATCCACACAAAAACACTTTTTTGCCATTTTTCCAACAATAAATAGTAGCACGTTTTTTCAATTGTATTTATAGCGACACTACTCCAAAATGATGCATAGTATATACGAGTCTATCGCTATCCTTTTCTTTTCCAAGCTCAAATAGCATGCGCTCTCTCTTTCTTTAAAAGGGCGGACTTTAAACAGCTGCTATGCTGTGTCCTCTTCTATCGCATGGGATGGTCGGTTGGGACCTCTCAGTCGCACACTGAATGTGTCTCTCACTCTCAGTCGCACTCGGAGCAATATTTTACTTTTTTAAATTCGACAACCGCAATTCTGGACTGATTTTTCGCAGGCAACCCTATACCACCGTGTTCAGAATAAAATAATCTTTAATTTCATTTAAATTTCATTCAATAAACAGACCGTTGCAAAATGCTAGTACAGATTTACTTGTTTATACCTGGCAACCCGATAGTTGTGACCGGAAAAGAATAGGCAACCTAACGTTTGCATATTCTATGGGCTTCATACTTTCGATTGGTATAGAATTTATCTAATAATCATACCGGTGAAATGTTTAAAAAAATATTTTCTTTTAATTATTAATTAAACATACTCTGGACTGAAATTTGCTAGGCAACCCATATGGATTATATTTATTGACATATTAAATTAAATATAAAATACGTTTCATTAAATAAGCATCTCGGTGAAGGTCGTTTTATAACGGGATCTTATACTACTATACAGACATCGAACACCGATTGACCCACGCGGGCGCCAAAATGCACCCGCCATTTTGTGTGTATTTCACGCCTAATTTACCCTTTTTATTATGGAATATCGCATGACTTTCTTTCTATCGTGCATTTTTTACGAGTAAATCATATTCCTCGCATTAAAATTCAATATTTCCACACAGTGGGTAACGACGCAGAATATTTTTTATCTGTTATGCATTAATAACAGCTCGGTTCATTGGGCTCACAGTACCTATAACAAAAGCAGCCAAGAAAATTTAGGTATTAGTGGGCGTAAATAAGTAATGTGTACAGTGAAGACACACTGGGCATTATGAGCTCATCAGTTATGGCGACGTGGGTATAAATTGAATGATTAAATCGTGTGAGATGAAGTCTGTGAGTGACTCGAATACAAACTCGATTATCGAATTCTGATCGTAAATATTAAGACGTGTTAGCGATATTAAGTGCTGATTTAGATCGTCAGATAACTAAGTTATCCTCACCTACGTCCTCATCAATCCACAGATAAAGTCTCTATGTGTAGTTTTTTACGGAGGTTTTTCGTACAAGAGTTTCTATAAAAAAGCTGTCAAAACACCCATAATTATCAAAGTACCTGGCCATTGAAAAATCGGCTCAAATATAACTTTTTTTTTTATCTCATGTGGTTAAAATAATCAGCAAGAGAAGTGTAGTCGATTTGAAGCGAAGTGAGAGCACATCTGCGATTTAAGAATCTGTTATTCCGTTTAAAATGTATTCTGTAATATTGTTCCTATTACTAGACATTTATTCCAGCTGAAAACATTTAGATGTTCTCAATAATATTTCGCAGCATATTCGAGTGGTTTATTCTGTAGTATCTTGTTACTTCAAATAGTAACATTTTCCAGTGAATACGTTCTGAAATCCGCAGAAATACAGTTAAACGGCCCTCTGTGCTCGTCTCACGACGGTAAGGCTGAGAACATAATGTTATTAGGTTCCACATTAGTTAGTAAATGGGTGCTGGGAAGTAGTATGTGGGCTTAATTTCTCGGAAACCTTCGTTGTGTTTAGAGAATTGAACTGAATGACTGTGTCCAGTGGTTTAGTCTATTTTGGGACATTGAAAACTGGGCTGGGCAGCGTTTGGAACACTTCGTCGAGTCTTCTTGTCGCGATTTCCACCAAGCCTAAAGTCAAAAGTCTTCAACCAGTGCGCCCTACCTGTTATGACCTACGATGCTGAGACGTGGACACTCACAATACGGCTGTTCCATTAGTTCAAAATTGCTCAGCAAGCTATTGAAAGGGCTGTAATATTTGGAGTAAGGGATCGAATCCGAATCGAGGTGCAGAGAACCAAAGTTGTAGACATAGCTCACAAAATAAGCACGCTGAAGTGGCAATGGGCTGGCCATATAAGTCGTTGAACCGATGACCGAAACCGTTGGGGTAAATGTATTCTTGAGTGGAGATCGCGAACTGGTAAACGTAAGGTAAGACGCCTCTAAGCTAGATGGAGCGACGATCTTCGCAGGGTGGCTGGTAGCAGCAGGATGAAAGTTATCGAAAATCGAAGCAAATAGCGTGCAATTGGCAAGGCCTATGTTCAGCAGTGTATTGTTATAGGATGATGATGGTGATGATGAAACCTAGGGATATGTTTTGCGGACCTTTGGTTGGGAGATATTAGGAGGAAAATTTTCAGGGGTTGAGATTAACTGGTTGCAAAGCCTAGTAATGTGAAACTCGATACTTCACAAAGTTATACGTTAAAATGCCAGTTACTCTTATTAGGCACTTAAATAAAACCCTCTATCTATAAAAATCAAACATTTTAATCACCCGCAGACTAACTTTCGCCTCCAAACCAATTAACAAAAATACTATTTCTATTCAATTACAGGAGCATAAAAAAGGTTGTCTCACTATCATGCCCTAGCCCTATTTCAATTGATTTAAGGCCTATCTTTATTATTCGTTATCTGAATAGTCAACCTCTTTTTATTCATATCATCTTCACACATCGTCCATATATCGATTTTTTGGTCTTCTCATAGTAAATAAATAGCATTTTTCACCATTCCTCTTAACCAATAACCCGAATATCAACGGTTCATCTTTAACCCGGTCCAACCGCATGTGCACACGGCCTTAAGCCCGGGTTCGCATGCTTTTAACTGATTGCCGTCGTTTGGACCGATAGCTTAGTCTGCACGTACTTAGCTCTTCATATAACTTTTCAATTTAACCGGTTAAGCGGCCATCTTTGACTTGCTTTGCTAACTTGAAATGTTAGCGGATAGCGGAGATGTGTATTTAGCTTTATATCTGATCTACCTTTGTAGGTGGACCGGGATTTGTCTTTGGGAGCTGGTGGCTGATTAACTGTTGCTTGTGACTTCATTTTGATATTGGTAGTTACTTAATGAAAAGAAAAGAAAGTGTTTCAAAAAACAACATACATATAAGTATAATGCTTATGCTAAAGCCTTAACATTAGTGTTACTAGTACTTAAATTTTGTTAGTAAAGACGAAAATTAAATAAATGATGATGATGATGTCTATTATTGTTTTATTAAATTTTTATAAAGAGGAAAGATTTGTATTTTTGTTATGTAACTAATAAACTTAAAAACTGCTGGACCGATTATAAAAATTCTTTCACCGTTGGGAAGCTACAATATCACCGGGTGACATAGGCAACTTTTTATCCCTGTATTTCCAAGGGAACGGGAAATTCGCGGGTGAAACCGCGAGGCGTCCGCTAGTTTTGTATAAAAGAGAAACGACATAGGGTGAAAAAGAAACCAGGCAGATGCATGTCGTGGCTGTGGCAAGAACAAAGATTTTACCAATACAGACTCATTATAAAGAAATATAAACATGGTGATATTATACTTTAGCTACCTTCATAGGATCTATGGAACTTGGTACTTTATTTCTATCACTTATCACTAAAGTAGGTTAAAAGATTATGCTGGGCAAGAATTCGCAACCAAGCCTAACATTTCGGTCCCATCGGCCATGTTCTGCGAGTAATGTGGTCTGCGACTTTGACACCTACTTAGTTCTGAAGTGCCGATAGCGTATCGGAAGATATGGACGGAAGGCCTAAGTGGTCGTCTTTTGGCTGATATGATGATGAGGATAACCAAGCCTAGACTGGTTGTCTGCTACGATCATTAGGTAACTTCTCGAAGAGAAATAGAATCTACAAATTAATTGCAGACTGTAACAACTTCTGAAGATAAGGTTCCGAAAAACCTTGCAAAATCATGACACTCACATGAAATTTTGTGCCTTCTTTGTGTAAGTTGTGAAAAAGAGCAACGACATATTATTATACAAATATTTCATGTAGAGACTGTCAAGCGAAAACTCACTCCTGAAGTCCTGACAAATGTTAACTACCGAACAAAATCCATTAGTCTCCACGACAAACATCAATAATTCCCAGTGACCCGAGTTACTCGTACGTCTAAGCTATCGACCTATCGAGCAGTATCTTAATATCACGTCAAATGATACAATAGTGTCACTCGTTCCACTTGCCTTCTTTTGACGTCCGTTCGACCGGGCAATTCGTTCATTGTTTCTTTTCATTCACTCACTCCCGGCCGTTGAATGAACGAGTCTGTTGAACGGGTCGGCTCAAAGACAACTCTTTTGTCGTTCGAGATGAAAAAGCTACGATTGGAAATGTCATTTTATGTTCTGTCCGTGTTAAAATGGAGTTTCTGCACTTTTTGTAAGTGAAAGAAAGAATGCAATTGGCGTAAGAATGGGACGTTTAAGAAAGTCTTTAAATGCCAAGAAGTTTGTTAAAGGAATTTATTTTAATTATGTTGCAGAAAATCATTGTTTTGCGTTCAGAATTTGTGAGATAGATATTTATTAACAAGATTAGAAGTTTGCTGGCATACCGTACGATGTCGTTATCATAAGTATTTACTTAGTTGTAATAATTAATAAAATCAGTCTTTGAGTCCGGTATTTGATCCTCTTACCGCTGGTCAGTGCAAGTTGTCATATTCGGTCCCAAGTTCTGATAGGGTTATTCATAGGTACTCATAAAAATATTTTAGTAACCCAAAAAAAATCAACAGATAGATAACTTTTCACAATTTTCCCAACCTTGTTAAAGGCTATAACGTTAAAAATTCTCTACAAAATCGTAGGGAAGCTCCTGGTTTTTGATTTTCGCCCGTTTTGGAGGATTAGGTGTCCGGCCAAAGTAAGCGATAGAATCGTTCAGTCAGTACGTGCCGTCGCCCATATCCCACGGCTGTACGGTTTTAAATCTTTTTACTTATCCCGAACTTGGGAAAATACCCGGCTTTTTATAAAAGGTTGTCTTTTTTCAGTGGCGAAATGTAATGGCGTGTGCTAGCTTATAAGATGGAGAATATTTTAGGGATGTTATGTTTTGCCTTATTTTGTATCTGGCTTGAACTTGATGTTCGCTATGTAGCTACGCCTAACCAGTTCATATTATGTTTTTATTTGTTTTAGTTATTTATTTATTTATTTCACACCGATAAATACAACATCTTACAGTATGCCAAGACGATGTTATACCACAGAATAAACAATGTTATAGGTACACAATATTTAAACACAAAAATAAAAAAAAATAAACAATTTTTAATTTGTATCTTAATGTGTATGTGTCTGACGGTACGTTAGGTATCTACACAGAAATAATGAAAATAAATAATAGCAGTAAGTTGCCGGGTGTTGACGTTCTAGAAGGACAAACAGTGATGTCCTTCAGAAAGGCCAGATACGCAGACATATAACCGGCGCGCGTGTATGACTAGATGTATGAACCAAAAGCAAAAGGAGTATGTAAGGAGCAGGTGGCGTTCTGTAGGTGCTGCCTATCCCTGTCGCCAAATGGCATGAGTTTATGCATATGTTTCGGTTGGTTCTTAACTGTATGTACATTGGAATGGCACTCTGAAAATATTTTGAGATAAAATCAAAGTCATCTGCAGCATTATTGCGTAATGAATTCGGCACAGCAAATTGCAAATAGTATGAAATCGACCAATTACATAGCCTTATTACGTAATAAATTTTTACTGTTGCTGATAATAAGTTAAAAAAGCTCATGTGCTAAATTGTAGCTAACCAGATAACTCTTGAACCAAAATATTGTATTGTGTGTGGTAGTGGTAGGAACAAGATGAATACATTTTTCACTGTATGAACTATATCTTATGCTCTAGAAAAAGCGTCATTCTTTCAGCGATGGCAATGATGGAAATGGCAGAATTTGAGGGATTGCTGACGTCACATTTTTATCTTTTTCCAATCGCTGTCATGACGCTTGCGGTGATCACAAGCCCCTAGCTTTTGCTACCAAATGTTCCCTTTTTCACCAAGCTTCATTTTCAAAATTAAAAAGTATCCCAGCACTAATTAAAGCTCAGCTCAAGCCACAAACCACGCAATAAATAACATACACGTAAACATTATCAAGAATTTACGTTCATAAGTCAAATTCAATTTGTGAGTACCATAACCAAAACGGCGAGCGAGTGCAACTCTTTGGCAAAAGTGCAGTTAAACTGCAAATGAATGGGCCCGTTAATTTAATTTAATCGCTTTTTTCAATTAATTGCCAACGGTAGCGCAAAAACAATTTTGCCTTAATTTTAAAGGCCCAACTTCATACTATGACATGTCATTGATATAATGAAACCGTTGTGTGAAAGAGATAGTGCTATTCGTCCTGTATAACTCCATCTCTCTCCCACAACGGAATCATGTTGGGATTGGTGATTCTTGATGACCCATTTACCTGAATTGCCAACGGTAGCGCAAAAATACAACTTAGCCTTCATTTTTAAGGAGCCACGTTCTCCGTACTTTGACATGTCATTGCAATCATGAATCCGTTGTCTAAAAATAATAGTGTTATTTGTCTTGTATAGCTCCATCACTCTTTAGCAACGGAATTATGATGGTTGTTGGCATGTCATAGTAGGAGGGCTAGATAATCTTGATGTCTCATTTACCTATGGGTCTAAGCTCCTAGAGAAGTTAATCGGCTGTTTAAAGCCATCAGTATTAATATAATGTCAAAGGTATGATGATTAAATGAGTGGTTTAATGATTTTAATGGATGATGTTTTTGATAACGACTGATGCAGCTTGAAACTTACTTTAAGTTGGCACTCTCAGAAGTAAATAATACTAGTTAGTTTTGGAGATTTACGACTTAGGCCCAGTTTTTTTATCCGTAGTTAAATTGGTTAGTATTATAAACCATTGGTTGTGTTAAACTACGCATCAAAAACCGGGCCTTAGTGCTGCTACTAAGAAAGAGATCCTCAGCAGTGCTCATGTGGTGTGCCGAGCCCAGTATATCATAGTTAACAGCCGTGCCAGCTTCTAGTGAAGTACAGTTTATTATAACAGGAAATCAAGTTATTTTCAAAGATACTTTTCAATCCGTTCATTGTGGACACAACTCCCATACTCCCAGTGTCGGTACACATAAGCTGTTTGTATCAACACTGCCTCGGGCTTTTTCTACCTACATATAGGTTTACTGAACCATTTAAGTTAAAATAAAATCTCTCCTAAGTCGCCTTTCAAGACACCCATTCAAAGAGAGAGCCATTCCACACCGGAAACCACACGCTCAAACGAAGCATCATTATAATATTTTCCTTCTACGTATAATAAGCAAAATAATTCAATAACCTTCCTCTCTCCTTGGAATACCAATACAAACTCATTGGGAATTCCCACAAAATTCTGTATTTCTTAATTATTTCCGCATAGACGACAAAAATGTCGGAACCCAAGTCAAACCATAGAATATATAGATACAGAAGACCAACTTTATATTGCAAGCGGAAACAGTCGCACGTACACATAGACGCGTACGTACGGCAATCTCAAACTAATTACGGTAGCAAATTCGCTAGTGCGTTTGTACTCGCTGTGGGTGAACGTGATTATGTATGCGTGCGTTTTCGTTGGTTGTATGAAACTAACCTTCTGTTTTCCCTCTATAATGTGTTCAGGGCGTTCAGCCCAAGCGGGTGGGGCCATAAAACGGGCCACGACTGACTGATGGCAGCTGCGAAGCTTTACGAGTGCACGAACGGGGCCGATCAAAATACTCGACTCTTGAATTTCAAGTTTGCCTTTGAAGTTAGCGATTGATTAAAGGCTTCTAACTTCTATTGTGGTACGGCATTTATTATCTGTGTTTTTTATTATTATTATTATAGATGGGCTCGCTCTTGACCACACTCTCACTTGAACTGCCTGACCGGTGCTGGGCAAGTTATACATCGGTACGATGCTTTCTTATTTAGATAATAATAGTAATTAGGTAAGTTTATAACATATGAAACTATCTAACGCCCCAGAGAAAGATTTTATTTTGTATTCTTCTGCATGTTTCGTATTGGCGCGAAGAAGACTGACTGGCCAGCGAGCAAGCGATGGACCTATCTGCCGCCGTGACGGCCTATTAGAAACTGGCCATTTAACAGATAGGACCGCTTGTTTCATGGCCCACCGCTATGACTTACTTACAAAGCCTATAGCAAGGATTTGATTGGCGTAGAAGCTCATAGGCCACGTGCAAGGCTTGTCAAACGTCTCCTCACAGGAACATAGCCCACGGCAGACCATTTAGATGGCTTGTAAAGTTTACGTGATTACGGTTTTCTAAGTCTTTATAAGGCAAAGTTCTTGAGAGCTATCGTAGGTTATACAGACGGTAGAGAGGAAATTGACAGGGTTTCTATGCCAGCATATTCAGGCGAAAATTAATAGCCTGGGAGGGGTCTACTTCCATATATTCAAAAAGGAGACTAAGCGTGCAGGGCCTTTTCAGATTTCCAAAAAGTACACTTAAGGGTCGTTCATTTTCCTTTGATCGGCTGCTTGACGCAAAATGACATACGAAGGCAAATTGACGAAGAAATTGTGGGCTATCCCTAAATCTGATGACATCTAAAAAAATTCAAATCTAAGATTAGGTATCTCAGCTATAAAAAAATTGCCGTGAATATGCTTGCTCAAAAACCCTGGCAGTTAACTCTACACAATAGCTTTTTCTTTATTTGGTTAGCTCAGCTGAATATCACATCGACATCGACATTGACATCGAGTTAAAGCGGGAAACAAACGGACCACTGAAAATAAAACACTCAACAAAACAGTCCAGTTATTGGTAAACGAACACGACCACAATCACGACACTTTGGTAGATGGATTGATTGATGTTCTTATGGTTATCCTTTATCAGCGCGCTGCCGCCGCTTACGTTCTTTGTGCCTTTAATTACCTTTAACCCGCCACTGCATAAATACACAAACACACATATACACAAATACACAAACACACCGCTATACACTTCATACTTAAAACACCCCTCGTTTTGCCGTCGGGGATTAAAAACACCTCAGAGTATAAATCAAATTTGCGCTGCATATTCTTATTTCCCATCAGCAACAGAATCAATAACCATCCTCGTGCCAAAAACAGCCTGATCTACCTTGAAGTGTCTAATTCAATGAGCGACTGCCGAAGAGCCGGCCACGCTGGGTGTCTTACAAAATTCCATTTCAAATAAAGTCATTACGCACGCCCGAAATCCCTTGGAAAACTGTGAATAATGACTGGGAATTATACTGTGTTTTATGCCTCCGCTCCACCGGGCCACAGAGAGGGAGAGGAACGAACGTCGGGGGGAGGGGAGGACAGGCAAATTTTAACGAATTACTGGAAAGATTGGAGCTTTTGCCTGAAAGAATTGGTGTGTGAAATTAGATTGTTGGTTTGGGAAGCTTCACATCAGTTTATTATAACAAAGATGGTGTGGACGGGTCCGTGGCTTTATAGAAAAATTCCGGCTACTACTCGTAACTATGACAAATTAGGTTTTCTAGGTCAAAATCAGATAGACACCTAATTAAAACGTATAAGTTCTCAAATAACTAAGTTAAAAGGTGATTGATTGATGAAAATTGTAACTGATATATATATCACAATGCTGCTACAAAGGGTAACAATTACAGAAAAACGCCATCGCATTTCCTTAAAAGGGGCTATTGCACTTATCATTATTAAAAAAAACTTTTAATAATTATAGCACCAACCATAAGATCGCGAAAAAAAAATTCACTCTGTATTATGTAGGTATATTGCATATTATTAATATTATAAATGCAAAAGTTTGGATGGATGGCTGCTTGTATGTTTCTTACTCAATCACGCCAGAACGGAAACAGAAACAGAATCAGGAGGAAATTTGGCCCAGAGATAGATTATAGTCTGGAATAGCACGTCGGCTACTTTTTAACCCGGTATAATGTTTCCTTGAGATGATAAAACAATTGTAACGCGGGCGAAGCCGCTGGCAGAAGCTAGTTGCATATATTTTTTATGGAAAACAAAAAACCTGCCTCACACAACCACTGTACAATTCCAAAAATGCATTTGCCTCACAAACTTCTCTCCTCTCTTAATTAAACCAGCACGATCCCAACCAAACAAAACACTTTAAAATTATAATCAACAAAATGCTTCACTCACAAACGAAGCAGCATTAAAAAATATATCCTTAATTACTTAATTTTTTTACCGACGGTATATTTGGGTTCAAAGTTATCAAGGAGGGAGAGACCATCAGGGGAGCCGTGTAATTATCAAATGAGATTTTTATCTCGCTGTTAATATCTTTAATTTAATCACTTTGGTATTCATGCTAGGCTGGTACTGGAGGGTTAGTATCTGATGCGTTTTGGACGGTGTGTTTAGAAGGACTATAAGAGACAATGTGAGCATGCTTAGTGTAAGTAAATTTAAACACGTTCATTACTCTAATGTTTTATATTTAGTTTGTACTTTTGGGCTTCGATTGTCTCCCATATAAACAAAACGGAAGGAGACGTAAAATTACACAACAAAATTCGAATAGACATGACATGACAGAAGAATCCCGGATTCCCTTTGTCTGATAGGCAACTTGTTTCCAATCATCCACAGTAAGCAGTAGCTGTAAAGTCTATTACAATAGCTCTTGTCGTCAAAGACCCCAGAAGTCAGGAAAATACTCATAGGTACCTAAGAAAACGTTAGCAACAAAAAACAACAACTGCAAAAACCTTGTAAATAACTGAACACAAAAATAGAGAACACCCAATCCAAAACGTATAAATAAAACCAATACCTGGGAATAGAACACGTAACACAAATAGTTGAGTCCGGGTAACAACAAATTCTTTCAGAATCCAATATATGAGGCGCCGATATATCATGCGAAACATTATACATCACTTCGACTATTTTATCCGTTCCTATTCCGGACATCGTATGCAGAATAGTGTTCGAGAAACTTTGCCTTGGAAACATACGAGTGGGAGAATTATGGAAGCAAGACTGGTGATAGGGTCAGTAAATAAGTGTTGTATTATCACCTGCCTAATAATTTAAAACTTTTTAGCCATATTAGTTATGCTAGCTGCACTGATTAGCACATTCTTGATACAAATCAATGGAGAATTTGATTTTATAATCTGCTTATCAGTATTTCAACTAATCATATGGCAAAATTTTTCGCTTTTGTGATGGTCCTCCTTAATAAACTCGAGCGACTGCAGAACTTGTGCATCCGCTTTATTTTTGTTTATTTTTTTTAAATACGACCACGTGTCGGAGTTTCGGAACAGATTAAAGTGGCTGCCAATTCGGCGGCGTCGGGATACCCATATCCTATACCTTCTCTATACTATCCTGCACAATCCTAATTCCCCTCAATACCTTCGTGAACGCTTTGAAGTCCTCGTGCCGAGAGGTAAACCCTGTCGCACTGCCACTTCTCTTCTCCTTCGTCCTCCGCGACACACTTCCAGCCGCTATGATGGCTCTTTCTCTGCTACAGCAGTACGTCTCTGGAACTCTCTCCCACACTCCATACGCGACAGCCCTTCTCTGGAGGTCTTTAAGAGGATGATTAAAGATCATTACCTAGCACAATGAAATAATATTATTATTTATATATATATATATTTATTTATGTACGTACGTAGTAAGTATATTTATGTTTTAATTAAATTCGTCATAGGTTATTTTAATATTGTACACTGGAAGCCTGCCCTCTATAATTGTAAAATTTCTCTGTCACTGTAGGGTTTGCTGTAAGAGAACTCAGCATTGAGTTAAGCTCGCCTTTGTACATGTACTTTATTATCAAATGTATGTAGTGTTGTTTTTTTTTGGTGTACAATAAAGAATTAAGAATTATGGTGATTCTAAAATATTTTCGACAAAGCCAATTTTTGTCCTGCTTAGGAATTTTCTCGCTTTATTTAGTGGATTCATGCCTCTATTTTATTTGAAACTAAGGCGTATATCTTAGGCTCTTGATTGTTTTATTGCTGTCTAATTGTTATCTGCTACCCGGTTAGAAACACCATCTGAGAACTGATATTCAATGCCAGAATGCTAACACCTTCCGCTATATATCACTGGATTTAAATTAATAGCCGAGTCTTGTGACGCAGGTTTCTGCAGCGTTATCATAGAAAGTTCTTGTACCTATATTCTTATATACCCTAACCCAATATAAGTTTGTAGAAATTCAAGCACCGAAATGCCCCTACAAAAAAATCAATCGTCCCGAAAACCTCAGGAGCAATAAGTCCCGTATATTACCTTCCAGCGGACCCTTCTCAACTGCCTGTTATCAGTATATTTCCACCCAGGCTACCGTGCAAGTCGCGGCCACTACCTACCACACATACCTCCCCTCACCGAGCAAAAACCACCCCTTTCACAATCACAAAAGGTTCACGTGAACTGCAGAGGTAAGGTGGTAGATGCATAACAAGTTGGACCGAGGTTGCCAACAATTCACGGAGTCCATTCGTGGCGATCGCTGGTATTATGTTTATGTTAGATATTTGAAAAATTTCAACGTTTTAATTGTTGTTTGTGATGTAGAGAATGTATTTATAAAATACCTTTGTTAGCTTGGTGGATGATACAAATATGTTAGTTCAGAGTCATCTTGTTTTGCTCTCTTTGTAAAACGAAAAAAAAAGGAAGAATGAGCCAGTTTTATAATCTATGAATCTTTCTGTTATGTCGTTTATTGTCGGTTATCTTCTGTAGCTATACTGAGTCAAAGTTGGTTTATGTAAGTTTTATTTATACGTTTTATTCATGTAAGTAGCAGCTATAATCTTTCATGATGATATACAGAATACATTCGAACGAAGATGATGACTTTGATAGCTTTTTCTAGACAAAACCATCAGACCCACAATTTAACTAGATATTTCTACAGAAGCTTGGCATGAAGAAGATGACTTGACATTTAAAATAAATAGGAGTACATTCTAAAGACATCCTTTAACTCATTACCTATCTACAACAAAAGCTAACTTTAAAATACTCTCAACTAAGCATCAATTAAACGTTAATAAAGTTGGAAGTTAACAATTCGTAATACAATTGGCTAAGTTAAAGCTACTAAGTTAATCTCCGGTTAAAGTCGTCGCTGGCAGCCGGCCAGGTAACCACGGTAATCATTACTACACTTTGTTTTGTTAAGAGTTACATTAAAAAGAATTTGGTCGTATTTAAGCAAAATGCTGGGCATTTAGAAACGTTAAGTATTAAATTAATGGGCATTGTTTCTCAAAACCCTCCAGTTATATATACTATGATCATCACCCTTATACTCATTTGATATCTCATTCAAATGCATGTCCGTCCAGCTAATCGATCTTCATAACCAACTAAAACGAGCAATAATCCAACCAATATTATCGCAACTGGCAATAATGCCAAGGGTACGTACTTTTGAGATAAAAATGTCCTTCTTCTGGAAAAGGACATACCTACGATACGTTCTTTTCGAAAATTCAGTCTATTTATATACCAAAATTCATCAAAATTGTTTTAACGTTTTTGGTCTGTATATCTGTTGGACCAACAGATAGACAGACAGAGTCACTTTCGCAAGTATGGATTACCCATCGATTACTTTGGAGTCGTTTCCAAATATCACAGCAATAAGATCTTCGTCTTTCTACAAATTGATACTAAAAAGGGTTTCTCGAAGTAAACTGCTGGTAGATACTGTTACCTTTCCACCTCCACAATACCCACATTCACCACAAACGATATCCACAGGGCAAGCACCTTCTAACCCCTCTAAGTCAGCACCCCAGAAGCCTTATAATTATCTTGAACGACACCCTCACGTCGAGTATTTACCCCTAAAGAGAAACATACACTAATTACTCCATCAGGGCGAAGGATAAAGTAAAACATCTTCCAAATAAAACCTATTAAAATTAGCATATGCCGCGTCCTCGGCAGTAATTACATCATAGCTGTTAATGGCTTCCCAAACGTTTACCGGCTTAGTAATTAAATACAGACAATTTTACGGCAAATTGTGAGGAATACGAGATCTGTCAGAGTTGTCAGTCAGATGTAGCTTGTAGACAATTGTTTACAACAGGGATGGCGAACCAGTGGCACTAGTGGCATTTTCTATGCAATTATGCGTAAGAAAACCATGTCTGGTGCGTAGTATGAAGGGGAGCCGAAACGGCATCCTGAGAATGATAGCGGATAGAATGGACTCACCAGTCATACGTCGACTCACTGACCTGCATGTGAAAGGTGCAGGTTAGTAGAGAAACGTATTACCTATGGATGTACCTTTATTCCCATTATTATGTTTAGTGTACTATCATAGTTTATAAGATTTCTGTTACTTACTTTTCTATGGACTATTAAGTTGTCTGAAAATAAACAGTTTTTATTTTTATTGTATTACTAGTTGACCCGGCAAACTGTGTTTTGCCATAAAAACACCACACATTTAACTACCCTACCTACCCTACCCTACCCTACCCGACCCTACACTACCCTACTCTACCCTACACTACCCTACCCTACCCTACACTACCCTATCCTACACTACTCTACCCAACACTACCCTACACTACCCTACCCTACACTACCCTACCCTACCCTACCCTACACTACGCTACCCTACCCTACCTACCTACCTACACTACACTACACTACTCTACCTACCTACCCTACCCTACCCTACCCTACCTACCTACCTACACTACACTACTCTACCTACCTACCCTACCTACCTACCCTACCTACCTACCCTACCCTACCCTACCCTACCCTACCCTACCCTACCTACCTACCTACACTACTCTACCTACCTACCCTATCTACCTACCTACCCTACCCTACCCGACCCTACACTACCCTACCCTACCCTACACTACCCTACCCTACGCTACACTACCCTATCCTACACTACTCTACCCAACACTACCCTACACTACCCTACCCTACACTACCCTACCCTACCCTACCCTACCCTACCCTACCCTACCCTACCCTACCCTACCTACCTACCTACCTACACTACACTACTCTACCTACCTACCCTATCCAACCAAACTTTTTTTTTTTTTTTTTTGCTTTTAAACCTTCCCTGTATTCTGTCGAACATAACAAAAAAAGAATTATTCAAATCGGTCCAGCCGTTCTCGAGTTTTAGCGAGACTAACGAACAGCAATTGATTTTTATATATATAGATTTCGAGCTCGCCAATAATTTAATACATATTAACGTATCCATGTACATGAGCCTAATCCAAACCTACTACCACTTAATATTATATATGAGAACGCGTTGGACGTGGCTGAATTCTGATCAAATTTAATTTAATTTTGGAATTATTGATACGACGATGGAGAAGAATGCGTAAGTAACTTTTTCACGTTTTAACGGCTGAATAGATTTGTTTGAAACTTGGCGCACGGCTAAACCAGGCCCGGATAAGGTCATAGGACACTTTCTATCTCGGGTGTTGGGAAAGGAACATCTTTGGTATAATTTTCACACGGGTGAACGCGCTGGCAAAACCTGGGAGCTGATTGGTGATCTACACCAATCAGCTGCCTCCCCCTATTACTCATTTACTTATCTAATTTATTTATTTTCCGTTTGTTTTTTTTTTAATTATCTGATACAATTTAATAATGTATTTGTAATTTATACACGATTAAATTGATTATATAGTATGTGTGTGTTTCAATTATAATTGAAATAATTTTATAATATTAATCGTATTGGAATGGTTATGTTTTAATAATATAACTTTTTCCCTTATAATTATTTAGTTTTTAGGGTAAACAACTGTTGAATTCTAATTTAATCAATGACATCTATATTTTTATCATTTTTCTCTCAATTTCATTTAAGATTTTATTTTTGTGTTATATTCCTGTAACAATTTATGCAACGTAAACGATGTGCATGCCCCATTTTTGTAATATTAATGTGTAAATGAGTCGTTGGTGTGCATTCATAAATAAATAATATTATCTTTTAAATAAAATTCTCGTGTTACAATGTTAGTTACCATACTCTTCCAAAACGACTTGACCGATTTTTATGAAATTTTAAATGCATATTCAGGAGGTCTGAAAATCGGCTACTATCTATTTTTTAATAGGTATGGTTGGGTAGGTTAGGTAGAGTAGGGTAGGTAGGTATGGTAGGATAGGTTAGGTGGGGTAAGGTAGGGTAGGTAAGGTAGGGTAGGTAGGGTAGGATAGGTAGTGTAGAGTAAGGTAGGTAGGGTAGGGAGGGTAGGGTAGGTAGTGTAGGGTAGGTAGGGTAGATAAATGTTATGGTGTTTTTATGGCAAAACAAAGTTTGCCGGGTCAGCTAATATATATATAATTATAATCTTATATCAACTTCAAGTATACGTTAAAAGTTAAATCAAAAAATCAATACTACCCGCCTGCTTATGAAGCGAACAAAAAAGACGTAAACACGAAAAAATTCGAAAATATCGATTGACGTAAAGATCATTAAAATCGGCTAAATCAGCCGGCAGTCAGGTAAATAGCTTAAATACAATAACTCACTCCTTTTTCCTACGAGGCTAAGCAGAAACTACAGAACGACACTTACTTTGATCAACTAAAAGCTGTCGTGCTAAAAGCAATAAAGACTACTTGAGGATCAGCAAAACCGATTCCATCCCATTCCCCTGACATATCAGTGGTAACAGTGATTACAGTAACAGAACAGGGCGGCACGTTTACCTCAACGAGTATTGTGCGCAGTTAGAGCCACTGACAAAGGAAACTTATCCCCGCGCCGGACAACTTGCCGACGCCGATGTAGGGATGCTGGAAGGACTAGACATTTGTCTTTTTTTTTTTGATTACATCACATCACATCATCAGCCTATTAATGTTCCCACTGCTGGGACACAGGCCTCCTCTCTGTGAGAGGGAATGGGCCGTAATCCACCACGCGGGCCCAGTGTGTTTTTGGATATTCATGGTAATATGCAGGGGCTAGTGAGCAAGGCTGTAGCGGAAAGGTGTCATCATATCTTTATTTTTTTATTGTTGATAAATACAATCTTGAGTACAATTTTACATTTATTTTTATTCCTTTAAACCTGGATGGGTTTGTGTTGGTACTCACATTCGCTGTAACAACTATAATTGTCACTAAACTATTCACTCATCCCAAAAACTAACCATTCATGCAATCGTTTAAGCCGTATGTAAACATCTGTCAGTAGAAGACACAATTGTGCCTAATTGATTGTTTCGTGTAAGGAGCGCGCTATTGGGGAATATAAGGACGTCATAGGCATAAATAAATGTTTTTTTTTACAAATTTGTCGTCAGCTGAACAGCAAAACAAAAAAAAAAATGCGACTCATTTTTTGTTTGAGATTTTTCTATAGCTTCCTTGGAGAAAGTTGTTCATTTTGATGATCAGAAGCAGTTCTTAAAATATGACCACACGTTGCCGTTACACCCTGTATATGACGACATTATAAAGTGCCATTGTCTAGCGATGAGGATGGATGGTAAATAAAATTGTTAAGATTAGTCACGGTAGTGTTTATGGAACTTCTCGAAATACTATAAAACCCTTTGACAAAATGAAAGCCTGACTCTGGATGTCAAATAATATACTAGATAATTATTGATACGCGTCATCTTTGCAAGGGATATTTGCTTGTAAAGATAACACGCTTAATACCAGCTCACATCTTCTACAGCTCTCGTATGATTTACATTAGGCGTGTCACTACCCACCAGCTATCACTTCAGACTACAATTTTCTTCAGCAAAATGAGAATTTCTATCCGGAAAGTCATTACGAGCGATAATGACTTATTACATTAGTGGTGTCGCTGCGCGGTGGGCTGTGCGGCGCGGCGGTGGCGGGGGCGCGGCTCTAGATCGGGGTCAACTAGTTTACAAACTCGCTACTGTCTGACTGTCTTAATTCAGTTCTGCTGTCGCAGCCTCCCAGCCGACCGCTACGCTGCGGCACCGCTGCGATTTGCCGACGATAAACTTGCGTTAAACTGTTGTTCACTAGAGTGGGACCGTTTAAAACGGAACTTTTTCAATTATTCCTCTTGTAGTTTATTGGATTCGATTCCAAGCTAGCAAGTTATTTGATTTGCAAGTTCCTGCAATGCCGCTGAAAACTTGTACAACTAGTTATGAAGAGAGATTGAGGAAAATTTCTTGAGATGCTGAGATTGTCTGCTAACAAAGACCGCATAACAAAAGTCAGTCGGTGCTGGGAAAAAGTCTTTTATACTTGAGCTGCGGGTATGGACTGAGTCGTGTCCGAATGAACGTTTGAGATTGATGCGATAACATTGGGGCATTAAGCAAAATCACCAATGTGCTTAAATAATTCATTGTCTTATGTAGTAGATGCCTTTATTTATAAACGGAAGCAATACGTAAGAGTAAGTATACCCGTATGTGTAGCATAAATAACATTATCTTTAACTTCAATGGAGTGGCTTCAACAGCTATTGCACTTTTTAACGGTTTCAGATTGAATTTAACATGCACTGTACTTGTACATACTTTCAAACGCATGTATAGATAAACTCATAGTAATTTCCTTAGTCGAAATATTATTTAGCTCAGCTTTTACTAAAAATACCAGCTAACCCGGTTTACTTTTCTCTGGGTCCTCGTCAATAATGTGGAGGATAAGATAATCCGTAAAAAGGAAACTTTAAGACAGTCTAGTTTTTTCAAGTTTGCCGCAGAACGTCTTGCTTCTAAAAGTGTATGAAACAATATTTTCTGATATTAAAACTGTATTTCGAATCGAGTCTCAACAAAAATTCGATTTAGTAACTTTTGTAAAACGTGCCAAAGTTTAGCCAAGTTCCGAACTGTCGTCATATCGTGGGTAGAATACATGCTCGACACGTTTGTAGCTAACATTAACTTTATCCAGATGGAATAAAAGCTATTTTCGATTGCCACATACGCATATACCTGTTATTATTAAGAAATATGTGATGAACATCAATGTAAATATTTAGCCAGTCGCTTCCGACGTTCATATTTACGTTTCTATTGCTTTGAAATTATATATAACACGCGTACGTTATTTATACACTTCTTATATTTTATAAGAAATTCGTAAGATGACTCAGTAATCTTTTTATATTGTAGAACACAGCGTCATCTCTGATACATGACAGCAACAAAACACGGACAAAAATGAACATAGTTTTGTATGCTGGTTCCGGTAATGCCAGTAGATGACTTTGTCGATTGTTCTAAAATGATATTTTAAATAAATTACAATGTTATAATAGTTCGCAAAAACCTATATAACCTACCTACCAATTTTTTCTATGGTCATTCTTCCGCTGAGAATCTTAACACCGCCATTCAGAAAATGACATCAAATGCACAACACCATCCATCAAATATAGAGGTCAACTGTCCTTGTATCGGAAACCGGAATTGCGCGTGTTGTGATATTTTACTTCTAGAACACTTTTTACTTTTTGATGGAGTGAACCGAATGCGATGAAACAAAAACAAAGTAATACCTTAAGTTATACACAATTTTTATTTATACTAGTTATCTATATTGGTTTCGTATATTTTACGTGATGCTTGCACAACTAAACAGACAAATATCCATCCATCCATCCATCCTCACAAACTTTCACGTTTATAATAGCAGTAGGATACATCTAAAAGCACCTTTCTTTTCTAGGAAACGGCAATAAATTATCTTCCAAAGATATTATTATAAAAGAAGCACTCTAAAGACCTTTTCTCTGTATCCAAATCCTGCTAGATTTATGTGGAATGCTCTCACATACACCAAGAATAAGTCCAAATAAAAAACAAAATAGGCTATCGGAGAGAACCATTTAGTAAATCATAAAACAAACAGTAATGCATGGTGAACAGGGCCTTGTATCTGCTGGATTATGGTAAATGGGTCGGCCAGTGTTTGAGATCATGATCCGACCACTTATAAAACATAGTTCGGCTCGCAGCTCCATTTGCCCGCTGGTCACTCTAACCGGATCGGGCCGGTTAAATCCGGTAAGTGGGCCTCCGTGCTCGAATAAATCCCTATATTATTGTTATTGCCGGAGAGGATCCCTCCTTTGTATACGAGCGTCTCGTGACGTCATGACCTGCTTTCTGATAATAATACATGTTAGTGGTTGGTACTGACTTACAGTACAGCGTGGATTATTTGGAGAAGCTGAAATTGCAGACTTCATAGAAACTGCACCTCTTCCTCCTCCTACATTTGTAGCTGTTGTGGTTAAGAAAGTGTGTACTGTACGTTTTTTTTTATATTAATAATGAGTACAATAGGTTTACAATTTTAGCGTGTTTAGTTTAATAATTGTTCGCAACTTGCGTCAGCACTGTTGCCGCCAGCCACCTTGGTCGCACCGTCCTCTTGCCGTCAGCGGCAGCGGAAAACGCCGCTGAGAGGAAGAGGGTGAAGTACGCACCGTTGGAGGGCCGCTACCATTTTGTACCCATTGCCGTTGAGACCATGGGTGGTTGGGGCACTGAGGCCAAGAGGCTCATTAGTGAGATAGGGCACAAGCTCCGTGACAAAACGGGTGACTCACGCTCCGGCTCGTTCTTGGTGCAAAGGTTAGCCATAGCCATCCAACGTGGCAATGCAGCAAGCGTTATGGGCACCTTTGCCCCGGGAACAGTTAGGGGCGGGTTATTTGACGAGTTATAAGACAGATTTTTGACGTGTCGTTGTGACTTTGACATCTAATTTTAATGTATGTACCTATTATTTGTGTGACAATTTTAGTAAATAAATAGTTTAATAATTTAACTAAGACTGATTCTACTTATAACTGTCATAAACTCAAACAAATATTAAAAAAAAATCCGGGGTATCAAAATTACAAAATCTCTCCTAAATTCAACCCAATAACCCCCTTTATTCACGTGCCAAAATATAATTCATTTTTATTGAAAACTAGCTGACCCGGCAAACTTTGTTTTGCCATAAAAACACCAAACATTTATCTACCCTACCTACCCTACCTTACACTACCTGCCCTACCCTACATTACCCTACCCTACCCGACCCTACACTACCCTACCCTATACTAACCTACCCTATACTACCCTACACTACCCTACCCTACACTACCTTCCCTACCCTACCCTACCCTACCCTACCCTGCGCTACACTACCCTACCCTACACTTCCCTACCCTACTCTACCCTACCCTAACTTACACTACCCTACCCTACCCTACACTACCCTACCCTACCCTATCCTACACTACCCTACCCTACACTACCCTACACTACCCAACACAATACTACCCTACACTACCCTACCCTACCCTACCCTACGCTACACTACCTTACCCTACACTATACTACCCTACCCTACCCTACCCTACACTACCCTACCCTACACTACCCTACCCTACACAAAGCAAAAATAGCTTATACAATAGCAATAAAGCTCAAATTGACTCTACGTTTTAGTTAGAAAACTTTTGTATGGGAAAATTAAAAGGGCTGTTTTTATTTTTTTTCCGGCAATTATTAGAATTTTTTTCCCCGTAAAAACCATCTTTGAACATCAACGAACATAAAAAAAAAGAATTTGTCAAGACGTAGTTGAGTTATGCGCTTACCAACACATTTTGCGATTCATTTCTATATTATAGAAGATGAATAAAGAGCAACATAGCTTTTACAAATCGCACTAAACTAATAGTTGATCGGGCTAGGTTGTGATATGGGACGGTTGATACAACGGCATCGTTACGCGAAAGTTATTGTAAATGTGCTCCCTCACCTGGAGCATTCACCTATAATGTAACGATATGGAGTCTAGCATTACATTAGTGAGGAAGGAGAACCGAGCATTGCAGTGTGCAACCCGTAATGTTACAGATTCGAACATTACATTGGTGAGGGCAGAGAACCGAGCATTACGGTGCGCAACTTGATGATAGAATTTGCAATATTTTGATACAACTTGTAAAATCAATGATATTGTGGAATCAACTAAATGCTCAAAATCGAATCTAATGTTAGGTATATACAGGCGAATGCTCGTCAGTCAGGGGACAGAAAAGTTACATTACAGGCAAATGCTCCTTTGCGTATAAGTCTCTGGCTTACAATAAAGTCGCGCCTAGGGAATCGGATAAAGTGCATGACGGGTGACAAATATGTAATATTAGACAAGCAAAAATCTGAATTTATGTGTAAATAAAAAATAAATCATCATCATCATCTTTAAGTAAAAAATTTCAATTACCTTACAACACTCTTGAATTACAAAAGAAAATCGTTCTAGGATGCGTAATGCAAGTCCTCCAATCCTAGAGATAATGGCCATATGTTTACGTAGTACCATCACTTATTCGCTTTTTTTGCCTCCTCATCCAATTTCTTTTTGAGCGACTCTGGCATCTCTGCCGGGGGTGGACGAGGCATCTTAGTATATACCTTGAAGCCGTCGTACACGAACCACTGCAGCCCCGTGAGGGTGCCAATCATGAAGATACGCAACACCAGGCCGCGCCAGATGCCCATGAAGCCCACGTCTTTCAGAATGCTGCCTATGGTAGAGCCTGGTTCCTTGTTTAACTTGGAGACCACCGTGTCCGAGGGATGCGACACGATGGCGCACAGCACGCCCGCCATGTACCCCGCCGTGAACGTCAGCACCAGTTGCTCGTTCTTCGAGCACTGCGCCCTCGGCTTCGGTGACACTGTTTTATACAACAGCTCCAGAATCCTCTCGAACGAAGCGAACTTCATCATGGTGTAAGGGATCTGCCGGCCCCACAGGGGTGTGAGACCTTTATAGAAGGTGCCTATCCCCTCCGTGCTGAGCATGTGCGGTACAGCCTTCCTCATCTGCGACGTGTAACCGGGCGTGGTTTGCATCCGCACCTTGACGGCTTCCATCGGCGACAGCAAGATGTCAGCGCAGAACTCTGCGGACGCGGCCGCGGCTAGGTACAGACTTGTCCTGTACACATACGCTGTCTCCTCGTTGACCAATTTAGAGTATCTATATTTGAAGTATTCATAGCCACCGAACTTGGCGCCGCCTTGCATTGTATACCCGAAGAATGTAGGCGCCCATCCTTTAACGAGATTGGCAGGACCGCCTTCCTTATAGGAGATGAGGAAGCCTTGGACGATGGACTTGTACTTACCGGGGTCCACCTGGATACGGCACTTGACCAGGTCGATGGGCGTGACGAAGGTGTGCGTGGTGCCGCACGCCACCATGCCACCCATCGCGCACAGAATGAAGAACTTATTGCTGAACATCTCGCACGAGAATTCTTCCTTCACCTCCTTACTCATTGTGTTTACTAAGTCTTTGTTTTATCTAAAATTTTAAGTAAGACGAGGAGAAATACTTCACGCAGCACAGTCTGATCCGGTGTATTTTCTATATAATTTCAAAAAAAATATACATGGCGTGTGTGGGTAAATGTTGGGATTACTTGTCAGCAATCAAACTGACTGTTTGTCAAGACTGACATTTATTTTCTTTGTCGGTGGTGGTCGGTGGAGTGATTGATACAACCACTGAGGTTGATATCCTCTATCATACAAGTGGTTTTATAGTCACCCGCAACAAGACCCTGGATATATTTTTCAGAATAACGTCTGCTTTGGCCTTTTTCCATCAGAGGGATGATACAGGCTGACAGTATCAGTAACAGATGATTTGTGCCTTGAGGTAGAGTCGTTCCAAGATTTGCTGAGCAACTCAGCAAATCTCTCGGCCATACCATAAATTCAGGATTTCTTGTCTTGGTGTCTTCTTGTTATGTCTTTTTTTTTTTTTTTTTTTTTTTTTTTTTTATCTTTTTTTTTTTTTTTTATTGAAATAGGGGATTCTAGTGGTTCGAGTATTTCGTCTCTTGCCCAACTCGGCCGACGTTTGTATACAATTTAGTACAAAATATTGCGTACTAAATAATATTAAGATTTTTTTCCATTATAACACACTTTTTGTAATCTTATTTTATGATAAAGCAGACTAGATGACAAGGCAGACTAGATGACATGATGCTGGTGTCTTGAATAGTGGGTAGACTTCTAGTGTGGGACGCAACCTTTGCGCCTTCTCATGTTCGAAGTACAGCAGGCTTTGCCGGTGCTGCCACAAATACTCGCCGCGTCCCGTGCGAATGCCTGTCTAGGGTCGCCAGCCAGATTCAGGTAAGAGGTTTACCTGAATAGCAACTTTGAATCACCGTTGACACCTCATACAGGGCGGGTTCCGCTTTAGGATCACATCGATGTCACCTCAGGTGTCGTGGACGTCTAGCAGCCACGCATGCGACACGCAGCTGCTCATTCTCTGCAGACCATCGGTACAAAGGGCGCCTTGTGAGCTGTGCGGGACTAATTGGCTACAGACGCCAGCGGTCTAAGTGGATACGTCGAAACGTATGTATCGGTGGCCTGATAGTCTCCATTGACCCACCCCGGTGCCGAACACACGTTTTTGCTGAAACCCGATTTAAGTCGGATAAACTCATCGTGATAGCCCAATCCTCCAACATTTCAACTCTGGGATCAGTAATCGGGGATCCTCAGGCCGCAGATTTGGCTTTGAGATCCTCGAAAAAAAGTGTGGGGCGAGGTTGGTACCGGCTAACTAACTGAACAAAGAAACTCTCGAAGTCGGCGAGACTCTTTTTGGGCGAAAAGAATGTCCAGACTGTGACTATGGCATCCATGAGGGCGGCAATCGAGCCATGTCCTCGTAACGCGTTCCCGCCGATGATAGCCGCTAGACCACCAAGGCCTCCCTATCTCGGGAGGGGACCAAATATGGTTCAGCGACCACCACCATGTAAATCAACCAATACGCAAAAATCTGGAGCATAAGATGCTGAAGACTGTTACAGTGATTAATATTTGAAATCTACTTTTAATTGTACCATGTTCCTATTTATCAAGTAAAGGAATTTACCTGTTAATGCTTGTAATTCTCTCATACCTATATGTAGTATAGTAGTGCTGGGTACATCGTCCTCACGTATACGAATTTATTAATGTATGTACCTATATAAATATTGTATAAAACTTTTTTTTAAAAGAGTAAGTATGGAGTTTCTTGTGCGTTCTTCTCCATAACAACCTACATTTCCGAATGCACGGTAGAATCAATTTTTATTAAATGTAAAATTTAACGTTCAAAAGTGCCACATAATGGCCTACTTGAAATAAACACATTTGACTTTGACTTTGACTTTACCTTTTTATTATTATTGATAGGCTCGCGTTTGACCAATAGTCCATCAGTACTGGTGTAAAAATTCTGTGAGATGACCAGACTTTAAGTGAAAGCAACCCAAAACTTATAATAAAACAAATCATCGAATTAAAAATTTATTAATTTCATTTTTGTCCACTTCGCCTTACAACTAAGTTAAAATAGTTCTTAAAATATTCTTCACTAAGAAAACTAAATATTTTATATTAATTTTAATATTTGTATACACATATTTACAAACAAATCTATTGCATTGCTTTTTGTACTTTTTAGAGAACGATTAATAAGTGCCAAATAATTGTAAAACATATAAAAAAATAACTCACAATAATGTGTGGCTTAAAATAGATCACTGATTGTTAGAACTTAAAATCTGAAATACGAAAATAAATTATTGATTATTTAATGTCACCTTCCCTATTATTGCTGGGGATGGTCAATTCTAATATTTCATTCAATAACATCTATCGATGAAATCAGTCGTTCTAGCAAACAAATTAAAATTGTGTATTTTATTTAATTTTTCTTCATCTATTGCAGTGAACGGAAATAAACATTTATTTCCGTTCACTGATCTATTGCCGTTTCCGACAGCGGATTTTGTATTCAAATACAATATCAATATGTCAATTTTCAAATTGAGATACAATATGAATCTTTCGAAATCGATGGGCATACGAGTGAATATAGAAAAGAAGTAGGATGGAAAAAGAGACCTTAAATAAAATTAATTCCCGTATCCGTGAGAATAAACTTATTCACTGGCTTTCTATATCAATGGCAAATTAACTTGTATCATTATTATTATAAAATAATGGATTCTATGTACGATACAAACATCGAATATTACGTCGATCAGTATAATCGTCAACTAACTACGTATTATGCATTCAATCTCACACAAATTATGTAATACTGCCGACGAGGCCGCGCTACATACGAGCCGGCCTGATGGACACGTGTGGCTATATGTTGTGGGGACGGCCATCTTGCTAAACTTATGAATAAAAACCTGATCAAAATAGTCGCAGTCAATGAATCGATCCTCGCATTTCAACAATACAACAATTCCGTCGACACACTTTATTTAGTTAAACATTAAACAGAACCAGTCTATCATTTCAATGACACATCAGTTTCAATAGGTAGTGAGACTTCATCGATACATTCCAATCGGTAATCCTTAGCGATTCATTCGACGAATCGATTTAGACACTTTTACTTTTATAATTTACATACGAATTGGCAGTCGTTGAATATTCTGGCAGTGTTTATAAATAAGGAGTATATTTACAAGTCTCACTACTGGATACTAAATAAGCAGTTACAGAAAGCGCCTTCTCACTGTGTGTCGGTAGCCATTGGTGAAGCGATCGACACCGATGACATTCATTCATTCGTTGCCTGTTTATGATGCGTTGTGCCGTTAGCTGTGTCCACAATTGTGACGTTTCGACGGACAATACGCCGTAAAAAATAAGCATGACAAAAACGAATACCTGACACATAGCAAACTACGGACACTAGCTCCATGTAAGCTTACGACGATAATGTTTATTTATATAGGTACACGATACACGTAACTTGCATAAAAGTGTGCAAGTAGCTTGCATGTATTATGGCATAATGGCATGCAAGCCACTTGCACATTTCTATACAAGTTACTTGCATTGTCACCTATATGAACAAACACTATCGTCGTAAGCTTACATGGAGCTAGTGTCCGTAGAATTGTTACGTCGTTGTGTCCGTCGGATTGTTACAGGTGAGTTCGCAGTTCGAGTGGCGCTTCCTGTAGCCGGCCTGCAGGCGGTCAGCGCTTGCTGGGCGCCACGCGCACGGACACGTAGAGGCGCAGCGGCGCGGGCACGTCGGCGTGACGGCGGGACCGTCTCCGGCCGGGCTCTGGGGGCGCCACGAACCGCGCCTCCAGCTCTAACTGACGCTCCATCGCCGTCTGCAGCATAAACAACAATCATCACATCATCAGCCTATTAATGTTCCCACTGCTGGGACACAGGCCTCCTCTCTGTGAGAGGGAATGGGCCGTAATCCAGCAACGCGGGCGCAGTGCGGGTTGGTGGATGTCACATGTCTTCGAATTTTTGGTTCTAGGACATGCCGGTTTCCTCACGATGTTTTCCTTCACCGTTTTAAAAGCAGTGGTGAAGAAATAATTTACACAAAGTAAAGCGCCTGCCTGGGTTCGAAAGCACGACCTACAACTTGTAAGTCGCGGCCGATACTACTGGGCCACCACTGCTCTCAACTCTCAACAACAATCATCGTCATCATCCTTTTATTGTTCCCACTGCTGGGACAGAGGCCTTCTCTCTTTTTGATAGGGAAAACAAGATTAGTCTGAGAAAGCACACTTTTTAGATGTCAAATACTACATAATCAAGCATGTACCCCCAAGGCTTGCGGAGGTATTTATAGTACACTTTCACCAATTATTGACACAAGTCTAGACTACGGCATGCTTCTGAGAAATTCCAGATGGAAAAACCCAATAATGCTGATGATGAGCACCAGGGTGGTTTTAGTGTCGTAAAAATATGGATGGCCTTTTGAAGGTTTCCCCTCGATAACAAAAAAAAAGTGTACAATGATGTGTATCAACATACCTGACTCTTCAAATGTCTCCTGAGCCTCAGCGCCCACGTGCCGTCCCGCTTGGACAGCACGAAGTCCTTGTCGTGGTCTCCGTAGGCGATGCGGTAGTGCGGGCGCGCGCCGCCCTCGGCCGGCACGAGGCGCAGCAGGGGCGCTCGGCCCCACGTCTGCTGCGGGCTAGCTGTCACCACGATCAGCTCGGCTTCGGGCTCCAGGAGGGAGCGACGACCTGGTAGACAATCAAGGTGAAGTTAGGTAGGGTTTAGCTTTCAAAACATACCAGACATACCTGTCCGTATTTATGGCTGTAGGAAATATTCGCCAAACATCGCTAACATACAAATACCATCACGCCTGTTTTACACGAAAGGTTATCAGAGGCGCATCTATAGTACACCGAGATTTTGCCAGTTATGTTTAAGTCCCATGTAACAGGGGGCGCGCCTATTCAGGGCTACTGCTGATAAATTCCAAATATAAAAACCCAATAACACTTTGCCCGACACGGGAATCGAAACCAAGACCTCATGCTCAGCACTAGCGCTAGCGCTTGCGACCATGAAAAGACCTCAAAAATATTTACCAGATCAATTAGATATACTAGACTAGGTTTTTATAGCAAATTGACAGTATAGAGATTATTCATTTAAAAACCAGCCAAGTGCGTGTCGGGCCACGCGCATTAGGGTTTCGTAGTTGCACAATAATGCGGACTAAGAAGAGGGCTTTTAGTTGCTCACACATACATTTTATAAGTTGATCGACTATTACTCGTGAATTTGTAAAGCCTACTTAGCTGTGATAGGTTTCCTTTTAATTTATTTATATGTACTACTGTCGTGATTTTTGCACATACCCTAAAGCAACCATTTATTAGCTGGGGGGGGGGAGGCACACTTGACTCCGACAAAAATTTGCAATTTAAAGCTAATTTTACGCAAACGGATGAATCGAAAAATGGTTCTCACAGACCCACACCATTTTTGAATGGCATATTCAACGATACTACACACAAAGGTATAGACAAAAAAAAATACATCGCCACTTTACGTGTACAAGGGGAACACAATTTTTTTCTTGATTTTATTTTACTACTTTGTCGGTGTGATTAATATGTATATCCATGCCAAATTATAGCGTTCTATTACTAAGAGTCTCTGAGCTAGGCTGCGGAAAAACGGACAGATGGACATGGCGAAACTAAGTGTTCCTTGTTGACTACGGAACCCTAAAAATGACATTGAACAAATTTAACTTGGATTTAAGAGCATGCGATACTTACGGCGACTGCGCCTCTTGCGTTTCCTGACGATCATTGTACCATTCGCGAATACTATCGCCTCATCCGGTGCTCTTCGTCTTCGACCGTTCACCTGAGAAGAACAAGTCGATAACCATTTAATATAGCTGTAGTGTTTTGAGAATAGGGGAGCATTAATTAATTACCAGTCAATTACTATCGCTTATTACCTTGGTAAGTTTCCCAACCCTTTAAAAAACCCCACATCATCAATAATAATAATTCCCAATAAAAACTACACTCAGGCAAACACCATCTTAACGCTGTGGTATAAAATCACTCAAATCACTTTTTTTTGGGTGACTATCCTTAACGACTGTCAAAGATGTGGTGTGGTGGTGTGGTGTGGAGTGGTGTGATTTTGTGTGTTTTGCTGTGTCTTTAGTGTGCACTAAATAAATGGCTTATCTAACTATCTATGTACAAATGACAGTCGGGACCAACGGCTTTACGTGCTTTCCAAGGCACGGAGGAGTGTCGGTATGTTCAGATGGTCACCCATCCACGGTCCTACCTCAGCAAGCGTTGCTTAACCTTGAACATCGACCCGTGCAGCTGTTATTATTTATCCACGAGCTCCTCAAAACATAAATAAAATAATTTCCTTCACGCGATTCAAAACTCACCTTACAACTGAAGCAACCTTCAGTGGATATCAAGTCTTTATCTCCTCCGATCTTGTACTGGTCCCTGACGGGGAACACGGGCGCGTCTCCGATGTCATCAGGAGGGAGCGCTCCGTCCAGCGCCGTGAGACAGTGTCCAGCGCCCACGAGCTGGTAGCCCGCGGGGCAGCCGCACTGGTAGGACTCGCCGAAGGAGTTGCAGCCGTACAGGCAGCTTGCGGTCGCACAACCGCCAGCCAACTATGGAAACAAGTTTTAGGTGTTAGTTTAGTCGTGAGTAAGATTGTTATAAATAATCAGGTTGATCGTTTGATCCCGACGATGTAATCCTTAAAAGGAAATGCGGACGAAGAGCTCTAACAAAATTTTCCAAGTTAAAATTCTTTTCAGGGTTTTTGGTCTTCTACTCCAATATACCCTAAAAATATTTTACTCCAATATTGGACCGTAATAATATTGGAAGACGATAACATGAGAAAACCTGGACTTATATACGAGTATTTAATATAAGTTTGAAATCGCCAAACCAACTTAAGCCAGCGTGTTGATTAATGCATTCAACATTCACAGAGAAGGCATTGTATGAAGAGAGGCCTCTTCACCATGTCCTACCTGTAGACACACGGCGTGGCCGGCGTCCCAGCCGTAGCCGGACGGACAGCCGCAGCGGTAGGCGCCGGCCACGGCGAAGCAAGGCGACGAGCCGCACGGGCCGGCGGAGCACGCGTCTTGTGGCACACACACGCCGCTTGAGGACCGGGTTGTACCTGAGAAACGGAATATTGAAATCAGCTTATCAACTTGTTAGTTATAGGGACTACTTGCGCGACCCTTATGGGTAGCTAGCCGAGCCATTTATTAAGTATGACATAATTGTTATTTAACCTAGTGTTAGCAACTAACTCTGAGTAAAGTTTTCGCCGCAACTGGATCTTATAAAATAAATTAGGGCTATTGCTTGTTTTCGAAATCTGCTCCTTGATTGTGCAACATACTCGATGTGTTGTTGTTGTTGCATTCGATGAATAGATTTGCATCTCATTTCAGGACTAGAAAATTTGCGTATTACATGTTAAACATGTAATGTAGCAAAACAATATTTTATTAATGTAAAATTTCCTATTTTTAACACAACGCCATCTCTTAATTCACCCAAGAACTACGTTTTCAATGACGACGACGCCTAAAGCAATGAAACTCTAACTAGCATGTTACACCCTACTTAGTTCCATTCCACGACACCTTCACCAATGTAGCGCTGCTTCTTATTCTGTGACTTATACGCTTGGGAAAATATAAGTAACTAGTTCATGGTTGTTTTCCAGCATAAAATACATGCCACAGCCCCCAAAACAAAGGGTTTCACCTCTGAAGAAGAAGTCAAACTCCCCAACAGAGAAAAATACATCAAGTAACATACCAGCCGGACATCCCCCCTACCACCTATGGCTCCACCACACTTTATGACATGATGGCCGAACTTCAAGAGACGGCTGAGGACATAACCCGCCCAATAGGCGCGCTATCAGTCGCTTCTTGACTCCTTTACTTGTAAAGGAACCACAAAGATACATGGTTATTTAGTTCTCTTACCAGCAGGACAGTCGCAGCGGTATCCGCCGGCGTAGTTCCTGCAGGGCGACTGGCAGCGTCCGTCGTCGCACTCGTCGCGGTCCATGCAGCGCGCGCCGGCCAGGTCGAGGCGGAAGCCGCGCGGGCACACGCAGCGGAACGAGCCCAGCAGGTTCACGCACTTGCCCGGCGGCGGGCACAGGCCTTCTTCGTGGCACTCGTTCACGTCTGTGGGGAGGAATAATGATAGTGTGTCAGCGACACTGCCACACTTGGAGATAAACCTGTACCTTATGCTCAGCATTAGCGCTTGTAACAGCTAAACTATCGAGGCAGTGAAGAGGCACAATTCTTATCAGTCTGTTGTTGCAGTACTCTCGGGAGCTCTGCATCAATTTGTGACCTAGGTTGGATTTGGTGTATTTTGATCAGATTTTCTCGGAATATCATTTTGTATTCACTCAAAGGATTTTGTGTAATCGTATGGCTATGTAAAATATAACCACAAAGGCACTTCTAGCCTTGCTGAGAGTGCTAGATAACGTAGTATTACTACAAATGCAAGATAAGAGGTAGACAAAAAAAGTCAGAACCACTCAAAACATAAATGCAACTCACCGACACAAGCATCACCCCTCTTCTCGTACCCATCTTGACACGAGCACTCGTAAGACCCCTCTGTATTGCTGCAGATCTGCTGGCAGGTGTGCGTGCCTCGCTCACACTCGTCCACATCCCGACAATTAGCTCCATCTTCATCCACCTCGTAGCCAGTCCTGCAGAGGCACTCGTACGAGCCTTCCGTGTTCTTGCAGAGCTGTTCACAGGGAGGAGGTCGCACGCTGCATTCGTCGATGTCCGCGCAGACGTCGCCGGCTGCCTTGTAGCCACGGCCGCAGACGCAGCGGAAACTGAAGAAAAAAAATATTGGTGATTGAATTTTAGCTTGCTTGGAGCGAGACTCATCAACTAATCGCAGCATTTGGTCCTCCTTCCGTATCTAGAATTGGCGCGACCCCAGTGAAATTCGACCATAAAAAAAATATTAATTATAGACAAATATGCACTGCTGTTAAATAATTAATTTACCAAATCTGTTATGGCACAATCTTCTTTTGTGTAAGACCAGAATCAGGGTCCGAAACTACTAATTTAACTATGGTTACAGCACTTCCGTTCGCCAATAAAACCCTTAACCATACAAAAGCAGTGAGACGACTAGCACAAAAAAAAAACAGAAAAAGAACTAACCTGCCAATAGTATTGACACATCTACCAGGCGCGCAGAGCCCTGGCATGGCAGCACACTCGTCCACATCAAACATATCGATTCCATTCCCGATCAGTCCGTGGTTCTCTCCGGTCAATCCAGGGATGAGCGCATTGCCTCCAGAACCTCCGATATTTCCACCCAGGTTGATAGGGGAGCATAGTTCTAGTCGTTCAGGAGTGCCTGGTTGGGGGCAAAGCTCGCATTCTGGACCCCAAGCGACACCAAGGGTGCAGCAACATTGAGCCCTGGTAATAGGAAAGGATCCGTTTATAAAAACAAATAAATGTAATTTCTGACTAGAAATAATAAAACCAGCCTGCAACTGGCCCACTGCAGGATAAAGGCATTTTCTCGTATAAAGAAGAAACGAGCCTCAATCACCACACTCGCTCATAGCGGGTTAGCGATTTCAGGAAATATTAACTACTAGCTGACCTGGCAAACTTTGTTTTGCCATAAAAACACCAAACATTTATCTACCCTTCCTACCCTACCCTACCCGACCCTACACTACCCTACCCTACACTACCCTACCCTACACTACCCTACCCTACCCTACTCTACACTACCCTACCCTACCCTACACTACACTACACTATTAAAAAAAAAAAAAACGAAAAAACCATCTTTGAACTTCAACGAACATTTAAAAAAAGAATTGGCCAAATTGGTCCAGGCGTTGTTGAGTTATGCACTTACCAACACATTTTGCGATTCATTTTTATATTATAGATAAGTTCAGGTTTCATCATGACGACTTTAACTTCACAATATTTTTATGACTTTTTCAACCGAAACGAATACAAGAACAATAGCCAGTTAATCTGAAATCAATGTAACTTACAGCAGCATGAAGTTGATAGGTATTCGTTATTAACATCAATTTTTAGATTCAACGATTTGAATAAACTTTAGTTACCTAGTAACATGTGCGGGAGGAACGGGCGTGGAAGCGATGGCTCTTGGCCACGGCTCCGGCATACAGCGACCTGATACCAGGGATCGGTGGCACATGCCCGTGCGGTGATCTGAAACATTATGATATAGAAATAGATAATACACGAAAATCATGCAATGTAGTTGTACAAGTGAATGTAAAAAAACGTTTCTTTTGAATATAAACCTTACTTCAACTGAATAAGGTTCATAATCATATGAAACGCTAAAACTCCACATACTCTTCTGCTTTTGGATTTTTTTCTTTTTAGACTTTATATCTCAGAAATTTCGTATTTCTAAGTTTATTGTTCTCACCGATACAAGCCATGCCATCATCACTGGGCTGGTAGCCAGCATCGCAGTCGCAAGCGAAGCCTCCCTCGGTGTTGATGCAGACTCCTGGAGAGCATCGGTCAGGGTCCTCTGAACACTCGTCGATGTCCTCGCAGGCGTCTGGTGCGTCGTGAGCTGATGATGTTCTCCTGTAACCTAGGATATCAAGAAGGTTTTACAAAACTCAATACGCAATGCATAGCTGTACATTGGGCTCCTTCAAGCCCTAATGCCACAACATCCGGTCCCCCATCTTTTTACCCGACTACGGTGAAGCCAATAGGAAGGGCTATGATTTTAGCAGACTATGTATGTATGTTTGTATTTACGTATGTTCCTCCTTAGTGCTTAAACTATTCATCCGATTTTGATGAATAAGGTGTCAATCGATTCGTTATTATAGCCCGGGTAAGACAGGCTAAAAAACCCGACTGCTTAAAATGCGAACTAAAAAAACGTAAACAAAATGAAAATCATGCTGTGCAGTCGGAGGATACATATTCGCGAGCTGGCTGACCAAACACATTACCCTCCTTCGGCAGTCGGGTAAAAAAAACCGCATTCGGGTTACAGTTTTTAATTAAACTTTTTGCTTATTGCTTGTTAAGTTCATCGGCTCACTTAGTCTGGCGATCTACGGCAACGTTTGCCAATACGCAATAGATCGTGGATTTAGCAAGACTTGTAGGATAAGGTGCGATAAAGTTAAGTGTACAAACATGTAAAGACCGCGAATCCTTTAGTGTTGCACTCGCTGGAAGATTAACTTTAATGTAATTGCGATTGGATAGAGTAGGTAAAGTAATGTTTCTCAATGTTTTAGGTTTCGTAACACTGATATTCTTTAGAATTGCCTGAATTTTCTGCCCAGCATATAAATAATTGTTTACTTCTTCTGTAATATAAATGCAGCATTTTGGGTGAATAGGTTCTTACCTTCAGGACACTTGCAGATATAAGAGCCTACGACATTCTCACAAGCATGAGGACACACTTTATTATCTTGTGCGCACTCGTCGATGTCCTTGCAGTGCACGCCGTCCGGTGCGACCGCGTAGCCGTACGGGCACGTGCAGCGGAACGAGCCGGCCGTGTTGTGGCAGCGGAACGTGCACATCGCGCGGCCTTCTGCGCACTCGTCTATGTCTACACATGTCTGGAATAAAGGTTAAGGAGTGAGGTTAAAAAACCGGGCAGGAAGATCGATCGATTGATTGAATATCAGCTGGATTTCTGTAACCGATGTGAGAGTCAAGATAGACCATAGATTATTTTGAGACGATCAATATCGAGCGAACGATGTCGATCGGCCGTAATCTAGTTGCGCCTTTAGGAAAGATAAGCGTTACTGCTGATTAATCAAAATCCCTTGTCTATGACAGCATTTCGCAAATTACAAGGACGTACAAGGAGACCCAACCCCAGCTAAACTGGTTCAGTTCTTCTTCATCTTTGTCCAACCCTCTCCGGTTGGACAAAGATGAAGAAGGACTTGATAACCTACTTCAACTTTTTCTGGTCTATACCTTGTCTGGTACCAATAGAGGCTATGACGTTAATTTTCATCAAGATATTGCCACATCTCACCTGCTCAGGTCCCTGTGTAAATCCAAAGTTACATCTACACTCGTATCCTCCGGGGGTGTTAGTGCAGGTTCCATTGCCGCAGATCCTGGGGTCTGCTGCGCACTCGTCGGCGTCCACGCACACCAGCCCGGTGGGGTCCAGGGTGTAGCCGGGGGGACACTCGCAGCGGAAGGACCCGTCCGTGTTGATGCAGCGACCTCCCTTGCATACGTCTGGACGGACCTTGCATTCGTCTAAGTCCTGGGGAAGTAGAAAAGTATTGTATTAAATAGAAATACCGTGTTCTGTTTGGAATGATAGCGATTATTTTGCTAGGACGCATAAAGTTTTACGAAAATTGACATGAATATGATATGACTTGTATCTGATTGATGTGATTGAATATGTCAACAATTGAATAGAAGACTTTTTTAAACAAATTCTCGTAGAATGTTGAACGCACCTGAGTTAGATTCGGTCGGCCCATTCCACCTTGACAAATTCGAAGGAATTCGGGAGAATCAGGGGCCGGACAACGTTCACAATATCTACCCCAAGCAGCACCTGGTGGCAAAAAATACATTCAAAATGTAGATTTATTTTAACACGACATTTTATATTTAAATTGGTTTTAATCAGCTAAGGAGTGGCATTTCCTGCCGAAGACTATGTTTCTTGAAAGCTCAACAATCTCGTCTTAAAATCAAGAGTGAATAAGTTACTTCTAGGTAAGCGACTATTTCACTATCGACCACATCATCGCTTACCATCAGGTGAGATAGTAGTCAAATGCGAGCCTCATTAATAAAAACATAAATTTTGAAGAACATTAATAAACTTGTTGGAACTCGTCCTTGCAGCATGATTATGAAAAAACTTGAAAAAGTTCACTGGCAAATCAGTGCGTGTAACCTACATGCACTGATTTTCCAGTGAACTTGTTGACGATATTTCATTGAGAGCAACGTGGGCCGCCCCGAGCAATTTCATATTATTCCTACACATACAACTTGAAATGACGATAATAGTGCTAGTTACCTTCAGAGCAGCAACACTCGGGTCTACCGAGCTGCAGAGGCCTGGCTCGGTGGCATCGGCCGGAGTCCCACTCGTCGTAACAGAGCTCTTTTCGTTCGTCCACACAGATAGCAGCTGCCTTGTCGAACCGCCAGCCGGGAGGACAGTCGCAGACATACCTAGACAATAAAAACTTTGTAAATACAAGAAGAAGCTTAGAAGCTCAGCGTCTCTGGAACTCTCTACCACAGTCCCTACGTGATAGCCCTTCTCTGAGTGTCTTCAAGAGGAAAATCGAGGATCATTTTCTTTCGGAATGACATACTATTAGTATATGTATATAGGTATATATATATTTTGTACTTATGTATGTATGTATATTTATTTTATATTATTCTAAAATTGTACACTGGACTACTTCGTTACTTCCTTTTGTCCCCTTTTGTAACACTTTCTATCACTCTAAGGTTTGCTAGTAGAAACTCTTAGAGTTAAGCTCGCCTTTGTACATCAACTTTATAATCACTCATGTTGTATATGTATTTTTTTTGTACAATAAAGAATTATGCTCAAAGCTGCTCACGATGGAGGACTACTGTGGACGCCCTCTGCACCCTGCTAGGGGACCATAAGGATCTTAAGTCAAGTCGACCACATCATCGCTTACCATCAAGTGATGGCCAAACGCGAGCCTATCAAAGAAAATAAAAAGTAAGAGAAGAAAATACTCATAAGCAAATCAGAAACATTGTTGTGCCAGCACTTTGCCTTGACCTATTTGCTTTTGCTATTAGACTATTGGACACATCATAGTCATCGAAACAACTTAAATCTTTAACCACTATCTTCTGTTCAGAAATGGCTTCTTTGGATGATGGGATGCTGTAAATTCTTGTGAAGGCTGTCCTTACACAAAAAAGAGTAACCTTACTCCTTCCAAGCTTAGGAGCCTTATTAAAAAAAAACCTCTGAGCTGTTTAGCAACTGATTAGCAGATTCTTATATTATTATTTTTCATGATAAGGTGTTAAAACTTACCCTCCATTAAAGTTCCTGCACTCGCCGCCAGCACACACGTACTGGATCTCCTTGCACTCGTCACGATCTACGCAGCGTCTGCCGACTAGTCTCCAGCCAGCACCGCATGAACACTCGTATCTGGAGAAACAAAGCATGTCAGTAAGAAATATTATAACTGCAAGCTGGTCAAAAGCAGACCTCAGAGTCATCATCGTTATTTCAGTTGAAAAATATCCATTCCTAGACTAGTTAAGTTGTTACGGGTACGGCAATAAAAATAGAAAATTACAGAATCAAATTGTCATAAAATAAATTGCAAGGATTGGTTTTGTGGTAATGTCCATCTAATGAAGATTCGTTTTAGGCAAGCGTGCTTCACCGTCGATCACACCATCGCTTACCATCAGGTGGTAGTGGTCAAATGTCAGCAGTAAACATTATCTCTTATTGTAAGTGCTTTCAAATTAGAAGACCAGACTGGAAAAGTGTGCCTAAAATGGATGCTGCAATGCCTTTTGGACTTGCAAAGAACTAGAACCTTATTAAAGACGTATAGGGACTCACCCGCCATTAGTGTTAGTACAGGACGGTGACCCATCCCGTCCGCAGGGATGCGGCAACTCGGAACATTCGTCCACATCGCGACAGTGTCTCGCGTCAGCCGTCAGCGCGTAGCCAGCCGCGCACTCACAACGGAACGAGCCTACTGTGTTGCGACAGCGGCCGTTGCGGCACACCATGCCGCCTTCGCGACATTCGTTTATATCTGGGGAAAGGGATAAAGTGTTCAGGCATCGTCCAACATTCGAATGTATTTGGAGCCATTTTTTTTTTTATAGGACGTAAAATTAAAACAAAAAGCTCTTTTTCATGGAATTCATATATGAATTTGGACAACACGTCTATTGACACAGGTAGACAGAAATAAGATCCCACTCACCAATGCAATCATTGTTGGCACCAGGCTTGAACCCTTCATCACAGTGGCACATGTAGGAGCCGGGCAGGTTCTCGCACGTGCCGTTGCGGCACATCGGGCGCGGTCGGGAACATTCGTCCACATCTCGGCAGACGTTGTCGCGGAGCGTGTATCCTGGCTTGCAATCGCACCTGGAGAAAAAGTATTAAATCAATAAAATTGTGGTGCAGAAAGTAAAAACTAAACCGAATTCTAAAACAAAACACTACAAAGCGAAAAATTGCTTTCTTTCGGAAGTCGGTGTCTTTGGAACCAATTTTTTTTTTTGTTTTTGACGCAGACTCCCGAAAATAAAGTAATTTTTCGCTTTGTAGTGTTTTGTTTTGGAAGTCGGTTCAGTTTTTCCGTTAAAAAGTTTATTTTTATCCTTAATAAAATACCTTATATTACAATGATAATCATTTATAGCCAGAGGGCTTCTCATAACAGTTCCAACAAGCCTAAACAAGACTGGGATACATTGTTTTATTACGGATTGCCAGTGCCTACATCTTCAGTGACTTCATCACCAGAGCAGTTCAATGGTACCATGTTCTGAACCGAACGTTTGGTTACTTTTTTTGTTGTTTTGTTGCAACACTGTCAGCTCACTGTCATCGATTTGACAGCTTTTGATTGGGTTGACACTTGACTCGTAGAAACGCAATCGTCATGGCTGGACGCGATACCGGGTTCTCGTTTTGATTATATTGTTATTGTTAAATAATCAACCCATCGTTATTGGAAATTGCGTCTGCCATTCGCGGGTGGTATTGTGCTTCGCCCGGACATGGGTATTTGGGTATATTTCGCGCACAGCGAGGTGTTTTCGTGTCGGGAACGTGTCTCGCAGTCTGGCGGGAATCACACCAGATCACGTTTGTTGTCCCTTCCTTATTATATATACTTTACCCTACACCGCCCGGCCACACGCGGGATTGGACACGGGACCAGGAGACCACCACGAGGACAAGGGTAAGTGTATAGTCGTAAGTATCCCTTTCCACCTGTCAGACAGGAACCAGTATATCAAAGAACAGACCCCTAGCTGACCGCTGCTGCGTATTGCAGTTTCGCGGGTATAGACCTGGTAGGATCCAAGAGGCGCAGTCTTGCTATGGGCCCCAGTGTTGGCTTGGCTTTGTGATCCCCAGGCCTGTATTCAACATACCATGTTCCATTAAAACCAATTATTTAATTATTATTTTTCACAGTCTTAACTATTCCCGATATCTTATATCCAAAACATCAGTGGCCATCTGTGGTCTTCTTTATCAGTTCCACTTGATCAAATGATACTTTCTGAATGCTAATGCTTGCCATGTTGATGAAAAAACCAAAATCGCTATTTGTTCCTTTGCCTATAAAATTTGAGGACTTCCCTCGATTTCCATGGGATCCCCTCATCAGATCCTGATTTGGTGGCACTTCGAGAGTAAACCCTTTCAAAAAAAACATATGGTCGAACATAGAATGTCCTCCTTTTTGGCAGGTCGGTTTAAACATAAGAACTAATGCGGCTGAGCAATAGTCTTAAATTCCAATTTCATAAGAAGTTTTAAATTAGCCTGAACTTCATTTAGTTTACAGATAACAGTGATAATCATAATTTTACCAGCCATCTGTCTACTGCAAATAACAGTAGAATTTAGCGTCTCCCAAGAGTTATTTACTGAGTTAGAGCGGTTGCTCTGTGGCTAATTTATTGATCCTGCTCACACAGACTGTTATTGTTAAATTGTAGCTATTCACGTTGGGAAGTTGGCGGTCTTATTCTAACCATAAGTATATCGTCGCACCGCAGTAAAGCGATATTATTTTAGTTTTACCATGTCGTACCTGTATGATCCAATAGTGTTCCTACACTCGCCGTGCTCGCACAGCCTCTCGTCAGCACATTCGTCCACATCCTCGCACTCGTCCAGCGAGGCCGTGAGCCTGTAGCCGGGGGGACAGCGGCACTCGTAGGCGCCGGGCAGGTTCACGCACTGCGCCAGGCCGCGGCACGGTGTGCGGTGGAGCGCGCACTCGTCGATGTCCCGACATAAGTGGGAGGTGTTGTCGTGTTCGTAACTGTGGATAAAAATACACAGTAAGAGAGAGACATGCTGCAGGAGAGGCAGGACAGAGAGATACCTAATGCCTGATTCCACTAACACTAAGAAACACGTAACAGCCATGCTGTACGTGGTTGTTAATTTGGTATTTTAGAACGTTGTTTGAATCTACCGTGCAATAGTCTCCTTCTATAGCTCGTTGTATCATATTAACGCTTGGATAATTTACAAAAAAAATAACTTACCCATGATCACATCCGCACTGGAAGCCAGTCGGCGTATCATGACAAGTACCAGGCTTGCATAGCTGCGGCATGATGTCACACTCATTGATCGGCTTGGTCTCATTGGTCATAGGGTTGATGTACTCTCCGGGCTTCTCCCCGCAGAGCGCCATGTGCTCGTGGGAGCCCTTGTCGGGACAGGGTTCGCAGGGTGCTCCCCAGGCCTTGCCCACGGAGCAGCAACACAGGTACTTGGTTTGCGGGACTCCGGCGGCTCCGGTGCAGCGGCCCGTGTCGGGTTCCCAGTCCATGTAGCATTGGCGTTGGCGGACGTCCACACATTCCTCTGGAGATGAGAAACAAACATTGTATTAGTGGGCAGTTTTAAATTAATCAATCTTTGAACTGTGCAAGCGCAGTTTTTATTTTAGTTGTTAGAGCTGGACTACGCCGAGAATCGAAAAAATTTAGTAAAATACAGAGCGAATTTTTTTTTAGGAATATCGCAACTAATACAACTTGGTGCTTAGATGCCATATGCCAGCCAACCAATGACGGTAAAGAGATACACGGCAGGGGTGTAGTAATCCCAGAGATAAATAAATCATCTTAATAAACAGATATCTTTAGGCAATATTCAAGTGAACTCATACTCACTTCCATTAGGCATAGCCACATAACCCTCGGGGCACAGACACACATAGGACCCCTGCATGTTCCTACAAATCCCCGGTCCGCAGATATCAGGCCGGGCACACTCGTCGATGTCCTCGCAGCGCTGTTCATCCGCCGTCAGCTGCCAGCCGTCGCCGCAGGTGCACACGAAGGAGCCGAAGGTGTTGGTGCAGGTGCCGTGCTCGCAGAGGGCCGGGTGTTGAGCGCACTCGTCGATGTCAGCTAGGGTTACTACGTAGGATGGCTGGAATAGGAAAGAAAGAAACTTAGAATTAGTTAAAACTCTTTTATTGGTTGGATTTAATCGGCTTTGAGGTCGACACTGAACACATAATCAGCCTACAATTTTCCCACTAATAGGATAACCAAGCGTAAAAAAATATATTTAAAAAAAAAACAAAAAACCCGACTGCTAAGAAGCGAACTGAAAAGACGTAAACAGGAAAAAATAACCTGCTGTGCAATCGGAGAATACATCTGGTTTTGGTGAGCCATCTCGCGAATATGTATCATCCGACTGTACAGCATGATTTTCTTCTTGTTTACGTCTTTTTAGTTCGCTTCTTAAGCAGTCGGGATTTTTAGATTCTTTGGATTAACTTTTATTCTTCTTTTTTGTCTTGCATAGGATCTTTGATGTGATTACTTTTTGTTGTATTTTTATAGTTCTGGACCATTTTATGTTCATGTTACACATTGCTACACATGGTAATGTACAAACTTAACCTAAACACTATAGTTTGGAGATGAGATACTTACAGGTTCTAGAACGGGTTGGTATCCAGGACCGCCGGGACAAAGTTGTCTATAAGCTTCAGAGCCAGGCTCCGGACAGAGATCACAGTAGTTGCCCCAAGCAGCACCTGTAAGCAAATCAAAATACCATTAGCGCTTACCACCGCGAAAAGCGGTAAACTGTCGAGCAATGTTGTTCTACTTTTTTTTTGGAAGAAACTTGCCATAATATTACAAAAAAAAAAGACAAAAGATATTTATTTCAACTGGGCCACAAAGCGGCACTTTTGAATGTCACAATTTAAATTTAAATGGAACTTTATTCCCAACCTCTGTGACTCTTGAAAGCCAGATTTAACAGTTGCGGCCTCCGGCAAAGAACCGAGGCAATGAAGCTTGACGACTCCCGGAAAAACGTTTCTATGTCGTGGATTCCGCAAGGAAATAAATTAGTAAAAATAAAAACTTTTACGTACCAACTGAACAACAGCAAGCAGCCATGGTGCCATCTTCCGACAGTTCATCACTGTCACGACAATGTTCGGCGCCAGATTTCAAGTCCACTTTACCATAACAGCGAGCTTTTCTTGCATCTAAAACAAAAAACATTAGTTTTTTTTTATCTGAATGACGTGTCAACACACGAAAATTTAACTTATGATTGACAAAACATTTCTTTATTTTGTTAGATTTGTTGCAACAATTGTTAGATTTGGTGCAAAAATTGTTAGATCTGTTACAGCTAAAAGTAAGATCTGTTGCAACAATTGTAAGATCTGTTGCAACAATTGCTAAGATTTGTTTCAACACTTATTAGGTTGGTTTCAATACTTTTAAGGTTCGTTTCCATAATAATTGTCAGAGTTGCCTTGGCTTTGCCTACAGTATGACCAAAAAAAAATTAAGAAAGTTTCTATTATCCATAAAGCTTACCGTAACAAGCAGTGCCATCAGAGACGAGCTCGTAGTTGGGCGGACAGCGGCAGATGTAGGAGCCCTGTGTGTTGATGCACTGTCCGTACTGGCATGACTGCGGAGACTTGCACTCGTCCACGTCCGTGCAGTTGAAGCCGGGCATCACTGGGAACAAAGCGAAGTTATATTTAGCTGAAAAACGTAGATAAAGTAGAGTTTGGCAAATACTCAACCGCAGATTCATCAATCACAGACACTTTTGGAATTATCAAGGAGTGTGCTAATCAGACAGATGAAACTATTTACCCATTCCAAAGTACTTAGGTTCTTATGAAGAAGCGTGTACAAAAAACCAGAATTAAGAAGAAGATCCATTTTTAATTAAAAATCAAATATTTTTTATGAAATAATTTCAGTCATATTAATTATCAGCACAATTTATTGATCTCAGTCATCATATCATTTTGAGTACATTTTAAAAGATCGTATTCTATAGGAAACCCGTAGAAAATACCAAGCTACCCAGTATCTATGGCAATTAAAACTGGAACAAAGAATCTATTCGTTCCATTTTATACCATATTGCTTTAGACACAAGTTACCAATCGTGTTTGTATACTCACAATCATCAATGCTATCAGACTGGTAGCCCTTGTCGCAGATACATTTGAACATGCCGTACGTGTTCACGCAGCGACCGAACACGCACACATTGTCGAACGTCGCGCACTCGTCCATATCTGAGTAAAGAAGGAGATTCAAATTTTATTAGAATAGATAGACAAGAAGAAATTATTCTTCGAAGAAACAATAAATAAATAATATTTTTATTGCTCCCGTTGATACTGCGGCGATATTTTTATTTAGCCCACCCTGTCCCACATCTGGGCACCGGCAAAGATTTAATACTAATTAGTGGCTAGTGATATTTATCGTTGACATAAGCGGCTTCTTCTTTATCATCTTCATCATCTTATGCAAGTCTACAGCTGCACAAAAACCTCTCCAACTTACGGCACAGCAGTCCTATAAGAGGCTTTCTTTAAAAAAAAATTGCCAGATCTATTGAAGATGTGGCAGGGAAAAAAATATCTTAATCTTGAACATGTCTGAAAACTTCGTTGCAGCCGAAACACGTTTAAGTACGGCAAAGCAACCTCTCCACGGTAAAAGGTTACTTTGCCTTACTTAAACCTTTAAAAAATTAAAAGTCGCCAGGTTAAAATTACACAGACAATTTCAGTTGTAAAACTCATTAAAATAATATAAATAAGATTATCTGGGATAAAACTATTATTTAAAAAAAACTGTCCCCTTACTCTAATCTTTTACCAGACATAATTTTATTAATTACGACGCACTCTTAACCTCATTGCTGATGACGTCGACATATTCTGTTGCTCTTTGGGTGAATTCGAAAGAATAGCTACCTATAGAATTTGTTATGGTACAATCAGTAGAACTATTTAATTTTTAAGGGTACTACATTATCGTATTGGGTCTAGCCTGTAAGGATATTGTATGTTTTGAGTGAATAAATAAATAAATAATTGTGTATTTAATTTTTAAATACAATTTCATTCCAATTTAAGTTTAGCCCCAAACTATCGATGACAGTGGGCGTGGCTAAAAACCTCAGATGTCAATTGTCAAATGTTTCACCTCAGCCCCTTAATGCTATTTAGTTCAATCTTCAACCACTCTCATCGAATATCGTCATCAATTAGGCTGACGGTGTCTTTCAGAAGATGTCTAAACTTTATAATGCCTGACCAGGCTGTGGCTATTACATTTCCTCAAACACTTACCGAGACAGGACCTGCCATCAGGCGACTTGGTGAAGCCGACGTCACAGTCGCACTCGTATCCTCCAGGCGTGTTCGTGCAGTGACCGTTCTCACACAGAGTGGGATCGTTCGCGCACTCGTCGATGTCCACGCAAGAGTAACTGCATCAGAAAGAATTGAGACCGTTTTATAAATATGGAATATAAAGTAAAAAGTTTTGCAATAGCTGGACGACACTTTTGCAAGTGATCTTCCACTTGGAAAATACAACAACATATCATTGACGTCCATTTTATTAATGTCAGAAAACATAATCGCTTTGGTAAATGCCTAGACCGGACGTTTCTGTGCTGCCACCTGATCATTTCAAAATACCTTCATTGCTTCGACATCATCCGTGAATTTCGGATACATAATAGTTTATAATAATAATAGTTTAGTTTATAGTTTATTTGTTTATTTTATGCATATTTCTCATGTCTCCTGTGCGGGTCACAAATAAATATGGTTCTTTCTTTTTTCTTTCTTATATTCGAACTTTTGGTAAAAAAAAAACTTGAATAACTCATAACACTTACCCATCTCCCTTATATCCCGTATCACAAAGACACATAAAGGATCCATCAGTGTTGGTACAAGTAGCTCGTGGATGACAGCCTCCATTGTTGGTAAGACACTCGTCAATATCTTCACATTCAGTACCATCGCCTCGCCATCCGTCACGGCAGCGGCATTGGAAGGAGCCCTGATTAAAAAAAGCCAATTCATCATCATTAACATCATATCAGCCGAAAGACGTCCACTGCTGGACATAGGCCTCCCCCAAGCGGCGCCACATTGACCGGTCCTGTGCGTCCCGCAACCAGCGGAACCCTGCAACCTTCACCAGGTCATCGGTTCACCTTGTGGAAGGCCTTCCAACGCAACGTCTCCCGGTTCGCCGACACCACTCCAGAACCTTTCTGCCCCATCGGCCATCCGTTCCGCGAGCAATGTACCCTGCCCACTGCCACTTAAGTTCGGCAATTCTTCGGGCTATGTCGGTAACCCTGGTTCTCTTGCGGATCTCTACGTTTTTGATACGACATTTAACATTTCAGCATATATGAGAGTTATTTGTGGTGTTTTTCATAGAGGGTAACCATTCGATCACGCAAGGAAACGCCGAGCATATAGCCCTCTCCATTGCCCTTTGAGTGACTTTAAGCTTTCTGATGAGGCCCATTATAAGCGACCACGTCTCAGAGCCATACGTCGTCACTGACAACACACACTGGTCATAGACTTTCGTCTTGAGACACTGTGGTAAGTTGGTCTAGAAGATACGCAATTTTTTATTGAGTTTGAGTATATAGTTTGATACAGAGAACGCTGCTGCCCGTTCTCTGGTGTGTCCATTCGTCGCCTCTTACGTCACCCACGGGAAGATATGGGATGGTGCCAAAAGCCAATTAAAATAAGTATTTAAAGAAATTTTTAAGTAGGTCTGTCCAAAATTTGTAAAGTTATGAAGTGATGTACTTTTGCTAGGACCATCATAAACATTAGAAGGACCTTTCCCCATAATAACAAGTGCAAAATAGAGAGTGTTTAAAAGCACTGAGGCAATTTCTAGCTTTATAGTAGAATAAAATTACTCAAAGTCTAAATCATAAGACTTATCATGCGGAATCGTTGATAACATCATCTCATCACTAAACCTCACATGGAAGGTCAAACGCCAGTATTACAATCGCAAATCTCAAAAACATTATACTTACAGGTAAGTTAATACAGTCAGCAGCAGGATGACAGTCGCAGGTCCCGAGCTCGCACTCATCATCGTCAGTGCAGGCGGGACCCTGCTCCGGCTTCACGCTGTAGCCGTCGGGGCAGCGGCAGACGAAGCTGCCGATCGTGTTGTGACATTCACCAGCACCGCACAGGTCTGGCACCTGGACAAAAGAATATGTTAAATAATTATTGTAAAGAGAGAGTCCGAATTCTGGGAGTTTGTTCTCACGTAATCTCTGGAACCAATACAACTATTCGAAACAGTCTAAAAGGTATCAATCAATTTAGAAGATACATTATTCCAGATGGTTATAGGCTGTGAACTATTAAGACCCAAGCAAAGTCGGGATTGGCCACTAGGGTTTAAGCATTTAATTGATAGAAGGAGCTTTGGAAAACTGTAGCGATGGACCTACGTTAAATAGTAACTGTCACAATCATAGCATAGCATCACGCCTGTACACCCGAAGGGTTAAGCAGAGAATTGTCTATATTACACCCACATTTCAAAAGATGTGTTCAAACCCCTTATAGGTACTAGAGAAAGAGCCTATTGCCATTCATCGTATACAAATCCAGACCCCGAACTGTTAATGAAAAATTCTACATTACCAATAGCAGTTTGTAGTAACCCGGGAATAGAACTTAGGCCCTCATGATTAGCAGTAGGTAGTGCTTTCGACCACTGACCGAACGAGGCCAACGAATCATCTAAACTGTTCGGTACTACATGTATATCTCAACTGAAATGTTCATGATACTTACATCAGCACACTCATCAATATCCTGGCACGTGGGCTTGGCTCCGTCAGGCGAGGGCAGCAGTCCATCGGCACAGGTGCAGACGTAGGACCCGGGAGTGTTGCGACACTCTCCTCCTCCGCAGGGACGCGCTCCCTTGCCGCACTCATCAATGTCACGGCAAGTGCGACCGTCTGCACGGAGGTGCCAGCCGTCTCTGATAGACAAAGATTGTATTTACATGAAAAGTTACTCAGAAGAAGTATTTTTATTTTTTTTGAAAATATATTCCTACTCATATTAAGCCGTGAGCACACGAGCACAAAAAGAAAAAAGGGTTAAGTTGTAAAAAGAAGGAAATCAAACCTCGAAGTAAGTTAGGCTGGTATAACTATAGTGATTTGATTTTGTGACGTAGAGTTTGGATGGATGTGTGTGTGGATTTGTAGAGGTATATTTGTTACTTAATCACGCCAGAACGGCTGAACGGATTTGGATGAAGTTTGGCACATAGATAGATTATAGTCTGGAATAGCACATAGGCTTTTTATCGCGGTATAATGTTCCTTTGGGATGATAAAACACTTTTCACGCGGGTGTAGCCGCTGGAAGGAGCTAGTTCCTTATACTTTCTTACCACACCGCTACCACTACCACACCACCACTACCACTACCGCCACTATTATTTTAAAATCTGTGGCTTTCTGTCCACAGGTTTGTAAAGAACCAACAGCTAGATAAAAATACTCGTAAATAGCGTTTCGTTAGCCAAGAACAAACCAAAAAAGGAAATAATCGCAAGAACTAAATGGTTGTTTAACCCTAATGGTTTTTCCTACTAACCTACAAGTACAATGATAAGACCCTGGCGTGTTGACACACTCGTGCTGGCATCTGGTGGGGTCTTCCGTACACTCATCGATGTCTTCACAGTGAGACTTGACAGTAGACTGGGCGTAACCTTCATCACACACACACTGGTATGTGCCCATCAGATTCTCGCAAGCGCCGTTACTGCAGATACCTGGAGAAGGTTATTCGGCTTATTAGAGTCCTCATGATACTTTAGTAAGTATTCCGAAAATGTATCTAACACTCTTATTATAACAAATGTTTGCTAAAAGCTGGCGCTTGCCTTCTTGCGTATCAGGATCGAAGGATCCGCTAATACTTAAATATTTGTACGCCTTTAAGATCAAATATGGCTATTCTAAAAATTTATTGGAATAACCTGCATGCTCTATCATGCGCACTCATGTTTAAACAATTAAAAAATCTGAAGTTGAATCCTAATATGAAGAAAAATTACAATGTTCTTACCAGAAGTAATAGAACATTCATCCACATCCTTGCAGGACAGTCTATCGGGTGCCAGTTCCATGCCAGGTCCACACTCGCAGCGGAATGATCCAGGAGTGTTGACGCAGCGACCACCACGACACAAGCCTCGGGTTTCAGCACACTCATCGATATCTACGATGAAAGTTAACATTAGCACAAACAGGAAGAATGAAGACAAGAATATAGACGAGGAATCTTACTTCTATTGCTATAAATACTGCTATTATAAACGCAAAAGTTAAATATATGTTTGTCACTCTTTCGAGCAAAAACTGCTAATCTTGAAAAATACATCAGTATAACACATAGGCTATAATTTATAAAGCTAAAGGGGAAGCACTAATTCCTCGCGGGCGGAGCCTCGGGCGGCAGCTAGTATTTATACATTGACCCCAAGCAACATGGGAAAGGGATAAAAAAAAGTCTAGCAAATATGGGCCTTAATTAAAGTTAACTTACCAACACAAACTTTGGAGAAGTCATCAGACTTGTGTCCGGGGTGACAGTGGCAGGTGAAGCTGCCTTCTGTGTTGCGGCACTCGCCAGACCCGCACACGCCGTCCACAATCTCGCACTCGTTCACATCAACGCAAGTGTGGTTCTTTGAGTCCTGGTGGCAAAGAAAGAAAGATAGTTCTAATCTCAACTAGTTAAAGCACATTTTGGTAACAAAAACTTTTAAGAGAACACAAACCTTTTCATAACCAGGGAAACAGTCACAAGTGAAGGTTCCCACCAGATTCCTGCACCGTCCATGTCCACACAGCCCAGGGAAGGCCGCACACTCATTGACCTCCATCTGTCCAGGCACCACACCCGGTCCACCAGGGACCTTGTGCCAGTTGTCTCCTGTGATGTTACCCCAGTTATCTCTAACTCCGGTATCGTAGTCGTATTCACCACCATTGCCACCGGTTTCGCCACTAGTACCACCCCCATGGCCATCGCCTCCCCAGATGATGGATCCATTGCCTAAGTCTCCAGGACGGTCCCAGATGGTAGGACCGTGTGGACCAGTGCCTTCTGCGATGCAGAGGTTGCGGTAGGAGTCTGTTCCTGCGAGGACATAAAAGAATTTGATTTGGACAACTTTATTAAGAGATGCTATTGCATTAAGAATGGAGAGGTTAGATGAATTAAGATAAGATATTCTCTTTTAAAGATTCTATCATCATTATTAACACTGGATGAAGACTTTTAAGATTTACATTTACTAATTCTCAATAAGTGACATAATACTATAAGAACTTACCCTTCTTAGGACAAGGTTCGCATCTGTGGTCGCCCCAAGCTTTACCAAGAGATGAGCAGCAACACACGGCCCTTAAGACTTCGAGCTGCAGCGGACTGGAGCAACGGCCTGCGATGAAATCAGTGTAGCAGTACTCGCGACGAGTGTCCACGCAGCGGTTTCCTGTAAACCATGTAAGATATTAGAAAATTATTAGCTATTGTCACCAAAAAAATCATACAAACTTTTTGACAAAACTTTCTCGCGAATTCGTTGCAATCCAGGAGCAGTGATGACTGCTATGAACAGTTTTCTGGCTTAAAGCGGTGGGTGGCAGTAAATAATAACCGGCATTTTAAAGATTTGCATAGTTGGCGATAACCAATTAACATAAGGTGGTCAGTCATCAGCCAATTCACCAATCAATAACATAAAAAGTACATACCAGTAGTATCAAGAGCAAGGCCAGGTGGACATTCACATCTGTAGGAGCCGTCGGTGTTGACACACGTACCACCGACGCACAGCTCGGAATCTAGTTGGCATTCATCCACGTCTCGACATGTAGCTCCGTCCAACTGTGAACAAAGACCTTATTTTAATCAAATGTGCTCAATTTCATCGTAACCGTCGAAAACTTTCGAAATTTATTAATTGAGTAAGAAACAGATTTCGTTTCATGAAATAAAGACTCATCCAGACATTTAGGATCCTACCTTTGCAAATCCTTTAGGGCAAGGGCAGTGTTCAATCTCGCAGGGTTCACAGGGTGAGCCCCACGCCAGCCCCACGCAGCAACAGCACTCCTGGCGCAGTAATGGTTGGCGGGCGGCTGACTCGCACTGCCCGTCCACTACGCGTCGCCAACAGGAACCACGGCGGTTGTCTGGAAGAAAGCAGTTGGTTATGACGAGGACGATGGTATAGTATTTATTTTACCAGATTTGTGTATCTAAACACCCGAAAGAATTAAATCCGAAAATATATAAAGTTCTTTGGAGAGCATTATCATAATATTGTAAACACTCAAGAAAATGGCTCCAGGTTAAGCACCTGGAGCCATTTTCTTGAAACTTTGTTATAACTCATCTAGTTTGACAGGCAACCAACCCCAACATAGTTGAAGTAGACGGTGATCACTCAAGAAAATGGCGACTAAAATATCATAAAAAATACTTTTAAATCCAATATCGCAACGAATTTAAATATTTTTTAAATAATATATAAGAACATGTACTGTTTTCCATCCGGTAGTTAGAAAGCAGATGGGCAGTACTAAAAAGGAACCTAAATATTGATGGACATACCAATACAGTGTTGAGCGGTGGCGTCAAGAACAAATCCATTTTCACATTCACATTCGTAGCTGCCGTGAGAGTTGATGCAGCGGCCGTTGTCGCAAGGGTTCGATTGTTCTAGAAAATCGTATGAAATATTTAAACAAGTTGATACAATTAAATTCAAAGAGAAAGGATTTAAACGATTTGTAATTAAATTAAACAACAATTACTCCAAATTTTTGGTAACAAATATTAATATCCTATGGGACAACCCTAACTTTCAGAACCAATATTCAAACGTAACGAAAAAGGCGCAGGCATTTTAGAAATGATTGCACATTCCAATAATCCATTCAAAAACCCGTCACGAATTTAACTAAAGATTGAATTACAAATCATCAGTTACGAAAATTAATATCATGATAATATTAAGCAGTGCAATGAGATCGAATTGCGTGAAATTAATGTTCAATTATAAATATTGCATCCATACAACGGATGGTTGGTGACCAAGCTCGAATGTTGGTCAAATGGTGCTAGTCCAGGGTTAGGATGCCCGATGGATGGAACATTATGATGTGTTGGCTTGTCACACAAAGGTAGGTAACCTGTTCCGACGGGGATCATAGGGGGAATGTCTCCCCGATCGTATTCCTTGACGATGAAAAGAGTCTCACCCTCGCATTCGTCTATGTCTCGGCAGATTTGTTCGTCGGGTTCGTAACGAGTTCCGGGTGGGCATACGCACGTGAAGCTTCCCAGAGTGTTGCGGCACTGACCGCCGGTACAGTACTGGAAATAAAATGATATTGTAAGGAAGAAGAAAAGAAATAAAAAGAATTGAATTCATTAAATATTCTTAAAGTCAGAAAAGTACCATCCCATGCTTGCCATTGTTCCAATTCTAGATGGTAATAAATAAATTGCAAATGTAGAACCATACTTACGGACTGGTGCATATCACATTCATCGATATCCCTGCAGATGCCATCGTCGTCGGGATGGAACCCAGGGTCGCAGATACACTTGTAGCCTGGCTCTAAGTTCTCACAGGTGCCGTGAGGACAGATGCCAGGAATCATGGTACACTCGTTGATGTCAATCCCGCCGTTGTCTTTACTTGAGCCTTCGGGGCAGAGGATGTCGTACTCCTTGCTGCCCCGTTCAGGACAGGCCTTGCAAGCTACACCCCAGCCTAAGTGGAGACCTGAAATTCAAAACATTGGTAGCATCAAAACTTAGTTTAAAATGCTTAAACAAATTCTTTACTTTTTCGGTTCGGAGCATTATGTGCAACATAGTATTATAATCTAAAAATTACCTTTACTGGAACTACAGCAGCATTGTGATCTAGTTACTGGATTCTGTCCTGGTAAAGTACAATGTCCTTCTTCATATTTCTCGTAACACAAGTCTTGGACCTCGTCTGTAAAGAAACATCAATTACCAATCTTTAATTCAACAAAAACATTCGTATATCGCATTCTTCTCTTTTTCTACTAAGTTAAAGAGTTTGATCGTAACCACTACTTATACAGTAAGCAACAAACTAATAATAACTATTCTAACCAAGACATGTCCTTCCATCATTGCTAAGTGAGAAGCCAGGCAAGCACTCGCATCGGAACGATCCAGGCGTGTTGTGACAACGTCCATTCCTGCAGACGCGTTGTTCCGAACATTCATTGACGTCGATACATGCACCGCGGTCAGGCGTGGGGCGGTAACCAGCCTCGCAAACACACTGGAAGGATCCTTCACTATTCACGCAGCGACCACCCTGAAACGAAATGGAATACTTGAAATAGATGTGGTCCAAACATATGTCCTTGAGGAACGCCAATTTAGACATGAATCTTTGGTGAATGGAACTGCTTCTTATGTCTATCATAACATTTTAAGATGCTTGTAACAAGGTATTAGGCTCTTCTTTTAATGCAATACATTTATTAAAAATCTCTAGAAAAACCAAACAGAATAGTATCAAACGCTTATCCTAATACTAACCTGGCAAACGCTTTTGTCGGAACACTCATCAATATCCGTACAATAACCACCGGCGGTGATTGAGAAGCCTGATTCACACTCGCATTCATAGGAGCCTGGCGTGTTGCGACAGCGACCGCGGCGACAAACTCGTGGGTTGTCGCGACATTCGTCCACATCGCGACACGCATGGCCTGTCTCTGTTGATTCGTATCCGGGATTGCAAACGCATTCGTATCTGATGATTGGAAGGATGACATGAGATTAAAAAGGGTCTACCTTTTATAGCAGAACTTTTTATGTCATAATATTATTATGCATAACAACGGATAGCATAAACATCATTTCGCAGAAAATCGTTTGGCATAACCCCATTTATCATACATTCAAACTCATAATTTTGTAAGTCAGAATCATCTTTAGGCATAAATTTCATATCGATAGGCATTAAAAGGCAGAACCATCATATCGCAGAAAGTTCACAGTCAGAATCGTCTTTTGGCACACATTTCATATCTATATTAATTGAAATACTGATCTATCACATTACAGATAATTCATAGTTAGAGCAATTTTGTATTTTTTACCATAATAAAAGTATGGTAATGGTAAAAAATACAAAATTGCTCTAATTTTGTATTTTTTACCATAATAAAAGATTTATTGAACACATTTTTTTTGGTTTTTAATTCGCTGTATGAAGCATGCAAACCTGCAAACAAGCATACACCTGCATGCATGCAGCAAGCATGCAGCATGCAAACAAGAATACACAATGCATTCAGCAAGCATGCAGCATTCAAACATACACCATGCATGCAGCAAGCATGCAGCATTCAAACATACACCATTATGCAGCAAGCATGCAACATCCAAGCAAGCATGCAAGTGAGCATGCAAGCAAGCATGCAAGTGAGCATGCAAGCAAGCATGCAAGTGAGCATGCAGCAAGCATGCAAGTGGGAATGCAACAAGCATGCAACATGCAAGCAAGAATGCAAGTGAGCATGCAGCATGCAGCAGGCATGGTTTGTGTCACGGCTTTGGCGCTGCGGGGCTCCGGCGGTCCCACGCGAGCTTATCGTCGCAGATGGTATAATAACGCTCGCCGCCGCGGCTGAGGCTGGCCGGTGAAGCCGGCCAGCAAGCCGAAGCTGCAGTGGTTATTAAACCACCTGCTCCTCAGCTCGCAGGCCGCCTCGTCCCTACGCGCCTACGCGGGCTTAAATTACACTCTAGGAGTAGGGCAGACAAGACTACGTGGAGTCGGTTTTGCAGCGATTCGTTTCTGTCACTAACTTTTGTAACACAACATATTGACTTTTTAAGACAGTATTTCAATTGTAATTTAAGATTAAAAGTGCTATTTTATAGAAATGCCTAATAAAATTATTCCAAATGAATTTCTCCCATCTTCATAATATGCCAAGAGAAATTATTCCAAATAAAATTCTGCCTTCTTAAAAGTAAGCCATTGTAAATTCGGACTTAGAAACATTCGCCAAAAAATAATTATATTAAAAAAAAATATGCCTTAAGAATATTCGTTTAAAGAAGATTATGCTAAGTGTGTTATGCCCAATAAATTTCGGAGTATCAAGTTTCTGCCAGATAGAGGGAACCCGATTAAAAAACATTTATTGATTAAATTTTTGCCATATTTTACAATGAACATTTTTGCTTACCCTCCATCACTGTTTCTACATTCTCCGTTCGTGCACATGCCTCCGTGCGTCGCTTCACATTCGTTTTTATCACTACATCTCAATCCACCTTCGATCGGATCGAAGCCAGGTGGGCACCTTAAAAAACGATAATTAAATTTATTAATTTTATTCCAAACTCTGAAAGTATCTTTTAAACGCAAAGTAGTTTTAGAGGTAATTTTCTCACCTGCAATCAAATCCACCGGGTCTGTTGATGCATTGTCCTCCTTTACAATACTCGAGAGCACATTCATCGATGTCGATACAGGTCGGATTACCATCTTGCACTACGGATTCAGCACCATCCCAGCAGTCACACTGGTACCTGGGAAAATAAAAACCATTTTATCAACATTTATAATAGCAATATTATCAAACACTTGTTTGACTGCAAGATTGTCAGTTTATCCTCCTTGATTATTTTGACGAGCTCACCCTTTATCCTTGTCCACACAGGTACCGAGTCCACAGATGCCGTTCCTGAGCATACACTCGTTGATCTTGGCAATCGCTGGTGGTTCGTACGAGCCACCACCACCTCCGTCTTCATCTCCACTGCCTCCGGTTACGTTGCGGCGCCAGTTCGGTGGGATCACACCGCCACCACAGAGATGAGTCCATTCAGCTGGAAACAACACTCATGTTAAAAATTCTGTATCAATCGCCAACTAACAAGTCAATACCTGACCTGTTAGTGCTTGTAATACTTTATACCCTTAAGTAGTACAGTATTGTTAGTCTGGGTGCATTGTCCTCACTTATATGAATTAATGCATGTATGGAAATGTTGTAAAACACTTTTTTTTAAGATTAAAGGTGAACGTGGACCTATCCGCGCCGCAGTCATGGCATTTCCTCAAGGCCCCGCGCAATCCGCAAGCGCCGATCGGATGGATTCCACCAGCGCGTGCGGATGACGACATCACATTCGGCGCGATCGATGCTTGCGGCGAGTGCGATGCGGGCGTGCGGAGACGTCATCCGTATCCGAATAGAAAATATTGTTCAAAATGATCGGAAGTGGATACGATGCGTGCGGCGCGTTCGGCGCGTTTGGCATGTTCGGCGCGGATAGCGCGGGGCCTTGAGTTATTGCTATGACTGCGGCGCGTGCGGCTCCTGCGGCGTGGATAGGTGCGCGTTCACCTTAAGTGTGGAGTTTCTTGTCCGTTCTTCTCCATAACGACCTAATTTTCCCAATGAACGGTAGAATCAATTATTATTAATTTAAAATTCAGACGTTCGAAAGTGCCGCTCAATGGCCTAATTGAAATTCAGAATTTTGACTTATAATTAATTTTTTTTTGAAACTCGTGGCTAAATAATAACAGCCGCACGGGTCGATTTTCAAGGTTAAGCAACGCTTGATGAGGTCGATCCGTGGATGGGTGACCATTTCAACATACCGAGTTTCCTCCGTGCCTCGGAAAGCACGTTAAGCCGTTGGTCCCGGCTGTCATTTGAAGATCTTTGACAGTCGTTACGGGTAGTCAGAAGCTTGAGATCTGTCACCAGTCTTGCCAAGAGGTATCGTGTTACCCAGTTACTAGGTTGTGGAGGTCAGTTAGGTAGTCGCTCCATGTAAAACACTGGTACTCAGCAGAATCCGGTAAGACTGGAAGCCGACCCCAACAATAATTGGGAAAAAGGCTAGGCAGATGATGTCTTTTACTTAATTTTGTCTATTCTAGCGAGTCCCCTAGAAGTCATCGCATCGTTTTGTAAATCAATAGATACCGAAAGAGTTATTACAACAGAGATAAGTATTGCAAAAAAGACAGGTTAGTCTTTTTGGTGACCTATTTAGTAGATCACTGATATCTTACATTTTCTAGGTTTCGTTTTTCAATTTTCCAGATTCATATAAGTAAGATTCCATGAAGGTATCCAAATTTATATTTTCAGCAGTTTCTTCTATTTTTTACTTTTACTTCTATTGAATACTCACTCGATCCTCTAGGCGGGCAGGGTGTGCACATGTCGCCCCAGGCTCGTCCCATGTTGTAGCCGCAGCAACAGTCGCGGTTGGACAGCGGCATCGGCAGCCGGTCAGCACACTCGCCAGTCTCACTCATGTAGGTGAAGCAGCTACCCACTCGGCCATCTGTATCAAACACAAGGCAATTAATAAGCAACTAACCTCGTTCCAAAACATAAATCGCAGACGTAGACAATACAGCCACCAAACTAAGATAAACTGGGCCGCCCATATCAACCGCATCTCGCTGCAACTTGGACAAAAGTAGCCACTGACTGGATTTCAAAACACAAGAACCAGAGACGCGTTAGGCCTAGAAGGATATGGCGTGACGAGATAGACTCCGATCTAAAGGATTGATCAGATGTAGCAAAAGATAGCAAAAATGGAGTAACGAAAGGCACGCCTTTGCCCTGCATAGGAACACAACCGGCGCATAATAATAATAATCTGTTTTGAACACCTGAGGAAGGAATGCATTGTAATGGTAGTTCTACAAAATGAGTGATAAATTACCTATACAGAACTTCTTGTCTGGACTGGGAATGAAGTGTGGATTGCAGAGACAGTAGTAGTCGCCTTCTGTGTTTACACATTTGCCATTCTGTAAAAGAAATAAAAACATTAAATTCTTCTTCTTCTTATTTACAGGTCAATTTACCTCAAATCTTGTCCGACCAAAATATGGCCACCTGGATAGATCTGTCATTTATCCCGTTCAAATCTTGGAAAGTACAGGTGATTGCGCATGCTGGGCATATCCTGTTAAGGGGCTTCACACTGACACCATGTTTAGGATGGGCCTAGGATACCCCATTTTACTAGGTTATCTCTGCAGCGACCAACCTGGGCCCTAGGGCATGAATATCGGCATCTCGTAATATCGGAATCTCGGAACAAAATTACCGATATTTCAATTCCGATACTGAGTGATCCAATATCGGAATCACGAAATCAAGAAAATACCTTATTTTAGCTACTTGTGAAGCGTCTAACGAGAAAGCTCGGTTAAGCCCGTTGACTATGGTGATTAGTAGTGGTCGGATTATCTGTTAACTAACCGGGCGCTTATTTACCTAAACTTCACTTCATGAAAAATTATATGTGCCTTGACGAATGCGCCGGATTTAAACTCACGAGATTGCTAAAAATGTTATCTTTAAGAGTACAAGTATAGTTTCATAGAACCCATTGTAACAATGATATTTTCATTGAATAATGCTTTGGTTACGGGCATCTGCTGAATTTGAGACGCACGGGATCGGCCAATGTGATGACACTTGGGGGAGCTTATGTTCAACAGTGGACATCTTTTGGCTGTAATGATGACGATGATGGTGATGATGAATGCTAAGATAGTTTTCATACTTTTGAGAGGGCTGTTTCGGAACGAGTACTACCTTTCCTACCTATCCTTGTTAAACTCTACTTCAAATTCATAATGTGTTACTTAGTTGAAAACCTTTATTTATTCAAGCTTAATATTTTTCAGTCTTTTGCTTGTATTGAATACAAAATATTAGTCAATGCGATCACTAATCTGGATAAATAAACTTATCTACACAATTTGACTATGTGTCTCATCATCATTTCAGCCAAAAGACGTTCACTGCTGAACATAGGCTTTCCCCAGGAGACGTCGCCACATTGGCCGATACTTATACTGGATTTATAAATTATTATTACTGACTACGCTTATCGGTACTACTTTCAGATTAATCGATAAACATTTATTTTCTGGATTTTTAGCATTATCCTTTTTCTGAAAGACATGACTTCTAAGGCTCTGAAGGAAATTGTATTTTAATGTATTATTATAATAATATCTCATTGTAAGCGGACTAAGTTCTTATGAGAAATAAATTTCCTGACTTACATTCTTTTTTGGTAACAAATGTGCCCGATCACCCAGTCACTGGTGATTAGAGAGAGACACAATAGAAAATACTATTATGTCGCGGCATAAACGTTTTTTTTATTGTACTTAATCCAACCTAATACCGAATTTGTGCAAATTACAAAAAAAAAGTGCGATATTTAAGGAAAGTGCGCAATTCCGATCTAATATCGGCAATCAATATCGGAATTGAAAAACTTCCGATATTACATGCCTTACTGGGCCCGCAATCGATTCAGAGATTTCCAGATTGGCCACTGCAGTTCGAGCCCAGGTGGAAGATGAGAAATTATTGATGAAAAACATTAACGTTAATAGCACGTTGTTTTAAACCTATAATATTAAATTATTTCTTTCTTTTACTTCAGCAGTAGCCGTTAAAATGAAAACCATTGACTAAATCAATTTCTTCGATGAATACCATTACTTACAGGACAAATATCAGGGTCCTCACACTCGTCGATATCCTCACAGTTGTTGGTCACTCTATGTCTCCTCTGACCAGGAGGACACTCGCAAGAGAATGAGCCGATGGAGTTGATACACCGACCTCCTTGGCAGAGACCTGGGACTGCTGCACATTCATCTATGTCCTACAGAAGGAAACATGTTATATAGTAAAAACATTCAATTAACACCATCAATGATTGCTGTTGTTTGAGATTGGAAAGTGCAAGAGATTAATTGACTAAGAAAACAGCAAAATTGGTAGAAAAAATAAAAAAACAGCAAAATTGGTACAAAAAATAAAAAATCGCTAAATATGTGAATGATATATGTGAATGAATCCTAGTTAGATAGTTCTCAACTAGCAGTAGTTTTTTATTGTAACCCACATTATTTTCTAATACTGCTGGGCAATCAGATTAAAAGTAAAATTACTATTGAAAACCAAAAGTTGCTCAATGCCACAATGTTCACAATATTGTTACAGCATTTATTATTTCGGCAACCAACAATTGTATGTACTAGTACATGTTAAAACTAAGTTTTCTTATATCAAAGTTTAGTACCGTTAGGTTAGATTAGTGTGGTGTAGGTTTGTTACCGCTGTAGGAAACTTTTTGTTTACCGTGAAAAGCCACAGCTCCACGGCATCGCTAAAGACAATCATCAAAGTCAACAGTCTCCGTACCTGACACTCTTTAGTAGCCAAGTTCCTAAGATGTCCCGTAGGACAGTCGAGGTCTCCGCAGCGCTCACAGGGATGTCCCCAGGCCACGCCGACGGTGGCACAGCACAATTGTTTCGTGCACACCACGCCTTCTAGAGCCCCCGTGCACAGAGCTCCTCTGGTGTCCGTGTAACAGGGGCCTGGAAAAAAAACCCGGGAAATGTAGATCTCTTTATTCAATATTTTGAAACTAAGGAACTATGTATTATAAAATAATTCCGAAATCTTTAAGAATCTCAAATGCACAGAGAAACTTATATATATGTATATATATATATACGGAAACTCAAATGGTAGATAGAATCTGCTCAAATGTCATCTTTGTTGACATTCATTTACAGACAACGCTTAATTTTAAAGAAATTTAAAGAGTTTTTCTTTGGAAGGCAGATAAACCTTTATCTAAACATTCTTTTCGAAGGCTTTTTAGTAGCCGGTTTGTCGTCTATTCTTAAGGAAACGTTCTGCGGACTTTGAAAGCGTGCTCTATCGTTTCAAAAAAATGCAAGTTTCCTATGAACTTGCATTTTTTTTAAAAGGCACTCAGCAAGAGTTAAGCTTTCAAACACTAAGAACATTATCAGTTCAGTACTTCCAAAAATCCTCTTAGAACAACAAACCATTGTCCCGCTTCATAATATTAGTTGGAATACCAATAAAGAACGGGAGGAGATATTTGCTCAGGAGTGGGACAGTTCAGGTGGTCAAATAAATTGTTTAAACAGATTAAAACTTACCAGTTCGTCTGTCGATCTCGCACCTCGTGCCGGATAGTCCGTGGAAACAGACGCATCTGTCCGGAGCTATGCATCGACCGCCGTGCAGACAAGGTTCCCGACAAATTGCTGAAAAGAGAACCAATTAATGTGTTACTTGGACTTGACTCCAAAAGCCTACATCTACTCGTAAGGAACCGTCTGTAAATCTCTACATATCAAAATCTGTTTGATTATTGTCTCAAAGTCTTATATTGGTGGTATTAAGTACTTACGTTCAGTACAAAATTCGCCGCTCCAACCGGGGGCACAGGAGCAAGTACCGTTAGAACAAGTACCACCGTTCATACAGATTCGACGACAACCACCCGGCGTTCGTGCTGCAAACAATAAAACACAACAATAGCATAAGTGAACAAGAGAGTAATAAAAAATACTGAATTTGGCGGAATTTAGTCATTTTCAAAAAATATAAATATCGGCAATATTCGTATAATTTTTTTTCATAATGTTGTTTGTATTGTATTTCACATTTTTCATTATTTTTGTCTATTTAGGCAAAATTAAATAATAAATAATGGAAACATCGATTTAACGCACGAAAAGCATAAATTTACGTGATGATCTCACCTGGATACGGATAGAGTCCGCCACCTCCACAAGATGGCGCTTCGACTCCGCTTGCACATCGACACATGTTGGGGGCCACACAGGCGCCCGGGGAACCGCAATCAGGGCGGCATAAAGCTGGAAATTATAATAAAAAATCACGCTTAACTCTCCAATAGTTCAGGCAGAGGTATGTAGTACTGCCACATTTAACCGAATATTTAAAGCCCACATAATAAGAGGCAACCATACTGCTATTAATTATTCACAAACACCAAACTCTAGGCAGCTACTTAGACTTTCGAGTGAAAAACCAGTACCCTAAATTGACCTGGGCATAAATCTGGAAATAGAGCTTTCAAAAAAATTCAGCCGAAGTAGTAGACATCTTTCACGAAAGGCAAATATGTAACTAAATGTCAATGGCAATAAAACAGATAATGAAAATATACTTACGCACTAAACAAAGTAAGGAATTCGGCCGGGACGTCCATCCAGGACAGCAATGCGTGCTGTTGCGAGATCTGCATACATGAGGGCTGCAACAAAAATGATATTAAAAACTTTTGTATTTTAGATAGAAGCTCAGATACACCTATGCATTTGCTTTGTTTCTGCCTACGCATAACCAACTGAGTTTCTGGAAAAATAACCTTCTATCAACGAAACCGTCGCGACAGCGATTGATAAAATGTCAAAATGTATGGAATGCCCAGGCGATATCAAAACGGCGATATCGAAATGTAACGTGATCAATCCTATACATTTTGGCATTGCGACAGTAACCATCGCTTATAGAATGTAGAGCCTCCTCGTTGCGTTGTCCAGTCACACTAAGAACAATACTATATTATCTTTATCTTTATTATATAAACACACAGGATTCTTGATACACAAGAGCAGATGTACAAAATAACATAAGATATCTACATAAATCTACACAGATCAGGTAACCCTGTCTCCTAAACTAGGTAGTCCTGTATCTTAGGAGACAGAAACAGATATATTCACAAGTTTTCGAAAGAAACCTAAAAAGGGAAAACACCTCATAAATATCACACTTTAGTAGCTTTCTGTGATGACAATGATAGAGAAAAGATGACCTATTTACGCTTAGTCAGAATCCAAACCACCTTTTTGCACTTGCAAGCTCTTTAACAAAAACTATAAAATACTTGTTAGTACTCAGGCCACCTAGAAGCTCATAAACCTTCGTATCAACAATGCAGATTTCAGCTGCTTTTGTACGACAACTAACGAAGCGCTCATTAAAGCCAGACAGGTGTTGTTTAAGTCTGATTTATTATCTACGTCATTGTAAACATGCTCACAGCATCGAAGATTTATGGAAATTCACAAGTTTTTCTGCTACTGTTCGAATATAATAGTGCTCAAAAATTGTTACTTCTTCACCGACTTTGTATCGAGTCTTTTCTTCGCGCTAGATAAGCATTACTGACACAGTCACTAATTTGCCGACACCGCCTACCAAAAGGACTTGAAATGGTCGCTTTATCCGCAATCTTCAAATTATAACTATAACATATAATAATTACAACCAACAATAGGTACAACAATTTAGAAGATACAGTAGCGCTATTAAATGTCAAATTCATCGCCATCGGTCAATTAACACTTGCCAACGAAAATGTCTTAGCAACAAATTACGCTACAGTTAATATAGAGGAGCTTATGAACGATGATCCCAATAACCTTGCTCCTTGCTCCACGTACGACCGTATCTAAGTTGCACCGAATAGATTCTCCCCGCCTTGTTAAACTAGACTAATTTGTTCTAGGGTCAGAGAGTATCGCAAGTCCTTACACTGAAAACCTTGTATCGAAATTTAGTGCAGTAGTGCACCAATTATATATTATATTATCACTGTTTTGCTGAGTATTAGCTTATCATTCAAGAGCATTGCGGTCATTTCAACAATTTTAATGTTTAATATTGATTATAAATCGTTATTAATAAATGATTGTTTAAATGACCGCAATGGTCTTAATTTCACTTAATTTTTATATCTTAAGTAATATTAATAAACTGTTATCATCGATATGCGATAAAGTCGTTCCGGAATTAAGCTTGATATCACTTTGTTCTTAATTTAATAATAATAACGTCATAACCACGCTAAAGTCTTAGCAAACAGAATTAAATTTAAATAATATTTGCGCGTTCAACATAGCAAGTGATAGTTACCTCATCCTTATGTTATATTATCACAGCAATACTAACACGAGCGGTAATATCCATTAATTAGTCATTTATAATCTTAGTGGAGATAATTTTGTTTATCCATTGATCATCTTTAATCATGTTGCGACTAACCTCTGCTAATGTCATTCCTGTTTCTTTAACTACACTTCTATACAATTCATAATGTACTCTATTATTGCCATCATCATCAATACTTTTAAGTTACTGTTAACTTGTTTCAAATATTGTGTTTTCACTATCTATATCTTAACTACAAGTACCATCATTTAACGTTGCATCAACTCCAACTAGTAAGAATTGGCCAAATTCGTTTCAGTTACCATCATCCTTGCATTCGTTGATTGCATCCACGACCTTGGTTTATAAACCTGCTTCGTCATAGCCTGTCCCAGTGAACTCGCGGTTGGTTCCGCTATTGCCCTCTGCCCGACTCCCGAAATTATAAGCGTGAAAATCACCTACGCGTCGCCGCCCACGGTAAGAGTACTACACATCATGTATTATGTTACTGGGCTCTACCTATATAATATAGAGCAAATTAAGGAAGTAAAAGTAGTTTGTAGTTTTAGTTTGTACTTGCATCATATTATGTAAGACTTTTAACCCTAATCGTTCAGCAATTGTCTGAAAAACTGTCTAGAACTTTTCCTAATCATGTTTTGCACCTTTGTTTTTAGTAAACAACGGATTGATCGTTGTGGATTCCGATACACAAACATAAAAGGCAGCATAACGGACTGTATCGTTAGACATTTCGCGACATGATTAAAAACTTAAGTTACATACATACATAAACTCACGCCTTTTTTCCATGGGGGTAGGCAGAAACTACAGAACGCCACCTGCTACGATCCTTACATACTTCTTTTGCTTCACACACATTCATACATCTAGTCATACACACACGCCGGTTATGGGTACTGCGCACTTGGCCTTTCTGAAGAACATCACCTATAAGGTCTATGTATGTCTTTCTAGGGCGTCCCCTCCCGGCGTTTCCATTCACGTCTGCCTTGTAAATACCTTTCGTAAGTCGACTTTCATTCATCCTCTCAACATGGCCAAACCATCTTAACATACCCTTTTCAATTTTAGTCACTACATCTTCTTTTAAACCACAACGTTGTCTTATTACCTCATTCCTCAATCTATCAGTTAAAGTTACACCACACATACTCCGCAAGGAGCGCATTTCTACTGCATTAATCCTACTTTCATGTCTTTTTTGCCATACCCAGCCTTCACTTCCATACATAAGTGTAGGCACCAGCACGCTGTTGTGAACGGCGAGTCGAGCTTCCGGAGACATCGACTTGTTGGTCACAACTGCATGCATAGCACCATTCACTTTATTCCCTGCATTCACTCTCCTTTCCATATCCTCTTCAATCTTTCCATCCCTTGTGAACATACTTTCCAGATATACAAACTCGTTCACTTGCTCCACACTCTTATCATTTATTTTCACTTCACACTTCGATACATCTTCTTCTCTTTCAAACACCATTACCTTAGTCTTGTTCACATTTATACTCATCCCTTTCAACTTAAAAGCTTCATTCATCACAGTCACCATGTCTTGCAACTGTTCTGCTGACGATGCAAGTAGAACTTGATCATCTGCATAGAGAAGGCATTTGACAGGCAACTCATTCATCCTCAATCCGCACTCATGCTCTTTCAAACCTATCAGACAACTATCCATGTACAAGTTGAACAACCATGGTGACACTACACTGCCCTGTCTAACACCCCTTGAAATGGAAAACCAGTTCGTATACGCCCCATTAATCCTAACACTAGCACTGGAATCCCTATATAGAGATTTCAGTGCCCGTACCAAGTGCCAGTCCACACCGTACCCGGATAGCGTCGACCACAGTTCATCCCTCCACACACTGTCATAGGCCTTCTCCAAGTCCACGAAAGCACAGTAGACTTTTTTGTGCTTAGCCAGATGTTTTTCAGCTATGCTCCTCAAGGAGAAGATCTGATCCGTTCAGCCCATTCCCTCTCTAAATCCTGCTTGCACGTCCCATAATTGTTCATCCGTCACTTTTACCACTCTATCTATTAAAACTTTCGCATATAATTTGCCGACAACACTCAAAAGACTAATGCCGCGGTAGTTTTTACACTCCTGCTGTGAGCCTTTTCCCTTATATAGTGGTACGATTACAGCCTTGCACCAGTCATCCGGCACGCGGCCATATCTCCAACACATATTAAAGATCCGGCACAACAGGCTTGCTACCACCCCGTCACCGCCCTTCATCATTTCAACAGATACTCGGTCATACCCTGCAGCTTTACCAATCTTCATCCCACTCAGTGCTTTTATAATCTCATCCATTCCTATTTCATTCTCATGCTTTTGCTCTTAGTCCGAGTTTGGGTCTTGACAACTTGCCTCTGCCCAGTTACCCACTCCTTGCACACTATCCTGACAACTAAATAAACTTTCAAAATATCCCTTCCAGCGTTCCAAGACCTTATATATACCTTATATATTATATTATTCTTCACTCAGTAAGCACCCATCTTCTGCTCTTATTCCATTCATGCTCGATGTTTTTGTCACTCCGCGAGCCAATCTTACCTGTTTCCAGAACAGTTTAACATTGGCCCTGAAGTTATCGGAGAACTTCCTGTTATATTTTTCTTCCTTTTCATCCTTCTTCATTTTTACCACCTCTTTGACTTTCGCTTTCATTTGCTTGTACGTTACTTTCACTCTTGCCAGATCATCCGTCACGTTTGTTGGCTCATTCATTCTATTTTGGGCCTTACAGGCTAACACATTAAGCCAAGCCTCTTTTTTCTTCTTCACCACCTCTTTTACTTCATCATCTACCCAAGTATCATTCGTTCTACTACCTCGTTTCCTCTTCGCTATACCACATAACTTTGCGGCTACGTTCACCATACTACTTTTCACTATTTCCCACACATCCTCTAAACTGAAATCATTCATACCATCAAATATCTTATCTGTCTTCTGTTTTACTTGCCTCTTATATTCCTCCTTTACTTTTAGTTCTTGTAATCTTTCTACTTTTATTCTTTCTAACGCGGTCACAGGAACTCGAACTCGATGACGCCAATGCTTGAACAGACCAGCCACCCGACACATAACCAGATAGTGATCAGTCCCCACATTAGCACCCCGATAGGCTCTTGTATCTGCAACATTGCTCTTCAATCTTTCATCTACTATAACAAAATCAATCATACTTCTATTGTCTTGCCTTTCCCACGTATACCTATGGATCTTTCTATGATCAAACATAGTGTTCATTACACACAGGCCCTTCTCTACACATACTTCTAGTAAATTCCTCCCATTCTCATGTACCCGAATGCCCCTAATACTCTTTCGAACCCATTCCTCTTCACACCAACCCAACTATTAAAGTCGCCGAGCATAACAATCTTCTCGTTAGACCTACATTCATTCACTATCTCTCCTAGACTTCCCCAGAATTCTTCTCTCTCAGATAGTGAGCATCCCATATCGGGTGCATACACGCACAAAATAAAAATAGGGTGTAGGCCCACCTTAATTCTCACCCAAAGAATCCTAGGGCTCACACAAGCGTAATCTTTTACACAGCTCATCATCCGCTCTGAGAGGATAATCCCTACACCCTGACAGGCCCTCTGTGTCTCTTGAACACCAGACCAGATAGCGGTCAGGGACCCGTGTTTAGACATATCCACTCCCTTTCTTTTTGTCTCATTCACACATAACACATCTATCCTTTTGTCCTTCACTATTTCACATACTTCATCCATCTTATCTATCATCCCTCCCTGCACATTCAGCGTAGCTAAGCGACACTCCGCAGCTCGCTTTTCGCCCCATGAGAACAATTGACGTGGTGTGTGGCGAGCATCACCGCCGTCTCCGAGTAAATTATTTAGCCTCATTTTGTTCTCGCGAATAGCAAGGGAAACTATGTCCACGCTCTACAGAGCCCCGCTTGTAGAGGTAAGGCTGGATAGTGCCTGGGGTCGCCCGGTCCCAGACAGCAGGCACGCTCGCGACTTAGGCTCTCCCCTAGCCATGCAGCTCTCGGCACGGCGACCTTAGCTTGGGGGTGAGATGTTCGCACCGCACAGAAGGAAACAGAAGTGTCCTCTGGCATTTATTTCCTTAGTCGCCTTTTACGACACCCACGGGATGAGATGGGGTGGTGTAATTCTACGGCCCAGACACCACACGAGGCTTAAGGCTAAAAACTTAAGTTAACTCTCAAAAATAAGATTTCTAGATAAGTTCATAACGCACAAGAACCGTAAAATACTCTTGACGAAGATCAAAAGCAGGACCTCACATCTGATCAGTTAGTAGACAAGCTCACAACAAATGACGGTAAAGAATAAATGTATGTAAAACGTGTACTGCTTAAAGATGGGAATAGTGCATACGATTATTAAACCGTATAGTGTGAAGTACTGAGATTTGTATCAATGCGACCGCCGCATGCACTTCACGTACGGTTCCTAGGACCGGAGAACGATGCACCTCCGATTAAAATGTATTAACTTCACATTCTTTTACTTTGATGGTTAGCGCGATTGATTTTTCCGTTTATAGTATGTTATGGTGATTCAACTAGTAACGATAATCATGTCAAGTATTATTGAATTTATCGACAGAATTATTGGTGACGACGTAATTCTGATTTAGATTTCAGAATTAGGATCGAATGACTAAAGTGCCTAATTCCCTGATGCTTGGTTTCATTTATTCATTCATAAACAATATACATTGTGTTTAAACATTAAATTATTATTTCTACAAATTAAATTTCTACCTCACAACCAAATAATACAACCAAATAAACAACATAGTTCGCTACATAAAAGTTAATAAATTCAATGTCAAAAAAAACAAATTTAATATAATAAAGAAAGTCATTTAGTTATAAAAATTAAATGTCAACCTTACAATTATCCCAATACAACAAACAAAAAGAAAACAACGAAAATCACATATCATAAAAGTTAATAAATTCATTGTTACGTTCTGTAAAATCAAAAGGTCATTTAACATTTAAAGTAATATATAAAACAAAATAATAGTAATAAGTAAATAATATAATAAAAATCACAACAATATACCATAAAACGATAATAAGCCCTTCTCTCTTATGTCTACAAGTCTTCAACTGAGTAGAAACACCTATCTAACAGGAACGCCCGAAGCTTTGTTTTAAATGCAGATGTGTAAATCAAACTTTTTAAGTGAAGTGGCAATTTATTGAAAATTTGCACTGCTTGATATTGCGGACTGAGTTTAACAACGTAGAAATTTGGATCATCTTATTTCTGAGATCCATTCTACGTGACCCCTCTCTATCTAATCACTCGTCATTTGTTTCGTATTCATGTACCTAGAGAAAAAGGTTTTTTTTTTTTTATTTTATTTAAGGTAAGTCAGAAGTACTAAAAACGTGGTTTTGAAGACTACATATTATATTCATCTACACTTACTATGGCCGTTATTACTCGACATATTCTCATCCACATCGTTGTTAATATAAATCAGGCAACACAAAGGTTCCAATTTTTGGCACTCCTATACTATTACTCTTATCGACACGACTTCACGAGCTTGAAAGATGGGTAGTCGCCAATGCTTCCATCTCCACTTACGAAATACAGTGTGTTTTTAACCCCCGCCGGCAAAAAGAGGGGTGTTATAAGTTTCACGTGTGTTGCTGTGTATCTGTGTATCTGTGTGTCTGTCTGTGGCATCATAGCGCCTAAACGGGTGAACCGATTTCGATTTAGTTTGTTTTGTTTGAAAGGTAATTTTGTCGAAAGTGTTCTTAGCTATGTTTGAATAAAATCGGTTCAGCGGTTCCAAAGTTATGGGCATTTTACTGTTTGAATCGGGGTGTTTTCGCAAGATAAATGTGTCGGGGTTTTTTTAAATTGTGAAATTTTACTTGTATTCTGATTATCTGTCGTGTCAAAGCATAGACCAAGTCAAGCAGTTGAATGTTTTTTTTCTTTTCGTGTAGTAATCTGGATTTCCTCCGTCTTGAGGCAGGCGGAGGGGTTAGTCGTTAGTAGTCTACTGGCTAAAAGCACACGGTGTTTCTCCTCTTCACTTCTTACTGGGTAACGAGACACAAATGCATTCTCCATACATAATCACCAAAGCTGTTGATTGTTAGTACAACTTACCCTACAAACTGGTTGGGCTTGCGCTCCGAGAGCGTTCGAGGCGCGCGCGGCCACAGGCGCGGCGGGCGCGTTTGCTGCGGGGCACGCGCGTCTCCCGCCGCCAGGTCTGCGTACGCGCACAGCACCGCCGCCGCCGCCACCAGCCGCCACATTGTCATCTTGGAACCATCACCCTGGAACACCAGAAAAACGGCTTGTTTTAATATTTTGGAAAATATATCCAAATCATTCTGTAGTATTGTAGACGTAACGTCATATACATAGTACTATCTTCTCCGAAGAGATCACATACTGATCGTTGTCTCCATTTATTGTTCTTAAAAGCTGGTAACTGTCATTGGAGTCAAGAAAAGCATTATTGTTTTGCCATTTTGTTTTTTTTTGCTCTCGAACGAATCCTGTGTGTTGCTTGTGGTTACTAACTAATCAGAAGAAGTAGCTTTGAAGAGTTTTCAACTGGGAGTTGTAATACTGCCATTGTAGCCATTGAAATAATTATATCAGTAATATCAGTATTGGTATTGTATTAGAGGAACTGAGTTAAAATATTTGGAATTCAATAAAATATATATGTATATTCTATCTATATCAAATTAAGCTCCTTGTATTCTGATTCTGAGAGTAAACCGATGCCGATTATGTAATACATATTCAAGCCGCTTAATTACGAAAATAAACAATTTTAAATAACTCTAATATATTAGTTATCAATTGAAAGCGGTCATGAATGAATTCGTTATCATACAACAATTCATATACTGTAAATATTTTAAATGACAATACAAAGTTATTCTATCACCACGTATTACCGCACGTGTAAAAATAAGATAACTCCTACCCCCGGATAAGATATCGCTAAACGTTAGCTATTAGCAAACGTTTAAAAGTACATCATAATATGTAATATTTAACGTATAATAAAATCACTAAAGAGTCAACCAGTCAAGCCTTCAATACGGTAACCTTATAAAATCTTAATAAATAAACAGTAAGTAATTGGGGCAAAGATTACGCGGTACATTCTTATCGGCAACTGCATTGATAATTGTGTGTTTACACAATAAAAGCACATTCTGATGTCAGTGCCAAAAATATTTTTAGATACACTTACGCTATCTGAATGCTTCGCGATAAAAATTGTTTTAAATTAAATTCGTTGTAGGCAGGTCATGAAAAATAATCTCACTTTTTGTAAAAATGCAGCGTGCCAAATACAACGATCATAATATGCAAAATATAGGAAGTTTCGCTATTGGCTATAAAAACTCAGTTTAATCTGACGTCACGTCATTACTACTGAGTTACTGAATGATCAATCAACAATACTCAACATGGTCTTTCTGAATGAGATTGATATTAATTTGATGAATAATACTAGCATTTGAAAACAATCTCAATGATGTAGGTTAATTTCGTTATCTACAAACATGTACTTGAAATAAAATATTGGACATTTAATTAATTTAAACGGATTTCAGCAAATGTTATGTCGGTCATTGATGTTTGACAGATTCAATTAACTAATAAACTTACTATATGCACATTGGTTTAATTTTTATCACTAGAAGAACCTTTATTGTTTCAATGTTTTAGCAAAAGGTTAAATTTTCCAGTTAATATAATTATGACCATATATTATGGTCGCATTGTGAGAGAATTTATCTACATACTTATAAAAATATCTATCATCACATCACCATCTGATCTAAATCGAGTCTAGCAATATGGAATGGTATAATGCATGAATTCTGTACTGCTACTAATTACGCATTTAAGCGTTGTGTTGCGAAAGATCCTAATAATAAACCGAAACAAGGCAAGTCAAAAGTAATCTGGAAAATAACACTGAAACAAGACCAAAAATATTACGATACTACGAAATCTTTTTGGATAGAAAAATATAGCAGACACAACGACAGAGGAGCAAGCACACACACGGCTCATAGATGGCGGGCACAGCGGGAGGAGCGGGGCGGGATCAAGCAATCTGTGCCGAAATGATAACGAGGGCCGTCGACCGCGCACACACCACAATCTGTTGCTATAATTAGTAAAAATTCTTCATCAGCTTGGTCTAGAAGACGTCACTTGTTAGTAAAAGCAACAACCTTACGTTAGTTGTGGACTAATTTGTAAACTTGTGCGGCCAATGAATGAAACGGTGGCAAGTTACTTAGTGCCTATATTGTTCGACGCTCTACATCTATTGATGCTTGCAAAATAATCTTTTGTGGACAAATTGTCGCTTTTAAGTATTGAAAATTATTCTCTATTATCATAATTAGCTTTGACAATAGCAACTATAGAACCGATTCTAGAAATAAACTGGTCCTTAGATCCAGAACGGTAGCTGTGTACATAACAGTCGAAAAAGTTGATAGACTCTCTGTCACAGTTCTCCAGCGAGAACGACGCACTCTTATCTGTATAATAATATATAGTAGATAACATCATTGTCTTATTTAAAATAGGCTTATAACATTGAACACCACGTGCTAAGAACCTGAATTATCTACACATTTTTTAGTTTCTTCTTCAAAAACAGTGTTGTTTTCGGCTTCGTTTTAAGTGGATTCAAATGGACTGACACTATCATAGATGTTTTGGTGTCACCAGTATCGTGATCCCAGTTAGTTTTAGGTGTCATTGTCCAAATAGACAGGAGCGAGTCGAAGTTGGGCGCCCATCAATGGCATGAGTCACGCGGTGTGAATGCCGCCGCCCACGACTGCGGCTTCCTTACTTACTACATGGCCATTCGCCGGCCACACACTGGACATCATTCTAATCTAATGTGACGAATTTTACGTGGCTCTCGGATGTTGTTTATTAAAAAGATATAGACGTGACAGAACTAGAAAAATGGCACTTTTATTAAAGCCACAAAAAATTGGTCCTTCGTCGTCAAATGGTCAAAATTGGACCATAAGACAAAAAAATACCATCTACGGTATATATTTACTGGGGTATAGTTTCAGAAAAGGTAATCAGTTGCTCGTTTTATTTCTTAAGATTCCATAATGATGTTGTTTCAAATACGTAAGGTAAATAGTAGTACATAAATATAATTCATAAATAAACACATTTTTCGTTGGTTATGTCAGACATTACTACCATCTATACTTCTAATTATGTACTATTTCAATTAAGCTCGCCGTATCAAATTACTCTCTGATTCAAGCTTGTGATTTACCGATCCTTGATGAGTACCGTTAGCTGACCCACATACTCTCCCGTCAAATCAATCGTGTCCTAAGCAAACATGACTCTTTTCAATATATCCTCAATGGACACAAATGAACTTTCTCGTTTCATTGTGATTTAAATAAATAAAACTTTGATAAGTGTGTGGATAGGAAAGATCTAAAAGATTTGGTGATGTTTGATTCGAACAAATGCTTGATTAAAATATCAATATAAAATGTTAGCAGAATCAGGTGAGACTTTTGCTATACAAAATTCATGCAGACACATACAACGAGACAAACATATTCAAAATCTTGATAACCTCAATTATTAATTCATAAGGCGTTTTTAACAATTCAGTAAAGCTTGAAATATGAATGCTGCTTAGTATACGAGTGTAAACATTATTTGTTTTACACACTTTAATAACTAATCATTTCACACCGATCTCATAAAATCCTAGGTTATTTTACATACAGATCATTATCATGCCATCTTTGTTAGTAACTTTGTACATAGAATCATTTTTGAACTGCAGAAAGACCAACTGCGGTCCTTTCTTCTCCTAGACCACACATAGTTCCTATTCTACAATTACAATACACATGTTCACACAAATTCTCAGAATCACGTCCGTTATAATGTTATTAGGTTCACTTATTAGTAAGACCGATTTATGCAGATTCTGATCACAATTGGCTGTTAGCACCAATGTATGACAATGCCCAACCGCACCTTGATATGCTAAATAGCGACCAAAGTTATAACCATCATTAATATCAATGGAGACAGAACTAATTCTGACCGTTGACCGGTTTAAATATGTGTTTTACTACAGTTTAATTTGTGGTGCTGAAACTTGTAGCCCGTTTTGTATAACCGAAATAATACTTTGATAAATTTAATAGTCTTTATTAATCTTAGTAAGTAGTAAAATAAAGTAATGTAAAAGAAGGTGTTCAAAAAGTTATGGAACATGATTTTGATAGTGTTTTGGTACCTCTATGTAGTGATAGTGTTTTGGTACCTTTGGTAAGCTGTAAAGTTAACGACGGTGACAATAACATGATTGATAGAACAAACTCTCCTGTTCCATTACCCTTGTTATACCCAATACCGGTATATATTGGATAGGCCTATATAAACCGAACATTATACCAAAATAAAAAATAACCTATAACTCCAATGACACACAGCAATAGTCTAGCCTTCTCTCTATCAGTGTTTTTATTTTTGTAATGGGATCAATTTTTAAAAGCACCCTTCCTTAATTCATATATTTGAAATAATCATAATTTAATAAATTAAATTGCTAACCACAGTAATATAAATGTGGACAATAAATAATGAATATAAATGTGGATGGATGGAGAGGGAGAGGACGGCCAAAGAAAAGATGGATGGACTGTGTGAGGAGTGATGTGAAGGAAAAGTAAGTCAGTGATAGCGTGACGGGGGACAGAACGGTATGGAAGAAGAAGAACACGTGTTGCACGCCGACCCCAAGTAACATGGGACAAGGGCAGGAAGAAGATATTTTCTTTTCTTTTTTTTTCCTCTTCTAGGAAAAAACAGGAAGATGATGATGATGCAAACCACAGTAATAATTGATTTTGGCAACACTGTTCTGTTGAATGCGTGTGCGAAACAGAAACAAATTATTTGAATTTGTTTGGGGTTTTGTTTGAATATTTTAATGCCACGGAGTCTCTTGGCCCTCCCCTCAGTGGGTTCCCGCATTGTCGAGGTGGGAGGGGGCTCAGTACCCGTGACTTGGTCACCCATGGAAGAGCGAAGAGGAACTCGAGGAAGAGCTGCTCGTCAGGGCATTGCCGATTAAGCCGACGACGTAGGTAGAGGTGCCCCTTGGGTGATATTGCAACTGAGGCGGGCCGCGATTTCGTATGAAAGGCATCGCGGTGGGGCCGTAGGGGAGGAGTAGTGTGGGTATAGCGTTGGCCGCTCTCCCTAGACCCCTTCGACCAAAAAGCTGTAGATGGTGGTGCCACTGACCTGACACATCACAGGTCCCCTGTGATGTGTCAGGTCAGTGGCCCCGGTGTATGCCACCAAGGACGACCCGGTATATGGCACCAAGGGTGCCATACACCGGGTCGTCTGGCGCCCATGTGCTGGTTTGGTCCCTGGGGTGGTCACGGCCTACAATGTGTTCTGGTGCGCCGGTGATAGGGGGAACTCCCCAGTCTCCCCAGAGAATGGTCCGGTGACGGACAGCCGCGGTGGGTTAACGGATGAGTGCTAACGCATGCCCGTGTTCCCGCCATAAGCGGCACAGGAGGACACCGTGGTGTTTTAGTGGGTTTGAATCCCACATAACTGCCCTATCTCCCCGTGGTATCGACTGCGCTATCAAATGAGCTCTTTTCTCAAGTTTGCCATATGACATTACTTCCCAGAATTGTATCCTTATTAGCGACACTATCGGATGGTGAAATAACACAGCGTGTGTTTTTTTTTCCCGAAATCCATCTGTGATCTAGCCAGGAATCGAACCCGTTTCGATTCCTGGCTAGAAATATAATTGTTTCAAAATTCCAATGATGTAGTTTTAGTATTCATCAAAATCGGGCTCGTGGCTCCTTTGAGTGTTTTTCGCTATTCCTCATAGTTTCGGAATTGGCCATCCCCGCCCACTTAAAAACTCATTCTGTATTTACCAATCAAGTAAGACCTTTTATGATGGCAACCACAGATGGATTTATTTTAGATGCTTATGGTCCTTATGCTGCAACCTCATCTGATGCCCAGATAATGAACCAGCTTTTTGCATCCAGTGGTGCTCTCACAAATTATTTTAGAGAAAATTATGTGTTTTTGCTAGATAGAGGGTTTCGGGATGCTATAGGACAACTTATATATGTAAAGCACAATCATTGTCAACGATAAAAGGGAATAAATCTCGGCTTGTTACCAGAACTGGGCTTGCAGAAAGGTAAATTGATGTAGTGAATGGTCGGTCTAAAAGTCATTTCAAGAAGTTCAGAATTAAATATTTTAATTTAGCATCAAGAAGTATTGCAGCCACCTGCATGGGGTATTGCAGCCACCTGCATGGGGTATTGCAGCCACCTTTGGGATATCTCAGCTAAATATCAACTTGCCGCGCTTGACTCAGTGGAACGCAGAGCTAAGAGGCTCATTGGCGACGTTAAACTGGTGGATGGCAAGCTTCAAAGCTTGGCTCATCGCCGCAAGGTTGCCTGCTTGTCGGTCTTCTACAGACTGTACTTCGGAGATAGTGCTCAAGAACTCCACGACCTCATCCTACCGGCCCCATTCAACCATCGGACATCTAGACGCACGGCAAGTAACCATCCTTACCTGGTTGCCATTCCACCAATTCACACCAAGCGCTTCCAAACATCCTTCATAATGCCCACAGCCAATGAGTGGAACTAACTACCTGCGTGTGTGTTTACAACCCGAATCTCTTCAAAGTTAGAGTGAAAAAGCTTTTTCTGGGTAAGCTCACTCCATCGTCGACTCTGTCTCTGTCACCTCTGACCTAGACTAGAGTCAAGAGCAAACTCATCTCAAATATATAAATTAAAAATAAACTTTATGAGCGATATTAGAATTTTCGCAACAGTATTGAATAATTTCTATCCGCTTATAACCGACCGTTTTGATGCTCAAGCAATCGTAAACAGAGCAATGCAAAGAGTAAACATGCCAAACTATTTAGGTGACTATGTGCTTGAGTATCAATTAAATAGAAGTCAAGTCAGTTTTTTAAGAATAAATTATTCCCAATTACTATAAATAAATATATTTCCTATAGTGGAAATGTCTGACTTGATTTAATTGATGATAAAATTCATAAAGCAAACCAGTACTTATTACGGGGAAGATCGACTATGTTTCAAATGGGACATTTTTGGTTGAAATAAGTGAAAGCTTGGAAACCCCAAATGCCCCAGGCATAATGTCATCACATGAGACAGTATTACTAGCAGGAGCGAACATTTGTATAATATAAAAAATAGTAAGACAACTTACAAGTAGGACGGTGAGGTAAGGTGTCCGATTCGTAGACAATCGGAACAAGTAAAATATCAAAATTGAAAAAACCCTTGACACATTTTTATTTCATGCTTCATAATTTATTACATAATAGATACGCTTCGATCGGCAATCTATTGAACACCTAATTATGACACGATATCTTGCGAAAACACCCCGATTCAAACAGTAAAAATCCCATAACTTTTAAACGGCTGAACCGATTTTATTAAAACATAGCTAAGAACACTTTCGATTAAGTCATCTTTTAAACAAAAACAACTAAATTAATCGGTTCACCCGTTTGGACGCTATGATGCCACAGACAGACACACAGATACACAGCAACACACGTGAAACTTATAACACCCCTCTTTTCCGGCGGGGGTTGAAAATAGCGATTTTGACAATGAGACATTAAGTGAAATGACAAGTGTGATAACTTTCAGTCATAGACAAAGAATTTATTAAATCAAAACATCCAAAAACATCCATCTCAATGCCATACATACAAATCATGTTGATTTGGATGTAAATGATTGCAAATGAAATTCGCTGCTTTTTACTTTAAAAATATTTGCTAAATGTCGTTTTAAAGTATTTTAAATAACATTAAGGGGTATTTGCTTTAAAAATAAATTATTTAACAGCTTTTGCTTTGTTTCAATGTGCAAAAATAATAAGATAAAAAAAATCTGCACTTATTTTTTTTTTATTTAATCATCATCATCTGCCTAGCCTTTTCCTAATTGTTGTTGGGGTCGGCTTCCAGTCTTACCGGATTCAGCTGAGTACCAGTGTTTAACATGGAGCGACTACCTATCTGACCTCCACAACCCAGTAACTGGGTAACAGCGGTGCCCCTTGGCAAGACTGGTGTTAGATCTCAAGTTTCTGACTACCCGTAACGACTGTCAAAGATCTTCAAATGTCAGCCGGGACACCGAGGCACGGAGGAAACTCGGTATGTTGAAATGGTCACCCACGGACCGACCTCGACAACCGTTGCTTAACCTTGAAGATCGACCCGTGCGGCTGTTATTATTTAGCCACGAGCTCCTCCTCTATTCCTTCCTATTTTTTAAAATATAATGGTGACTTTAATATTTTTTTTTTTGTTTTTGTATGGTCATCCCAGATAATTTATCCCTATCAGATAAACCGCACACATGATAGTGGTTCAAAAACAAAATTATTTTAAGTCCATTTCTTGCCATGTCCTTTCCTCATTCTCACCACAATTATAAGGCTAAACACAAATCGTTATCCTTTACGAAACACTCATTCATCTTTACCTTTCCCATCCTCAACCTTCGTCCTTGCCGAGGTTGGATTGGAATCAAAGCGTCGCTGTCACCCAATCAGTGTCAAGTGTCACGCAAATAGTGTGTACGGTCAACAAACGCAATGATGAACGATGATGCGTCGCTACGGTCGGAGGAGCGTCGGCACGCGCTTAGATCAATATAGTGGGGAGGGAGGAGTAATGTGGGAGTGACAGCGATTTTGGTGAGGTACGGTCTACAAATGAAACGGAATTGATAGATGAGCTGAATTAAATGAGATAATGCCGAGATTGTTTTGTGCTGGTGATAACTACGTATACATAGGATTTCGATAACAAGCAAACTCAATTTTTGGAATAAAAAATACTTGAGCTATAGTAAGATATTTTTCTTTTTGTAACTAAACAAAACCCTTTTTTAAACACTTTAGGCTACTCGCACAAAAATCTCTAAACAATTCTGGTTTAATCTATACCAATATGGTCTAATAAACAAAGCACATACATTTTGAAACTAGAAATCGCTTTCGCCTTTGCCTTCTAACCGTTATTTAAAGGCGAGCGAGTGCCCCCAATTGAGGGGTTATTAACGCACGCCACTGGCTGCGCCCGCGCCGACTTCTAACGATCCGATGCAACAAACAAACTGACGGCGATGCAGTTAGATTGTTTAAGTAAAGCTTGTATGAGCTTTAAAGTGTTGCTTGAACAGTTATTGATTAGTTAGGCATTTACAAAAAGATCGATATATTGTATAGATACATAAACTGTTTGGGACTTAAGACGCTTACCAGCTGAACACCAAAATAATACATTTGTTAGTAACTTCTATTGCTTCCAGAACAAATGTGTATAGGTAGAAAAAACATGTATTCTGCTCTCAGGCTAAGTGGTTATTCTAAAGCATTGGCAGTGGTAACGATGGTAATATTATACAGTATTATATCAGTGGTAAAAGGCTGAAAGGTTGATTCCAATTTGGTAATATTATAGTAAAGTTGCAAAAAAGACTATTAAAGGGCATTAGCATTAGTTGGGCTGATAAATAAAGGGCAATATGATTGAGATGTAAGCAAACATATCTCTGCGTAGCTTCAGTTCACTCATAGATAAAGAAAATAATTCGCTTGTCTGTAAATTTAAAGCAATAAAGCGTGAAGGACGCTTTTCTATAAGCCGTTTATGACACGTTCTACTGAAGCCGACCGTAATCCCCACGATTTCTTTGAAAAACTTTGATACATCAAATGCACTGACTGCATTTATCATTAGTATATGATCCAAGAGCTAATTTATTTTTATACACTATTTTGCAGAATTTAGACATATCAAGCTAAAACTAGTTTTTTTTTTTAACTTTAAAGTTTACTTAAAATAAGCAACAATGTGTAACAACTTATTCGTCGGCATTTTTCCATCAGGAGGGTGGTCCCCAGCCGGTACAGAGCCTGGCCATTAATTAAAATACTTAATTATACCAGCTCCGAGAGAACAATAATTAATTATAACCCGTATACTATAATGGTAAGTTTAGTTAATTGATTGTACTCAATAATTTATTAGTTGGTTATGGAATGCGGTTATAAACGCTCCTAAGTATCCTTTTGTGGCTGATAAGTTATTGATCAAAAATTATAATACATGGATGTGGAACTGAACTTGTAGGCTCGGCCCTTGGTCTTGTTATTCTATGGAGTATAAATATGTATCATACTGACATTGCGGTCCTTCTTTCCACAAAAGGCGTTCTACAAGATGATGGAAGTTGGTTATGTGGATAAACTCTTTGCGTGCTAGTCGAAAAAAAGATCGCAGATAGCTTGCCATCCTTTATCAGGTATACCGCAACTGGACATCATAATAAAACTGACATTACCATCAATGACGTAACGTGTCCAAAACCATAAGTAATTCAGAGTGTTCACAATAAATAGTGATCGTTAGTCTCCTAGCCATAAAGTGGGTTCATCGACCTCGCCTGCGTACAGACAGCAAGGCGCCAAAACATTTGACATTGAAGTGAGTGATTGATCGATCCATAATCGATGATCCATCGAATCATTCGAAACTCGAATGTTACGCACTGCGCAGCTTTGAGTAACTGTTTCTGTGCTTAGTTTAAGTAGCTGTGATGTAACATGCGTTTAGCTTTTAAGCTTATTATTTGAGTACATAATGTAAGAAATAAATGGTTGCTTGCTACTACTAAACTCTACACTCTCTACTAAAAAACAAATATTTAAGGAACTCTGGCAGTATTTGGTGTGCTATGCTACGAGACAGCATTTTTAACAACAAGCTATAAGCTAAAAAAAAAAAACTTATTTAAATAGTTGTATATGTCTGTAATAACAACAAAAGCAGACATTAACAAATATGCAGCACTAGCTGTTGCCCGCGACTTCGTCTGCGAAGCATTAGTAATTCGAATTGCTTATTTTTTATATCGCGGCTTAATAATGTAGATTTTCCATACAAACTTCTACCCCTCTTTTCACTCCCTTGAGTATGATTTCCGTAAGTATGTTTGGATAAAAACTATCCTATGTCCTGCCCAGGGACTCAAAATATCTCCGAACTAAATTACATTTAAATCGGTGCAGCGGTTTAAGCGTGAAAAGGTAGACAGAGAGACAGACAGAGTTACTTTCACATTTATAATATTAACTCCGCCCGCGACTTCGTTCGTGTGATGGCAACCAAAAAACCAAATAAAAATGTGGTTTTGTAAAGTTCTACGGTTTATAGGTTTGGGACGATTCGTTATTTGACTTAAAGAATAATACATTTTAGGTTACCGCTACAAAGTAAAATGCGCCCCTTAAAACTTAATATACCCTTTTTCTCTTTTTAATTTTTTGTTTATTTTAGTTAGATTGCTCAGAAAGATGTCTCAAAAAAACTAAAATCACTTAACCCTATCAGGGGGGAGGTAGTTTTAAAAAACGTATTATGTAAACTTTGATTATTTACTTTATCTCCACGGAATGAGATTGTTCATACAAACAAATTGCCCCCTTTTCACCCCCTTAAAGGTTGTCCCTTATCGGATGCCTATGTCATACAAAAACATACTCTCCAAGTTCCAGGTTTCTACGATCAGCGGTTTAGGCTGTGCGTTGATCCGTCAGTCAGTCATTCAGGACAAAGCATTTTATATGTATAGAAGAAGATATTTTTTTATATGTATAGAAGGAGCAGAAGACTGGTCGGGTTTTTTGAGACGCATAATTTCGGGTGGCCCAAAAATTACTTAAGTATGAAAACGAATGCTGCGTAAATTACGCGACACAACACAAAAACCTAATACAGCGTAAATTACGCAACACTAAAACGTCACTCACAACTATGTTTACCTGAGACAAACGGTCCAGTTCGGTAGTTCCCCGTATTAGGGCCATTTGATTCTTCAAAGAAACTTTAACACCCCTAAATCGTCTTCTGGGGATAATTCCGAAAAACTAATGATGCCAACCTTTATTATTTTGCCAAAGAAATAAGATTTTTCATACAAATAAATTTCTCCCTTTTAACCCCTTCAAAAGCTGAATTTCCAAAAATCCCTCCTAAGTGCTCCCCTACATCTTAAAAAGAAGCTATGTGCAGTAAAAGTAATCAAAAATCTTTACCACCCCGAAATCGTATTTGAAGGGTAGTTTCGAAAAACTAATAATGAAAACCTTTGTTTATTTAGGTTGGTATTTAAGCAAAGTTTCATATTTATTGACCCAAGAAGTTAGATTCTTCAAAAAAATTAACATCCCCTAAATCGTCTTTTGGGGGTAGTTTCAAAAAATAATAATAGCAACCTTAAGGTTAGTATTTGTGGCAAGTTTCAAGTTTATTGACCCTAAATATCAGATTTTTCAAAAACATTGTAATACCTCCTAAATCGTCTTTTGGGGGTAGTTGCAAAAAACTAATAATGACAACCTTTATTGTTTATTTAGGATGGTATTTATGTCAAGTTTCATGTTTATTCACCCAAGAAATCAGATTCTTCAAAAAATTTAACATCCCCGAAATCATCTTTTGGGGGTAGTTTTGAAAAACTAACAATGAAAGCCTTTATTGTCTAATTAGAAAATTAGATTCTTCAAAAACAAAAAAACACCACTAAATCGTCTTTTGGGGGTAGTTTCAAAAAATAATAATAGCAACCTTTATTGTTCATTTAGGTTAGTATTTGTGGCAAGTTTCAAGTTTATTGACCCAAGAAATCAGATTTTTTCAAAACACTGTAATACCTCCTAAATCGTCTTTTGGGGGTAGTTGCAAAAAACGAATAATGACAACCTTTATTGTTTATTTAGGATGGTATTTATGTCAAGTTTCATGTTTATTCAGCCAAGAAATCAAATTCTTCAAAAAAAAAATACATCCCCTAAATCATATTTTGGGGGTAGTTTAAAAAAACCAACAATGAAAGCCTTTATTGTTTATTTAGATTGGTATTAATGTAAAGTTTCAAGTTTATTAACTGAAATAATAAGATTCTTCAAAAAAAATTAACACCCCTTAATCGTCTTTTGGGGGTAGTTTAAAAAAATTATAGTAGCAACCTTTACTATTCATTTAGATAAGTATTTGTGTCATGTTTCAAGTTTATTGATCAAAGAAATCTGATTTTTCCATACAAACTTCAACACCCCCTAAATCATCATTTGGGGGTAGTTTCGAAAAACTAAAAATGTCAATCTTTATCATTTACTTAGAGTGCTATTTGTGCTAAGTTTCAAGAATTTTGGTCGAAGGAATTAGATTTTTCATACAAACTTTAAACCCCCTTTTTACCCCCTTAGGGGTAGAATTTCCAAAAATCCTTTCTTAGTGCACAGTTACGTCACTTGAAGAACCTTTCTGCCAAATTTCATGCTTATAGGCTTAGCAGTTTTGGCTGTGCGTTGATTGATCAGTCAGTCAGTCAGTCAGTCAGTCACCTTTCGCTTTTATAGATATAGATTATTGTAAATTGTTGAAACTATTTACTCTACCTGCCTGTCTTTTCTATATAGGTATTAAAATATGACATAATTGTGCAAGATTTCAGTCTTGCAAATGCTGGTCCTTTTACATGACCTGGTTTAAAATAAGACAAATATGGTCCTAAAGGACCTTATTTTGTAACTCACGGCCAACATCGGATTGACGCGTAGGACCACAGTAACGAAGACGTATAACACACAAAAGAAAAATATATGCATGTCGTAACCAACCTTAAAGAAAACACTGAAGCACCTCACAAAAACCAACACAAACTCGATAAGATTAACCTCATTATGTTGCAAAATAAAGGTTTAAAGAGCACAGCTCGTATCAATCATGATGATTGATCAGACACATCGCCCAGGTAAACACGCGAGCGACGCGCCACGGCACCACACTATTGGAACAAGAATGCGTGACACTAATCTTAATTAGGACGCGTGGACTAATTAATTTAAGGTGGCTGAATGCCGCCGATGGAGCGGTTGGCGGCTTTGACCTGTAATAATAATACAGGTCTAAATATGGGGCAGATTGTTTTCACCAAACAAAAATAATAGATTTATGGCAAATTAGACTACTCAAAAGGCATTGGGCTAGACATATTTGTAAGATGTATCTTGAATGACAATAGATGGATAAAACGTTTAACAGAGTAGGTACCAAGGTACAAGACAAACAGAGAAGGGAGACTAAGTAAAAGATGGAGAGCCATTTTCAGTCACAGATATAGATCTCATTTGATCACAAACTACCAATATTGAGTATGGCTATGACCATATCGCACAATGTCTAGGTAATAAAGTTGTAAAAATAGGATGAAAGCACAATCCTCAATCATCTCTCTCATATCATCTCCTCTTATAACTCAATCAGAACTTTAAATGAATTGCAACAACTATCTCGAACTGGCTTTTATCAGTGACACATAATAATGAACAGTTAAAACAGAAAACAATGCACAAAACGGTAGATATATATATTCTATTTTCGGATGGCAAGTGATTTTTACAGTTTTTTTTCTTCTGACCGATATCAGGGCGGTCCCTGGGGTCACATTTGGATAAGCCGCCTATCAGCCCCATGTCGGCTTCACGAATATGACGAAACTGACCCAATAGGGCTAGCTTCGCCGATAAACAATTAGGTCAAGGCCATTTCTTTTAGTGATTCGTTATAGCTTCTAAATGTATGGTAAAGTAGAATTAATTTCTAACAGAGGAAAAGTGTACTATCCCTGAAATCAATTTATCTAATGAGATATAGAATCTTATCGTAGTACCGAGATGGCCAAAGAAGGGATAGGAACTCATTAGAGCTCATTGAGGAAATTTACGAGAGAGACGTGCAAAACATTGAACAATAAGGGAGATAAAACCAATTCTGGAATTGATTTCTTTGAAATCTAAATTAATGACTAAAATAATATTGGTCTAGTTTATAAAATTAATTCCAATAATTTGTTTTCCTCATAATATACCAGAAACTCTAATGTGTTGTTTTGTAAGTCAAGATTATTTGATTTATTTTATTTAACAACAAAAATCTGATAATATAACAGTAGGTAGACATTTGCAATCAATTACATTAAATGACTTCTACGAATATTTTGACAACACAAGCATCAAAATAATAAAAATACAGAATCCCCTTGACGAAAGTTTAATCAGTTCCGAGAATAATTCCCTGTTGCAACAATAGAATAAATGCCAATCCCAGAAACTGTTCGTAAAAATCTCTGAGACCCAAATTCCGGCTCATATATTTATACGTTGTTTAGACATGGCATAGTTTTTGATCAAACTTTTCCTCTTATCAAGAGCAACAAAAGACTATATATAAATATTTTGATTTGACCTGAATCACAAAGAAATACGTAGGGTATATCTGTTTTAAGTCACCTGCCACTCCACTGAGTAGGTACTAGGGCTCAATAGTAACTTGGAGGTTAAAACTGGCATTCAATTTACGGATAATATTTCTCATTATACAAAGGAATTACAATTACACGATAACTCAAAGCTTGTCTTAGCTAAGCGATCTGGAAATATCAAAGAATAAAGAATCAAATCTCAGTTGGATGAGAGATGCCGAAAATCAAGACAAATAGCGTGCGATACGAGAGGCCTGTGTCCGAAGTGGACTGCTATAGGTTGATGGAGAAATCAAATTCAATTTCTTTTGAATCCAGAACCATTGGTCCTTTGGTCCCGATGAAATTATTAATGACATGCTTGGATATATATGGCTAAAATTCTTCACAAGTACTACTAAAATAACTGCTTGGTAACAGAAAGTATTAGTATAAGGCGTGAAGTAGCCTCACTTGAGTTTTGTAGAGATTACTTTGTAGGGATTCACTTGAACGGCGTGTTCTATCGATCATGCGATTATGTTATGATGCGAACATTTTGTTCTATATTTAGAAATAGGACGAACCCACGGATTAGGATAAACATACATGTATTGGGATTAGTCTAGTTAACACAATATTGGTATTACAAGTGGAAGCTAAGAACAGAAATGGAAGAGAAATTATCTGGAAATAGAATTTATAATCTATTCAAAATATTACTGATAACCAACATTCTTCTTCTTTTCGGTTCGAGTGTACATACAGAGTTTAAAGGAAAGGTGTGACCATATTTTAAAATCTGATTTTGCCCATGTATATGAATAATTTTCTCCATAGAAGTCATAGGCAATACCCAAAAAAAAAATTGGACTTTCCAAACAAAGTTGTCGTCAGCTGACCAAAATATAAGATACAATTTCTTTTTATAATGTGCTGTGACTTCCTTGGATAAAGTTGTTCGTAAACGTGGGCAGATGTAGCTTTTAAAATGTATTCACAATATTCCGTCACGCCATGTATAATCAAACTAGCATTTAAAAAAGAAGACGCATAAATTCACACTTTAAGAAACTTTTGCACGTAGATGAGGAACTCAAAACTATAACAGCTATAGGCGTTCTAATTTAACAACTAATAAACCATTTAATGATAAATACATCTTCAAAGATAATAAAACTAAAGACCAATAAACATAAAACTGTGGCACTATCTAAACACGATCATCACACTGATCCCGTCTCTCAAACAGCCACGTAACTTGTAAGCAATGGCAGCACATTACCAATCAGCCTATTTCGATCATAAGGAGGCCATTCATGTGTCGACGAGGAAGCGTAAGCGCCGGTGTACGTTTCAGGACGATCAAAGGGCCACTTACTGATGCACTCGCGAAATGGAGATAGCTTGAGAGAGCTTGTTTGGAGATAAATGTGCTGTTGTGTCAATATGGTTTTTGTGTGATAGTGGCAAAGGAGGAAGTAAGGAAAAAGCAGCTTCTAAATTAAGCCGGAAGTGGACAAAAATTTCAAAGACCCCTTTTCGCCAGTTGTATTTAAGTTCCAAGCATTAGGGGGTGAGCCTATAGCCATAAACTGGCCTCTGGGTACTGCTGATTAAATCTAGATGTTTCCATCACCCAATAAAACTTTACCTGATCCGGGAATCGGAACCAGGATCTCACTCTCAGCACTAGCGTTTTCGAACTCCATACTAACAAAGCAATTCAGAAAGACCATTGTGACCAAGACAAGATTTAGAACAAGATTTCTCTTGACAAGGAAATATGTAAGCCAGACCTCAGACCGATTCAGATCTGTAATGTAAAATAGCTGAGTTCCAAAATATTTTAATAAAGATTTTCATCGACACAAAAAAGGGAATACACTCTAATAAAGTACATCACACACCATCGCAAATAGTGCGTGATGACCGATCGTGGCCATGCCTGCAAACATGCAGATACAGTTCGTAATCTAAGGCGCCTAAGCGCCTATCGCCTAATTGACTCTAAGGGCGAGAGCACACTTGAGAGAACACTCGAGAAAACTTTACTCCTAAGTAGCGAGAAGCCGGGATGATTCCGATTTTCCCATCAACATTCACACGGAATAAAGCTTATTCTTTCGAGGAAATATGACCAAATTGATGGGTGTTTTGACTTTCCTTCAATTTATTGGAACGTGTTTAAGCTCTAAATAAAAAAAGGCTTACACAGCAGAAGAAAGTGAGGTAGATATAGTATTCTACACCGTTAATAAATCTGTTCAAAATCTGATTTCGTGGTTACTACTATTAGTTTTTCAAAAAAAAATGCAACAGTTGAATAAATTCAGTCGAATGTATTGTTTAACATGCAGAACGGATCAATAAATCTAGAAGAGATCCTTGAGAAAATGATACGCAAAGTAGAACAAAATATCTAAATAATGTTGAAACAAATCCGAATTGGAACGAATAAATAACACAATGCAAACAGACAATAATGTATTGTGTTCGCAAGTTTTCAAACGAAATATATGCAGTTTCAACAAGGTAGCATCATCTGAGCAAATACGTATTACTTGTCTATCCTTGATTTTTGAATTTTAGTTGTTTCAATGTTTTGTTTTGTAACGTGAATCTAAAATTGTCTGCAATCATCTCGCCCACTTTTAAATTTCTGTTTTCAGAATTCTTTTGTAACTTGTTTGTCATGAACATGATCTACTCGTAAAAACCTGAATAAAAAGTAGTTCAAATAATTATTACGATCTCTGATAAAAGATAGCTGAAGTATGCGTGGTTGTGGAATGCCTTAAATAAACAGAAAGTCTAGTGTGTTAATCTTATTACCACTTTTGAAAACATTAGCTAAGTTCTCCAACAATTACTCTGAAAATATTATAATATATGCAATACCTATGTAAACTGGCTAAATATGGATGCATCTACATAACCCTTCAGGGAATACATTTGTGATATTATGTTTATGTAGCATGTAAATTTGAATTACAGTAATAAACCTATTCTGAACAAATGCTGTTATAATTCTAACACAATTCCAATAATTTTCAGCCTTTGGTATTATTAATTACATGCCAAGCGTGCACTACTTTACAACGACGCTACATTTAGTTAAAAAGAAACTTCAGCCGAATGACATCATCCAACATCCATCCATATGAGTAACTACAGCAACATTAATCCACATTAGAAAATAACAAATCTGAACATTTGCTACGAAATCTGACCAACTAATGAACAAATACGCGCCCTATATAATGGGAGTAATCGAAAAACAAACAAAACTGAAGGAGGCATATGTTAAAACTGTGTCAAAGCAAGTTGCAGTGCAGCTGTGCAGACAATTCTCATGAAGACACCACTTACAGTGCAAATGTAGGTTACACTTATTGAGAAGGATTAAGACTTCACTTAAACATTGACCTTACTAAGAAATTCCGAAGGAAAATAAGCCTGAAACAAGATCTTCTGACAATGTTATACCAAAGCCAAACAAACTGCAATGAATCGCTAAATAAAATTTCGATTCACTCCATTCTATGAGACCAATTTGGGAGATTGGATTTTTACGACCTTAATATTTCGCATATGATGAAATACTGAAAATCTTAATTAGAAAATCTTGTACTAAAGCAAGACATGCAAAAACATAGTGTCCAAACTCTTGATATAAAAACTTTTCTTGCAATAATATAAAGACATAAATCCAGAATTAACAAATTGATGATGACATAACATAAGTATAGAACTCGTAACGTTTTATCGCTGGTGACAACAACATTTAAAGTGACAGATAAGTACTAGTTGTAATTCATAACGACGGGTTGTAAAATCTCGAACACAATGGGGAATTAGCTGTTAAATGTAGGGCCAATGCCGACCGGTCCTGGGCCCAACAGAGATGCTATGCAAATGGCAATCATTACAGCTAAACACGGATCATACTGTGTAATGCTGAATTGAGGTGTAAATTTACATTGACATTACAACACGTAAAAGGCGTGAAATCCGACATCAGGCTATTGAAGCGTGTGTAGGGGTAACGTCATTCTATGATCACAAATTTTGCTGCATAGGTATTAATGACAAATTAGGATCATTCAAATAATTTTGGTCGCCCGAACTTCGATTTCCAAAGAATTGGTACTTCGGCAATCGAAGTTTGATTATTTAGTGAGTTTGATTTTTAAACTTGTAGCAAAGATTTTTGCAAGAGTAGGCAACACATTCATCAAATAGCTTTTTAGAAAAATCTTCGCTATGATATATGACCTGACCAGACAGTGGAGACTAAGACTACGATAAGCTGGAAGTTTTTGAATGATCACAAAGAGCGTTCGAGAGTTTACACAAAACAGCTGTTTATGAGGAACGTCACCTTCATAGGCCTTTTTCTAGCCAGGAATCAATAAGACCCTGGAAGAATTGTACAAAACAGGCGCAAAGATATCAAAAGAGAGCTGTACTTTGTATAACACGTAGCAAATAAATATGACAATTAAATGGAGAGCGATATTCCAACACAAGTGAATTTAGCGTCGGACGTGATATGCTCCCGCCGATTGCGCAAATCGGCTAGCCTTCGGCCGGTTCCTACTCTGATAAGGGACTCATCGCTGACCAACGTTTAACCCTGGCCCTATTAACTGAGGATGTAGGCATCAGGCCGTTTGTAATGGCAAAATTATGTTGTAACTGCGAAAGTCATCGTAACTCACTTAAAAGTTCAGCAAAGATTGAAATTGTTCTCGCCGCGCGAACTGGAGCGAGCTTTTACATTACTTGGACAAATATTTAAAAAGTTTAAGCGGAAAAAATCTGAAAAGTGTAATCTAATTTATTTTCAATTCAAAAAGTTTTCAAAAGTTTTACATTATAACATTGCATGCTTTAATATTTTCAGACCAAATAAAATTGAATTAAATACGTTTAAAAAAGAAATATAAAATAAAATATTTTTAATACACATTACGTAATACAATACCAATCTCTAGCTCTATTCAAGAGACAATAGGCGGCAAACACCCAGGATCCGTCCGTAACAAAATTAAATCAACATTATCCTGATGGAATATGATCACAAATTACCATGCCACTGGATTCCTCTGTGGAGGGCAACCAGAAAACTGTTCAATGTTCAAGAGAGGTTCGTGTGTAGATGATGATTCGACCGGATGGATGATAAACGCGCACGGATTCCCGCGCCGACCGAAAGGGAGGACCGACTCGATCCACGGCACACTCCCGACTGACAACTAAAATTGCGAGCTTTATCATCGACCATACAATGCTCGCACGCGCACGTTTACCCAACCACTTAGATCTTTGAGGCTTCCGTTACGCTATTAGTACAAACATTTGGTAAAGACAATGTTTGTTGATATACTTTCTAGCGCTCTTAATTTGTGTACTTAATTAATTTTTGTTTCGAGGGATATTGGAGCTTCAAAGTTCTGTGCGTCAAAGCTCCGTTGTAAGTTTCGTGATGTGATTTTTCAGTTGTGTATGGTTGAGTCATGACAAGGATAACGATAAAGCTGTAATCAATTAAAACTATTTAAATGGATCACTCAATAATCATAATTGTTTTATCACATAATCGTTATGTACTCGTTATATGAATCAGTTCACTGTTGCAAACCGAATATATGGGCCCAATGGTGTTTGTTTATTTTTCTCTCAAAACAATTATAATTTAGTATATTTGGTGTTATATATAGAGTGAGAGCAAAACATAAGGGGAACCTAAGCGGAGACTTGCCTACCTTAAAAGCACGTTGGGCCTTCTAATGCTCTTAAAATCTGGTAACCAGAAATTCCACTGCTGTCCATATAAATTAGGTCATTATTCTAACTTAACCCCACAGTTTATTTGACCGGCGCCAACTAATCGTGCACGCCAGTGCTCCTATGATGCCCCACTGTTCATTAAATAGCCTTCATTTACATAAAGCTTAAATGAATATGTCCCTAATGGCCGGTGATACGCATTCCCGATTAGTTTAATTGTTTATGTTTTGTTAGATTATTTTTAATCGGAGTGTGAATTAAGTTTCTGGAAGCTTCTAATGTTAAAATATTATTTTGACAGCCCGTAAAAGTGAACGAAAATAAACAAATATAATTTTGGGAATCACAACATAATCTTTTCATTTATAAACATTGTTTCGAATGTCTGGCAGAAGAAGTTCAAAGTTTTACTCCTAAAAATATTTAGATCTCTACTAAATCATTGCATGAGTCTCTTTTCCATTTGTAATCCTTTCACCTGTTGCAATTAGGAAAACAATAGTAAAATAATTAGACCGGCGTCAAAATCTGTTACCGCCACAGATGAGCGCGAACTTTTTTCATCTGTCTTTATTTGTCACTCTATATTTTGTTGCAAGACGAGATGGCTCTTCAAACTCTGGGGTTTTCTCTTACAATCCAATGCTTTTAAATACAAAATCGTTCCGAAAACCAATAAAAGATCCATTAATATCCTCAATAAAGTCACTATTAACAAATGCTAATATGCACAATTCTAATGGGTATAATAAAATCCTATGACCATTTAGGAATAGGTTTCTAGCATACAAATAACGATGACTAACGAAACTGCAAAGAGCTTTGGCAAAAAAATATATCGTATAGGCAGATCACAAGGAGTGAGTAACATCAAATAAAACTTTTAGGCTGGTTGCATTTTGGGACAATACTCAGTTTATTAGATGATACACATGTTAGGCCTTGCATTTATAAAAATAATGCAACAAAATAAATTTGAATTCAAAAAATATTTGAGCTGTTTAGCAACTGATTAGCAGATTCTTTATTCAAATTCTCTTTGTAAAAAATTTGTAAAATGTGCTAAGCTAAAGTGTTTAACGATTGCCTAACATGGTCCACCACCAATAAGGGTGAACCACTCTTTTTTACCCGACTGCCGAAGGAGGATAATATGTTTATCAGTCTATGTATGTATGTATGTAAGTATGTATAATAACAATAAAATTGATGCAACTCTGTGCGCCTTCCTGACGTCATGTATGGGGCAGTGGAGGACGGTCCTTCACTATCCAGGATGTCGACAGATTCAGGAAAACAGCGAACCTATAAGGATCGAGCGCGGCATATTTCAGGGCGACAGTCTGAGTCCTCTGTGGTTTTGTTTAGCCCTGAACCCTCTCAGTACACTGCTGGAGGGTTCGGGCCTGGGCTATCGGTTGAGAAGAGGTGGTCGCAGGTCCTATCACACCTCCTTTACATGGATGATCTGAAGCACTTTGCCCCCAACAACTTGCAACTGGTGAAGCTACTGAAGGTAACAGAAACCCTTAGTGACGCCATCAGGATGGAATTTGGTGTGTACAAATGTGCAGCCATGCATGTAAAGCGAGGGGAAATTATGGAATCCGTGGGAATACAACTCTCGGATTCCATACACCTTCGATCCCTTTCCTCAACCGAAACTTACAAGTATTTGGGTATGTCGGAAGCACTAGGCATCAATGCTACTGAAGTGAAACAGTTGAAGGAGCGCTTCTTTGGCCGCCTGAAAAAAGTACTAAATAGTCTTTTATCAGGTGGGAACAAGGTGCGCGCCTTCAACGGCTGGGTCATGCCGGTCTTGATGTACTCTTTCGGCAAACTCAAATGGACTCAGACAGAACTTGACGCCTTGGATAGGAGAGTCCGCGCATTGCTTACCGCAAATCGTATGCATCACCCACGATCATCGGTTATGAGACTGTATATCCCGCGGAAGTGCGGAGGTCGTGGCTTTTTAAATGCTAAAACCCTGCACAACCGCGAGGTATGCAGTCTTAGGAAATATTTCCAGGCTGCCGACGTGGGTATGCATCCTGATGTGGTAGCAGTGGACAAGGGCCTTACCCCGCTCTCCTTGGCTAACGAGAACTGGCGCAAACCTATAGTATTAGATACTAATGACCGCAGGGAGGTATGGCAGAGCAAGGAACTTCACGGACGCTTCTACCGGGTCCTATATGGGCCCGATGTAGATCTTTTAGCGTCCGTGGCATGGCTGCGATTTGGTGACCTTTTCGGGGAAACAGAAGGTTTTGTCTTTGCGATTATGGACGAAGTTATGATGACGAACAACTACCGGAAATACATTGTGAAGGACGGCACGGTTGACATTTTTCGGGCATGTCACCGGCCGGGAGAATTAATCCGACACATTCTCTCCGGTTGTTCTTGTCTGGCTAACGGAGACTATTTGCATAGACACAACCTTGTAGCCAGGATTATCCACCAGCAACTTGCTCTCAAATACAATCTTGTGGAATCGGAAGTGCCTTACTATAAGTATGTGCCCGACCCAGTTCTCGAAAATGGCAATGTCAAGTTGTATTGGGATCGGTCTATCATCACTGACAGGACTATTGTTGCCAATAAGCCTGACATAGTGGTGATAGACCAATTAGAGAGTCGCGCAATGATTGTTGATATAGCTGTCCCTCATGACGAGAACCTCGTGAAGGCTGAGAGAGATAAGAAAAGTAAGTATCTTGATCTGGCTCGCCAGGTTGTCGACATGTGGGATGTGAATACAGCAGTCATTGTGCCGATAGTCGTGACGGCCAATGGCATTATAGCTAAGAGTCTCGATGAACATCTGAGGAGGCTATCGTTGGGCAGCTGGATCAAGGGCGTGATCCAGAAAGCGGTACTCCTGGACACGGCGCGTATCGTTAGGAGGTTCCTCTCTCAGCAGCCCTAACCACCGGTACCTTGGACCTTGTGCCCGATACCGGTGGGCTACTAATTTTTATATTTTTAAATGTTTTTTTATTTTATTTTTATAAGCTAATATTTAAAAATGTAAAAACTATGTACAATAATTAAATAAAGGAAATAAAATAAAATAAAAATGTCTATTTCTTCACGTAACGATATAACTATGTTAGGTTTGGAGTCACCTTTTAAGCAAAGATTTTGCTTGTATTAGGTGGTTCCGCTCCTCCAGTTTACAGTTATTCTACAGATGTGTGAGATATAAGCAACAAGATTCATTTAAGACTATCTAACATTTGATAAATCATATATCAGCAAGGGATCGCACTGGGTGTAGAATATGTTTGTGAGTGTGTGTGTGTGTACGTTTGTGTGTAAGTGTGTTGTATGTGTAGCGCGATGGTATGTGCGTGTGGTGTGTATATGTGTACAACTTATATGTATTTCTTAGTTATGTGATCTTGTGTAGGATATCTTCGATTTCTTCGTAACTAGGAACGTAAGAGTAGATGGCAAATTGTTCCTTGAGAGCGTTATATATACGGGAAGATTGTTTAATAAATTGCCTTGTTGCAAATGTAGTATTCACTGGACAGTCTTCAGCGACTTTATTTTTCTCCTAGACTGTGTCTTGGAAGTAATGAAGGGAAGAGATTTGTGTTTTTTAATGCAATCTGCAGGACATAGAGTTTCCTAACTGATAAAAGATTTGAGATTGAGTATAAACTTTCCGTGGGGAATCTAATCGGTTTAAAATACATGACTTTTAGTAAAGCTCTCTGTGCCCTCACTAGCTCCAAAAATTTTGTTTTATATGCTCCGCCCCAAATTGGCAAACAGTACGTCAGTATAGACTGACCCAGGGAGACATAAATTTGCTGGATAAGATCCTTAGTGGTCACGTGGCGAAGAGATTTGAACGTCCAAATTAATTTCCTAACTCTGCTCATTCTGTTCTAGATGCAAGTGCCACGATAGCCTTTGATCAAGCATAACACCAAGGTATTTAGTACTGGATACTTTATTGATTTTTAAACAAGAGCAGGTGGTGTTAGTGGAGCTGGAGCAGGTATGGATTTTAATCTGAATATCTGATGGCTGGGTACGGTCAAATATGGAAAAGCAGATGTAATTTGTCTTTGAAATATTCAAAGTTAAAAGATTCTGATCGAGCCAGGTAGCTATTGTAGACAAACCACGTTCGGTGATGCGACCAACGCTGTCCCATGTTTCTCCCGAGAAAACAATTGCTGTATCGTGAGCATAAGAAAATATGTGAGCACAATCGATACTCATGTTACATAGGCTGTTTATATAAATGAGAAACAGCGGCGGCCCGAGCACACTACCTTGTCCTACTCCGTAAGTCACTATTTCTTCGGAACTAGTGACTGATCCTATTTTAACTACGTACCTGCGCTCACTCAGGTATTCCGTGAAAAGTTTAAGTGGTACTCCTCTTATACCAATATCTTCTAGCCTATGTAGAAGCGCGGGAACAGAGACTGTGTCGAAGGCTTTTTTGATGTCTAGAAAGACGGCCAGACACTTTTTTCGATTGTCCACTTTTTGAGTAACGATAGAGGTCAGCGCTAAGACCGCGTCTTCAGTAGACTTTCCCTGTCTAAAGCCAAACTGTGAGGGTGAAATTATTTTATGTTTGGTTAAATATGTACTTAATCGTTGGTTTATTAATCTTTCGACAATTTTAGACAGGGACGGGAGGACGGATATCGGCCTATAGTTAGACGGATCAGTCTTGTCACCACACTTATGCACAGGTGTTATTACTGCTTGTATCAGGGCCGTGGGAAAGCATCCTTGTTCAAAACATAGGTTAATAAGGTGTGAAATTATTGGTGAGATAATGAACTTGGCAGATTTTAAAAAACTTACGGGGATTTTGTCCCAGCCAGTAGCACTGTCGGATTTTAGGCTCGTAATTACGGTTGCTACTTCTTCAGGGTCAGAGTTGAGCAGTACAAACGATGAGACCGGCGGGCTTGGAACGTCCGTAGGTTTGTTGGGGTCGTTGTTAGTCTGTCTCTCAGGATTATTTATTATTTCGTCAGCAAGATGCCTTCCCACGGTTGAGAAGTATTAATTTACTTTATTCACTGCCTCGAGAGGGGTAGCGGCTGATTCCAGTAATTCTGTGCTTTGTGTCTTAGGTGGTTTTCGTTGGGTAATATTGTTTATTGTTTGCCATAGCTTTTTAGAGTATGTATGTATGTTTGTTCCTATATGGCGTTCCAGAGACCAAACGCGTTGGCCGATTTTGATGATTCATACGTCAATCGATTCGTCTTAACCCTGCAAGTGTCATAGGCTACATTAAAATTGAACAATAGAAAAATGGCGGATTTTGGGTGCCATGTTCTGGGGGCACAATTTTTTTTTCTTCCAAGCCCATCGTGTGGGATATCAAAATAAAGGGTTTTAAGAGGTGATTTCAAAAATATAAAACACTTGTATGTTTAAATGTATCTAATTCGAAAAAAAAACTAACTAAAAAGTTATAAATAAAAAAAACTTAATTGAAAAATCAAAAAACCCGACTGCTTCAAAAGCGAACTTAAAAATCGTAAACAAGGAAAAAAACACGCTGTGCAGGCGGAGGATACACCAGATTTTGATCAGACAGCCCGCGAATATGTATCCTCCGACTGCACAGCATGATTTTTTCCTTGTTTACGACTTTACTTTACAAACGCCGCGCAAGCCGTTTTTTGTGCTGTTTTTATTAGCTATCTACTCGTTATTTAAAAAGAAATATCAATTAATAAAAATACATTAAAATTCTACCTAATATTGATTCTAAAATGGTAGATTTAGTTTTTTTTTAAATGTTGTATATATTTCACTAATCTCCTTCCAAAAAAACATAAAAATGAGAAATAATTATTGATATTATGCATCTCCTCGTAAAGTGTTAATTAATTATTTTTTGTACTAACACTTATGGATACAATTTAATAACGAACATTTTTGTAGAATATTTTTTTTAAAAGAAAAATATTCGATTTTATAAAGATTTTATTCTAAAATCTGGGCGTATTCACTACTGTAATTCATGCGCCACCAGTGCCGCTAGACCAATAGGAATGCTCATATCTCATGCCGATTTTTTGGTCAGGGTACCGTCTTAAGTTCGCTTTTGAAGCAGTCGGGTTTTTTGATTTTTCAATTAAATCATTTTTTTTATAATAATACAAAAGCCGTCATTTAACAGCCCAACTGTCGTCAGTAATACAGTAGCCAGTAAAGCTATACGAACATATTCAAACAACTCAACGTCTCCTTGACTCCGCAAACATACATTATTATTGCGACTCAGTTCGACACTAGTTACTTAGTACCTTCTTAGCATCTCGTTCGCATGTAAAAAGCAACGCTACTCATAAAACTACTGTGAAGTGGGATTTATTCTTCTTTTCTCGATAGGTTACCAATTGGACCACCCGATTGGTGTCGTCAGGTGCTATTTTATCTATATTGATGTTACCAAGAAGAATCAGAATTAAAATAACGATTATCTATTCTATATCTGCTTTCTACATATTACTGAATCATAATAATATGGAGAAAACATAGCAGGTCACATAATAGTCCCTTGTGTGACACCTAAAAATTAAGTTATAAAGGCTTGGATACTATGGGAAAAGTCTGTTCAAGTCAATGAATAATATTTAAAATGAGGACCACTTACTTAGATCATCACAGGATTTCCTATAGACTTCACCTTCCAATAAAAGATGCTGCTGCCTTCATCATTAGCTTACTCAAAACCAAGACAAAACTGCGTCCGGCCTTAAATTTCGGACAGTACATCCTCCTGTTCTTACATCATTGTGTTGATAGACAACAATTACTCACATGTAACGTGCTATTCATACGTACTATTAGTTTGACAAGAGATTGATCGCTGCCTTTGATTCCGTCGCCGATACAACACCTCCATGTTAGTGGTATGTTTGACCACACTGTATTTGGGCTGCGTAGGCGTTACTAGTTTAGTATAATAATGTGATGGTAGTTGATATTGTTGCGAAGAGCTGTTAACCAAATATAAGGATGGTTTTTATTTTGTGGAGAATCGTTTAACGTTAATCGCAAATAAGTCGCTGGGTATGGTGTTTAAATCTAACGTAGACCAAAAACTAAAAATAGAGAAGAAAAAGTATTAATGTCACGGAAACGAACATAAATTATGACCTTAACCAAAAATCCATTAGTAGTACTTAAATTATGTTAGTAAAAACATAATTAAGATATACCTACTATTGTATTGAAATGCAAAACAAAATAAAAAGGATAGACCTGAACCTAGGCAGATGCATGTCACGACTATAATAAGAAGGCTTCTCTCAGCATGATGCTGTGCCATGGCGGATACTTACATCTATAAAAAAAACTTTTATGCAAAAAATACTACCGACTTCCAAATAAGAAAACTACAAAGTGAAAAATAAATTTATTTTTGAAGTTATCAGATCTTCACGAAATTAAAATGGGACCAATTTCGACACATACTCTTTCAAACAAATAATTTTCAAAATCGGTCCACAATTGACAGAGATATCGGTGAAAATACATTAAAAAAGAAACATACATAATGTCGAACATAGAACCTCCTCCTTTTTGGTAAGTCGGTTAAAAATACAGCTTTGATTCAACAAGATTTTCCAATGTTTCTTAATCAACCCAAGCATCAGAATTATCCTCTGCATTGCTTTTGATAAGGTAAGAGTGTAAGGCCGAGTTTCTCAACTCTAAATTCATTCTAATATCTGCTGTGATTGGTTGAATGAATTTTCAACAGCGCGATAACGCCTACTTGACAATTTGTCACATTAATTCTGCGATAAGCGTGAACACAGGAAGTGGACCTGGCAGAGCCCCGATGGTGCAACAAAAAATGAGATCGACTTCATCATGTCAACCAAGAAGCAAATGTTCAATGATGTCTCTGTGATCAATTCGGTAAAAACCGGGAGCGATCACCGCATGGTAAGAGGCACATTGAACATTAATATTAAGCTTGAAAGGTCTCGACTGATGAAGTCCACGCTCCGTCCAGCACAGGTTCAGGTCCAAAACCCCGAGAGCTTTCAGCTCGAACTCCAGAATCGTTTCGAGTGCCTGGGGAGCTCCGTGGACGAATACAGCGACGGGTTCGTGGAAGCTGTCCATACGGTCGGGTCTAAGTTTTTCAAGACCCGTCGTACAGATAGAAACAAAAAGCTCTCTGAGCATACCCTCAAGCTTATGAAGGAGAGGCGTGAGATGATCCTGCAGTCTTCAGATGAGGCGTGCAAATACCGGCAGATCAATAGACAGATCTCTAAATCCTTGAAAAGAGACCTCCGCCGCTTTAATACCGAGCGTATTAAAGACGCGATTGAGCGAAATAAAGGCTCCAAGGTTTTTTCAAGGGATCTGGCTATTGGACAGAGCCAGCTCACGAAACTGAAGACCGATGATGGCAGGATTGTATCCGCCAAACCGGAGCTTCTGAGGGAGATCGAGAGTTTCTATGGGCAGTTGTACACGTCAACCAGTAAACCCGTTGCGAATCTAGCAAACGACCCAAGAGCTAGATTGACCCGACACTATACCGAAGATATCCCGGACGTCAGCCTGTACGAGATTAGGATGGCTCTGAAACAGCTTAAAAACAACAAGGCGCCGGGTGATGACGGAATCACGGCTGAACTTCTGAAGGCGGGTGGAAAACCGGTCCTCAAGGCCCTTCAGAAGCTTTTTGATTCCGTCATACTCGAGGGCAAAACGCCACAGGCATGGTGCAGGGGTGTGGTGGTACTCTTCTTCAAGAAGGGCGACAATGCCCGGCTGAAGAACTATAGGCCCATCTCGCTTCTTAGCCATGTTTACAAGTTGTTTTCAAGAGTCATCACGAATCGTCTCGCGCGCAGGTTTGACGATTTCCAGCCTCCCGAACAAGCCGGATTCCGAAAAGGCTTTAGCACCGTAGACCACATACATACGCTGCGGCAGGTTATACAGAAGACCGAAGAGTATAACCTGCCTCTCTGTTTAGCGTTTGTGGACTACGAGAAAGCCTTCGATTCGATCGAGACTTGGGCTGTACTGCAGTCTCTCCAACGGTGCCAGATCGACTACCGGTACATTGAGGTGTTGAAGTGTCTGTACAAAAACGCCACCATGTCAGTCCGTCTTCAGGATCAGACCTCGAAACCAATCCTACTCCAGCGCGGCGTAAGACAGGGAGACGTCATTTCTCCGAAACTGTTCACTGCTGCGCTGGAGGACGTCTTCAAGGTTCTGGACTGGAAGGGGCTTGGCATCAACATTAATGGCGAGTACATAACTCACCTTCGGTTTGCCGACGACATAGTGATCATGGCTGAGACCATGGAGAGCCTCAGTAAAATGCTCGATGACCTTAGTAGAGCTTCCGAAAGAGTGGGTCTTAAAATGAACATGGACAAAACCAAGGTCATGGTTAACGCCCATGTAACACCCACTCCTATCAAGATCGGAGACTCTACACTCGAAGTTGTAGACGATTATGTTTACTTGGGACAAACGGTCCAGTTGGGTAGGTCCAACTTCGAGAAAGAGGTCAACCGTCGAATCCGACTCGGCTGGGCGGCGTTCGGGAGGTTGCGTGGTATCTTCTCGTCCAACTTACCGCAGTGTCTCAAGACAAAAGTCTATGACCAGTGTGTGTTGCCAGTGATCACCTATGGGACCGAGACGTGGTCGCTCACAATGGGCCTTATCAGAAAGCTTAAAGTCACCCAAAGGGCACTGGAGAGGGCTATGCTCGGAATTTCCTTGCGTGATCACGTCAGAAATGATGATATCCGCAGGAGAACCAAAGTTACCGACATAGCCCGAAGAATTGCCAAACTTAAGTGGCAGTGGGCAGGGCACATTGCTCGCAGAACGGATGGCCGATGGGGCCGAAAAGTTCTGGAATGGCGACCGCGAACTGGAAGACGATACGTTGGAAGGCCTCCCACTAGGTGGACCGATGACCTGGTTAAGGTTGCGGGAAGGCGCTGGATGCGAGACGCACGGGATCGGTCAATGTGGCGACGCCTGGGGGAGGCCTATGTCCAGCAGTGGACGTCTTTCGGCTGAAATGATGATGAATGATGAGCTTTGAAGGTAACAATGAAGTCACACAGCCTAGTATTTAAATTCGAAGGAACCGCGTGCGGTGACATAATTACATATTGTATCCTTATGTTTAATGACAATCATAGCACTAAACTAGTCTTCAGACAGCTAACGGTGCTTTTAAATGACAACTTAGAACACTACGTATGATCATTATTTTGGTCTGTGGTGTTGGACTTTGATAACAAGCTTTTCTCATAGAGCCTTATCGAAAAAATAGACGTTCTCGCAATTCTGAATTCTCTATAGAAAATTCAAATTAAATTCTTCATCAGTGCATATTCCACTTATAAAGAATCAATACCATCAGTTCACCAACTAAAGTATTAGTCTGAATGCATATTACCATAGTAACTCTAACTACTCAAACTTGCTGAATTTTCTTGTCAGAAGATTCCTCATTTTCACCCATTTCCAAAGGCTTAAACCCACCTTTTCCAATGATAAGTTTTCATTCAATTTATTTCTTTTTGTACCTATCTGTTACAAAACTCTTAATTTTTTTATCGTCTATTTTTATTATCCGAAGTAGCACTTGCATAGTCTTGCTCATCATGCCACGACCCTGAATGATGACCATGTGTTATGGTACACAATCAAGTGCGTCATGTGTGATCATTGTTTTACTTAAATCTGGCCCTAAAGCTATCTCACAGATTAGTGGCTGCTGGATTATACAAACTACTCCGTAATGTACAGTCGCTGTAAAAATAGGTTCGTCATCATTAGGCTTTTTTTTCTTTCCTCCATTTATTCATTTACAAATATTAGTTTATCCTCCTATTGGAACGCCATAAAGCAATCACACCAACGGAGCACTTCTGCTTCTGCTTTGCGTGGTGGAGTGTTGAATGTGAATCCATGAAAGATAAAATTTACATTAATCGGAATTATTTTCTAGGGTCAAAAGTCTCTCACACTTTACCAAAACAGCAGCGGTATTTTTTTAGGCACAGTTATTTCATTTTTTCACGGTTAGTAGGTATAATCTATACTTTAATTTCTGTACCTCTGTGTAATCCGTGTGTGTGTTGTGTGTATTTCTGTGTGTGATAAATCAGTCGTGGATAATTTAACTTCAACATAAACTAGCCATGTAAGTTTTGGGAGAGAGACTACACTTTTGACCGTTGACTGCACCTGTATGTTGAATAAAGGTTTATTAATGAAATACATAGATAGTTTTCTTCATAAAAGTTTCAAAAACAAGTATTGTCATAATATTTACATCAGAATGCCACTCAGTTGCTAGTGGCTAATTCAAAATGCGGCAGATGTTTTCATGTAGGTAATTAAAATATAGCCCAGTTGCCCAATGCCGAAGGTTCAACAAGTGTGATACTATAAAGGAAATAATTTGAAAACTGACGGAGGTATTTTTATACTCGACTGTACAGTAGCTATTAATAAAGACTTAACTTTGACATAGTTAGCTTCATGAGCAGAATTTGTTTGGTCTTATCGCTGATATTAGGTCATCGGTGCATTTACGAGATTTATGAGCTCTAATATACTGTAGGCAGGATAAATACATTTGTATCTATTATATGTCTTATTAAGTAGGTACTGAGAGTACTGAATATTATTGGTATATCAATCAATATGGAAGCCAACAGAAAAGAAAACGTGCTGCAGTGACCATTCATAAATTGGAATAAGAATACAAGAATGATATGAAAGTTCCATAGTGCAGCGATACACTTTTCCCATCAGTAGCTTTAAGAAGTATTAACAAGGCAATAAACATCTTTTTAACAAACAAAATAATCCGAAGTCAAAAACTAAACACTACAAAGTGTGAAATAACTTTATTTTCGGAAGTCGGTGGGTTTGGTACCTTTTTTTTTCGTTATTGACACCGACTTTCGAAAAGAAAGTTATTTTTCACTTTGTAGTGTTGTGGTAGTGTATTGTTTTCGAAGTCAGTTTAATTTGTTTGTTAAAATGATTTTCCTTTTTAGTTTTGGTGCCTTATATTACCATGAAAATCTTTTATAGCCAGAGGATTTCTCATAACCATTCCAACAATCCTAAACACGACTAGCATACATTGTTTTATTACGAATTTCCGGTATCTACCTTCCAACTACATCAACAGATCAAATCGATGGTACCATTTCCATTAGAACCATTTATTTAAATTTGCTTTACCACTGTCGAGATATTTTATTCCCAAAACAAACTTATCATTGAGAAGTTGCTGTACTTCCAATACCCATCTGTGGTCTTCTTCATCAGTTCCAATTCACCAAATTATTCTTTCTGAATGCAAATGCTTACCATGTGATGAAAATACCAAAATCACTACTATATCTATGGCTATAAAATTTGAGGAGCTCCCTCGATTTCCATGAGATCCCCTCATCAGATCCTGACTTGGTGTTAATGGAACCACCTCAAGAGTATACCCTTTAAAACAAAAAACAATATTTCATAATCAGTTCGTAATTGACTGAGTAATCGGTGAACATATATAAAAAAAAAAAACTCGAACATAGAACCTACTCCTTAATCATAATAAAAAGTTAGATTGAGTTAGTAGTAATTCTTTATCAACTAATTTAGGTCGTGGACTTCTAATGCCTTAAAGCTCCACAAAGTTCATGAACTTAGGATTCGCAGAATATCTCCAAAAATACATCCACTATAATACATGTATCTAAACACAAGGAAGCCCAAAAAGGCTTTTCGCTAATAGGTAGATTGGAAACTGCCTAAAACATTGTATTACGAAGGCGTTAGCTTCAGCAATACCGTGTATGCCTGTCTTTATGTATGGGCAGACAAATTATTTGAGAGTATATGTATAGAACTGACTGTGTTTGGATAAGTAATTGTCTTTGAATTATATTGGTAACTTGATTGATTGATAGGAAGTCGTTTCTGACTGGTGGCGCTATAGTTTTGATTGGAACACCATTTTTGGTGCAGTATGGGCTGTTCAAAGTGGGCCATGAATTGTTATACATTTTAGAACGCACAAATGTCAAGTACGAAGTTGTAAGTGTTATCAACACGCTTATTTTCGTCGCAAGGTCTGGCAGAGGTGAGAGGTGATATGTGTTTCAAGCATGGTTAATTACATGAGGAAGGAAGAAAGCTTTATTTTCTCTTTAAAGCTGAAAAACAAAGCTTAACCAGCAAAGTCCATAATTAAAGCTCTAGACTCTCCAGGGTGACATTAGGTAAACATCAGCAGCCTAATTGCGTAAGTGTATTCGGCCAGGCAAAGGGTTTGACTAACTTGTTTGACCCCATGAAAGAGTATGACAAATTCTCTTTAAATCATTAGGTATTACCAAAAATTACTGAACTCTTCCGAAAAGAGCATCTTCACCAATTAAAGCGCCCAATATTTGTTGGCATATTTCATGGAGTCTAACCCTTAGCCTTGCCGGATACGCAATTAGGCTACACGTAACAAGAAATATTCAAAATGTCCCACATTAACACCACAATTCCTAATCAAAGCTGATGAGTCATGTCTTAACTCTTGGCCTGGAATGTGATTCGCAAACTGTCCAAGTTACTTACAAGCGGAATTTGGACTGTTATTCGTTTCTAAAACAAACGAAGGCACTGTTCGTTTTCTGTTTGATAATAATTATTATTATGATAATGTTGTAATTATTTTGTTACAGTACAACTTTTTATGTTACGTACTGCCGAAAGTGTCGCACTGCTTCAGCTCAGCTCTTTAGTATAATCACTTATTTTCTGTTTATTTTAAATGGAAATCATGGATGGAGAGACCAGAAGATTTTTCAGCAAGCAGATTATGGGTGAAAACATGATAGCCAAGTGATCATCCACTTTGGGATGATAATATAACAAAACATTTTCACAAAAAAATCTACCAACTCCAAACGCAAAAAAAAAACACTAAAATGTGGCAAATATAACTTTCCTTTTGGCAGTCAGTGTCTTTGATAGGTACCTAATTCCTCTTTTTATCGTTTTGCGACACCGACTGGTTAGTTTTGGTACACCATCACTTAAAAGTGAGCAAGTTCCATAGTAAGGTACCTAAAGGATTGACAAAATACCCATTATAACTCAACATCTCCTTTTTTTTAAGTAAGTAGAAATTTACTTTAAAGATTGCTAGTTCATAATATGCTGATAGTTACCAATTGTAATAACTGGTAAATTATAAAAAAAAGGAAAAAAGAAGTCAATCTTTGAATGGTTTGCTTATTCTTCTGAAAGAGGGACTCTGTGTTCCTATTCTACTTATCTATTCTTTGCCTACTTATCTAGTCATCGATGATTAGGAAGTTGTGATGAAGAAATATGATCATTCTAGTCAGACTTCAGGTTGTATGTAAGCGCAGGAGCTTTCACACGGTTTGAAAAGGAATCATCTTCCTAAAGGCTTCCACTTCAAGAAACAAATAGGTACTAGTAGTACTATAGGTTTGTAAACTTTCTTACATAGCAACAAGCCATTTCGCAATCTTATCTCTCAGTTCTCGTGTTAATCCATATGATGACGAGCGAATACCTCTACTAGTACGTAACCGCAGAAACATGAGCGGCTGAAAACAAATGTATCAGTTTGGCACGCTTTATCTTCTAAACAAATAGCGGCTGTATTATGCCAGTGGCTTACTGTCAACATTAGATGGTGTCGAATTGAGACAAATATGGGCTGCCACGAGTGTTCAGCATGGGTCTGGTGACGATGCTTTTCATTCAATGTGCATAGTGGAATGTGCTTAGACGAATTACACAAGAATGTAGGTATGTTGACGAATTAAGAGAATAGTTTCAAGCTAATTATCGTTTGCAGATTGAATGAACTGGAAATCATAAAATACACAACGTCTTGTGAATTGTCCACTATCGGGTTCATCGACGCCTTGACAGCTGCGTCATCCTCTTCATCATCAACTCAGCTGAAAAAGGCCTCGTTGAAGCACCTTTCTTCATAGCACCGTCATAGCACCTTGCTACCTATCAATGTTGCTATTCTTCTCCATTTAGTGGGACACTTAAAAAAATCTGCATAGCTTTCCGTAAACATGCAGGATTGAAAATCCATTGATAACAAGGTGTCTACAATACGAGTTCTAAGAAAAAATCAACAAGACTTTGGTCACACAATACGACACTTATTTGTTCGGTAAAGTCTGTTGGAACGTGCGGCAAGAAGAAACGAAATTCAAGATTCCATTGTGTGTAGTTTTCACTAAGAAAATTAAACAAGAATTATATAGTCGAAAAATTTGCTTTATCAAAACAGCGTAAAGTGTTACTAATAAACATGATACTATGGGAAGGTGAACGTCCTTCTGTGCATGGTACATTTTATTTAACAGTGCTGCCCTTTGTTAACCCAAACTCTGCAGCCGAAGCGAGCTATACGCTGCCACTGACGATGCCGTGTAAGTAACAAAGTCAGCAACATCATTTCAGCCGAATTACGTCCACTGCTGAACATAGACGTGCCCAAGTCCTGAAGCCTCAGCGCCTCGCATCTAGCGCATTCTCGCAGCTTTAGACTGGTCATCGGTATCAGTAATTAGTCGCGAGGTTGGGCCAATATTTAGAGGTATTATCATCGCCACGAAGAAGAAAGGATCAAGTAGATATTTAGCAGCCTCTACTGTACATAGGATATAGCGACAGCCTACATCCAGTTTATTCCGACCGCCTTATCAAGATCGTAGTTATTTTCATAATGTCTATCTGACATTTTATGGCTGTAGTTGGGCAGAAAATAAGAAAAATTGCTCAATACCTATTTCTGTATTTTTTCAGCAATTTTGTATAATTGCAGTAATACTGTATCAACTCAGTCTCTCCAAATAAGACTCCAGCTACTCGACAACTCGTGCTATATGCAATATAATATGCACTTGTCCCACCGCCGACGATCAGTCCAGAGACGAGTAGCGAGTAAAGCTAGAAACTAAAAACGAGTTGGCGAGCAGCGAGTAGCGAGTGTGTAGTTCCCGGGCTTATTACGTAAGGAACAGCAAGTAGCAATAATTGTAAATTGATAATTAAAAAAAATAAATAAAAAAAATAAAAAATAAAAAAAATTATAAAATAATAAATAAATAAATTAATTATTTAATAGCCAGGGCTACTGAGGCCTTTAAGTCGTCTTTTTTTTTTGACAGTCACTTTTAACAGAAGCTATTTTAACTGTCAGGTGATTTATAAAATGTATCGTTTGATGAATTAACCAGCTTATGAAAGAACAACACTTCGTGGAGGCTGTTTTTTTACAATAGTCAATTTGATTACGATTTAGCTCCAATATTCCGATAAATTAATATTCGGTGATATAAAGTATTTGTGTAAAGTAAATCTGGCAGTGAAAATTGGATATTTTTATTTAATTTTCATAATATAATAATTGAATTGAAGAATTGGATGACTGAAATGTTAATGTGTAAAATCCATTAAAATTACTTCGAATTGTCAATTGTTATAAGAAATCGAATCGATAACGCATTAGGACATCACTAAATAGACTACATCATCTCGTATTTAAGCTATGAAACGTAAAATAGATTTTTCCAATTTACTTTAGACATTGGCAGAATTTTAATAGTCGACATCGGTGCTTGCCATATAAAAAAATAATATAATAGAAGATACATATTGCAGACTTATCACATTCTAATGTTTTTGTAAGTATTTAGTAGTAAACATATAAGCTACGCTGAGGTAGCCAACACTACAGTATTAAAAAAATCCTCCACTTTACCGAGATCACGTCTGTTTCAATGATTCAACAAATAGTCCAGTTGCGTAGACATTAGTGACACAAAACAACACCAATTTGTCATTACAATATTCACTAGGAATTTCTTATTTCAATATTTACTTTTATATTATTATTCTAATTTGCGGATAATTAAAGTAGCCACAAAATAACACATGAAAAAAGCCACCAAAACTCAAAGCTCTTTCAGTTACAGTTTCAGCACTCATTTCAGTTAGCAGATTTTTATTGTTAGCAGTGCTGTCGTAAAATTAGTATGGTGTGGCTATAGCTCATATATAATGCGGATTCGCGATTGAAGAGCAATTATTTCGCAAAAATAAGCCTTCCAATTATTTGACATAAAGCGATAATCGCGCGGTGATTGTACAATCTCTGCGCAAATATTGCTAATTGCTGTTTCATACGTAATAAGCCTGCCGATAGTTTTGTCGCTCGGCTATTTGCGAGTGTTCTTGTGCGACAGACGTTGCCTGGCTGGAGGCTATAGTTTAGTCTCCACAGGATCGCCCGGTTAAGCAGTAGCCTATCACTTGGATTGATCTGCAAGACGAACACAAAAACAAACCAAGGCGATTACTCGCGCACCACTCGCTCGGGGCGGCCGCGGAGTAGGCCCGTACGCTGCGCACGGTAGGTATGACCGCTGCTGTTGGTCTCTAGGTGTGACCGTGAGTTCTGACCGCCAAGCGAGCAAGCGAGTATCTCTAAGAGCGAGTATAACTTTGATAGCTCTTATCGCTGCGACAAACTTGTGGTGAGAGAGTACTCGCCGGCAGTGTAATGAACAGCCTGCGATCAACTATTACGAGAAAATAGTCGATAGCTAATCTATTACTCGTCGGCGGTGGGACAAGTGCCTTAGGCATCACCTACGCAGGATTTAAACGTAGCTAGTGCGATTTGGTTGCAGTATGTACTAAATAACTTCACCTTTAAATACCAGTATACTAACTGTCAACTGGGACTAACCCCATATTATAATACTTGAATTCGGCGAAACATGTTGTTTTCCTCTTTTCCATCCTGTCAACCGTCATGCTATCAATAACTCCCTTTTCTTTGATAATCCATCCACAATGCTAACTACTACGAATGGAAACCCCTTATTTACAATACCAAGCTACCGTAGTCAGCCGTAACAAATTCCTCATCGACCAATCTCTCCTTCATCGGCAGCATAATCTCCAATCTACCTACAAGGCTACTTACCCCAGATAGGTTCAATGGATGCGATCAGTTAGCTAATAGTAATGAGTGCGCTCGACGCAGGTTGCTCTTATCGCGTGTTTGTGAACGCTATCTAATCTCTGTTTGCCGCAGCCTCCTTGCTAACCTGACCCAATTTCAGGACTTCCAATGTTTTCGAAAATGAACACGGTGGAGATATTTTCATGTGATTATTTTTTTTGTAGATTTTATTCAAGCTATTGTGCGTTTGTAAAGCGCTTTCAAATAAAAGCGTCTGAAAAATATCTGGTACTTAGTAAATGGCATTGACTCTGAAGACAGTCGGGTGGCTGAATATTAGAACTTCGATCAGTATCCAATTGAAAACGAAGTCCATATATTAAGCATTTTCATCAGTAGGAAACGACGACGACGTTTCTGTTATCGCGATATTGAGACCCATGGCCCAGACCTCGAGTGTTTGGCTGCGAATCAACTGCAAGACAACTGGAGCCTCCAAGACACAAAATAAACCTAAGTACTGCCCCCACAATAATTTGTTATCTATCTGTATCGATACATCAGCATCTCTTTAGCCAAACTTCTTACCAAAAAAAAGCGTCGCTTTTACCAGGTTTATGTCTAAATATGGATATGAATGCCTAATCAGGATGAACTGAGAAGACTGCAACTGCCAAAATTCCAAATCAGTTAATTGACTGGATACGATTGCCTGTATAAAATGTCTCTAGCGAACGTACAATGTATGTACCTACAAAATCCTCAGGATCCCATAGTCATACAGTATTGCGAAACATCTAAAACGATACCAAACGGTACAAATTAATAGCGCCGGCCAATTTGCAGTTATCTCCGCTATATATTAACTCATTACGTTATCTGCAACCTTGACTGGTTTTTAACTATTGCTATGAGCCTTATCAAATATGTTATAACTATTAGCGGTTCATTTAAGACGCTCGCAGAGATCTCTTCAAGAATGTAAGGCAATATCCGCTGTCTTTTAATGATAATTTAAGGGATTCAAGTTCAACGTCTTCTTGAGCCTTGTACCCAGTTACTTATTTGTTGAATCACTTTCGCTACATTCAGTAATCGTGATTTAAGGCGAAAGGCGGTAACCGAGTGGCTCCAAGGACTGCCGAAAGAAGTATTATCGTCCGGGCGGCGAGATGATTACATACAAATTTACAGTTTTCGGAATTTTTACTTTAATTGTGCTGTAAGACCAAAGTCCATGCCAAATTTTATGGTTCTAGGTCAACTCGATTATTAGTATATAGGTTTTGAAGCCCTTGCGATTCGCCAAATTTACGACATAAACAGCGATATCTTTTGATTCCATTGTTTTAGAAGTTTGATGTATTCACAGTTGCAAGGGTTTGCAGACATGAGTATAAGACAGAAAGAAAAATAAAGAATAATAGTTATTTGTTATACAAGAGTGCAAAGTTGCTTTTTAACCGCGTGTTCAATTTTGATGACCGAGCAAGCGAAGGATTCTAAAATTGGAGGAAATGACTAAATGCAAAAAAAAACGTTTACAATCACAAGATAGGTACACTTTTATTTCAGTTTAGGTATTAATTACTACATTATGGCAGGTAAGTATTACAGAATAATCTTTAAATTATAACAAAATAATACTAAGGTATAATTAAGAAAATTTTAAAGTAACGTTGCTACAGTTATTTAAATTGAGTGTAATATTTTTGTTTGGTACTGTAATATTGGTGTTAGTCACTTGTGTACTGTTTTTCGGTAAACTATCTGTCATACTTAATAGTTGTACCGATTCATCGGATTCCCTTGGCGTGAATGTTGGAGAGAGAGGGAGATGGTTAGAACCATGGTATAATAACATACTCCGTATACTTAGAACCGCGTACAAAGCAAATTGAAAAAAGAACACCAAGAAGGTTCCGAGTCTGAGTTTTTAACAAATTAAAAAAAAGTTGTATGATATATTCGGCACCATAGAGGTAGCAGTAAATAGGTTTAATGTTTTTTTTAATTCACAAACTTAGTGCACACGATGTTCTAAATTCAATTTACTTTATCCTCTAGTGAATAAAAACGGCTTTTCCACTCAGATATTGAAGATTAAAAATACTCTTTCCGAGATGGTGGGATGAAAAATATTTATTTGTGATCCGCACAGGAGACAAGAGAAATAAGCAAAAACAATAATCAAAAATAAAACCCCGTGCGAAGATATTCATTTCAAATTGATGCCTCCACGCGTTTCGGAAAAAAGGTCTTGAAACACGGACAGACAGATGGACAAACAGACAGACAACGAAATGCGAACGAACCCTTATTTATAGAATACTATTTTCTGCCCGCAGCTTCGTAAAAAGTTTTTATTATCCCAAGGAAATACAAATTATACTATGTCCTTCCCAGAGTCTCAAAATATTTCCATGCCAAATTTCATCTAAATCAGTTCAGTTGATCCAGAGATTACCCCCTACAACCTCACAAACTCATAAACTTTACCTCTTTATATAGTATAGCTGATATAGATAGGGTATCCTTTTGAGGAACGGAACTCTAAAAATGACTGATTCTTGTTGTTGCCTGTATGATTTTAAAATCCTCATTTACATTATTATCTCCTTAAGGTAATGTTTGAAGCAAAACGACATCTTTGTTTGTCATACTGGTTCAACAATATTGGATGATATCAAATATACCAACAGAAGCGTAGAATTATGTCATGAATATTTTCGCATGTATCTGCCTAATGCAAATGAAGTAGGTTATTGACCATTCCTCAATAGAATATGTGGATTACCTATTACATTTGCATGTTTCTATTTGTGTTTATTTTAACTATACTAGTCATACTTCAGACTTGTGGTTTTTTAATTTATTCTTCTTTTATAGCTCTTGCATTGCATTCGTGTGGTGCAAATGGCTGCAGCAGCTTTCTGAGATGTAAGAAAAAAGTGTCAAAGAACTCGATATCTTCAAGCAACTGGTTTGATAGGTGGTTGGTATTCTATATATCGACTTATAAAGGATAGCATAATGTATAATCAAATTAGTTTGGAAGGACTGAACTAGACAAATACTCAACCGTCAGAATTAAAATGGTCTTATAATGGTGTCCAAATTAACGGCTATAGAGCTTACTTCTCCCGCTCTCGCTCTGAGTGAAGCGGGAGGGCGTGTCAGACTTCTACTGACTAAAACCCACCCGTGTTCCTTCAGTTGCGCCAGGGCCGCGGTAAATCTTTTTTAAATTTATCCGCAACTCAAACAGGCATCGGACCTAGCGGACCCCGAATGACGTGTCGAAGAAAACTAGTTGAACTACATTATTTATTCCTATTTCAGAAGCTTATATCAACATATCAAGAAACTAGATTGCAAATCTGTAAACACTAGGGACTGTTACGTAACATAAAGTAAAACAGTACAGTCGGCATGGTACTTCAGAGAGATAATATTTGTTTTATGTCAAACGTGCGAGTATCTTGTAGGAGTACCTACTGCGTGACATCATGGCTGAAGCAGACTTCTGCTCGTCGCTTGATAAATAAACAGAACAACGAAAAACTAATTACTATCTGGAATGCAGAAAAAGAGCTCATGGATTTAGCAAGAAACAGCTGCACGGGTCGATCGTCAAGGTTAAGCAACGCTTGCCGAGGTCGATCCGTGGATGGGAGACTATCTTAATATACCGTGATCCCTCCGTGTCTCGGCAAGTCCCGACTATCATTTGTACCTTTGACAGTCATCACTGTAATCAAAAGCTAGGAAATCTGACACCACTCTTGCCAAGGGGTATCATGTTACCCAGATACTGGGTTGCGGAGGTCAGGTAGCCAGTAAAATAGTATAAATAGTTCTGGCCTTACAGGCAGACCGAAGGACGTCAAATGTATCTTCATTGGCCTGAAACATGAGCTTCTCCAATTTTCATTACAAGCCATTCTCCTGAAATTAATTAAACTGTTATAAATTACTTAAACGCTTTTTGCTTATCACCCGATGCACACCGTGCGAGATAACTCACACAATTGGTATGCGACCTCAAACTCTGTTTGATCTGCTGCACCGAACGCTGCGCAAATATTTTCGCATTTTTGGCCCACATTACGTTTGCAAACATCCCACTATGCAACATCGTGTAACGCTATCTCTGTTTGTTCCTTCTTGTAATTAATTAGGTGGATCGTTTTTGTGACAGATGGTGTGTTTTAATTGGACCAGCTACTGCTGAAGCAATAGAACTATGATAAACGGTAGATAGATAGCTAGATTCGGACTCTGTCTGCCCACCATGTGACTCCAGGTAAGACGGTGGCAAAATGTTTACTTCCTGCCGTGCACAGCGAGGCTCAGGGGAGACGCTTCGTAGTCTCCCCAGGGACGTGTCCTTTTCTGAGGATGTTCTGGGAGTACAGTAAAATGAAGTTAAATTGATTAATTTTGAAATTAAAATTGACATAACTAGTTCAATAATATTTTGAAAATATGAATAAAATGCAGTTTTGGCGACTTCACCAAAGAAATTATATTCCCTAATAATTTTTTTTTACTTCCATAGTTTGGGAGAAAATAAAAAACGAGCTTAAGAACGCTAAAATGAAAATCGGGTTACTTTGATACCCCATTTTTTTTTCATTGCATTACAAAGTAACCCCAATTTAAAATGTATTTTTACACACATTGTACAATTCAAAATATTTTTTCTGCAACAAGTAAACTTAGGTGGTGGTTTTAGTGAAGTAAAAATCCCACACTCCCTGATCTTTTCCCCAAAAGTCCAGGTGACTTTTGAAGGTTTCCCACGGCACACAAGAAAAATCGGTTGGTAAATATTTGTTTAGTCTGCCCAGGGTTGTGTGCCCCAACAGGGTTTGCATAGAAGCGGTTCCGAGGTGGTATTTTAAGTTGTCACGAGGCCCCGTTCCATGTGCTGATAAAAACCTCTGTGAAAAAAAAATATGGAAACATTTTTTAATCTGACTTTGGTTGCTTTTCATTCCTTTGATTCCAAAATTTTTTTAATCAAAAATTATTGCAATTATCTACTCAACGAGAACGATACACCACTCGATGGGGTAGATCTCGCTGCCCCCTTTGGGAGCCCCGCTTAAAAACCTTTAAAAACATTTTTTGTAATTTTAAAGCTGTAAAATTTGAAGTCTGTAGCTCCAACCGTTTGGTAGTAAAACCTGTATTACAGACGACAGACAGAGAGACGGACAGACAAACGGACGCGTGAGTGACAGCATTAGCGGCCCTATTGCTGTCACTCACACGTCCGTGTGGACCCTTCGGGTACGAAACCCTAAGAAAGGTCGGTAGGCCATAGTTTTGCATGGGTTCTATTTAGATCTATGAAGGAAGGACAGAGGGTTCAGTCAAGACTGTTTAATACGCAGGAACTAATCAGGTATGAAATATCTAATGGAAAATCAGGGGAATGCATACCTGCCAAAGTTTTCTGAAATCCTGAAACAATAAGTAGGTACCGTAAGCTTTATAAATAGGTATGTGATAGTGACCTGAATAGGGACGTCTTATTTTAAGGGTACCTAGTACCTACCCTACTTACCTTTTCGGGTGTGAAAAATTTGAATGTCACGGCAAAATTAATTCAGGGACAAAATGAGGTGGGGTGGAAATAACCACGAGTTTCTGAAAGCAGAATTAATGTGACTAATTGCCAAGCACTCGTTATTTGCTGTAATTGGTTGAATACATTTTCAACAGCCAATCACAGCAGATAACGCGTGCTTGATAATTTGTCACAGTAATTTTGTTTCCAGAAACTCGGCGTCAGGCCGAATCTATTCCATAGCCATTCAGCTATTCCATTACAAAGCAGGCGAAAAACAGCTCTCCCAAAATAGCGAATCTAAGTTAATCAAACACCATAGTCAAAATACAACCTGCTCGTTATTTTTACCTATCTGCATAACCTGGTCACGTCTAGTTTTGAGGTCAGTTGCGCAACAGTTGGCCCACGCGGCGCCATTATCTCCTACTGATAAATTGATGTTATACTTCATTCAATCTCTGATTATGTTCCCGAGTCTTCTTGTTTACCTTATCGTAGTAACAAACTTAATTGGGGGTATTTCTCTATTTTTACTCGACTGCGCAGCAATGAGCGGTTATGTTTTTTGATACAGAGGATACGCTGAAATAGTGTTTCAAATAATGTTCGAAGGTTCTTAGGCAGAGGCAAATAATCGTAGACTGTTAGGCAGGACTGGGTGAGCTACTTACATTGAAAAGCCTGATACTCAATGCTACACTGACATAACTAATCCGCAATAACATTTTGGACCGGTTTCTCAATTGAGAATTTAGATTTAAAAACAAAGTGATTTAATATTTTGTATAGAAATTAAAGTATAGATTATTCCTATATACCGCGAAAAGTTAAAATTCTGCTGCCTACAAAAAAATTGCCTTTGTTGTTTTGGTAGAATGTGACTGGACTTTTGACCCTTATAGTACATATTTACACCTTTGTTTTACAAATAAAACAGACACAAGATTTTAAAACCAATTTTGAAGGGCTCTGCTTCTAATAATACATTCAGAAATCGGGGCATTCAGCAAAGTCAATCGAGTCTAGAAGAACATTATATCCTACAACTGAAATCCTCCTGACATTCTAGATTCGGGCAAAAAAAGGCTCATGAGAGGGATGGACCTATCATCAGTTATACCGCTCCTGATTACCCATGATTGCAACATCACATCAGGCACGTGCTAGGTGCAGTCATCACATGAAGACAGCTACAAAAACCGGTCGCCGTAACAATCTCATCGCTTGTTAACATTGTATGCAGTGCAATAACGAAGATTGGCGGCCATCACGGTAGAGGACACTCGCCCCCGCGGAAGTGTTGTTGCACCTGCGACTAGTGGTCACACGCGGAACCACCTATTTTTAATAAAGCAATTACGCCTAATAAGGTTAGGCACTAAGAATTCAAAATTCAAGACACCAATTAGAATACAATGGGTTATTTGGAAAAACTCTTTCTTCCAGCGAATTCTTCTAGATCCGCTCATGTCGGATCCTGGCTGCTCAATGGGTTCTTGCAAGGACTAGGACACATACCAGGGAGATATGTATTAGCCTAATGTAGTAGCTACACCGTTGCACATTGACACTGTAACGTGTGCAAAAAAATTTTTTACCATCATAATGTGGCTTTTAAAGGTCGACAGCTGCAGCAGATAATTTTGGCTCGTGTGTTTATTGGGTCTTAGGCGTTATCGCAATATACAATACTGTACATACCATTATTTTACTAATCTATGCACAGAAATGATCCTAACAATCTAATGTTTAAATCATTTTCTTAAACACAATTTCACCCTTGTGACATCCCTAGATATATTTCTAACTCAAACAGGCAACCCTGCTGACGATGGACCATAACTTATCAGCCCGATGCTCTACTAATTGTACAATTTGCCATGCTCCACAATTTGCTATACTTAAACCTACGGCAGGATAAAAATATGTGATAGTTATGTCACTTACGTCTTGATACTAATCTTGTAGATACTTAGCTCCTTGAAGTATATAGCTGGATAATACAAGGTGTCTCACAATGTTTTTCGTTTTTGATACTTCAAAAACCGACCAAGTGCGAGTCGGACTCGCGCACCGAGAGTTCCGTAGATAAATTCACCAACATAATTAGGTAAAATACTGAAGTTCATAAACAATGAAAGCACCGAAAAGTTTTCACATACCCAAAAGCAACCATTTAGCTGGCAGGGGAGACACTTGACTCTAACAAAAATTAGCAATTTAAAGCTTAATTTATCGCAAACGTATCCATGATCCACAAATGGTTTACACAGACCCGCATAGTAATATTTCTGAATGGCCTATTCAACGATACCCCACACCATGGGATAGACGAGAAAAATAAACATCCTCACTTTACGTGGTACAGGTGGAGAAGGAAAAGGAACTTTGACGGCGTGATTAATATGTATATCCATGTCAAATAACCTTTTCGTACCACTTGCTCAAAAAAGTGACATTCTATGCCACAAAAAGCGAACATAACAATAGTCATTTTTAATCTGTTATAAACAGGGAAAGAAAATTGTACTGAATTTCATTCATCCTCTAGGGGGAGAATGTGATTTAAATTTGGAATACTTACCGAAATTTATACTGAACTACATCTGTGTTTACACCATTGAGTTTATCTATAAAGCATTATACATATTTTTGAAAAAGGAATACGCATTTAATAAGCAGTTATGATTAATAAATAAAATTACGAAAACCGACGAGGCCGTATGAGCTTGATGCCTTTTCTTTTCCGACAAAAAAAATATTAGTCTAGGAATTTGCCGCGTTTTTGTTTTCTTCAAATACATAAACGTTAAGTTTATTTTTAATTGTCATTATTTTTTTATAAATCCTTATCTCATAATATTATTGTGTTAATTTTTTCGCAAATGGTACGAAAAGTAGAGTATTTTCCTCGGTGATAAAGCTGTCTTAGTCTTGGGTGAACTTAAATCCCTCGCTACACTCAGGACTCGTCTTAAATCCCTCGCTTCGCTCGTGATTTAAGTTTTTAAAACCCTCGCTACGCTCGGGAGTAAACCTCGAGTTCTTCGTTACGCTCGCGATTTAAATCGTCACCCGCGACAGAAGACACTGCTTTATCCCCTTGGTTAATAATCTACTATTTCTTCCAACTACGTAGTTATGTTATCATTAATCACTACAAAACTGATCACAAAGTATGTATTTATTGCTTAGAACAAAACAGTGCAGAAAAGTTATATGAAATCTCATTGTTGCACTGTTTTACTTTAATGCACTGTTTTGTATATTTTATCTGAACTAATATTATAAAGCCGAAGAGTAGTTACTGTAGTTAGGGTAGGTAGAGTAGGTAGAGTAGGTAGATACGGTAGAGTAGGTAGAAAAGGCAGGGAAAGAAGCTAGAGTAAGTAGAGTAGGTAGAGTATAGAGTAGGTAGAGAAGGTAGAGAAGGTAGAGTAAGTAGAGTATGTAAAGAAGGTAGAGTAAGTAGAGTATGTAGAGAAAGTAGAGTAAGTAGAGTAGGTATAGTAGGTAGAGATAGTAGAGTAGGCAGAGTAGGTAGAGAAAGTAGAGTTAGAAGAGTAGATAGAGAAGGTGGAGTAAGTAGAGTAGGTAGAGAAGATAGACTAAGTAGAGTAGGTCGAGAAGGTAGAGTTAGTAGAGTAGGCAGAGTAGGTAGAGTAAGTAGAGTAGGTAGAGTTAGAAGAGTAGGTAGAGAAGGTGGAGTAAGAAAAGTAGGTAGAATAGGTAGAGAAGGTAGTGTAAATAGAGTTGGTAGAGTAGGAAGAGTATGTAGAGAAAGTAGAGTAGGTAGAGAACGTAGAGTAAGTAGAGTAGGTTGAGAAGGTAGAGTAAGAAGAGTAGGTAGAGTGGGTAGAGAAGGTAGAGTAGGTAGAGTAAGTAGAGAAGGTAGAGTAAGTAGATTAGGTAGAGTAAGTAGAGTAGGTAGAGTAGGCAGAGTAAGTAGAGTAGGTAGGGTAGGTAGAGAACGTAGAGTAAGTAGAGTAGGTAGAGTAAGTAGAGAAGGTAGAGTAAGTAGATTAGGTAGAGTAAGTAGAGTAGGTAGAGTAGGCAGAGTAAGTAGAGTAGGTAGGGTAGGTAGAGAACTTAGAGTAAGTAGAGTAGGTAGGGTAGGCAGGTTAGGCTAGGCAGGGTAGGCAGGATAAGCTAGGCAGGGTAGGCAGAGTAGGTAAGGAAGGCAGGGTAGGTAGGTAGTGGTAGGTAGATTGGTAGCCAGTTGACGGGAGCGAAGCCGCGGGGGTTAGCTAGTTTAGATAGAAATTTATCACAGAGGTTTAATGTCTCCCATTAAGTTTAATATAAAATATATGCAGTAGATCGAAAAAGGTACTGGCGTGGTACGAGTACTGGCTGAGAAAAAAAATCGGCGTATAAAACCAATTAGGTGAAAAAAATGCCCCGCATTTTGTACCATTGTAAAACTTTGATAGGTAGGTACTTCATATTTAGCAAGAAAAGTATAAAAAAATGGAAATAGATTAGAGGTAGATTGGTAGTTGAAAGAAAAGTAGATTACGCACCTCGCTAAAGTGAGTAATTAATGCACTCGTGTTAATTTAGTGCCCTCGCGTGCGTTCGGGCACCAACATAACACTCGTGCAACAATAACTCACTTTGCGCTCGATGCAACAATCTACTAAAACCTTCTACTAGGTACAAATAATATCTTAGCTAAGCGCCGGACAGACGGACATGGCAAAACTATATACGGGGTCCTGGATGGAACCCCAAAAAGAAAACTGGAATTAGTTCAAACTCGTTTTATTTACTGTTAAATTAAAGAGAACTTTTTGTTGTGTATGAAAAACAATAGTTAGTAAATACGCACCCTCGACTGCCTGAATTATCGGCTCTTACTTTTGGAGGATATTTTACCGAGTGGCTAAAGGTTTTAGTGACAGGTTAAATGAGTGTCAGGAAGTGGAGGTTTCGCATTTACAAACTATTGTGTTTCATAAATAAAATACAAAAAGAGCTCTTTAATTTACCAGCATATAAAACGAGTTTGAACTTATTCTAGTGTTTTTTTTTAAGCATCAAAAACGAAAAACATTCTGAGACACCCTTTAAAATAACACCTTACAATGTGATGGGTGTCGTCATTACAGGAAATAACTAGAATAAATAGAACTACAAGCAGCACGTTTGTGCTCTTTTATCTGTATTTATGTTCTTTCTCTTTTAGGTGTTTTTTGTGTACATCATCTTCCTGCCCTGCCTTGTCCCATGTTACTTGTGGTCGGCGCAACACGCTTTCTTCTTCCATACCGTCCTGTTCCCCGTCATGCTATCACTCCTCAAGTCCTCACACAGTCCATCCATCTCTTCTTTGCCATTCGCCGTTCCCTCCCATATAAATATTTTAGCAGGGCCCTTACATATAATAAAACTGTAGAAAAGTCGTTTTTGTACATCGAAAATATTTCCAATAAAAATAGCCACCAGATCCCAATTCCAGTATTTTTGGCTTTTTTTTCTGTTTAGTTGTGCACGCATCACGTAAAATGTACTAAACCAGTGAAGATAACTTTCATACATAAAAATTGTGCGTAACTTGAAGCATGTAGTACTTACTTATGTTTGTTTCATCGCAATCGGTTCACTCTATCAAAAGTTAGATGAATTTAAAGTGTTCAAGAAGTAAAATATCACAACACACGCCATGTCTCTGAACTGTGATACACGCAATTTTACTCGGACAGTTGAACTCCATATTCGATAAATGGCATTGTGCATTTAACGTCATTTTCTGAATGGCGATGGCGGTGTTAAGATTCGCCGCGGAAGAATGACGCTAGAAAAAAAATCGGTAGGCAGGTAGGGTACCTACGTATGTGAGGTATGTAGGTATAGGTAATTAAGTAGCGAGGCAGTTGACGGGGGTGAATCAGCCGCGGGCACAGCTAGTCTATTATAAGACAGGAGTCAATCTGCCTAGCCTTTTCCGAACTATGCCGACCCCAAGGTCAGCTGCCAGTCTAAGATGTACGTAGATACAGCTAAACACGAATTGGAGCGGGTTCCTATCTGACCTATCCCCACCCTCCTACCTTGGCAAGACTGTTCTCAGATTTTAGACCAATAACGACTGCCATAGATGGACAAATGACAGCCGGGACCAATGGTTTTACCTACGTGCTTTCCGAGGCATGCAGCCAGGCGAGCACGGCTTACTGTAACGGGCTTGAGTCGCACATTTTTATCACAGATTGGGAACAAAAACTGCGATAAAATGCGTCACTCAAGTCTACCACAGAGGCCGCGCTCGCCCGGTGTAGTCTCAGTACTTACCTAATGGATAATCTCACATCCAGGGACCGACCTCGGCAAGCGTTTCATAACCTCGTGTATCGACCCGTACAGCTGTTGTTATTCTTGGATGTTTCAACCAGTCAAGTCTTGAACTCTTCCTAACGAGGATGCCGCAAGAGTCACCCTAGCACTGAGTAGTAGCTATCAACCAAAATTATTGTCAGATCTTCTTTTTACTGCTCACAATAATTGCACAGGCGCTTGGTTTGAATTACAAAAGTGGCAAACAATTACTAATTACTGTTCTACCACTCGTGATACCTACTCAGTGGTGACATAATTTCTAGAATTAGGTATATGATATCTATGAATGAATAAAATTGTGTTCGGTACAGACTTTCAAACGAAATGATGATAATCCTGTGGTTTAGAATTTGAGTCATGAATAGAAACCACTTTAGCTAAGACTGACTGTTTATAAGGCTTTTATATACCACAAAAATGAAATTAAAACAATACGCGTGATTATTACTATAATTACTCATGTATACCTATGAATTATTCAACGAGGAAAATAATCAAGGACCTTATAACTCTGACAAAGAAACTTCATGAATCAAAAGAAATCAGTCAAATGATTGGAGTGCATACAGTCTTACGTCTGGAGACGTGTCTGTCCCAGTTAGCGTGCACTTTGCCCATCCTAGACCTCAATAGGTGAAACCTGAGGATCCGATCAACGTTAATGATGATGGAGCAGGCCTACAACTGGGATAATCTAGACGCCCACCCGATTGACTTAGTTACCACTTTACCAGTTTTATAAATAGGTCGATGTAGGTAAAGGATACCTACTAACGAGTAAATAAAGAGGAAGTTATCAATCATTCAGAATGAAATAGCAGATTGGCAAATTTCAGTTCCGAAGTAGCTGTAGTACTTCTTGTAGGGAAACTTACGCAATACATCCGAACGCTATCCTTCATAATCTGTCTTAATTCAGAAGATATTGAACTCGGAACTCGAATCACGGACACGGATCACGGACATGGACCCTGTAGTGCGTAACCGCCCTTACAGGCGAAGTTACGGCGACTTGTGCGGGCACGAAAACGTCTTTATGGAAAGTTGTGTTAGTTTCTAGTGTTTACTCAGAATTTTCCGACCATATCGCATCCTACAGTTAAAGTAGGTTTACAAATCATGATCAAATGACACTTCGTCGACCTGTCAACGTTCCAACGTTCCAGCATTTCAAGGTTTCACACCAACTCAGCATTCCTCAGACAATCTACCGGAGTAAATGCCCCACACGGCTGTCGGCTTGGTAGCCATTATTCCGCAAGATCCACAAATAACGCACGGTGTGGGAACGCGCTATCTTGATTGGACCAATCAGCTGCTGATCTCAGATAAATGTATCAATCAGTCCAAACACGCAAAGGATGAGGCTGACGTCATTTTCAAGTCTTGATACTTTGAAAGTATCTACGGTACCTATGCAGTTTATATTTTATTAAGTTTAGTTTTTTTTTTATTAATTATAGGCTCTCGTTTCCACTATCTGTTATCTCACCTGATAGTAAGTGATGATTTGGTCGACGGCGAAGCACGCTTACATAGAAGTACCCCAACATGGTTGGCGTAGTGGTCAATTGAGCGATCCATGCTGCTGCGCTCCATGCAAAGGGTTCGATTCTCGCACGGAACAAATATTAGTATGTCATATAGAGTTGTTCCGGATCTGGGTGTCTTGTATATGTGGGTTTAAATATTTGTAAACGCACGCACGATTCATAAAGAAATTCGATATACGGCATGCGGGTATTCCCCGCACGCGGCCTAACAACCAATGAAATGCATCGGTTGGTGTCAAACAAGCGTGGCGCGGAGACTTAGTTTACGAGTGTTATTAGGCGCGAACAAAACAAATGCGCAGTGAAGGATATAAAACAATCCGCAAGTGTACCCTTTCGACTAATGAAAACGGTTATCGCATGCTGCCACAGAAATCTGCCGTACCCCGCATGCGGGCACTATCGACTAATGAAAACGATTACAGCATGCGGTTCCCATGGCATGCGTGAACTCACACCACCAAACCCGAATGCAAGCTCTAACGACCAATGAAAATGAGCCTTTAGTAGTACCAAAAGCGACTGCTGAAATTGGGGTCCTGCGATTTAGCTCCGGAGACCTTAGGCAGTGGTTTTGCAGCACAAAAAGGTAAATTTTGATAATATGTAGCCGTGATTCAGGTTTTGTGTTTTAGTTGTTCTATCTCACGATGACGGATGAATCTTAGCAAAATCTTATTTTAACCCATCATCGTGACATAGAACAACTATACTAGCTCGCCCTTCTTTTCATGGGACTTATCTATATATATAAAAAACGGCACAAAAATCACGTTTGTTGTATGGGAGCACCCCCCAAAATATTAATTTTATTCTGTTTTTAGTATTTGTTGTTATAGCGGCAACAGAAATACATCATCTTTGAAAATTTCAACTGTCTAGCTATCACGGTACAGGAGATACAGCCTCGTGACAGACAGACAGACAGACAGGTGGACCGCGGAGTCTTAGTAATAGGGTCCCGTTTTTACCCTTTGGGTACGGAACCCTAAAAATGAATCCATATTTCCCTTGGTCACGGCATCACGCGTGAACGGCTGGACCGATTTCGCTTATTCTTTTTTTGTTGTGTTTGTTATTGTTAGGAAAAGGTTCTAATGAAAAAAAAAATAGGAAAATAAAAATTGGTATACATAGGTAGGGTAGGTAGGTAGGGTTGGGTTAGATGAATGTTTGGTGTTTTTATGGCAAAACAAAGTTTGCCGGGTCAGCTAGTCACTTATAAACAGAATTGGCGCAATGTAATCCTTCGAGAAATAAATAATGTTTTTTTTGACTTGGTGTTAAGGAATTTGTGAGGTCAGTGATATCCGGGATCCGCACTTATTAACAAGGTCTTATTATTTCAATCTTCCATTAAAGCAAAAATAAAAACATTTCCATATTGTTTAAAAATATTTATTCAGCAAATAAATACTCGGTTCGAGTTCAATTGAAGCTTTCACAGAAAACTTATACACACTTAGACATTTTATGCTTATCGATATGTTAAAATAAATAGTGAACATCAATTACGTTGGTTAGGCCCGTCCCTAAGAACCTACTTTCATACCTGTTAATACAACATGACGGGCCTTATTTATATAAAATATTTAAATACTGGGTAGTTGATTCTAAATTCAAATAAGTCATTGGAAATTTGAATTAAGAATCTAATAATATCAGAGCATATACTAGCCTATGGTTAAAAAAATAATAAAACTAAGACTGCAATTCTATAATAAATATAATAAATAGTTACAGAAATTATTTTAATAATGTTCCCGTATTCAGGGTCAAATTAAATAAGCTAGAGATAATCGCTAATTCAAATCGACCCTATATTCAAATCGTTTGTGTAATGAACGTATCTGTCATGCGCGAGCGCCGTATTAGCGTTCACGCTGCGTGCACGTCGCGTTAACGCTACGTTCGTGTAGCATTTACGCGTTCTCGCAGCGCAGTCCTCACACGCTACTAGGTTAATCAATATTTACAAAAGTTTTTTTAAAGACAATCTCAGAAATCTTCGGACAGAAAACTCATGCAGTCTGTTTGTCAATATTAGAGAATCGCATTTGATAAACTCTTAGAAAAAAATCAAACTTTTTAGGTAGGACCCTAAACTGCGGTCCTTAGGCCATAGTATACCTGTCTTTAGTGCAGGAACATGTATGTTATGTACTTGTCAAGACCGTAATAATTGTAAAGTAGGACCAAGACAATCATATACTCGCCATATTTGTAGATCTGCAAGCGATTTCAGCCTTATTTTTATTCCTGTCTTCGGGCTAGAGACGCATCCGTGGACTTTTTTATAATTTTTTTCGTGAGCAAAAAAAGCCTATAAACACTAAGCCACAGTAATATAAATTCCTATCAGTACAGTATAACGCCTTTCAACGTTCTGACTGCTGCGACACAGGCTTCCTCTCAGTGAGAGGGAATGGGCCTTAAGAGGAAATGCGGTCGCAGTCATCCGACTGAATATCCTAAGAAAAATCATAATTCGGGAAAGGAGGAAACAGACGAGAGCCAAACCTCGGATTATGACTTTTTACTAAGGAAATTCAGTCGGAGCTCTCTGCCCGCATTTCCTCTTAAAGCACAGAAACGCCGAGCGCTCTTAATCCGCGCCGATACCTGTAGCTAATTTTAAAATGAGAATCACTTCTAATCGGCTTGTCGTATTTAAAAAAAAAGATAAATGTTACATTAGACCATTTTCTGGAACGGTTTTTTCAGTTTGACTGCATCGCGTCTTTAGAAGAAAAAGTCTTTCTACATTATCACATCATCGTAAGACTCATTCCGTAAACTACTGCTTATTATATTATCATACCACATTTTCTTTTTTTTTTTATTTAATGACCCTCATAATAATTTCTATATTCATAAGAACCACAAATGACGTTATACAGTACTTAATAATATTTATTATAGAATATCAAAAAGTTTGTTCTTAAATCTATGTTTCCATGGCTGTCGTTTCAGCAAGAGTGACCTTAGAACTAACTTATTTTTCTTTCTGGTGTCTATTTGTTAACACCATCAAGATTAATAATTTTAAAATATATCTAGATCTACATTAGAATTAGATGTCTAAGTTCCACAGGGAAGAATATCTGGCAAATTCCTCCAATAGTGAACTGACATAATTCCAAGGTATCCTTCATTACCTACAACCTTCTATACAATACATTTTTTTTTGTAAATATTTACAATTTTCTACAATAGAATAGAATACTCTTTATTATGTACACCATATAAGTTACAGAAAATATAGACGAAGAAAACATTACACTGGGTGACACAATGGGCGGCCTTATCGCTAAAAGCGATATTTTCAAGACAACCTAACAACAATCAACAATATTGAACCTTACTACTAAACATTTACGTTTCAAATTAACCTAAGCATTGTTTTATCGCACTAAGTTACGTACAAGAGCTTATTATTCGAATTATCGAAATTCCGCCAGAGAATTCATATTTAACGTTCTGATATCAAAAAGATATTTCCACTCAAACAAAAATCAACTTCATACTGGTGTAAATAAAGTTGATTTAACCTTAACTTAATAATTATTTAAGATGCCTAATTCAAATATTATGCATATTGCAGCTACATTGCGTAAAATGGACCAGCCATCAAATGGTTTTAAGCTATGTCTTTATATTTACTTAGTCAACATTCCTCATCAGCATTCACAGGGCGTTCTGGGCTAAACATAGCCGTTCTCTAAGACACGGTTTCGAATTATAATATGCTGAATGGCATGATCGAGCCGTAAAGCTAGTAATAGTGCTTCGAATAGATGAAACTCCGCGTGTAAAATGTTTTCTCGAAAGCATATTTGCTCCTTGTGGCAAAAAAGCGAGTTACACTTATATTGAATTTATGTTGATTTATGTAAATACGCATGAAATGCTTCACTGGGAGGGTCAATCGTGGCAACAGCTGATACCTCTTAGATCCTTAAATATTGAACTTATTAATCGCAACCAAACGTTGTGGGACGTGTTTAGATTTAGAAAATCTCTAAGGCCATGGCGTTCAATGTGGCAGAAGATGGACCGCAAGGTGTTTAATACTTTTCTATCCAGTTTTCCGTAATCTGGTATAGTTCAGGCAGCATACACTTTAAACTCACTTATTAGCCGTCAACCCGATCGTCCACGCATTATTCAAACATTACAGCAAGGTGTCGTAAACCATCTATTTACCCGCCCCTTACACGGCGGCCGACATTCGACAGCACGGTTAAAAGTGCAAACCGTTCAACGAATGTAACATCACTGAGGCTTCAGAGAATGCATAGCGTTCCCCCGATACGCATAGGCTTTAAAATCTCCTACCTTTGCTCCCTCTATATAATTGTAATCACGGAAGCAATTTTCGCAGAAGAAGGCAGGATCGAAGGGAACCCTACTGTTACCTTCTACGACCCACTTAGCGGAGAATTCGGCGCACGTTGTGCAGTAGATGGTCTGGTTTTGGGCTACAGCCGTGGAACATGGGTACTTGTGGAAGTGCAAGGGATCCGTTGGATTTAGCAGACGGACTTCGGAGAATATGAACAGGTGTTCGCAGCTACCTTGGTGCATGTAGACCTGTGGAGACAAAGAGAAAACTGTTAAATACTAGAAGAAATGCATCCGGACGGCAAAATGGAATCTTATCGGAGTATACAAGTCCGTTACATCCGCTTTGAATCCGGATTTGTTTGAAGTTCACTTCTCTGTCGGTAGTTATTAGAAAAATCGTATGCAAATATTTGCAAAACCAATTAATGATATATCATTATAGTAATACATTTATTAACGAGATACGGCCAAGAATTAAATCATAGTAGCTTTATTTTATTTTAAAAATTACGATATATATATTTTAATTTTATGAGTGTCGTTTAGAACTAAAAATGCAAGTTTTTTTGTAAACTACCCTCACATCTATCTATCTATCAGGTCATCGATTAACGATACAGGAGAAATAAAAAATATAAATATAATATTTTTGGTTGTTTTTTCTCAACCCAATATTACACCAGTCTATCCGGAATAGGGATTCCTGCAGCCTAATTGTGTAAGTAAATTCGGCAAAGGAAACAATCTGTTTCTTTCCCAAAAACGACTTTGGCGATACGAAAAGTTCTTTTTTGGGCAAGAAACAGATTGTTTCCTTTGCCGAATTGACTTACACAATTAGGCTGCTGATATACTGGTGTTGCTTACAATAATAATGGCAAGTAATTGCAACATAAACTGCAATTACCACTGGCTTACCAAGACTTCGCCAACATGTACAAATATTGTAGCGGTTCCTAATTAATCCCGCATGCCCTAAACTAGAGGTTCCTTTAGTTTCAAATCAAATCAAATCAATCTTTATTTGTGAACATAAGTACAAAAAGGTGTTATTTATACATTTTAGCTGATCTGTATGTTTGGCCAATAATCGGCATACAAATATTATATTAGTAAGGTTATTTTTACTATCATAATTAATAAAGTCTAGGATAAAAGAAATGAAGCAATTGAAAAATGTCATGAGCCGCATAAAATAAAGTAATTGAATTATATTATTAATTATTTAGAATGTCAAAGAAATTTAAATTTAGTCATAATTTGTCATTTAGAAAGTCTTCAATCGAGTAATACGTCTTTTCAACTAGAAATAGGAACAACTTTTTTTTAAAATGGCTGACATTTTCCTCACTTCTGATACACTTTGGCAATTTATTGTATAATTTTGGAGCCATTACGAAAATACTGTTCTTGTATAAAGCAGTTTTAGATCCAACAGTTTGTAGCCGGTCTGCTCGACGCTGACTACCTACTCGGTCAAATTTATACATATTATTTTTGACGAACATAGATGTCTGGTATATGTACAATGAGGGCACTGTTAAAATTTTCATACTTTTAAAGTATTGTTTACAGCTGTCAGTGGTTTGCAGGTTACAGATCGCTCTAATACACCTTTTCTGACACTTAAACACCATATCTTTACCCGAGGCGTTTCCCCAAAACATAATGCCATATCTTAATGTTGAGGCCACTAGACCATGATATGCAGTTAGTACGGTGTTTCGATTGGCCGTTTTGCTTAGCATACGCAGCGTATGAGAAAATTGGTTTACTTTACTACATACTTTGTTAATCTGGGTATTCCATTTTAATGTACTTTCAATATTTAATCCCAGAAATTTTGTCACATTCGTCTCATCAATCCTTTTATCATTATATCTTATATCTAAATTTAAATTCTGATTTACTGTTTGTTGAAATTTCATTATTACTGTCTTGTCTAAATTTATTACCAAATTATTATTCTCTAGCCAATTTATAACTAATTTTATGTTAGAGTTAATGTCTGATTCTAATGTATCTAATTGGTCACTGTTGAAAAGTAGAGTGCTGTCATCTGCAAACATTGTCATGGGATAGGTCGATGCTTTTGGGAAGTCATTTACATATATAATAAATAGGAGAGGTCCAAGTATGCTACCTTGTGGAACTCCATACATCACTGTTCTCGGGCTAGATTTAAATGTTGTTTCATGTTTTTTACATATTCTATTAATAACTGTTATTTGCTGTCTATCTTGTAGGTATGATTTAATTAAATTTGATATGTTACCTCTAATCCCGTATGCGTCAAGTTTATTAATTAATATTCTATGGTCTACGCGGTCAAAGGCTTTCGACATGTCCATATATAGAGCCAGAGCCGGTTTTCTTTTATCTACTCTGTTGCTAACGAGTTTTAAAAAATCATAGATTGCCATGTCAATGGATTTATTTTTCCGGAAGCCCTTTTGGCTATCGACAAATAATTTATTTTTCTCGAAATATGAATTGATTTGATTGTATAATACTCTTTCAAATATTTTTGACAAAATAGGGATCAGTGCTATAGGTCTATAGGAAGACATGTTGTCTTTATTATCTTTTTTGTAAAGCGGTTTTATGATACTACTACTCAAAGTACTGGTGTTTAAACTTTAAAGATTCGATTTCCGAACGACAGATTTTGTGTCATCGATTTCGTGGTGCGCTTGGATTGGTCAGATGTTTGTTTTTGTACAATATCGATGAGTCAGCTGTGATCTGTTTACATTCTTGAAAAAGCAACCGCTTTTCAATAATATGGTTATTCTTTAACACTTCTAACACTATTATATGAACAAATTTACACTCACATTTGTATTTCCTGAGTGAATTAATCCTTTTCCATGTACAGTTCAAAAGTTTCGCCCTGTTTACAGACCAAATTCACCAACAGTCACCAGTATCGAATTCACCGGTTCGTTCACACATACGAGATAACCCGCTGCTACAAATATTCACTTGCAATTATTGCTCGTTAACCGGTTGTACCAGCACAGTTTTGAAGATTTTAAAACAGGATTACTATTTTTAAGTTATTTTTATTACAGAGCTAATTGTTATCCGTGTCATTGACAGGTGTCAGTTCATTTCGGAGAGGTACCTTCAAATAACTAGTGTCATCTCAGGATAGCCCAATTTAAGCTTCAGTTCCTCCAACCGGACCGCACACATGTCCTTCTTAGGGCACCTCGAGGTCCTTCTTGCGCGTCCACTCGCGGCTTTACTCGCTGTAGTCTACACACCGCTCATATTATACAGGCTTGATGTAAGACTACCGTACCGTATGGTACCGTATGGTGACGGACGTAAAGAATTTCACCATCCCATATCTTCCCGTGGGTGTCGTAAGAGGCGACTAAGGGACACACCAGAGAATGGGCAGCAGCGTTCTCTGTGCACTTAAACAACAAACTGCGATCGCCAACCCGCCTGCCAAGCGTGGCGATTATGGCAAACCCCCCCAAACCTAATGAACAGCACACCGAAAAAACGGCCCCGAGTGCCCGGCAGCCCGTCTACCCTCGGCTACGGTAGCGGTCGAGGCGATGGCGTGGCAAGGGGTGCTAAGAATCCCCGGAGTGGACCCGGCTACCCCTACAAACACCGACGACTGGACCTGGGAACATATAACACGCGAACACTCCGCACCGACGAGAAGATAGCCGAACTTGAGGAAGAATTGAGCAGGTTACGATGGAGTATTATAGGGTTATCTGAAGTCCGAAGAGAGGGGGAGGACTCGATAATCCTCAAATCCGGTAACCTGCTCTATTTCCGAGAGGGAGTCCGGCAGTCCCAGGGTGGTGTTGGGTTTATCGTCCACAAGTCTCTTGTGAACAACGTGGTGAAGATCGAGAGTGTGTCGACCAGGGTGGCGTACCTTATACTCAGAATATCCGCAAGATATTCGCTGAAGGTCATACAGGTCTACGCCCCGACCTCGGCACACCCCGACGACGAGGTAGAGGCCATGTATGAGGATATCTCTATAGCCATGCATGGTTTTAAAACTCACTTCACCGTTGTCATGGGGGACTTCAACGCGAAACTGGGCAAACGAGACGAGGATGAGCTGCAAGTGGGGCAATTTGGAGTTGGACGTCGGAACCACCGGAGTCACCTACTGGCCAGTTTTATGGAGAAGGAGGGCCTCTACATGATGAACTCCTTCTTCAGAAAGCGTGAGCACAGGAAGTGGACCTGGCAAAGCCCCGATGGTGCAACTAAAAACGAGATCGACTTCATCATGTCAACCAAGAAGCAAATGTTCAATGATGTCTCAGTGATCAATTCGGTGAAAACCGGGAGTGATCACCGCATGGTAAGAGGCACATTGAACATTAATGTTAAGCTTGAAAGGTCTCGACTGATGAAGTCCACGCTCCGTCCAGCACAAATCCAGGTCCAAAACCCCGAGAGCTTTCAGCTCGAACTCCAGACTCCATTCCGCTGCGCGCGCGCTCGTCGTACGGTCGTGTGTTACCGAGCAAAAACAGCTGTTATTGTGGATATTGTTGTATATCAGCTCACTACTGACGTTAACGTAGTTCCAAGTAAAAATGGTTCAATGCAAAAAGTGTAAACTCTTTGTGTCGCTGACCAAAGATGACTTGGTGAGGTGTAAAGGTGCATGTGAAGCGGTGTATCACAAAAAATGTGTGCAAAGCAACAGGCAATTCCTGCTGTCGGGAAGCTGCGATGACTGTCGGTCAGCAAAAAGCAGTCCCGTGCAAGCGAAGACAGTTCAAGACCCAAAACTAGCGATGGATCCTAGTGAAGTTCCAGGCGAAAGAATACTGGCTGAAATAAATAAAAAGTTGGAGGTACTTTACAGTGTCGAGAAAAAAATTGTCGAACTTACTGCGACCGTTGAATTTTATTCCGAAATGTACCAAACTTTGGTGGAATTTAAAGATGAATCTCAAAAGAAAATTAAGTCTTTAGAACAAAAAAACGTGTACCTACAGAAGTGCAATAAAGCCCTGGAAGAGAGAGTACAGGAGTTGGAGGTAAAAGGCCATGAAAAAAATATTGAAATACATGGATTGGAAATGCGTAAAGAAGAAAATGTTAGATCGGTGGTAAGCGAAATGGCAAAAAAGCTAAACCTGAACCCAAATGATATCGAGGATGCACAGAGGGTAGGGCGAGAAAAACCGGGCGACACAAAACCCAAAGTCGTACTGGTTAAGCTTCGCTCTAAGAGTGCCCGTTACAATTGGATGATGGCGAAAAAGGTAAACAAAATTACCAATAATCAAGTTTACGCCAATGGCAGTGATAGCAGAATATTCATAAATGAAGATTTACCTAAGTATAAGCGTCAACTTCTATGGACCGTTAGAAACCAGTTAAAGCCAGAAGGGTTCCAGTACATCTGGGTTCAAGATGGTAATATCCTTGTCAAGAAGAATAGTGAAGAAAAAAAGATCTACAATATAAAATCGGAAGTGGATTTGAAAATGTTCGTTGCATGTGGGTAGACGTCTAGCGCACACATAGTGCGAACTGAACACCGCGAGCATCAACAAAAAATAAATACAAATGGATCGATTCGACGCTGTTACTACATTGGAATGTCAGTTTACGAGATACAAAAATGTGATTACTTGGGCTCAGTCTGTGCCTGACAACAGCAAATATATTCATATAGTGCACTTAAATATTCGCTCAATAAGAAAAAACTTTAATGAAGTCCTATTTTTTTGTAAAAACTGCTCTGACGTTATAAAAATACTAGTTTTGACAGAGGTTAACGTTAAGGAAGACGAATTATCTCTATATCACATAGACGGTTATAATCTATTTTCAAACACGAGGGAGAAAGCAAGAGGAGGAGGTGTCCTGATTTATTGTAAAGAGTATCTTACTTTCAATGCAAATAAAACTCTGACTAGTTCATTGGAAGGCATCTGTGGTAAACTCACTGTTGACAAGTCAACTATTAATATAATTGCAGTCTACAGACCACCAAGGACGAACAAATTGTTATTTATTGATGAAATCGAGCAGATACTTAAAAAGATCCCATCAAACGAGGACGTCGTGATAATAGGTGATGTGAACATAAATCTGTTAGGAGTGAGTGAAAGTCAACAAGTGTCGAACTATAAAGACTGTCTGTGTGGACTAGGCTTACAGTGCGTGATACCACCTACCGAGGTGACGCGAGAGGCTATCGTCGCGGGTGTAAGAGAAGTGTCGTGTATAGACCATGTCTGGGTGCGTACAGAGCAGTTGCAAGATTGTCTGTCGTTTGTGATTGAGTGCTTCATGTCGGATCACCATGTGGTGGGTGTTTCGATACCGTTAGATGCGAAGCCACCGTGGACGGACCATAAGAACTTGCACACTCGGTATGTGATTAGCAATAAGACTGTAGCTAAGAAAATCACTGACTATGATTGGTCTCAACTGTTGTTTACTGATTGCCCTTTATCTGTGTATGATAAGTTGCAAAATACTTTTAATGATATTTATAAACATAGTAAGACTGTAATGCCAAAGACAAAAAAACGGGATACACAACCGTGGATAAGTAGGAGTTTGAAAAATATGTTGTTGCGTAGGGATAGATTGTTTAGAGAGTGGAAAGATGCACCTAATAATAACACAAAAAGATTAGAGTACACTAGATTTAGAAATAAAGTAAATAAATTGATTTTTAAAGAAAAAAATAAATTTCGTCAAGATGAAATAAAAAATTGTTATGGTGACCCAAAAAAAATCTGGGACAAAATTAATAGTTGGACAGGTAGAAAAAAGCCAAATATAGATGACATAGTCAAGAGATACTTTGGAGGTAAAGACACGATGTATAACATATGTAGTAAATTTGCAGATACCTTTACTGAAGAAATTATTAATATAAAACACAATTGTGATATTAAATTATTAGATAGAAGTAAGTATGTTAGGGTAAGTAATGTGACCTTCCGTTTTAAACCCGTGTCCAGCCACACAGTGTGTAAAGTTATCGATCAGCTGAGCAGAGATAAGGCGCCGGGCATTGATGGTATTCGAGTTATGGACTTAAAACTAATTAAGAATGAAATTTCACCAGTCTTGTCGCACTTTGTCAATCTGTGTTTATCGAAAGGGGAATATCCAAGTACACTCAAAAAAGCTTTAATCAGGCCCATCTATAAACAGGGTGCCCACTCGGATTACGCTAACTATAGGCCTATCGCTATCTTATCAGTGATAAATAAAATAGTAGAAAAAATAGTAGTTGGTCAGGTTAGCGAATTCTTAGAGCAGAATGATGTTCTGGCAAATGCGCAACATGGATTTAGGCGCGGCCGCAGCACCATGACGGCACTTTCACAGTTTTCTGAAGACATGAACGGTAGTCTGGATCAGGGACACCAGATCTTGGCGCTGTTCATCGATTATAAGAAGGCTTTCGACACTCTGGACCACGAGGTGCTGTTGCAGGCCATGGACGAGTGTGGGATCAGGGGCCCTACTAACAGGTGGTTCCGGAACTACCTAAGTGGCAGAACCTTACAAACCTGCATTTCCGGAGTGGTCGGTAAGGAAGCTGCGGTTGACCTTGGCGTGCCGACTGGATCCGTGTACGGACCAGTTGGCTATGTCATGCATGTCAATAGCGTCAGTAATGTTGTGAAGAAATGTCGTGTTTATATGTATGCGGACGACATGTGTCTCATGTACTCCTCGAGGGATATACAGGAGGTCAGGTCTGTTTTGCAGGATGACTTCGACAATATCACCCGGTGGGCGCACGATAACGGTATCATCCTAAATCTAAGTAAGACGAAGGTGATGCATGTGCACTCGCCGCACAACTTGCTGGCAAAAAAGGTCTGCAGTGATGATATCGGTATCGTGGGCCACACTTACGAGTGCATGCACGTCGGGAATATCAACTGTTTTTGTCAAAAGCTTGAGTATGTCAATAGATTTAGGTATCTGGGTCTGTGGGTGGACCGCCACATAAACTGGAAGACACAGATTGACACAGTGTGTGCAAGGCTTAGGTCAGTTTTGGGTAAGTTTTATGTCTTGAAGTCGCCGTTGAGTAGAAAAACGTTGCGTGTAATTTATTTTGCCCTAGCCGAGTCTTTGATTAGCTATGGACTAAATATGTATGGCCGTACATTTAAAACATATTTAAATAGTATTAGATCACTGCAAATACGTTTCTTAAAATATATTGTTAACCCTAAAATAAAGCGAGAGAGTAAGGAGAATTATGAGAAACTATTTGTTATATGTAAGGTGCTTCCTGTACATGAGAAGGTCAAGTACTTGCTGGTTCTCGAGCAGTTCTATAACGATCAATATAAAATGTATGAAACGAACACTTACAATACTCGAAGTGTTAGAGAACGTAAGTTCCTGCGAGCACCAGCAAAAAATTACTACGGCAAGAGAACCAATAAGTATTTGATCCCCACAGTATTTAATAGTCTTGATTGGTTGAGAGGAGAAAATGGTGGAATTGCCAAGGGAAAGTTAAAAAGAAGACTTATGGATGTGTTGCTTGATGGGGTGGCCGTTGCCTGTGATGCATCAGCACTGTCACAGCGCTGACGCGCGCACCTGTGTTGTGTTGTTCTGAGTTTGCTGAGTTTGTTGTTCTGATGCCTATAGCTATCCATATGTACCTAGGTGGCGGCGCGGGCTGGCGCCGACCGCGCCTGCGAATGTGCGGCGGTAGCCCGCGTCGCCACTGAATTGAATTGTTTTATACCTATATTTTATATTTAAGTTTAAACCAATTGTTATACGAGCGCTAATCCCGCCGATAAACTGCCTCGCAGTTTGGTGGGCTTGTAATGTTTAAGAACAAATGTTTTTACAAAATAAACGATTTATTTATAAAAAAAAAAAAAAAGAATCGTTTCGAGTGCCTAGGGAGCTCCGTGGACGAATACAGCGATGGGTTCGTGGAAGCTGTCCATACGGTCGGGTCTAAGTTTTTCAAGACCCGCCGTACAGATAGAAACAAAAAGCTCTCTGATCATACTCTCAAGCTCATGAAGGAGAGGCGTGAAATGATCCTGCAGTCTTCAGACGATTCGTTGAAATACCGGCAGCTAAATAGACGGATCTCAAAGTCCTTGAAAAGCGACCTCCGCCGCTTTAATACTGAAAGTATTAAAGACGCGATTGAGCGGAACAAAGGCTCCAAGGTCTTTGCAAGAGATCTGTCTATTGGGCAGAGCCAGCTCACGAAACTGAAGACCGATGATGGCAGGATCGTGTCCGCCAAACCGGAGCTTCTGAGGGAGATCGAGAGATTCTATGGACAGTTGTACACGTCAAAAAGTAAACCCGTCGCGAATCTAGCGAATGACCCAAGAGCTAGATTGACCCGACACTATACCGAAGACATTCCGGAGGTCAGCCTGTATGAGATTAGGATGGCTCTGAAACAACTTAAAAACAACAAGGCACCGGGTGATGACGGAATTACGGCCGAACTCCTGAAGGCGGGTGGAAAACCAGTACTTAAGGCCCTTCAGAAGCTTTTTGATTCCGTCATACTCGAGGGGAAAACGCCACAGGCATGGTGCAGGGGTGTGGTGGTACTCTTCTTCAAGAAGGGTGACAATGCCCTACTGAAGAACTATAGGTCCATCACACTCCTTAGCCATGTCTACAAGCTGTTTTCAAGAGTCATCACGAATCGTCTCGCACGCAGGTTTGACGATTTCCAGCCTCCCGAACAAGCCGGATTCCGTAAAGGCTTCAGCACCGTAGACCACATACATACGCTGCGGCAGGTTATACAGAAGACCGAAGAGTACAACCTGCCTCTCTGTTTAGCGTTTGTGGACTACGAGAAAGCCTTCGATTCGATCGAGACTTGGGCTGTACTGCAGTCTCTCCAACGGTGCCAAATTGACTACCGGTACATCGAAGTGTTGAAGTGTTTATACAAAAACGCCACAATGTCAGTTCGACTTCAGGATCAGACCTCGGAACCCGTCCTTCTGCAGCGAGGTGTGAGACAGGGAGACGTAATATCTCCGAAGCTCTTTACCGCTGCACTGGAAGATGTCTTCAAGGTTCTGGACTGGAGAGGGCTAGGCATTAACGTCAATGGCGAGTACATCACTCACCTTCGGTTTGCCGACGATATAGTGGTTATGGCTGAGACCATGGAGGACCTCAGTACAATGCTCGATGATCTCAGTAGAGCTTCCGAAAGAGTGGGTCTTAGGATGAACATGGACAAAACTAAGTTGATGTTGAATGCCCATGTTGCACCCGCTCCTATCAAGATTGGAGACTCTACACTCGAAGTTGTGGGCGACTATGTGTACCTGGGACAAACGATCCAATTGGGTAGGGCCAACTTCGAGAAAGAGGTAAACCGTCGAATCCGACTCGGTTGGGCAGCGTTTGGGAAGTTGCGCGGTATCTTCTCGTCCAACTTACCGCAGTGTCTCAAGACGAAAGTCTATGACCAGTGTGTGTTGCCAGTGATGACATATGGCTCTGAGACGTGGTCGCTTACAATGGGCCTTATCAGAGAGCTTACAGTCACTCAAAGGGCAATGGAGAGGGCTATGCTCGGAGTTTCCTTGCGTGATCGAATCAGAAACGTAGAGATCCGCAAGAGAACCAGGGTTACCGACATAGCCCGGAGAATTGCCAAACTTAAGTGGCAGTGGGCAGGGCACATTGCTCGCAGAACGGATGGCCGATGGGGCAGAAAGGTTCTGGAATGGCGACCGCGAACCGGAAGACGTTGCGTTGGGAGGCCTCCCACCAGGTGGACCGATGACCTGGTGAAGGTTGCGGGGATCCGCTGGTTACGAGATGCACGGGACCGGTCAATGTGGCGACGCTTGGGGGAGGCCTATGTCCAGCAGTGGACGTCTTTCGGCTGATATGATGATGATGATGATGTAAGACTTACCTCAGGATAACCCAGCTTCAGCGTCAGTTCGTCCAAGCGGACAGCACACATGTCCTTCTTAGGGTAGTCTCCGAGGTCCTTCTTACGCGCCCACTCGCGGATTTGTTCGCTGTAGTCCGCGCATCCCGGGCGCGTGTCCACGTAGAATACGTTGTTTATGAACATGAAGCCGGATGGGAACACTTCCTGGAATGAAGAGTTAAAACAGTGATGAGCAAACTTGATAATTAGGAAAAAAATTGGTTGAAACCATTGATGTATTAAAAAGAGGAAGATACGGGACTGCTCACAGCGCTTGGTCCTACTAATCTAAGTGAATGCCCGTAGCGGGTACTCAGTCGCGCACGGCACATTGTTGATCACACAGCTCATTAATTTCAGTGTTTTTATGTTTTTTTTTGCAATAAATACGCATCAAAATGACTTCTTGTGTAGCTAAACAGTGTTTAAATAATAACAGGAAGAAAAATTATTCACACGGGATCACTTACCACTCGTAAGTACAGTTAAAAAGGTTAATTTGTTGAAAATTACAATAATATTCAATGTTTGCTTCGCCAATTTGTGAGAGCGAGATAGATATTACAAACATGCGTGAGAGACGCGATACGCACATATTGCAATGTCATTTCATTCATAATAGTAAACATTCGGTGATTCGGCCAACATTCGGCGGCTAACGCGTTTTCGCTTGCACTACAGCGCCGTCTCCTATCTCTGTCCTTGTCTATCCGTAACTGTAGGTATGGGACTGGTGATGACACTGAACATAGATGTGTGAGTTTCGGTGCATGTAGTCGTGCGCCGAGCCCTGGTTTTCTGATCGCGATGTTAGCGTGTAACGTATCTTCCTCTTTTTAATACATCAATGGTTGAAACACTTCTAGGTATGATATACTATTCCAGGTTGCCTGGAAGAGATTGCATCATGCGATAAGGCCGCCCATTGTATATGTTTCAGACTTAAGTTTCTTTTTGTTAAAGTATTTTATGGTGTACAATAAAGCATATAATAAATAAATAATAAATAAATAAATATACTGGATAAAACTATTTATCTTGGGCAAAAAATGTTAGTAATGCTATTCCCCTGGACAATATAAAATCTCCGAAGCTCTTCTTGTGGTCAAGGTCAGGTTACCCAAGCTTTACCTTGGACAAAATACGGTAATCAAAACCTTTCTATATATCGTATTGTTTGCCAGTTTGGGGTGGAGCAACTAAAACTAAATACTTAGAACTAGAAAGAGCTCAGAGATCAATATTAAAAGTTATGCTATTCAAGCCCTTTAGGTTCCCAACTGAATCTCTTTACCTAACTTCTGATGTTCTGATGGTTCGAAAACTTTATGTGCTCCACATTATTTTAAAAACACATAAATCTCTCACCTTCGAACCTTTGACTCGACAAAGGTGAAGGAAATACATGATACCCAGTGTTCCTGTTAAATCAACTTTTGCTAAGACACAGTACGCCAGGCAATCTTCTCACTTATATAACTTGATAAACAATGAATTAAATGTTTACCCACTTTCGTATCGAGACTGTAAAATTGCTCTGACTGAATGGCTAAAGACAAAAACTTATGACGAGTTTGAGAATATAGTCCAAACTACAAGTTCGTAAATATTAAAACAATCAATTATTATTAACTGAGACTACTTTTCCTCACTAATACATATCCACTGCTATTTACAGACCATATACATATTATCATTAAATACATACACTCACACTCACTCACACACACATACACACCTTCACACTACAGCGAATCTTAATTAATCATTACCTACTTTGTTCAAGTTTTACTTTATATTTTGATTTATATAACTTTTTCTTTTCTAATACCTACTGTAATGAAGTATCTATTCAATAGGCTATAAAACTTGTAACTACTGGAAGTATATTTCTTACTTAAATGGAACTTCCCTAAAATCAAATGTAATAGTATTCTTAAGTTATTGAAATAAACATTTATTATTTATTATTACTATATAATATTAGGATATCAAAGACTGGTGAAAACAAGTTCTCCAAAGCATTTACCCTGGGCAAAATAAGGTCACAAAAGTCTTTTCCTTAGAAAAAAAATAAAAGTCGAAGTCGTTGTGGCACATGATGCGGTCTCGCAGGTCTGACAGTTTGTTCCTGTTAGCATTACATCGCAGCAGAACATCTTTGTAACATAGTTGCCTTAGTCTTAATACTGGGCAACATTTCGGGATGGTTCGACACATCCACTCGCGTGTCGAATTCGTTGGGCACACGAAGCGGTCTCGCAGGTCTGACAGCTTGTTCCTGTCAGGATTATGTCGCAGCAGAACATCTCTATAACATAGTTACCTTAGCCCTAACACTGGGCAACATGTCGGGATGGTTTGACACATCCACTCGCATGTCGAAATCGTTGGGGCACACGAAGCGGTCTCGCAGGTCTGACAGCTTGTTCCTACCAGTCAACAATATGTCACTCTGGAACACTGAGTGGCGGCAGCGGGTCTGAACAAATAATAAGTTAAATAGTATTTAATAACAAGGGGAAAAGAAATCCGGCCAAGTGAGAATCGCACACTAAAACTATAAAAGCGTAAGTTCAGTTAATCCGGACAAAATAGTCAAAAACTTAGGCCCAGCTTTTTTTATCCATAGTTAACTCAACCAATGGTTAAATATGTTAACTAATGATTTCAAATATTTTATTGAAACACGTTTATTCACCAATTGTTAGACTAACAAATGGTCAAATAATTAACTCTAAAATATTTGACCATTTTTGATGCTAACAATTGAGGAAAAAGGCATTAAAGCGAAATTTGAAACCATTGTGTATTGTGTCTGAGTATGGAGCATGTACTTAACACGAAGCTTCCGGCCATACCTAGAAACTAACGAGATCCTTAGTGACCGGAAATACGGCTTCCACCGAAATCGGTCTATTGAGGATCTTCTAGCGTATGCCATTCACATAAGGAGTGAGGCCATCGTGAGCCACGGGGAAGCGTTTGCCGTTTCCCTACTAGACATCAAGAGGGCTTTTGATAGGGTCTGAAACGAAAGCCTTATTGGCAAGCTTCCTTCGTTTGGTCTGCCTGGTGGTCTATGTGATTGGATTGCAGACTTCCTGAGAGATCGGTCCATTCGAGTGCTTATCGATGGCTGCTCATCGGACCAATTGGATATTAATGGCGGGGTCCCTCAGGGGTCGGTACTCTCAGAAACATTATTCTTGCTGCACATTAACGATCTGCTAAAACCCTTTGGGTATGCAGATGACAGCACTGTTGCTGAGAGATACTTGTCTAACGCACGGGATAAAGGGCCGCAAATCCGCAGTCTCATTGTGTAAGTGAATTCGGCAAAGGAAACAATATGTTTCTTTCCCAAAAACGACTTTTTGTATTGCGAGAAGTCGTTTTTGGGAAAGAAACAGATTGTTTCCTTTGCCGAATTCACTTACACAATTAGGCTGCCGGTCTCTCCGTGAGACCATGGTGGTCGTTTACGGATCTATCAAATAGCAGCTTGATGCGCTAGAGTCGGTCGAAAAGCGGGCCAAGAGGCTCATCGGTAATGAGGCACTGGTCAAGTCAAAGCTCCAGAGCCTTGAACATCGTCACCGAGTTGCCAGCTTGTCGTTTTAATATCGGTTACATTTCGGGGAAGGTGCGATGGAATTGCACACGATGTCATTCCACCCAGCCCGTTTCATCATTGGACTATCAGACGTAGGCGATGCGCCATCGGTACATGGTGGACATCCCACCCATAAGCACAAAACGTTTTAGGAACACTTTTATTATGCGCACAGTTAAGGAGACAGCGTCTGTGTTTCCCGACATTTACAATCTAGTCTTTAAGTCAAGAGTGAATAGGTTACTTCTAGGCAAGTGTGTTTCACCGTAGCCAACATCATCGCTTACCAACAGATGAGATAGTGGTTAAGCTCGAGCTTATAGAATATTTTAAAAAAAGTACGATGAACAGAAGTGGGATCGATGGAGACTTTTGAAAATTTGATCCATAATAGTATATCTAAGACATCTACCAATTTCAGCTCTATGCGAATTAACGCAAACCAAAATGTTTATTTTGACCGGATTATAATTTGTATACAAATTGCAAGTCATTTTAAAATATTAAATTACAACGCAAACAAAATACTGCACTTTTAGTCAGATGGCAAAGGCTAAGTAATTAGCTAACGCACAACCGTAATTCGGATATTCGCAACCCCATACGGCTTCTTTACTCACAAATCTGTCCTTGGCATAAGTGTAAGTATAGGGCCTGTAAACCCTCACTCGGTAGAGAATATCCTTGCCTGGCTCCAGATCTATGACAGGGTGGTCTGCAGGTTTCTCTTCGGGTGGCATGTTGAACACCTGCAAGTTGCCAATCATTTTATTAATCTAGGTAATTTTAGGTAACAGATTTATGTTGTAAAAGGTGTTAATGTAAGTTTTAAATGAGGAAGAGAGAATATTACTTATGATTATAAACAAACCGGCCAAGTGCGAGTCGGACTCGCGCACGAAAGGTTCCGTACCATTATCGATAAAAACGGCAAAAAAAAAAAAGTTTGTTTTATGGGAGCCCCACTTAAATATTTATTTTATTCAGTTTTAGTATTTGTTATTATAGCGGCAACAGAAATATATCATCTGTGAAAATTTCAACTGTCTAGCTATCACGGTTCATGAGATAAAACCTGGTGACAGACAGACGGACCGCGGAGTCTTAGTAATAGGGTCCCGTTTTTACCCTTTGGGTACGGAACCCTAACAAAAATCATGGCGCGTGAAGCACCGTACACATGATAGTAGTGACACTTCTTAAAAAAATATATATTAAGAGAGGTTTACCCCGAGTTTCCCACCTTTAAATTATCGCAGAATTAATGATACAAATTGTCAAGCACGCGTTATCTGCTGTTAGTGTGAGAGTGGGAATGAGTTATACAGGTTGAGTACTTCCAAGTGGAGATGCAATGGCCAAATCCGAAACTATGAATCGCAAAAAACACTCAAAGAAGTCGCAGGGTCGATTTGTATTAAAACATAAACTGCATCATTGTCTTTTTTATAATTATTCATATATTCCTAGCCAGGAGCCGAACTCGTTGACTAACTTGAGGAAGGACCTCATTTTTAGAAATATTACCTATAAATGATTTTATTTCTGTAAGTTGGTTTGTACAAACACTTTTAGAGGTCTACCATATTTTTTAAAACTAGATGAGGTCGGCGTTTCCTATCTTACTACTCTGAGAAGAAAGGCCGAAACAAACTCAGAGGTCACAGTATCTTTTAAAGTCCAGACAAAATCTTGGTTAGATCATGTGAAGACCATGTGGACTGATGTCTGAAATGGTCTTTTGAGGAAAGAACCAGCCAGATTGAGTGGACCTGTCCAGTCAGGGCCCGTATTTGTCAATAACCGAGCAGCTCAACTCAGAATTTAAGGAGTTCAACGATTCGACGAACAATACCAAAGAAAGGACATTCGGGTAGGCCGCATAAACTACACAAACTGCCAGACCATGATTGATTGATTGCCAGACTAAGATAAATTAAAATTAAAAAAAGGAATGATCCACATTTTAATTTTTTATGGGCATAAAAAAGATTTTTATAAATATACTGAGAAGGCACAGTAATTACATCTCCTTAAATTTCTCTCTGAGAGAGTGTCTCGGGCTTAATTTATAAATTGATTGAACAGCTCTTTTCTGCAAAACGATGATAGTCTGAATGTCGGCGGCTTTTCCCCACAACAGAATACCGTACGACATTACACTAAGAAAATAGCTAAAGTATACTAAACGGGCTGTCTCTATGTCAGTTAAATTTTTAACAGCATATGCTGCGGAGCTTAGCTTCTTTGACAATTTATTTGTGGGCCCCACTGAAGCTTAGCATCCAAAGTTAAACCTAAGAATACTGTGCTATTTACAGGATACAATTCTTCGCCCATCAGCACATCAGTTTTCACCTGCCTAACGTGAGGTAGGGTAATAATGCATTTGGTTTTTTTTTATTAAGAAGTAAATTATTAACATTGACCCAGTGAACTACTTTTAAGATCGCGCTATTTACATCGTCAGTAACCAGCTACTGACGTTTAAGTTTAAACAAAAGTGAAGTATCATCCGCAAACAACACTATATCATGGTTATTTTTTTTATTTTGTTTTTTTTTTACATTTGACATGATCATTTTTACTACCATTCATTTAATAACTATTTACAATCTATTGAGTATTGACATAATATTTATCATATGATATTGATTATTTTAACTGAAATTTACTGTTTTAAATCCATAATTTTTGTTCTTGGCTGTAATGAATTAAATAATGTACTACATAATTCAAACACAATGTGAATTGTTATATGAATAAATATAAATATAATAATACTTATCCTTTATGAGGTAAGGCAAGTCATTAATATAAATAAAAAACAAGAAAGGACCAAGGACCATTGTTACTATAGAATCTATAGTAACAATGGGAGTCCCGCAGGGCTAGTATAGATCCATAAGGGTCTTTTACTATTAACTTCAACACTCTGAATCCTTTTACTCAAGTAAAAGACATAAGTAGCTGAAACAACACACTAAATTTATGACTTACATCTTGTGAATACAATAAATTCCTAATGCCTCTGTACTTAAGCTTCTTAGTGAAAAGGCCTTTGGGGTCCTTTGCTACCCTTAGCTTGTTCTTCCTAAGGATAAACAGGTCCGGGGCTTCATCCTTTTTTTGGCCCTCAATGTACTCCATGATCTTATCATTTAAACCCATGGTGGGGAAGTTAGTCTCCATCTCTAGTTCATCTCCTGTTTTTAATTGATCTGGGCTGTAATAATTTGTTTAACAATTAATGATTATATAGTAAGACAAATTGCAAGAAAGAGCCTTTACAGTAGAGACAGTAGAGTCTCACTAATCTGGCGCTAGTGAAAACCGGGGGTGGGGGGAACGCTTGACTACTATTGGAATGTTCGGCTTACTGGATTGTTTAGAAAAATCAAATTAAATAAAATAAAGCTATCATAATGTAGCAGGGAGCATTGGTGGCCCAGGGATATCGGCCGCGACTTACAAGTTGTAGGTCGTGGGTTCGAGCCCAGGCAGGCGCTTTACTTTGTGTAAATTATTTCATCACCAGTCACCACTGCTCTCAAAACGGTGAAGGAAAACATCGTGAGGAATCCGGCATGTCCTAGAACCAAAAATTCGAAGACATGTGACATCCACCAACCCGCACTGGGCCCGCGTGGTGGATTACAGCCCATTCCTTCTCACAGAGAGGAGGCCTGTGTCCCAGCAGTGGGAACATTAATAGGCTGATGATGTGATGATGTATCATAATGTACCAATTTACTATGTGAATATAGAGAGTGTAGACTGCCAGAATTCCTGGAGCACTGAAGTGCTGGATTAGTGAGACTCTTCTGTACTTTGAAAAAGTAATATTTGTTGCTGTTGCTGTTCAACACAGACATGCAGTGGCTTTTAATAAAAATTTGGTAAACTATTTATAGATGAAATCAATTAATTTTGTGATATAAATATGACATTGTGGATAGAAACGTAAAGTTAAATTAATTGTAGTAATAATGATAGCTCACCTGCAATAATCTTCCAGCTGTTGAAACTCATAATCAGTCAAGCCACAACCAACAAATTCTCTAATTTTATGGGAAAAGTATTCATTCAAATTAGTACTGTCTTGGGGCTTCCCGTGTATCGGCAAATAATCAAACACCTTTGGCAAGTTCTTTGTTATAATTGGCGCGGTAACCAAAGAACCTTTAGCCTTGTACATTTGGGGCCCAGTGTCTTTAGTGAACAGCTGAATTTTGTCTTTCTCGCCCATAGGCGGCATCACCCGTTCCTCAATAGGTCTCGTTGGTCTTGGATCACAATCTTTGTCTATGTTTTCAGATAACTCAGTTTCTTTGTTTGGTTTGTCAGGTATGTCCGCATTATGGTCAAGGTGAATGATGTCTTGTCTGGGGAAATCTTTAACAATTATTTCAACATTATCTACTATTTTAATGATGTTTTGCGGTTTAGTTGCATCATTTGAAATTGTGTTTTGCTGAACATTGGCTTTCTTCTGACCCATGGTTGGCATCACATGTTTTTCAATAGGTCTAGGCTCACAATCCTTGGCTATATGTTCAAGTGACCCATTTTCTTGGATTGCATTTACAGTACTTATGTAAGCATTATGCTCAAGGTGAATGATTTCTTCTCTGGGGACGACTTTAACACTTATTTTATTAGTATTATCTGTTAGCTGAATATTGTTTTGTGATTCAGTGTCATCATTTGAAATTGTATTTTCGTTTACATCCTTAGCTTCCTCTGCTATGATACCAGGAGTGCAGTCTTTAGCTAACCTCATATTTTCATATTCATCCTTAATATTGTCAACTTCATCTATTGTTATATAAGGAACTTCATCTAATATCATAATTTCAGGCTTCACATCATCTTCATCATCACATTCCATTATTTCAACCTCAATTTCATGCATAACATATTTATTTTCAGTCTCTGGACCTGAAATAATTTTTAGTAGAATTAGAAAAATAAAGAATGTTTCTAACCTTACCTTCCCTTAAATATATCATTTACAGAATGAACAAAAGCATCTAACTACAGATTTTAATATAGAGTCTAGAGGCTAATCAGGCAACTGGCTAAGTACTTTCATATCAGCATAATAGTTGAAAGTGAATAATTAACAAACTGTAAGCAGTATTAATTAATTATAAATGTTATTTCTTTTTTTGGTGTACAATAAAGTATATTCTATTCTAATCTATTAATAATATTATGTATACAGAATTTTTATACTGGCTACTCTTTATTAGGGTTCCATACCCACAGGGTAAAAACGGGACCCTATTACTAAGACTCCACTGTCCACCTGTCTGTCTGTGTGTCACCAGGCTGTATCTCATGTACTGTGATAGTTAGACAGTTGAAATTTTCACAGATGATTTATTTCTGTTGCGATATAACAACGAATACTAATAACAGATTAAAATAAATATTTAAGTGGACTAATATACAACAAACATGATTTTTTTGCCGTTTTTTGTGATAATGGTATGGAAACCTTCATACGCGAGTCCGACTCGCACTTGGCGGTTTTTTGGTACCCATATCATTCATTCATGTTTTACATACAGATTTTTGAACCATCATAAAGACTAGCTAAAGTACAATCATCTTTCACTGTGTTAAATTCTATAACAAAATACCTTGTGATATATTAGTGAATGAAAGTAAATTTAAAACTTTAGTTAAAAGCACAATTTGTAAACAAGCATATTACAAATAAGAATGCTTGGAAACATGCTGGTCCTGCTCCACAGGGCAATCTTTAGTGTAGACAAAATCAAATTAATGTTAATTTATATTCCTATTCATAGTTATTGTATTCATTTTTTTTTATATTTGCTCTTGTTGTTCCATTGTTGATGAATTAGGTATTTAGTTTGCAATATTTGTAAGTATGTGAGAACCATGTTCCTATTTATCAAATTAATTAATTTACCTGTTAATGATTTTAATACTTTATACCTGTAAGTAGTATAGTGTATAGTGCTATTCTGGGTGCATCGTCCTCACATATATGAATTTATTAGTGAATGTACTTATGTCAATATTTTAAAACACCTATTTTAAAAAAAGAGTTTTTATGGAGTTTCTTGTGCGTTCTTCTCCATAACAAGCTACTTTTCGAATGCACGGTAGAATCAATTTTTATTACTTGTAAATTGTAGTTTTAATTTATTTGACGTTCAAAAGTACCGTTTATTGGCCTCTGTCACTGAATATTTACAGGATAAACTTATATAATGTTACTCCATACGATATATACAGTGTAAACTCTTTATAACGTTATCCTTTATAACGATAAACTCCCTATAACGTTGGAGTGAGCCCAAGTTGGTTGGTTTGCGTTAAAACTCACATATTGAAACACTCTTTATAGCGATACGCCATTCTCTATTACGAAGAAATGTGTTCATATTTGTAGACAGTAAATATTTATTATCGGTATTATTGTTTATGTTATGTTATCAGGTAACAAAAGACTTTGAAGCTCCGAAACATCCGAGGTCGGTCTAGCTTTTGTTATCCTTAATTGCCTTGTACACGTGCAGTATGACGCATTGTTTTCTCGGAAGTGATGGTCTTCGACCAAGCATACTGGGTACCTATCGTATTATCAGTCGTAAACCTACTTTGAAACTGTTAACATGGCCTTATCTAAGACATACATACAATTAAAAATTCTTGTATTAAAAATTCTTATTAATTTGGTTTTTTTTTGTTCACTCCATATAACGATAACTCTCTATAACGACAAAAAATGCTCAGTCCCTCGAGTTTCGTTATAAAGAGTTTACACTGTATGTCCATACATTAATAATATTTTTTTACTGTTATATTCTAGTTTTAAAGGATACCTGTGTATTTGTAATTTGCATGCCTTATGGTAGGATATGGCTAATAGACACTATTGTTTGTATAAGATCTTTTCTTTTGTACCCATATTCGCTAATAAATAAATGATTATGATTATGAAATATATTTGACTTTGACTTCAAAGTAAAAAAAAACTCGATGAAACAAAATGATTTAGTGTGTGAGAGAATGAAATAAAATACATTTTGAAAGCTTCACTTCTACTTCTTCCGCGTGTGAAATGCACACATGTTTTTTGTTAGAGTACAGGTTTTGTTTGACTCATAGATCCACTGCCACAATTTGGGCTTGGGTTGAGATCGAAAGAAACCGGGCACTGCCATGCAGCTACGAATGCGATGATTGACTTGACGGTACAATGATTGAATACCTTGTTCCTCCGACCCATCGCACTCCTGTTCCAGTAATAATATACCAGCTGTTAACACAACGCCACTACTCTCCTCATCATTGCTCTCGCTGTTCACCAGCGCCGGCAAATCTTCCGCAGACATTTTCCTTTACAAATTCACAGGCCTTCTCAAAAATTTGTGAAAGCTGCTGATCGGCCAAAAAATGATATTAGGGAACTGGACTGCTTTTCAGCATCTTGAATTTCGATAGCAACTATTCAACAGATTCAACTAAACAAAGCAAGAAGCAACAACAAAATAGCACATCTGTTTCTGACGTTTCTAAGATTGACATATTGTCATATTTTGATTTTTCCACTGATTTTTCCTACTTCTTGCAAGATAACGTATTTACGACGAAAAAGAAACTGTCAATTATTTCGTTCTGGCTTATGGAAAAACTCTATGGAAAAAAAAAAAAGACAAACATAGACAAACGCTACCATCAGATAAGATAAGATAAGATATTTATTTTGTAAAACATGAGTAAAGTATGAAGGTCTTATATTAATATGAGGTGGCTACATGTTTTGCCATTTATGGCGTACAAAATTAGTTGCACTGGACAAGCACTACAAAAAAAGAATACAATCAAAATTTAAATTAATTTGAAATTACAATGTGAGAAATTAAATACAATAAAAAAATACTTTGTCGAAATTCTAATTATAATATCAAAATTTTAATTCAATTAACACAATGATATTCAAATAAACAGATATATATTAAGCGCGCGCATTGTGAAGACTCGAATAGTAGACAATTGTATGATTTAGTCTTTAGTTTATGTCACGCATGGCGAAGAGCGATACGCTTTGTTGAAAAAAAACAAAATTAAAAAAAATGCTATCGTGTGTATTTAGAAAGTGTACCAATTATAATACCAAATTACATAAAACAGAAGGGATCTCATACCATATGTAAATACGCAATACACCTCAATTTACTAATTTATTTCAATTTTTTTTCCTAATTTTCTGATATTTGGAGGTTACAAAAAGAAAAAACATTGGTTGTCAGAATAATGTTTGTATACATTCACACGCAAGTGACAAACACTAGCTGTCTCTTTTTTTCTTGTTTGCTTTATCAAGCCATCCCTTTCGACATTGTAGTGAAATGTCAGATGAATGAAAAGTGTGTATGTGTGCTGCCGCTGCTGCGCGGAACACTTTTTTCAATTGTTTTGTGAGTGTATAACGTATCTGTTTATTTGAATATCATTGAATTAACAAAAAAAAAATCAATTAAAAATCAGTATGTCAGAATTTTGAAATAAAGGGCTATATTATTATATTATTATTATAAATGTCAGAATTTTAATTAAATTTGAGTAGTAATAATAATAAACGAAATAATAATAAAATATACATCAAATAATAACAGAGAGATCTGCATGTTTTAAAGTCAAAGAGATAACTTTTTAGTCACTGTTGTAACCCATCGATTACCAGCTGTAATTAAAGTTATTCGCTGTTTTCACGCCTTTGTTTCCTTTATATCAGGAAGATTTTTGTTGTTTAATTATCTGCATGAACCATGTCGTGTGTGGCTATCGGTTGCAAGAGTAAAATGAGTGTATTAAAGGAAGATAATCAAAGGATATCTTTACCAGATCTTTACACAGTTGAGTTATCGACTAGCATACTGAGATTATTGTGCAGGGTATACGTTTCATAGGCTGTCCGGAATAAAGGAATCTTAGTTCTAAATACGTCGAGGACGTATAGTACCATTTAAACCACACAACAACATATATCTATCTCTTTTTGCTTATGACGTTATCTGTTAGTGCGAAAGTGAATACCGATGTTGAAATTGCGTCTTATACATGTTCTCTCTAGGTATACAAACTCTCAGCTTGCCAAACTCTCTGCTTCTTGCCATCACAACCACAGATAACTTATAGAGTATAGTAATAGATTGAGATAACTTTCTTTTCTTTTTTAAAAAAAAACATTGCCCCACACTAGGAATTTCTTCCTGTATCGTGGGTGCGTTTACAAACATATAAACTCACATACACAACACCCCGAGCCGAAACAATTATCTGTAGGTCATACAAATATTTGTTCCGTGAAGGAATCGAACCCGCGAGACGCAGCGCAGCAGTCAATCGATCAACCACTGCGCCAACCGTGCGCCCTAATGTACCTGTACCATTCTTTGGACCAAATTATTTTTCATTTCTCTTTAACCAAGTTTCCAAAAAGGAGGAGGCTGTATTTTATGTTTTTTTTATTTATCCTGACCGACTTCTTTATTCGGAGATATACAACAGAACTTTTCAATAAATAACGGAAAATCTCTCGGGATTGCTGCAATCGCATGTTTGATTATTGTTTATACCATAACATCACGCCAGTAACCTCTAAAGGGGTACGCAGATGTGTATAGTTTACCTTGGTACACTCTCATTTCACCGGTTATTTTCAGTTTCATGATATTCGGGTAATCTATTCTGGCATTATAGGTACCAATAATACCATAAGTAACTACTTGCCTATTAGGTAAGTACAATTAAAATAAATAAACTTTTTACACATAAATTCTACCGACTTCCAAATAACAAAACTGCAAAGTGAAAAAGCTTTATTTTGGAAGTCGCTCTCCCTAATGCAAAAAAAATTAGTAGCTACCAAAGACACCGACTGCCAAAAATAAAGTTATTTTCAATTTGTAGTTTTGTTATTTGGAAGTTGGTAGTATTTTTCTGTAAAATATTTTACAAAATCAAAATCAATAATTTTTATTTCACATAGGCCTACATGGGCACTTATAAACGTCGACAATGTGCACGGTTCGGGTTGGTCGATTCCTATGGAGAAGAACCGGCAAGAAACTCCATGGTTACTCTTTTAAAAAATTGTTTGGTTTTACAATATTTCCATGTTACAGCAGTACTTAGATGGGGGGACAACGCAGGCCCGATAATAAGTCGTAAGAAACTAAAACAAGAAATGATTATATAATAAATAAACAAAAGAGTAAAAAAAGTAAAACGAGATGAAATGTTAACAATCTAGAAGGCCTACAATGTTCACACATTTACAAACCAATCAGTAAAATAATCTATACAAAGTATAACAAGACTAAATTTTGGTTCAGAAGAATTTTTTGACTTCCCATTAACCTATGAACTTGAAATTTGATGATAATGTTTATTATCTATACTAAAGTAATATTATAAAGCTCAAGAGTTTGTTTGTTTGTTTGAACGCGCTAATCTCAGGAACTACTGCTTGGAGTTGAAAAATTATTTTCGTGTTGTATAGTCATCGAGGAAGGTTATAGGCTAGGTTGGTTAGGTAGGGTAGATGGGTAGATAGGTGGCCAGTTGACGGGCGCGAAGCCGCGTGGGACTGCTGGTTGCGTATATTTAATAATAACAAATACCAATATATTGATAAATCTGTTTTTTCTTTGAAATTCCCTTTTTTTTCCTATTACAACCAACTTAATTTTATAAAATAACTAAGTAAATCCTTTGCGTCATGTGTGTCAAGTCATGGTAGGCTTCGCACGGTTTTTAACCGACTTACTAAAAAGGAGGAGGTTCTATGTTCGACTTCATCTATGTTTATTTTTTAAGTATGGTTACCGATATCTCCGTCAATCGCGGACCCATTTTGAAAATCCTTTTTTTGTTTGAAAGAGTAAGTTTCGAAATTGGTCCCATTTTTAAACAACAGAACTCTTCAATAAATAACGGCAAATCATTCGGGATTGCTGCAATCGCATGCCTGTTTATTGTTTATACCTTTGCATAACATAACATCACGCCAGTACGCTCTAAAGGGGTACGCAGATCTCACATTACGCCGGTTATGTTCAAGTTTCATGTTATTCGGGTAATTGCCTATTTTAGGTAGGTACAACTAAAAAGGGGAAAATAAAAAATCTTTTTCGTACCACTTGCTCAAAAAAGTGACATTCTATGCCACAAAAAGCGAACATAACAATAGTCATTTTTAATCTGTTAAAAACAGGGAAAGAAAATTGTACTGAATTTCATTCATCCTCTAGGGGGAGAATGTGATTTAAATTTGGAATACTTACCGAAATTTATACTGAACTACATCTGTGTTTACACCATTGAGTTTGTATATAAAGCATTATACATCTTTTTGAAAAAGGAATACGCATTTATTATGCAGTTATGATTATTAAATAAAATTACGAAAACCGACGAGGCCGCATGAGCTTGATGCCTTTGCTTTTCCGACAAAAAAAATATTAGTCTGGCAATTTGCCGCGTTTTTGTTTTCTTCAAATACATAAACGTTAATTTTATTTTAATTTATTTTTATATGTCATTATTTTTAATAAATGCTTATCTCATATTATTATTGTGTTAATTTTTTCGCAAAAGGTACGAAAAGTAGAGTATTTTCCTCGGTGATAAAGCTGTCTTAGTCTTGGGTGAACTTAAATCCCTCGCTACACTCAGGACTCGTCTTAAATCCCTCGCTTCGCTCGTGATTTAAGTTTTTAACACCCTCGCTACGCTCGGGAGTCGAGTCCTTCGTTACGCTCGCGATTTAAATCGTCACCCGCGACAGAAGACACTGCTTTATCCCCTTGGTTAATAATCTACTATTATGCAAAAAAATACTACCGACTTCCAAATAAAAACTACAAAGTGAAAAACAACTTTATTTTTGGCAGTCGGTGACCAAGATAGCACAAGTTTCAATGATTCCGAATTTTCTCCAGTTGCATAAACACTTGAGACACAAATCTACACCAATGTTACATCACAATTTTCACTAGGAATACCCCTTGAGTGTTAATGGGAATGTGAACGCAAAGCTGAGTGCAGATGTCGCTGGCGGCGCAATGGCTGCTCTCAAATTATTTTTGCTTTGTTAACATCACGTTTTTTTGTAATTTCTTGTGTTTAAACCGGTCTACCATCGTTATTGATAATATATATTGTCCCTGGAAGCTTAGGGAATTGAAAGACGAACTAAAGAAATGAGGAGCAAGGATAACTGGAAAGAAAACAGATCTTATTTAGAGGCAGATTTTTATATAATAAAATATTTTCTATCGGTGATATGTTCTGGATTTGGCTATTTTTGTAGTTGTAACGAGTTATTTTTTACTTGGCTCATAGTAGGAAAATTTACAAAAAATTAGAGAACATTACTTTAATGTGTTGGTATTCTTTACGTTTTATGTTAGAAGTTTTATTTTATTTTCGGCAATCAAAGCCCTCAAGCTCCTAAAGGCCAAGCGAATGACATTCCTGCTGTAGAACTTTATCAATACGGTTACGGTTATTAGCTCCACTATATCGCCGAAGTCACCATTGACGTTGATGCCTAGCCCTCTCCAGTCCAGAAGCTTGAAGACATCCTTCAGTGCAGCAGATAACAGTTTCAGAGATATGACGTCTCCCTGTGGCACACCTCACTGCATAAGTATAGGTTCTGATCCTGAAGTCGGACTGATATGGTGGCATTTTTGTACAAACACTTCAGCACCTCGATGTACCGGCAGTCGATTTGCCGATATCGCCGGGCTACACTGCAAGATTGCAGCAATTTTTGCACTGTGTTGAGCGATATAACTGGCAACTAGGCAGCTATACAATTGCAGCAAGAAATTGACAAAAAACTAGTTCGTTTACAGGCACCTACAGGGTGTCCCAGAAATCGACGTCAAGCCGTAAATGGGTAATAGACCAAGTTATAACAGTTCTCAGAAAAATACGAAAAAAAATCTATTTCATGTTTTTAAAAATTTATGGTCACTTTAATAATTTACTAATAAAATCAATCCCTGTACCTAATGGTTCTTTAACTCCAATTGCTACAAATCCCATAATTTATCTAATTTTTTTATTATTATGTAATCTTGAATAATGCTTGTGTAGATTTTTGCCTAAAATTCAAAGCCAACTCCTCCTACTTGGAAGAAAATTAAACTTTTTCAAAACCAAATTATTCAAATTTACTATTTCGCCCAACTTTAACTGACTGTACTGAAAAAAAAATGTACTACGCTAGTTTGGCAAGTAACATGAAAAATTGGCGCATTTAATAAGGATTCAAAAATGGTGTAACACTTGCTAGATTACGTTTTCAATAATTGGTCAAGTTTTTTTTTGTAAATAGTCTCAGTTTTTACACAAAATGTCCATACATCCTTAAAATGACTTTAGCTTACCTAAAGCTTTGCTAAACTCCGTTTCTAGTTCGATAGAGACGGAGAGAGTCATTTTACGAAGTGTGAGCGAGATAGAGAGTGACGCCACCTTTATCAGTAACACAACCTTTATCATGAAACGGAGATACAATTTACCGATGAGTGCGAATGAGACAGCAGTAGTTATTGTTCTGTTTTGTAAGCGCAGACGCACACACAATTACAAATCAGTACGTTACGCTGCTTTGTTTACTGCGCATCTCCGTATTCGTTCATGTTGATTCCGTACTTACTCAAAAACAATAGAGAATTTAGCCGAGCTGCGGGAAAGAATAACGGAAGCCGTTGTCTTTGTAAACAGGGGAAGATTTGCCCGGAAAATAACCAGATCTTTTTTAAGAAGATGTCGTGCTTGCATTGCCGTCGAAGGAAGGCAGTTTGAACATTTATTGTAATAAAAAAAAAAAAATCTGATAATTTGTTTTTTTTTTCTAAGATGAGAAATCTGGTCCTGACTTAAAGTAAAAAGGTTGAGTCACTATCATAACTTTGCTCTTAAATTACGTAAAATTTCGATTTCTTATCTCGCTCACACTTCGTAAAATGACTCTCTCCGTCTCTATCGAACTAGAAACGGAGTTTAGCAAAGCTTTAGGTAAGCTAAAGTCATTTTAAGGAAGTATGGACATTTTGGGTAAAAACCGATACTATTTACAAAAAAAAATTTGACCAATTATTGAAAACGTAATCTAGCAAGTGTTACACCATTTTTGAATCCTTATTAAATGCGCCAATTTTTCATGTTACTTGCCAAACTAGCGTAGTACATTTTTTTTTCAGTACAGTCAGTTAAAGTTGGGCGAAACAGTAAATTTGAATAATTTGGTTTTGAAAAAGTTTAATTTTCTTCTAAGTAGGAGGAGTTGGCTTTAAATTTTAGGCAAAAATCTAAACAAGCATTATTCAAGATTACATAATAATAAAAAAAATTGATAAATTATGGGATTTGTAGGAATTGGAGTTAAAGAACCATTACAGGGATTGATTTTTTTAGTAAATTTTTAAAGTGAACATATTTTTTTAAAAACATGAGATAGATTTTTTTTCGTATTTTTCTGAGAACTGTTATAACTTGGTCTATCACCCATTTACGGCTTGACGTCGATTTCTGGGACACCCTGTATACGAATACGACACCCACGGGCAGATACGGGATGGTGAGATTCTTAACATCCGACACCATACGGAACTAACTTATATCATTTGTGACACACATAAAATGTAATTTTGTGGAAAAATTAAAACATGACAATAAAATTAAATAGTGAAAAAACATTATGACTACACGAATGCTTTTTATGCAAACCGTACTTTTCAAGAGACAGTTGATAGTTCGAGGTCATTAACGCGCTTTGCAAACCCACAGAGAAAATAAAACTACGTTTTATGCAAACCGTACTTTTCAAGAGACAGTTGGATAGTTCGAGGTCATCGACGCGCTTTCTAAGCAAACCGTACTTTTCCAGTGACAGTTTACAGTTAGAGGTCATTGACGCGGTCTTAGTTAAATGAAACTAGATTAAATAAATATTAAATATCCTATCCTTGACGGTGGCAAAACCGTTTTAAAAAATAATCAATATAACAAAACTAGCGATCCGCCCCGTTTTCGCACGGGACAAATTATATACGCACAAAAAAGTTCGTCGTTTATGGCTATCTCTATTATTGAAAACCGGATCAAAAGCCGTTGCGTGGTTTAGGAGGAGTTAGCGGACATGCAGACTGACGCGGAAAGTGACTTTGTTTTATTCTATGTAGTGATCTATTACAATCAAAATAAAGCAAAAGTTTCATTACAAAACTACAGTTGTTCGAAATCCTTCAAAAAATACAAAATGACTTCAAAGATTGAATCAAATATAGCATTAGTTATTACCTGAATTATAGGCATCCATCATAATCTTCTTCTTGTTGCTAGCACTATCCCTCATAGCGGAATCCATCATAATAATTTCAAAAAACTATGTGGATTATTAATAATCAACGGAGAACAATTTATGTGATTGTTCTCAATGCTTTTAATAAAACATTTCAATGATGAGAAAAACCTACATTGTACAAGACGGTCAAGTTTAAACTACCCTCACGTACGGAACGTTTGGCAAAATTTGCGATTGTGGTTGTCAAAATAATATTACCCTTACCTCCTGCTTACCTCTGATGAGATTATTAAGGTGTTAGAAACGTCACTTTTGTACGACTTTTGACCGCTTATTTCAGCGGTCGGCAACCTTTTGGTAGGCAAGGGCTACAAGGTGGCAAAATAAACTAAAGGCGGACTGCACTTTCGATATTAACCCTAGATTCTACCTGATACCTACGTGTAATTGGTCATATCCCATAGAAAAAATGCCAATGCTATTAAAAGTGTTAAAACATGTAAAATTTTATTCGTACACGTAAATATGTTTTGTTTGGGCTTTATAGCTAGAAAAATAACCACCGGAAAATAGAAATAAAAACTACAAAGTAACTACTAACAAGTAACTGATTTTATACAAATTTCAATGTGATGTCTGAGGTTGCATCTGGGCTGATTTGGAAGGCTATTTCTTGTATGTTAGCTGTCATAATTGTAGTTGCAATTCGTATAATGGCTCTCAAATGCTCACCTGTGAGACGAGAAGCATATTTATTTTTTATTGTGAATCAATCATCAAGATCATTGATTTCATAGAAAGAGCTTTTGAGAGCATCATTCGATTGGAGATCAATCACGTTCATTTGTAAATGACTCCGTACTTCCTCAATATCACAAGAAAAAGGGTTTACAGAAATCTTCAGTTTGCTTGAAACTATTTCAAAATCACCAAATCTGTTGCCGAATTGAGTTTGCAGTTGTGTTAAAATATCTTTCATATAATCACTTTTCCAATGAAAATTAATACGTCATGCTCCCCAGACACCCCATCACCTATTTTGCTGTTTATAAATTCATAGCACAATTGTACGCAATGTGTACCGAATGAGTACATTCTTAAAAAAATATGTACCTTAACAGATTATCAGGTACAGTCAACTGAATTATGACTTGCTGTAGAGCATCTCCCCAGCAACCCCAAGTAAAATTGTAATAATTTTACTTAGGCATTTACTTAATATGTAAACAAGAGGTTGATAAAAATTGTACTCTTATTTTTAGCACTGGATGTGCTAGCTATGGCTACTTAAAACGTTTATTTTAAATTTCGATTATAAGCGCCTGAGAAAAATAAATAGCAAAGTGTATTTCAATCTTTTTCGATATCATACAATTGGTAGGGGTTGTGTAGTAAATAAATTTTTCTCAAAAATGGTATGTAATGTTGACATAACATCTCTAAAAAGTATCCAGAAAGTGAACTCTACCGGAGACTATTCACAACTGTCCGGTAAGAAGCGAGATTTTAAATTTGGAATCTCCTACTGTCCAGTAAGTAAGTATGTAATTTACTTACTGGACACTTGGTCATCCTTCATCCCTTTTTTTTTTTATGGCTTCGCACGGTTTAGGTCATCCTCTTTAGATCTGCTTAGAAAAAAAAAACATAGTACCAGACACAGATTAGAGTTTAGCCATTATAACATGGTTAGAGGGAGGCTCCAAATATATATCTATCTCTTTTTGGTATGACATTTTATGAGATACATAATATATTTTGGAGCCTTAAACATCCATTTTATTGTCTGTGACACTTTTTTTTTTTTTTTTTTTATGGGTCTGTGACACATAACGCGACGCAGAAAAAGTATGCACGTTGCGTTTTGTACTTAGTAATGTTGTAGAAGTATAGTGTGGGATTTTATGTTTGTATTTAGTCATTTCAGTTTATAAATCATGTTGGATTAAAGAGTCCGTTAATCAAGATGTACAACAAACAAATATAAATGCCCCCGGTAAATCGATCACAATATCTATCAGTAATTGCCCTAATATGAATGTAACCTTCAATATTAATTAAACGAATTTGTTGTTAAACTTTCTTTCATTTTTGAGAAAAGCATTATACAAACCTCAACCAGTAAGAAAGCCATCCTGGCCTCGTATATAACCGGACCTCACCTGCGGTTCGGTCCGGTTAACTCATACTCGGCCAGGAAGGCTTACTTACTGGATTCTGCTGTAATGTACTATTTCTCAAAAATGGTATGTAATGTTGACATAACATCTCTAAAAAGTATCCAGAAAGTGAACTCTACCGGAGACTATTCACAACTGTCCGGTAAGAAGCGAGATTTTAAATTTGGAATCTCCTACTGTCCAGTAAGTAAGTATGTAATTTACTTACTGGACACTTGGTCATCCTTCATCCCTTTTTTTTTTATGGCTTCGCACGGTTTAGGTCATCCTCTTTAGATCTGCTTAGAAAAAAAAAACATAGTACCAGACACAGATTAGAGTTTAGCCATTATAACATGGTTAGAGGGAGGCTCCAAATATATATCTATCTCTTTTTGGTATGACATTTTATGAGATACATAATATATTTTGGAGCCTTAAACATCCATTTTATTGTCTGTGACACTTTTTTTTTTTTTTTTTTTATGGGTCTGTGACACATAACGCGACGCAGAAAAAGTATGCACGTTGCGTTTTGTACTTAGTAATGTTGTAGAAGTATAGTGTGGGATTTTATGTTTGTATTTAGTCATTTCAGTTTATAAATCATGTTGGATTAAAGAGTCCGTTAATCAAGATGTACAACAAACAAATATAAATGCCCCCGGTAAATCGATCACAATATCTATCAGTAATTGCCCTAATATGAATGTAACCTTCAATATTAATTAAACGAATTTGTTGTTAAACTTTCTTTCATTTTTGAGAAAAGCATTATACAAACCTCAACCAGTAAGAAAGCCATCCTGGCCTCGTATATAACCGGACCTCACCTGCGGTTCGGTCCGGTTAACTCATACTCGGCCAGGAAGGCTTACTTACTGGATTCTGCTGTAATGTACTAATAGACACTTATTATTAATAGGTACTTTTATTTCAGATGTCAAATCCATACACAAAACAAAACATTAAACAATTAAAACACAAATTAAAACAGAATCACAAATTAGATTATTAAAACATTAAATTAAATTATATTCAATTAAACAAACATTAAAATTATTAAAATAACGTCTAAATAACGTCAAAAGGTGTTAGTACATTGCTTACAAACTATGTTAGTAAGCGCCCATAACAATGCGCATCCATTTGTTCTGGATTGGGCAATCCGTTCGAGACGCAATCATTTGCAAGATGCCGTTGCTACTGCCTCGCACGCGCTGCCACAAGGAGGCTACCCTCTTGCGAATAACCGCATGGAAACCGTCCGTCCGCGCCTCCGCAAACATGCCGGACGCACTACAATAGCGAGGCAGCCGCATCAGCACCCTGAACATATTATTGTATTGGACACGCATTATGTGATTAAGCAGAACTATTGTAATAAATATTATTTTCCTTTAGCTGTAGATTTATTTGTACGTAGGAATTACTAATACCTCAGTACGTATAATATAAAATCATAGCGATTCTAAATTAATAATTTTGTACACCTACCTTCAATTTCTATAACTTTATTTTCATCTTCATTCATTCCTTGGTTACGAGATCGCTGTTGATCACAGATTACTGATATGCTGTTGATAAAGTTTACTTTCTTTAACATGAAGCGTGGAAAAAGATTACCTGTGAGTTTGGTGGAGCAAAAGTGTGTTTTCCTTGAACAAAGTGAACATTTTCATAATTTACCTAGTGTGCCACATTCGGGTAGCGATATTTACAATATTATCAGCCGCAAGTTAAGTGCTCAAATGTCACCTAAGGCTTTGTACCTTTCCCTTAAAAGAAATTGCAATAATTTTTAGCGGTTTTAAGTGGTGAAAGTGTAATGAGCTTTGAAATAAAATTAAGCGAATGGGAAAAATCAAACCACGGTTTTATAATGATGTCAAAAATAAATCTGGACGTCGTGCTCGAAAGAAGAGACTACCGTCTGGTGCGTGGAGTGAACAGATGCACATGGATTTTCTGAAAAATAATTATATTAGTGGAGATCGTGTGAAGATAAGCGGAAGTTGTCGCGAATGCAATGGCAACATTTTTATTAATACAAAAAATAATTATATTGATTCGGTTATAGTAACATGTGTTCTGGAAAACGTGGAATCAAAATTGGTCCACAAATCAAGCAAAGTTAGAATAACGAATTCTACAAAGAAAAACTTGCTTCTAGGTTGAATAATGAATATCCAGTAGTAGTACAAAAAACTTAATGAGATAATAGAATTAGAAGAAAACTCGAAAAACGAAGAATCGATATTGGAAGAAAATTATGATTTGCTTCTTCAAAACCCAATTATGGCAGAATTAGACCTTATTATAAATAAATAAATATTGAATAGTGAGCTGTGTGAAGAGACAATCTGTGAAAATGTTTATTATTTCCCTACATTTATAAAAAAGTTTTAAGAAACTATTAAAAAGATTCCCCTTTGGACAAATCTAATGCTAATAATCTATGATGGATGACTCTTCGTTTCGGCTAGCGACCTGTCTACGCTTAGGCGCACCTTGTGTTGCTCCGCATCGGTGCCATTGTGGTGAAGCTGTCGGCAGCCTTGGGCACCATGGCCTGTCTTGTTGCAAGAGCGCAGGACGCATAGCACGGCACGCCAGCATCAATGACATTATTCGTCGGGCCCTTATCACCGCCAGCGTACCAGCTGTATTAGAACCTAGCGGCTTGGTACGTGACGATGGGAAGAGACCAGATGGCATGACATTGGTGCCGTGGAAGGTGGGTAGGGCCTCTGGTGTGGAACGCAACCTGTGTCGACACCCTTGCGCCATCTCATCTTCCTAGTTCGGCGGGCTGTGCTGGCGCTGCTGCTGCGGCTGCTGAGGCCCTCAAGCGGCGCAAATACTGTAACCTAATTGGTAATTACAGTTTTGAGCCGTTTGGGGTCGAAACGCTTGGGTCATGGGGCCCGAGTGCACGTCTCCTTTTTAAGGAGATCTCTCGCCGACTGATCGACACTGTGCGTGACCAGAGGGCTGGCTCTTTCTTTGCGCAAAGAATCAGCATTGCCATTCAACGTGGCAATGCTGCCAGTCTTCTGGGCACGTTCCCGGATGACAGCGATGTGGAGGAGTACTTCGACGCCTAAGTGTACTTTTCTTTTCTATATAGTGTAAGTAGTTAGGTTTAGTTTTTTTTTTTTTTTGGATAGTTTACTTTTGTTTAGTATTTAAGTATGTACATATTTATGCTAATAATAATAATCTAATGTTTTCAAAAATTAGAGTGCTAGTGCTGTGCTACTAGCAGCAACGTCGAAAGCTATTTTAAGAATATTAAACAGCTATTACTAAATTCAAGAAGTGGACTTTTGCGAGTGGATAGTTTTATTATGATCCACACTGAGTATTTATCTGGAGAACTGAAATCAGCTCGATGTTCTTACCCTGAGATTTTCCAGAAAACAAGAAGTCGGTAATCTCTCATTGAATCATCGGAACCAAAACATAAAATACAGAGCATTGATGATACGGACAAATGTTTCACAGATAATCTTTTTCAACGCTTCATCTTGAAGAAAGTAAACTTGATCAACAGCGATCTCGTAACTAAGGAATGAATGAAGATGAAAATAAAGTTATAGAAATTGAAGGTAGGTGTACAAAATTATAAATTTAGAATCACTATGATTTTATATTATACGTACTGAGGTATTAGTAATTCCTACGTACAAATAAATCAATATCTGTTATAACAGCTAAAGGAAAATAATATTTATTACAATAGTTCTGCTTAATCACATAGTGTCTATAGACACTATTTGTCGACACTATTTGACACTAATTGGTAGGTGTTGATTAGTAATTAAATTATATATAATTTAATTACTAAACAACACCTACCAATTTATCAATTTATATAACCAAGGTGATGTTGAATGCCCATGTTACACCCACTCCTATCAAGGTTGGAGACTCTACACTCGAAGTTGTGGACGACTATGTCTACCTGGGACAAACGATCCAGTTGGGTAGGGCCAACTTCGAGAGAGAGATAAACCGTCGAATCCGACTCGGCTGGGCAGCGTTCGGGAAGTTGCGCGGTGTCTTCTCGTCCAACTTACCACAGTGTCTCAAGACAAAAGTCTATGACCAGTGTGTGTTGCCAGTGATGACATATGGCTCTGAGACGTGGTCGCTTACAATGGGCCTCATCAGAAAGCTTACAGTCACTCAAAGGGCAATGGAGAGGGCTATGCTCGGCATTTCCTTGCGTGATCGAATCAGAAATGTAGAGATCCGTAAGAGAACCAATGTTACCCACATAGCTCGAAGAATTGCCAAACTTAAGTGGCAGTGGGCAGGGCACATTTCTCGCAGAACGGGTGGCCGATGGGGCAGAAAGGTTCTGGAGTGGCGACCGCGAACCGGAAGACGTTGCGTTGGAAGGCCTCCCACCAGGTGGACCGATGACCTCGTGAAGGTTGCGGGGATCCGCTGGTTGCGAGACGCGCGGGACCGGTCAGTGTGGCGACGCTAGGGGGAGGCCTATGTCCAGCAGTGGACGTCTTTTGGCTGATATGATGATGATGATGATGACCTACCAATTTTATGATATCGAAAGAGATTGAAATACACTTTGCTACTTATTTTTCTCAGGCGCTTATAATCGAAATTTAAAATAAACGTTTTAAGTAGCCATAGCTAGCACATCCAGTGCTAAAAATAAGAGTACAATTTTTATCAACCTCTTGTTTACATATTAAGTAAATGCCTAAGTAAAATTATTACAATTTTACTTGGGGTTGCTGGGGAGATGCTCTACAGCAAGTCATAATTCAGTTGCCTGTACCTGTTAATATTTTAAGGTACATATTTTTTTAAGTATGTACCTACTAATTCGATACACATTGCGTACAATTGTGCTATGAATTTATAAACAGCAAAATAGGTGATGGGGTGTCTGGGGAACATGACGTAAATTAATTCCAGCTTCCTCAATAGCCTTTTTTCTTTGATTCGGAAATGATCAAACTTTTTCTTTTTTGTTAGTTTTTGACACAAGCTAAGATTCCTATAGAGCTAGGACACAAGACTTGATCTAGTGTCGCCAAAACCGCTGTCGTCACCCTCAAACTCGTCACTGGACAGCACCACGGAACAGAAAAAACAGCTGTTCCGTGGACAGCACAGTAAAATAAAACAGTGTTTGTTTTAGTCACAGATTACCTCCCTTTAGTTTATATACTATGGCGGCAAAAATACACAAGTTTTTAAAAACGGAGTCGAAGTTTGTTATAAAAAATATCACAATAAAGAGAAGTTCATATGGTGCAGAGGGACCATAGTAGATTAACGTTAACAGGGAGAGAATGTTTCCCAAGAGATGGGAAAAGAACCCGTGGAAGTCAGTGTCTGAGATTGGAGGACGAAATTAAAAAGACCGCTGCCCCAAGGTGGAGACGAGTTGCTCAAGACAGACTTCAGTGGAAACTGTTAGAGGAGGCCTATGTCAAGAGGCACACTGAAATCAGAGACATTCTATAAATAACGAAGTTTTTACTGTTTTTCAGCTGTATTTATTTGGTAGAATAAAAGGCTTTTTATTTATTTAACAGGGAATGTAATAAAAAAACACAAAAACCAGATTGTGTTATATAAAGGCAATGTACAACAAAGTTGGGCTGGAGAAGTCGAGGATGATATCGACTAGGACATAGCAGATCCACTCAGAACCCAACCCGGCCGCGTCTCAAGCCGACGCCACCGCGGGGGAGGGTGGACAAGGTGCAAGACAACAAGTACTCCGCCAGCGGCGCGCGGCGCCGACCTCGCCGGCCGCGCCTTTGCCGTCCGGCCATCCCGGTAGGGTGTGGCCGGTGGCGGCAGCTCCCAAAGGTTGACTATAGAAGCCTTGCGCTAGGCAAGTGACCAGTGGATGGTGAATATTAAAATGTTGTACATGTGTGTAGCTGTAAGTACCAGCTATAAGTTACTGTAGTATTTTTATGTCGTATCTTTTGAAATAAGGTTGGGAGATGTTGTGTTTATGTAATATGTTTGTGTGTAGCGATGCGCGGCCTTGAGGAGAGGACTGCCTGCGCGTACGCAGACGACGCCGCGCAGCGCCCCGCACACCGCGCCGCCCGCAGCGGGCTTGTTCACGTGTCTTTAAAATAAAGCGAGTGCCAAAGATAAAAAAAAAGAAAAAATATAAAATGAATAAATAATAATAATGATAAAGATATTATAATGGGTAGTTAGTGCGTTCATAGCCGCCCGAGTTTTCCTTGTGTACCTTAACTAACAATCAATATGTTTTATAAAGAGTTTGATTTTCATTAGGAATGCATGCAAAAGTAAGACGTCCATGGGCCTCACGGGGCTTGCGGGCCGCATGTGCCGACAGCTGGCTTATTTCATCGAAAGTTCATTGATGGAGTTTTCTCCTTTGAATCGACGTATGTATGTGCGATGTAGACAACATTACAGCGTTGACCACAGTTAGAAAACTGGTGCAGCATAATGTGTTAACCTGCAGTGGTTCGAAAATACCAAATGGAGAAAAAAAACGATTAACTATGCCAAATGGCCATTCCTACCATACTATTATTATTAGTTTTTTCTTTATTTGAAAGGGGCTTTATCACTGAGTGATAATGTGGGTGACATTATCACTCCGTCCGTCACGTCCGCTAGACATGTCGTAACATATTCAGCAGACACACCCACTCATACTCAGTCCCCCTTTATCAGTCGACACAACATCCTAGCCTCCTCCGACAAAGGAGATGCTATTGCCCACCCCCACCTCAAATCCCCCATTAAACAAAGCATGTCTTTTTACCCGACTGCCGAAGGAGGGTAATGTATTTATCAGTCTATGTATGTATGTAGGTATGTTTGTTCCTATGTGGCGTTCTAGAGACCAAACGCGTTGGCCGATTTCATGATTCTTACGTCAATCGATTCGTCTTAACCCTGTGTGTGAATGTCGCTACATTAAAATTGGAAAAGGAAAAAATGGCGGGTTTTGGGCGCCATTTTTTGTGGGTATTTTTTTTCTCCTAACCCATCGTGTGGTGTATCAAATTAAAGGGTTTTAAGAGGTGATTTCTAAAATATAGAACACTTATATGTTTAAATGTACCTAATTCTAAAAAAAAATAACTAAAAAGTTGTAAATAAAAAAAGCTAATTAAAAAGATCGAAAATCCCGACTGTTTAAAAAGCGAACTAAAAAGACGTAAACAAGAAGAAAATCATGCTGTGCAGTCGGAGGATACATCTGGATTTGGTCAGCCAGCTCGCGAATATGTATCCTCCGACTGCACAGCATGATTTTCTTCTTGTTTACGTCTTTTTAGTTCGCTTTTTAAACAGTCGTGTTTTTTGATCTTTTTAATTATTAAGTCATGTCTTTCTTGTATGTTCCGGCCACATTCCATCAACACGTTATCCGGTATCCTCAATCACCACACATAGATAATTTACAGTTTGGTGAGGTAATTTTGCCCATTAGTTATTTGAATTTATTAGATGGGATGTGGCCGGATCGCAACCACCATGTTAAATTTAATAATGTGCCACAAAGGTGGCCCACAAAACTATGTGATCAAATCATAGACGTAGCTTAGATAAACATAATTTCATTTCATCTAATCCTTTCATTTTATACGAGATTTACTACTGCGCAGCTATTGTAGACATCAGGGTGGCCAAGAAGCCAAGAAGTTTGCAGTATATTAAAGTGTACTCTGTGGAGTAAAAGTAAGTTTACAGCAGGTGTATTTGTCGACTCGACAGTAAGACAGTTGAAGTTCGCTCCAAGTTCGCTCTGTCGACAGTAAAGTGCTGCTCGTCTGTTTGACGCCTTAATTTCAATATTGAAACTAATAATATGAATAGTAACAGTGCTATAATACCAATCGCGTCACGGGACAAGTTATATTATAATGGACGCACTGTACATGAACATGCGGGCCCAAAATAATATAATGCGTAAATCGAAGTGTACTCTAAGTACCAACCAATCGACAACCGTGCTGAATGCTGATGTCAAAAGTGCTTGTCATGTTAATGTCACTGTCAATTATTTCAAGTTGTCAAAGTAATGGTGGTGTAGTCACAACAAAAACCGATTGTTTTAAACCAGTTTAACTTAGATAGAAGAAATCCCAACATGCTTACTTTATGGAATTTGTTTGAAGCATCATTGCTTTGCTTGAATGCAGTCTGCGTCTTACACGAAGAAAGATTTATGCAAAAGAGTAAGTTCGCAACCTAACCTATTCCGTATTAAAAAACTTTACTCGGCCCAAATCTGACTATTGTATTGTGATATTTCTTTTTTTAGTGGGTTGGGGATCCAAGAATCAAAACCAAGGATTTGAAGACCAATCAACAGTCAAGTTCCAAATATTAAACTTGGTTAGATCTATTAGGACAGTCACCAGAAGTAAGTATACATACAAAACATTCAAACAACCAAAGCACTATTACTCTTGACATGTAACTAAGCTGTTTAGAAATATTTAAATAATGTAGGTAATTTTATAGTTTTTGTTTAATGAAATCAATGAGTTTTTGTATTTTTTGTCACTAAAAACTATTTAATTTTTCCAGTTCCATTGATCATACTCAACATACTTACGATAATATTTAAATTATTACTTGGATAAAAGAAGAAAATTGATATTTAGGTTTATAAGAAGAAAACTATTTACCAGCAATGGAGCAGGACACTTTGCAGAAACTCTTTCAAATAAATAGATGAAGCAATGTTACTTAATAAAAGTTGTTTCTACTTTTCATTGTTTAATCAAATTTATTTTTTAATGTTCTGGACCTTCTTGCGAAGTAAAAATTTTATTTCCTACATTTCATGTTAATGTATTTGAAAGCTTCTACAAAATATTGTAAATGATTGCAATATATCTTTAAATGAAATAACAACAAAATAAACATTTTTTATTTCCTGTGTAATCTTCTTTTATTTAAAAATCTTTTTAACAAAAAAATCAAACTCACTTCCAAAACAAAACACTATGAAGCGAAAAATAACTTTCTTTTCCGAAGTTGGTGTCTTTGGTACCTATTGCTTTTCATTTTTCGATACCCATTATATATTATTTTGGTAGGTACCTCCAAATACCATGAAAATCATTTATAGCCAAAGTAAATCTCATGACGATGCCAATAAGCCCAAACACAAATAGGATCCATTGTTTTATTTCGTTCCAGTGCCTACCTACCGGCTCTATCATCAGATCAGTTTGGTGTTACCATTTTCATCAGTACCATTTATTTATAAGTATTTGCTTCATCATAGTCGGTTAGCAATTAAGTATATCTTATACCCGTGACATACTTAGCATTAAGGAGTTCCAGTGGCCATCTGTGGTCTTCTTCATCAGTTCCAATTCACCAAATGACATTTCTGAGTGTAAATGATTTCATTGTTGATAAAATACCAAAATCGCTTTTTTTTTTTTATCTTATACGCTTTCGCTTGACCACTATCTCACCTGTAATATATTTCAGGGGTTCCCTCGATTTCTCTGGGATGCCATCATCAGATCCTGGTGTCCTTATCATGGTACCACCTTTGGGATATCTCCTTTCCAACAAAAAATAAATTGGTTGTCTGTATAAGTCTGTTTAAATACGGTAGTATCTTTAGTAGTCTGTGCTGTTTACGGACGATATTTTATCGTGACAACGTCATAAAAAAACAATGCCGATCGTGCCTTTCGCTCGCTCGTGTAGCGCTCTCGTTCTGATCGTAACGTTACAATGAGTGTAACTGGACACTTTTTCGTGCATGCAGCCGGTGTTCATCGATGTATTAGACATTGTCACGGCAAAAAAGAATCATCAAAATCGGTTCATAAACGACGAAGTTATCCGCGAACACACTTAAAAAAACTTAATTAAAAAATCAAAAAACCCAACTGCTTAAAAATCGAACTAAAAAGACGTAAACAAGAAGAAAATCATGCTGTGCAGTCGGAGGATACATATTCGCGAGCTGGCTGACCAAAATCAGATGTATCCTCATCTGATTTTGGTCAGCCAGATTGATATTCTCCATAGATACATAGACTGATAAACACATTACCCTCCTTCGGCAGTCGGGTAAAAATATATAATACGGTATACATACGGTCGAGTTGAGAAACCTCCCGTTTTGAAGTCAGTTAAAAAATTGCTGTTTGTTAGTCTTGCTAAAACTCAAAAACGGCTAGACTGATTTGAATAATACTTTTATGTCGCTAGAACTAGAATACATGCAGTGCTGCCAACTCGTTAAAGCAAAAACGCGCTGTTAGCTCTTTAACAAGTAAAAGCCCCATAACTTTTGAACGGCTGAACCGATTTTATTCAAACATAGTTAAGAACACTCGACAAAATTGCCTTTCAAACAAAAAAAACTAAATCGAAATCGGTTCATCCGTTTAGGCGCTATGATGCCACAAACAGACACACAGATACACAGCAACACACGTGAAACTTATAACACCCCTCTTTTGCCGGCGGGGGTTAAAAAAGCGCTAGAACGCGCTAAATGGTCGCTGTCAAAAAATCGCTCCAAAAATCAGTCAAATTCAAACAAAACGCCCAATAATTTGGTGGTGGTGGGTGGAAGGTTGGGGGTTCTCTGTAACAGAATGACACTTGCAAAAAATTGGTATGTAGGAAGGGTAGCAAGTCAATTAGGGTAGGCAGGGGGTGTCAACTCTATACTTCGAATCAACGTTTTCGTTTCGGTGTAGCGTTCTGGAGAGCTACTAAATGGCGGGCAGTTCAACTGTCTTTACTTTTTTAGGGTTCCGTACCCAAAGGGTAAAAATGGGATCCTATTACTAAAACTCCGCGGCCCGTCTGTCTGTCTGTCACCAGGCTGTATCTCATGAACCGTGATAGCTAGACAGTAGAAATTTTTACAGATGATGTATTTCTGTTGCCAATATAAAAACAAATACTAAAAACAGAATAAAATAAATATTAAGTGGGGCTTCCATCTTAGAGCATTTAACCTATGGAGACCTGCTTCCATACAACAAACGTGATTTTTTTGCCGTTTTTTGTGATAGTGGTACGGAACCCTTCGTGCGCAAGTCTGACTCGCTTTTTGTAAAAAGTCGATATTCTTCTCCCTAGATTAAATAATGTTCTGTGCAGGTTGGTAAGTTGGGTAAGTAGGGTAGGTAGGTAAGGCGTAGGTAGGGCAGGTAAGGCGCAGGTAGGGTAGGTAGGTAAGGCGTAGGTAGGGTAGGTAGGTAAGGCGTAGGTAGGGCAGGTAAGGCGCAGGTAGGGTAGGTAAGGCGTAAGTAGGGTAGGTAAGGCGTAGTTAAGTAGGGTGGGCAGTTGACGGGAGCGAAGTCGCGGGCCCAGCTAGTAATAAAATAAATTAGTAACGTGCTAATGTAATTATTTTATAAAATAAAAAGATTAAATTAATTCATTATCGTCTGATTCTACTACAATTGCTTCTGCCGCCGAAATAAGGTTGGTCTTGATCAGTTTTGGAATTAATTTTATATGTTTCTGTGGATGAAATTTTCCTCAACACGTCGTTAGGAAGTTGATAGTTTGCTTTAATGAGGTAGGAATGCGTAGTTACTATTTTTTTTTAAAAAAGGACAGAGTTTCAAAAAGCGCTGAGTTGCAGTGCTGCCAACTTAGCGCTTTTTTTGTTCAATAGCATGTTCTAGCGCCTAGCGCTAAATCTAGCGCTTTTTAAAACTCTGTACTTTCTTTTAAATAAAGGAACTGCGCAAACTATTATATGGAGTTTCTTGTGCGTTCTTCTCCTTAACAAGCTACATTTCCGAATGCACGGTAGAATCAATTTTTATTAAATGTAAATTTTAATGTTCAAAAGTGCCGCATAATGGCCTATCAAGACCAACCTTATTTCGGCGGCAGAAGCAATTGTAGTAGAATCAGACGATGATGAATTAATGTAATCCCTTTATTTTATTAAATAATCTTTATTTTATTATTACTAAATAAGTACCTACTATAATGTATGTAACTCATAAAAATGACATATTTTGATAAAATAAAAAATGCGTTTAAACATTTCTAGTCTCGAATTTTGGGTGTTTTGTTTGAATTTTCCGATTTTTGGAGCGATTTTTTGACAGCGACCATTTAGCGCGTTCTAGCGCTTTTTTAAAGAGCTAACCGCGCGTTTTTGCTTAAACGAGTTGGCAGCACTGAATACAGGAAAGGTTTAAAAACAAAAAAATATATAGGTACAGCTTGTACGTATCCTACCAACCTACCCTAGGTTGGTAGGATAAGTACAAGTTGTAGGTAGGTAGCAAAGATTAATAATACAGGTAGATAGGCTAGGGCAGGTAAGTAGCCAGTTGACGGGAGCGAAGTCACGGGGGACAACTAGTAATCATATACCTAATTTGCTCTTATCTACTTTAACTATGTCTATGTACATAATTACATACCTACGTACATAAACTCACACTTTTCCCTTATTTAATATAATCCTTAAATACCTACTTTTTTTGCTTCACTCACGTTCATAAGTTCATACAACATCTTGTCATACATTCACGCTGGTTAGGATTACTGCGCTTAACAAAATAATTATCTATTCTTAATTGAAGTTTTAGTTGAACTATGTAGATAAACAAGCTGCCTTGGGACTGATTCCCAGATTAAGCAAAGTGTTTTTAAATTAAAATCAGGCACTTTCCAGTAGCAACATTTATTATGTTTTGCGTGAAGTAATGCTCATGCATACTGCATTACTACAGGGAGATAGAGCAGTAATGTGGGACTCCAAACCACTAAAACTCGACGGTGTCCTCCTGTGCTGCTTATGGCAGGATCACGGGATAGCACTCACCGCGAACCCGCCGCGTCCAATAGCAGCTTGGGGTCAGGATTTATGCCAGGTCCTAGTTCAGGCTCAGGGTCTGCCCCATAGCATAGGCCTTAAACATAACTTTTGTGGAAGGCTGGCGTAGAAGGACTCCTCTGAGTTATAATACACAATTTATGCTGCGTATAGTACATAAATTACATTGGATGAAGATTCATAATATTCAAAAGCAACTATTACTATTTAGCCATTTGTTGATTTTAGTTAGCTAGGAAAACATTTAAAACTCATTCAGTTATAGTTATTCATACTAGAGTAGATTTAGTATATCGCAATGACTTTGATAAGCACTGCATATTTAAAAAACTCAGCAAAAGAGTTAATGAATTCAAAAATTAAATATGAATATTCAGGGCATGTATGAACGCGACTTTATGTATTTCCGTTCTATAATGTCTATGCCTGAAAGTGTTTCTAGTTTATTGCTGCCTACTGAAAAGTTGGGCATATTACTTGTGACTAAGTCACCAGCACAAACTAATTTGAAGGCTTCAATAATTTCTTTATAACTAATGCACAAACTAAAGTTATAACGTAACCAGAATTTATTAAATAACTCTTAGGTTAAACTCCTTTGATTCGGTGTAATCATCTTTCAAAACACAAAGAACGTTACATTCTCTTGGTATTTTTTAAATGTAATTATTGCTGTAAATTAATTATTATTTGAAACACGTTTTAGAAAGCGGTTTCCGAATCTTAAGACGATCATTTAAAATTATTATGCAGCTCAATAAGGGTAGTCTGTTTTAATGTGCTAGCAACCTCGATCGATAAAAGTGGCGCTGGCGGCCATATTTTATCAAAGACAAACAAAACGCGAACGCCGGTCTTTTCCGTTCTGAAGCGTCTGTTGTTTCGACGCGGAAAATTGGTAAATGATGGCAGCAAATAATTATTTTGGGTTTACTCATGGAGGAACCCAATACGGGTAAGTTATAATGCGTATTATTGATAAAATTCATGATGTAGTGAATCTAATGAATGTACTATGAGAGAATTGTGATGGATGTGCCTTGTGCTCATGTTTGTCCTAATCAAAATGGCGTCTGAAATGTATTGATCGTGGGATTTTGATAGTGAAATGTGATTTTTGGTGTGTAATGTGAACTTTGTGTGATTTTAGTGCGGCAACGGCTAGCGCAGCGTATGGTGGGCAGACTGGGTATGCCGTAGCACCAGCCGCGACTGCCGCTACGTACGGCACCCAGCGTGCGGCTGCTACGGGCTACGATACGGCATATCAGGCAGCAGCGGCCACGCAAGGTACATAAAACCCTCAAAATACTACGAAAAAAATCGCCAAAACACAACTTGTTTACAAAATAATCATTCGTAGAGACATAAATTTCACTTATCTCCTTAGCGACACGATTGTCCGTAAAATCGATAACACCGCGACATGTTTTGCCTAATTGAATTACTGAAGAACGGCTATGGCTACATTGGCTACTGAAGATCACAAGAAATCTGGGGGAGTGTATTATTGTTCCTAAGAAACAGTTTCCTGTCAGTGACCTGTGATTCATTGGTTAGCAACATGAATAACTGTACATCTCATTGGTTGGCTGACTAAGCTCAATAACCATCAGCTTGTAACATGATCTAGATGGCTACATCAGGGTAATTACTTTGTTTAGATGGTATATTTTGTAGTTTTATACATTAGGCACTAATTAAAAATATTAGAAATGTGCAACATGTTTACATTCAATTACTTTAATTTAAACATTGTTTGATTGTTAACTAGAATTCCTAGCTGACCATGATATTCTTATCATCTGCCAATGACATGGTGTAATTAACATGCTTATTTCTGCATTCAGTTTTGAATTAACATCCTGATACAATACTTAATTAGCTTTACTAAGCTTATTGTTTGAAATCTCATCTCTGTTGTAAATAATGGTGTCCTGTTTTTGTACTTCGTTAAAAAAAAGAGATCTAAATTCGTTATGAATTTTCTGGCCCTTATTCAAATTCATTAAGTGTTGGTTTCATCATCATTTATGAAGTCACCCTCTTTCTGGCACCAGAGAGGTTTCTTGTTGTTGTTGTCTAGGCTCTTTCTGGTGCCAGTAAGAGGTTGTTGAATCCATAAACTGAGTTTTTCCTTAATTTATCAATTAGTTAACAGTTCATCAAAATGGCAACATGGATTTGAACTAACATCCTCTCACCTCAAACGCATATATTGTCTCCGTTCCGCCGTGGGTAAAAATATTAGCGGTCAATCTATATCAATACACTTGAGTCACTTTTTGTTTTTTTTCATAAAAAAATATGGTAAGAGGTAGGTTAAGAGGTAGTCAATACTACAATAAAATTCTCCGCTCCACTATCCCGAGATCACATCTGTCAATGATTTCAGATATTGCCCATTTGCATAGACAGTTGAGACACAAAACTACACTTATTTTATATCACAATGACCACAAGGAATCAATCTGCCAATAATATTAACAGCCTCTGAACTTCACCTGAATAAAATCTTGCAAAAAAAAAAACAAGTTTACTCCAAGTATTCAATATTTTCTTATGCATTTCTCAGAAATGTTGAAAACAAACAAATGTACTAGACTTTAAAAATTAAGTGCACAATCTTATTTCTTATCAGATCAATAATAACTTTTCATAAATTAATGCTAATCAATAATGACTGACAATTAAAAAATTGTTAATCATTTAACAGTTTTCTAAATGTGTTGACTGATGATGATTAATTACATTACCCTAGAAACAGTTTCTAGGTTAATGTAATAAAAATTAGTGTAGTTTTGTTTTGTGTGTTTTTTCAACTGTCTATGCAAATGGGTAATATCTGAAATCATTGACAGAAGTGATCTTGGGATAGTGGAGCAGAGAATTTTATTGTAGTATTGACTACCTCCGCAAAGCTTACTGGGAAGGCTGACTCTATACAATTAACTGTCAAATACTCCAAAAAACATTAGACTGAATCTGAACATCTGCATTCTAATGCATACTAAAGAATCATGAAATATACTAACTCATAGACATACCAAATAATATGGACTGGAAATGGCACATGCCTGCCTATCCAGTAACTCATTCTTCTGAAATGCTCTGCCCATAATATTATGACAACCTATTTGCACTAGAGAGGAAACATATCTAAAGCGTGGCGCGATAGCGATTGTCAAAAAGACAAAATTGTATGGAATTTACAAGCGATTTCGAAAAATCACGTGATTAATCCCTTACATTTCGATTATCGCCAACGCTGACATCAAATGCCACTTGTCTAGAGCCTCTGATTCAGAAATCGTTAAAAACGTTAAATCTTTTTAGGATTATGAAAATACTTCAAATAAAAAAGCGCGTGTTTTAATAACATCAAACGATTGTGTTTGCAATCAAATTAACAAGTCAATGAAGCAATTGCTAACTTCGCTCATGAACGAAAATACCCGAAGTCGACCGAGACCGAGACCGCCACTCATTCTTGCGCCACCTATGTAAACTAAGCTCACTTCTTGCGATGCACTAAAACGGCAATGTTACAAGCTTGGCCGAATAGCCAGTATCCGGCCAAACAGCTGTCCATTTCATATCTAATTAGCACACAAGCACCCCATCACATGCTTTTTACATACTCATTTTCAACTAAAAAGTGCAATCCCGCCTTCATATAACAAAAATGTGTTTTTAAATATGCTTATACCATAAGTATTAGCTTTATAGAATTATGTAAATACAAATCTGAAGATCTTCTCATCTATTATTTCCTTCGTTTCCTTTCAATCAGGCGGCATAGGTCTCTAAATCGCTCCACAAGTCTCTATCGAGCGCCTTCTGCATCGCCACCTGCTTAGGTATAACCCATAATAAAAACTATGTCACCTTCTTATTATAACGCATGACATGGATACTAGAGTCTTCTTAGGTCACATCATTATATGCTTTAATAGTACATTACAGCAGAATCCAGTAAGTAAGCCTTCCTGGCCGAGTATGAGTTAACCGGACCGAACCGCAGGTGAGGTCCGGTTATATACGAGGCCAGGATGGCTTTCTTACTGGTTGAGGTTTGTATAATGCTTTTCTCAAAAATGAAAGAAAGTTTAACAACAAATTCGTTTAATTAATATTGAAGGTTACATTCATATTAGGGCAATTACTGATAGATATTGTGATCGATTTACCGGGGGCATTTATATTTGTTTGTTGTACATCTTGATTAACGGACTCTTTAATCCAACATGATTTATAAACTGAAATGACTAAATACAAACATAAAATCCCACACTATACTTCTACAACATTACTAAGTACAAAACGCAACGTGCATACTTTTTCTGCGTCGCGTTATGTGTCACAGACCCATAAAAAAAAAAAAAAAAAAAGTGTCACAGACAATAAAATGGATGTTTAAGGCTCCAAAATATATTATGTATCTCATAAAATGTCATACCAAAAAGAGATAGATATATATTTGGAGCCTCCCTCTAACCATGTTATAATGGCTAAACTCTAATCTGTGTCTGGTACTATGTTTTTTTTTTCTAAGCAGATCTAAAGAGGATGACCTAAACCGTGCGAAGCCATAAAAAAAAAAAGGGATGAAGGATGACCAAGTGTCCAGTAAGTAAATTACATACTTACTTACTGGACAGTAGGAGATTCCAAATTTAAAATCTCGCTTCTTACCGGACAGTTGTGAATAGTCTCCGGTAGAGTTCACTTTCTGGATACTTTTTAGAGATGTTATGTCAACATTACATACCATTTTTGAGAAATATCCTATTTCATACTCATTTTCGCGTAACAACACCATCTCCCCTGCTTTATAACTCATAGCTCATAACATGATACTAGTACTGGTAACAGGTGTGGTTTTACCAGCAGCGGCTCACGCTCACGCTCACGCGGCGGCAGCGGCGGCGTCGGCCTACGACGCCAGCAAGTCGGCATACTACCAGCAAGCTGCTGCGGCCTACCCTACAGCGGCTCCACCCCAGCCGCAGCCCACCTACGACGCTACGGCCGCCAAACCAGCGTACTCTACACCTGCTACTTACGCTCAGGTGAGCTTACTATTTTTTTTGTTGCGCATCCTTTGGTAAGAGAAACAAATTGTTTAGCGAATCAATTTTAATAAAGTTCAAATCAAATGGTTTCTTCAATTAGACTTTTAATTGGTTGAATGCCGTAATTACCGAAAAATTTAAAAGCCATTGTGTCTCGCGTGGATCCACGTTTCAGACACTCAAGGGTCACTTAAGCGGCACATTTGATGTCAAAAATTTAATAGTACATTACAGCAGAATCCAGTAAGTAAGCCTTCCTGGCCGAGTATGAGTTAACCGGACCGAACCGCAGGTGAGGTCCGGTTATATACGAGGCCAGGATGGCTTTCTTACTGGTTGAGGTTTGTATAATGCTTTTCTCAAAAATGAAAGAAAGTTTAACAACAAATTCGTTTAATTAATATTGAAGGTTACATTCATATTAGGGCAATTACTGATAGATATTGTGATCGATTTACCGGGGGCATTTATATTTGTTTGTTGTACATCTTGATTAACGGACTCTTTAATCCAACATGATTTATAAACTGAAATGACTAAATACAAACATAAAATCCCACACTATACTTCTACAACATTACTAAGTACAAAACGCAACGTGCATACTTTTTCTGCGTCGCGTTATGTGTCACAGACCCATAAAAAAAAAAAAAAAAAAAGTGTCACAGACAATAAAATGGATGTTTAAGGCTCCAAAATATATTATGTATCTCATAAAATGTCATACCAAAAAGAGATAGATATATATTTGGAGCCTCCCTCTAACCATGTTATAATGGCTAAACTCTAATCTGTGTCTGGTACTATGTTTTTTTTTTCTAAGCAGATCTAAAGAGGATGACCTAAACCGTGCGAAGCCATAAAAAAAAAAAGGGATGAAGGATGACCAAGTGTCCAGTAAGTAAATTACATACTTACTTACTGGACAGTAGGAGATTCCAAATTTAAAATCTCGCTTCTTACCGGACAGTTGTGAATAGTCTCCGGTAGAGTTCACTTTCTGGATACTTTTTAGAGATGTTATGTCAACATTACATACCATTTTTGAGAAAAGTAATAAAAACAATAATAATTGATTCTACTGTCCATTGTGATCGGACAAGAAACTCCACAATATTCAAATCACAATGGTTATTCTTTCACAGTTGTTTAAAATGGCTACAATATGACAAATTCGGGAACCGATCACTTTTCCGAATTGTTTTTGTTCGAATTTCATTTTACCGAAAACTATTGAACATCGTCTTTTTACCCGACTGCCGAAGGAGGGTAATGTGTTTATCAGTCTATGTATGTATGTATGTAAGTATGTATGTATGTATGTATGTATGTATGTAAGTATGTATGTATGTATGTATGTTTGTTCCTATGTGGCGTTCCAGAGACCAAACGCGTTGGCCGATTTTGATGATTCGTTCGTCAATCGATGCGTCTTAACCCTGCGAGTGTCATAGGCTACATTAAAATTGGATAATAGAAAAATGGCGGATTTTGGGTGCCATATTGTGGGGGCCCAAATTTTTTTTTATTTCTTCCAAACCCATCGTGTGGGGTATCAAAATAAAGGGTTTTAGGAGGTGATTTCAAAAATATATAATACTTATATGTTTAAATGTATCTAATTCGAAAAAACGAACTAAAAAGTTATAAATAAAAAAACTTAATAAAAAAAATCAAAAAACCCGACTGCTTCAAAAGCGAACTAAAAAGTCGTAAACAAGGAAAAAATCATGCTGTGCAGGCGGAGGATACACCAGATTTTGGTCAGTCAGCCGGCGAATATGTATCCTCCGACTGCACAGCATGATTTTTTCCTTGTTTACGACTTTTTTTTGCTATATGCATTATTTGACTTATTTTCAGATCATCGAAGTATCATGTGGCTGGCATATGTATTAATTTTCCGAACTACATTTCGTCGATTTAGGCCAAAGCCTCTTTTGAACTTTTTTCATTTGCCATATTTTCACCACACCCAAACAACATTTTACGGAATATTATTTGGTCTTGAAATATATAGCCGGTTACTTGGTAGCATTTTTAATTTAAAATTGAAATAATGTCATAAAAAGTCAATATGTTCTGCCATAAAATTTAGTGACAGAAACGAATATCTGCAAAAATGACTTCACGCAGTCTTGTCTTTGTTTACGTGTTTATTTTGAATTTACATGCAAATGATTTATTTCAAAGAATTAGTCCAAGAGCGAGTTCGGGAATTAAGGGCACCCCGACACCAGCTGAGTTCGCTCGCTTTGCTCGCTCACTTCAGCTCCCGTTATCTCCTTCATGTTAGGTTACTTTAGACTCTGCAGACCGAAATAGGAGCCCCGCGCAGCGGGGCTACGTCGACAATTTTTTTTTCAATTCGCTGTTTTAAAAATTTGTGTTCGCCCAATGTTTCTCTCTCACTTAATATTTTGATATACGTTTAATAAATACTTCGAACAAATAATACGTCGGAGTAACGAAAAAAATTGAATTGATAATAGGTCAACTGAGACAGTGGCAGACGTGACTTCGATGAAGTAATAAAAAACGAAACGATAATATTTGAAAAGTTTTAGGTGAAATGAAATTCGGTTCGGTTTCGAACTTATGATAGGTAACCAACAAATTCATGTAGCATCTCATATGATAAACAAATTATTATCCAGTTAACAGTTTGACACACCATGTTTATTTGCTGTCTGTCATCATAATGTTCAACTGAAATAGAATGGCACTGATGGTTTGACATGTAACTCAAGTTCTTAGTATAATTTGCCAATCAATTTGTTTCTCTTACAGTTATTATGTTTCTTTTTTTGTTCTCTTTTACATCAGTGCAGACCGTCTCAGTGATGATGATTCACTAGACCCCAAGTATAATTGATGCCACTTTCATTGTCCAGTTGTCTGTTGATCCTCACTCTGTTGGCCTGCAACTGATTTATTACTACCAAAGCTTGTAGTATACTGCGGGACACGTAATTTGAACCAAAATGTATTATCGTTTTACTGAAATTAAACTATTTAAACCGAAATCAGTCTTTTCTTTATGATCTAACCGTTGACAAATTGTATATTGTAAACGGTTAGGTTGTAGAAAAGGGATTTCTTTCAGTTTAAATGGTTTAATTTCAGTAAAACGATAATACATTTTGGTTCAACTTACGTGTCCCGCAGTATAGTAGTTATTTGTCAATAATTGATGTTGTGGTACATCTCCATATTTGACCAGTATCCCTAAACATTGGTCACATTTATGTTACTCAAAATCAATCATAATTTTAGGAATCCCTAGTTGTTTATTTAACATTTTGTCAGAAATGTTCTTAGTTGACTGTGCAAGTATGTGTCGCATGAATTTTAATTTTTCGTGAAACACGTATACCGATTATGACGACTGCGGAATACGTCTACCTTATGCATGGTATGTCACACGCCGCAGTGTATTTTTATTTTCAAGCATGATATGTGTCTCGCTGTCAAAGCCTGTCCCTTTCAAATATCTCTGTAGTTCTTCTTCTCAATTTGGGAAATTTCTGACCATGTCTGTCCCGACAACACATCCACACATCCAGATGGTCACGCCACATATAACGCCGCGAGCGATCTCGGCGGAAATACCCTACTACAGGCGGCCAGTGAGTGACAATCATCATGTTATATCGTGGTTGACTAACCATCAGACTAGCCTTTCAAACCTATGTTCAAGTCTAAACTAACTAAAATTATACCTGACTTGAGCATTCCACTTACTAAGGAATATTGGCATTACCAGGTTAGACTGATTGTTAGGCTTTTGGGCTTCTGACTGCCTAAATGTTGTCATAAGTGTGTTTATGGTGCTGGAAATGTGTCATGAATTGTCTCCCCTCCAATCCAACATATGCTTGTTCTTCTAATGTAAACTGAATACTAAAATAGCCTGTCCAAACTAGCTACCAAGGTCTTTCTTAACTTTATAATTATTGTAGTGAACAATGCATAAGCACTAGCTTAACCTAGTTCTCAATTGTTTCAATACAATTTAGATTTTGTGAAATCTCTTTTATTAGCTTTTATAGTTTGTTCCACAAGAAAATAAAATATGTACATATATATAATAAATGTCAATGTAGATTTGACTTTAACACCTGTTATCATTAACATAAAAAGCTCATTTTATGGAATATTACCACACAATTTGGAACATTAAAATAATCACAATACGAAAATGTTCCATTTAACAAATTCGGTTGCTCAGATTTTATTTTATAGCACAAACTAGTGAATTTATTGATCTGGAAGTCATCAATTCTATCTACAAAAATGTTTGTTCATATTGGATGCTTGCCAGTTTCTATAAACCAATTATGAGGCGGGAGTTACTGTTTCTCTCAATATTTATGGGTTTTATATTTTAGAATATTCTAGAATTCATTACAGTGTAGGTTAGATGAACTAGCTACCTACTTACATTTTATTCATAGAACCATGACAGCTTTTGTAAATAAATTCATGTTTCTTAGCAATCTTTTTCACTCCAAGCTTTATTTTAAAATATCTCATTTATAAATAATTAAAGTTTTTCCAATCTAATTGAAGCTGATCCAGATTTTGGACAACCCAAGTTATTCTATAGTTAAAGCAGATGTGTTTCATTCAACCTTCAGAACACAGTTGCGGCGCGAATCAAATGTCGATTGATATGAAGAAGCCATACATCAATCAACTCTAATTTGTGTGTGGCCGTGCCAATCGATCGTCAATAGATATTTATGAAACTTACCAGAGTAGCCACCTACTATTTTTTATCAAAAATTGGTTTGGATTTGTCAGAACAGTTCAGGATTTGTTTTGGTAGAGGGTGTGCCTATGGCTGGCCATGGGCACACTCTCAGAAGAATAAAACTAATATAGGGGAAACTAATGTGGCCCTCTTTCTTATGAAACATTCTATCTGTTCCAAAGAGTAATCAATAGTTTTCAGTAGTTACTATTCTTTTCACTGCCCAAAGACTAAAAGCAAAATCGTGTCCTGCATACCATGGATCAAATTGATTGACTAAATGACTGTGTAATGTAACTGTGATCTATTTGTGATTGTAGCAGTCTGAGGGGATATGTTAATTATTCCTGAGGCCCTATGTGTAAACCATAGTTTTTATTTTATTTAGTGTTTGAATGGATTGTTTAATGTCTGCTTGAAGTCTAATTCCATGTACCAGGGCGGCGCGCGCGTGGGGGGCGGCGGCGGCGGCGCCAAGGCGGCGTACGGCGGCGTGTACACGGCCACCACGGCCGCCACGTCCTACCCCACGCAGGCCTACTCCGCCGCGCCGGCGCAGCCCGCCAAACGTCAGTATATACACGTCAACATAGGTACCGTACTCTTTGTACTACGCGACACCTAGGGACTGCGGTTCATCGCTCATCTTACTATTACTAAAACATAAAAGGCAAAAAGGACTAAAAATCCCCATCCTGTCTCATTACCATTACCGCACTCCCTCGCTGTCGCGTACTGTACTTGTTTGTGTATCTTAACCACTGAGCAGTAAACAAATGGAGTGGTAATACGCATAAGACCTTAACACATTGTTCTAACTGAAAACTGTCCTGGAAAAATAAGTTGTTGCAGAAATCGCGCATGTTCACATCTCATTCCATTTGCTTATCACTCTGTGTTCTCAGCCTTTATGTTTACAAAAGACAATCTATAAAGCTCCTTTCATATTATCATCATCAATCTTGGTTAATATTTATATGGTATGCTGTACTAAAATAGCTACATGTAGACTTAATTTAGTGTAACTTGGACTTGTCTAGAATATAGCTCTGTAGCTTGTCTTTATATTTTTTACACAAGGACGATAAAAAATCACTATAAAGTAAAGAAAATGTTCAGTTCAACTAGCCAGAACTAGCTTATGATCTCGTTTCCGACGCTTTTCGCCAGTGGAATACAGTATGATGTTTACTGAGAAAGTTATTATTAATAAATAGGTCTATAATTTAATCGGCCTTGTGTAAGATGGTCTCTTTGGTATAAGCAGATGTTCCTGCCTATTTGTAGCAGGCGATAGCGCGGTTGCGCGGAATGTAATACATGAAGATATATCTGTGTCAAATATACAAAATAGCAGAGTATATTTTCTACGCGTGCATTACAGTTTACTGCACTCCCACGCTGTCGCCTACTGTATAATATTTATAGCTTAATATCGATGGAGTAGGAGGAAATAGAGCGCAATTTTGTGGCCTGCTTTCACACTTCAAAGAAGTAAAATACGTGATAATGTAGCGCTTCTTTTTGTTTTACTCCAATGTATAATATTGTTAATTCATACTATTTTGCTACCATTGTTAGATTTTTTTTTAAATCAAATGTCAGCTGACCTCTGCAACTTGACTAATTTATTATTGATCGCTTTCTGCAGGTCATATTAGATCATTCTTTGAGAACTTTCTACATAATGATGCATTACATATTGTGAACTGAAAGCCTGGAAGCTTTGTTCTAATAACACTATTGTAATTTTTTATCAACATTAGTGACTAGTCACAGTTGTCTGTTCAAAAAGCCTGCTAATCTTCGCAAATATCTAGCTTTTTATTGAATGAATGATTAGTAGATACTAGTGTATCTCTGTAGCAAACCATGCCTCTAAAGACACAAGAAACAATACTGACACACTTGTACGCCCTCACAGAGCCGGCCAACAGAGGCAACACTGCGTACGACACAGCTCTCTACAACGCAGCTACTATGTACGTGGCTCAGCAGAATAAGACTGGCGGTGGGACGTAAGTTGCATAATATTCTACATTACTTACTAGATTTTGCCAGGGGTTTGGCTTGCGTGGCCTGTCCCACTCAAAAGTAGCCTATATCACTCGGCTATATAGTGTCGTGTTCTAACGGTGGAATCATTTTTGAAATTGTATCAGTACTCTTACAGGTTATATCTCTCCTACAAATTTGATGTTATCTCCTCATAATATTAGATTGGAAAACTTGAATCTTATCCATGACCCCTAAGAAACTGTTTTACTTCATGAAAATTGTTATTATCAAACAAAATATGTTGGGTAAACATTCAGCAATGGCGTTTTTGATTGTTTAGTAATTAAAATAATGATGACCGAGGGAAGAGAGGCCCTTGCCCTGCAATAGTATGACTTAGACAAATAAGATCTTTATAGTTCAGGTTAGTATAGTTAGTAAGGTTAGAAGTTTTCTAATCAAAACTGGGTTTGCCGTCATGTTTCAAATAATTTATTTTTTTGAAACATGGGTAACAAGAGACAGGGTGGGTTTATGGGAGGATAATGTTGTTACCAACAAAATTAAAAATCCACTAAATAAACAAACACTAACACTAGATGATTTTTTAACCAATATAATTTTGAATCTAGGTTGAGCAGCAGCAGCTGGAAGAATTACAACAAGACTGGCCCCAACGCAGGCCAGGCTCGCCGCCCCAAGCCTCCGCCCAAAGCGCAACAACTGCACTACTGTGACGTGTGCCGTATTTCCTGTGCTGGCCCGCAGGTAACACAACATGCCTTTTAAAATGTCAAGAGGTCCTTAACAAAGTGAAATTCTATCAGCGGTGGCGATGAAGGAAGGCCAAAATTAATATTTCGATAGCTTTGGTATCCCCATACATTTTTTACGTTATTCGTATCGCTATCGCAACGCTTTCGTAGATAGAATGTCACTAGTAATAACAATTTGACATTGATTGTGACTTTATACCGTAATGGAAAGGATGGTTTTCGTAAGTTCAAGCGGACCTGCAGTTGACTGTACATTTCTGGAATATCTTAATACCTATAGTGAATTTAGTTTTCCACCACCTAGTTTAAACTTACCTACCATTAGTTGACGGTTGTGTAATTGTTTTCACAAAACGCCCACCACTACGCGCGGAGCGGCGAAAAGAGGTTCGGAGCCAACCAATCAAATTGCATAAAAACTCCGCTCCGCTTTAGTGGACAGGGATTTGAAAACTAGTTTCAAAATTCATTTATATTTACGTGGAGCGCGGCCGCGGAGATGAGAAACAGAGCAGTGAGGCGGAGAGGAGAAACGTACCACTATCGCAAAAACGGCAAAAAACACTTTTGTTGTATGGGAACCCACTTATTATTTTTTTTTTTTTTGATATTTGTTGTTAAAGCGGCAAAAGAAATACATCATCTGTGAAAATTTCAATTGTCTAGCTATCCGCTACGCATTTTTTTCTCTCTCCGCTCCGCCACCTAGCTCCGCGTCTATGAAGAGATACAGTCCGCAACTCAGCCCGCTTCGTTCCGCGTCTGAAAACTACGTTAGCGCAGCGATGCGAGCTAAAATCTATATTTCAACGAAGTCGTGTTTTGGATAATAAAAATAGAAACATCAGTCAAGGTTGTTGACACTTTATTCATAGAAATGTTTGAAGAAACTACATATTTTTAACTCAAGGTCAGCTTGTCTAGAATATTTGGTTAGATTGCTAATAAAATAATATCCAAGAACTTAATTTACTACGTTAATAACAACATCTTGAAGAAAACAAGTTTTATGTGAGCAATGTGATGTTTTGATTTATAGTTTTTAACCAGTATCAGTATGTACTGTTCAAGTAATCATGCTTGTAAAAGCAATCAAATCAATTTCAGACATAGGTTTCTACTTGTGAATTTCTTTTGAAAACGAAAAGTAGATATGACACAAACAGTTAACAATGTTATAATCGTATCCCGAATTAGACCCAGTCTGTGTGTTAACCAATTAATTATTGATAGTGTCCAATTAGACGCGATTGTGTGATGCGTGTTAGTTATCTATCTGATATAACTCGAGTTATTAATGAGATCGTGTCGAGTTTGCGTGTCCAAATACTATTAAAAGCAGGAACATGTTCATGAGACTTATAATATTATTACTATTGTCTGTAATCTAAATGTTTGGTTATTTTTGGGTGTTGTCTGTAAAATTACCACAGAACAACTAACATGCTTGTTATTTTCTAAACAGCCCCTTTGGGGTTGTTTTACTTTTTTTATAATCTGATATTATTTATTTTTTGAGATTTATTTACTTACACCGCTATTCTAACGCAGGGGGTAATGAATCGTCAAAAAATTAAATTTTGTGGCTTTCAAAACAAGCGCGCGTATTGTTCCTGCCAAACTTCTTGTCCGCCCTGAAGTTGCCTTTCCGATGCGCCAAGTGCGGCGCGGTGCTGTTTATGTTTAAACCGACTGCGCTGCGGGAGTGTAATGTTTTTGTATGAGATTTACAACTTCAGGGTGGCCTAGAAGTTGAGAACTATACAAGTAACGGTTTTTTTCAAATATTCATTTAAAAGACGCATCATGGTACATTTTTTCCCGAAAATAAGTATAGTGCGTGATCCTAATCAATTAAGCGTTTTCAGCAGAAAAACCGTTCGTAATAATAATGCGTGCTAATCCTAAAGTTTAACCGTGGTTTAATTGAGTCGTTTATTTTTATTGGTCTTATTTGATGATGATTTAGTATTTCCACAACCAGTACTTTCTAGAATACAAACATATTCCTACCCTAAATTAGACGCCACGTCTATATTGTTTTTTTTTTTCGTTTTTAGCGTGGCGCACTTACACGCTTTATGTTATTTGCCATGTTAATGTTATTGTATCTGTGTGCAGACATACAAGGAGCACTTGGAAGGTCAGAAGCACAAGAAGAAGGAGGCGGCCGTGAAGCTGGCGGCGGCGGGCGCGCACGCGGCGGCGGGGCGCGGCGCGGGCGGCGGCGCGCTGCGCTGCGAGCTGTGTGACGTCACGTGCACGGGCGCCGACGCCTACGCGGCGCACGTGCGCGGCATCAAGCACCAGAAGGTCGTCAAGCTGCACACCATGCTGGGCAAGCCCATCCCCTCCACCGAGCCCACCAAGATCGGACAAGGTAAGCATCCATACCATACTACCCGCATTACCATAGAAGGCTGGTAGAGACAGTACGGTTTGCCAGCGCATAATGGCTGCATTATTTTAAATTCTTTTTGTAAAAACCAGCGTAAATATAAACCTAAAATCTTGTACAATGGTCCAACCTACAGACTAACTGCGGAAACCTAACACCCCAAAGATGAACACCAAAAAGCTTGTCATAATTTGGTCAGCTACAGTTTACACTCGCATACCGGTGTTACAAACTTGCTTTCTATGTAAACCCATAAAGACATAACAGCTTGTAGAAAATAAAGCATGATGCCCACTTACATGTTGATGTCCTCTACCAAATTAATCTTAACCCAATCAAGCTTTACTTCTTGATTTTCCTAACTAACTTTGTTTTAAATGACAATGTGAGTTAACTGCATACAAGAAAATGGACATCTTGCATAATTTTTAAATAATGTAGCAAAGTGGGTTATGAATTTGCGACCTTTTGCAAACTGTTATTTTTAATACTATCTGTAACCTACCCTGCTCTCCATGTTGTGTATGTCACAGTAACCCCTAGTTAGATGCTTACATTCCTTATTTTTATAAATTCCGTTCCTCTTATTCTGCTCCTACTTTATCTAATAACGATTTAATTATATGTATAGATTAATATGTTATTCATATTGAAGTCTCAGTGAAATAGTAACACCAGATGTTGCGCAGTAAAAATTTTCTACTTATGAATATTTTTTCTTCTTTAGTGAATACTAAAGTTTATGAAGACATTTTAAATCACTAATCAAACTTCTTAACTTTTAAGTGTAGCTGTTTATTTATGTACTAATTCGTATTTAAATGTAAAATACTTATTCAATGAAACATAATCATTATCACTGCTACATATATTTCCCAGTAGATGAAATCCTCTTCCTATTCCATGATGAGCAACTGTGAGTCAGTTGAAGTTGTCTCAGCTGTTGTAGAACGTGTTATATGTTGTATATCAGATATGCTCTCCAAGTACTTCGTCAGTCGTACGGAGAACATATTTGCCGATGCCCCGCATCTGTGCTGACACCCGCATCGCCACAACGCCATATCTGTATAAAGCGCGCGTCTAGTTGGCAGTTAGTATTGCAAATAGTCAAATTTTCTCAGCGTTAACCATTTCGGCACCCAGTACAGATATGTGGAGTGTGTTATATGGGCCTTTTTTATAACAGTACTCGATTATATTGAACGAAAACGTAAAACAAAACCAAAAATATAATGAAAAATAAAAGTAGATGTAGAAAAGGCCCAAAAAGATCCTTGTCAAAACAAAGTAACTATCGAAGCTCTTGAGCGAACGAGTAACAAGAGAAAATTTGACTTTTCCGATCTATCAGCCAAAAAGATGGTGGCGGGGACGCCGAAGATAGCATTCGTAGCGTCCGGCGGGCTCAGTACCGTCGCGGGTACGTCCACCCATGAGTCTAATCCCGCCCAAGGGGAGAAAGCGGCGGACGGCGACGACAAGGACTCGGACGCCGACAGCTCGGCCGAGGTGCAGCCGGTGGGGCAGGACTACATCGAGGAGATCCGCGGCGACGACGGCAAGGCGCTGAGCTTCAACTGCAAGCTGTGCGACTGCAAGTTCAACGACCCCAACGCCAAGGAGATGCACATGAAGGGGCGGCGCCACCGCCTGCAGTACAAGAAGAAGGTAAGCTAGCTGAGCGGCGTACGAGACTAGAGGCCGGGTTATATACATGCAACACAACATGCATGCCAATATGCACGGTAAATGCTTAAAATGTGCTTGAAATGTAACAAAATGAACAACATCAAAAAATAACAAGTATAGGAATTACTAGTTTTATTGTTTCAAAAATCAAATATAATCAGATATTTTTTTATTTATTGTAAACATAAACGACCACAAACTGCTCCAAATGTTCAGTAGTAAGATTGTATATTCGAAAGCTAAAAACTCATTTTTATAGGCAGAAAAGCACCATTCTACGTCGAAATATACATCATCACTAATTCTAAAGACTAAATATGCTAATACACATAAAAATGAATAAGATAAGAAATAAATAAAATTAATTTATTTCAAGCTATAAAAAACCCATACTAAGTGCAGCATTACAATTTACGAAATTACACCAAAAAAATCAATCATATTTACATTATATAAGATTACATTTAAAATATAATCCGGTCTCTAGTTATAACAAAACTTCACGACAATAGTCCTACAAGGTTTAGACAGAAATACAGATGGAGGTAGTTTAAATACAGCCACATTTCGCTAGCGCCAGCCTTTGTATTTATAAAGCCACCCGAGCACGCTCTGCTAATAGACGCCAGGTCTGGTGGTATTGCTGTCCGATGATTACTTAGTAAAAGGTTTGAGGCGTGCGTGAGCCTGGTGGTCGCTTGTGATCGCCAAGAGACCTCCGTGAGCCTGGTGGTCGCTCGCGATCGCCAAGAGATCCGCCGTCAAATGATTACAACTTTCTAATGAGGACATATTTAACCTATAGCCTAAGATCCAACTGCAGAAATATGTAAGAGTCAGGATTTTTGATTAAACTATTTGCATGAATGATACTTGATAGAGAATATATTGCTGCAGGGTTGTTGCCTGGAAATATCCATCTGCAATCACCTTAATCAAATGAATCGAAATTTATGTTTGATAGTTAACCTCAAAGATATAAGTTATTCAAGCGAATCCAACGTCATCTGAAAGATAGTGGTCTACAACATAGAAATAAATAAGGTTGCCAACTCTCAGTTGCTTCAACCTGTGGATTTCCAGTTTACCTGATAAACTTGGTAATACTTGACTGTTCCATACGCACCTATGATACATATAAGCTGTTTATGGGTAGAGGCTGCCCAGCAGTAATTTTTTTTTTTGTTAAATGAAAAACGCTGCCCCACACTAGGAATTTCTTCCTGTATCGTGGGTGCGTTTACAAACATAAACTCACATACACAACACCCAGAGCCGGAACAACTATCTGTAGATCATACAAATATTTGTTCCGTGCGGGAATCGAATCCGCGACACGTAGCGCAGCAGTCAATCGCTCAACCACTGCGCCAACCGTGCGCACATTATTCTACTAACAAAAATCATTCATAAAAATCAAGCTTCATCAAAGGATTTTTGCAGTGGGATCTCGTAATAATCGTATGCTAGCACCATAGTAATTAGTATGAAGGGTTCAGTGCAATAACAGTCAGTTGTGGTTGTCGCGCAGGTGCAGCCGGACCTGGAGGTGAAGGTGAAGCCGTCCATGCACCAGCGCAAGCTGGCCGAGGCCAAGGCGCAGCGATTGATGGTACGTGACGAGATGTGGGCGCGCCGGCGCATGCATGATGTACGTATACATACTTGTGTGCCACTACATACTACACATACGGGGTGCACGAAGACCTTAACTGGCCTAACTAATAGAAATTGTTCTTAGACCCACTTGCACGAAAAACGTTAACTCAGTTTCAGTTGCTAACATGAGGTAAAATTGTCAGTTTGTCATAAAATATTGTTGCGAAGAGAAGGTACAAAATAAACTTAAAATACAGGGGACTTCATTGATTACTCATCAGTAACTCAAAGTTATCCTTAGACAACAAGTTTCTCATATACAAGACCATGCTTAAACCTATATGGACATGGAATCGAGCTAGTGAGGTTCAGTATGTAATTCCAGCATAAGTATAATACAAAGGACTCAAAATTACATCCTGATCACCCTGGTCCTTGAGGATCTTGGATATACATGATCATTTGAACATCAGGAAGGTCAAGGAAAAGATGCAATCATGCTGCTCCAAATATAAAGCACAACATGCAATCCACCCAAACCAAGTAGTAGTGCAATTGACAATTCCAGAATCAATACGTAGACTGAAAAGGCGGCATATTTTGTAAATGGACAGCTGCACTTATGGAGATTTTCCCAAGAGGAATATTGCTCAAAAAGCACCAAAATTATTTCATTGATTGCAAGATAAAGAAAAGAAACAAAGTATTTCGTGCTAGTGGGCCTTAAAAGACTGGCTCTCGCGTTTATTTTTTATTATGTGAACCCTTTATAAGTTAGCTAGTAAAATCATTCTTTAGAAAATGTCATTGACATTCTGTTGGAAGCCAATCAATACAAATGCATAGTGATTGACTCTTGTACAGCAACATAACTGAATGTAATATTTTCTCTCAAAAATCCACCCTGTATTTGTCATTTTTCTATAACTGGCTTGCTCATGACGTGGTGCAGTTCTCATTTTAATAATAATACTGAGTATGACTAACAGAGACGGCGCTCTACATAGCAGTTTGTGAGCCTTGTCTCATTTTCAAAAAAAACCAACCAAACTTCTCTTGATTGTTAGTCTTCCCTCCCTTCCCTTCATGTATTCTTTAAAGGCCCAGAATATCTTCCAAGTATTTTGGATTCATTGTTTGGCTTCATTGTCTTGCCTATTTTTAAAAGGCACTATTTGCCACAAGTATGTATACTCATCGACATGTTGTAGCAGCTGTCTGCTTACCTCGTTCCTATGTTTCGTGTTGTTGGTTATACCAGAGTTTTCAATGAATAGATCCAATAAAAGTGTATTTTTTCTAAAATTCTATCTATCATATTATAAGGGTCGGTAACTTATTTACTTACTGCCTGTACGTGTGGTGCGGTATTGCATGTTCATTGTTTTTAAAACATTCACGCTTCGATGTCGTCTAAATGTTGCTTGTGATTCATGTTACTGTTACCTCATAAAACAATGATATTGACGTGTAGAACACCTAAATGTTGCTTAAATGTTGTTGGCATATCGCAGTTTATAGACTTGTATCACAGAATATACTGTTGTTCAGCAGGGTATGGAAGAAGAAGAGCGTATGTACTGGGAGGGAGGTATGGAGCCGTGGTGGGGCCGCGGACCTGTACCGCCGCCAATGCACCACCATCACCATGTCAGTATACTGCTTATTTTTATACATCCTTTTGAAGTTGTGGCGTTTCTCTCAATTTTATTGTTGGATTTTGTTTTGACGAGTAGCAGGGTGTCTTGATTGATCAAACTGAGCAATTTCTGCTCCTCTTCCTCGCGGAATTTGCTTTAGTGAGGCCAGAGCACATATCAAGTAATAGGGAAGTTCGAAGAGTAAGTAGTAATGTAACAAGTCTCGTTTGATGTTCGCAGGGCATGGGCATGCCGTACGGGCCCGTGGGGCGGCGGCCGGAGACGTCGGACGACCGCCACGTGCTGGCGCGGCACGCGGACATCTACCCGGCCGACGCGCAGCTGCAGGAGATCCAGCGCACCGTGTCGCACACCGAGCGCGCGCTCAAGGCGCTGTCCGACGCGCTGGCCGAGCAGGCCAAGCCTAAGGTGAGGTGATCATCCGTTCTGTGAGCAATGTCCCTACCTCGGGCTAAGTCGGTAACGTTCATTTGCATATACCAAAAGGAGTCAAAGTAGCACTGTAGTTGACAAGACGTAATGGAAGAATAAAACGTGTTTCGCCGACCCCAAGTAACATAGGACAAGGTAGGAAGATGATGAAATATACCAAAAGACACTTTACAAATTACATGGTATGTTGCATACATAAGTTACAGTTTACAAGAACACCTTTCATATTTAACGTCTAGGTTATTTATGCTTTGACATGACAGGATTTCAGAACGAAATCGAAATGCAAATGAGAGACGTCATGTTGAATAGATTATGGCAATAATTGAAAAACTATGACCTCAATTCCTGGGAAATTGTTCACTTTTTTAATAAATGTACATATCATGGCCGAAAATGAATGTTTGAAAAAAGCGAATTATTTTCTAGGTGCGGAAGACGCCTAGCGGCGTTTTCCAGAGTTTTTCGTTTTTTTCCTTTGATTCCTATTATGATTTTTTGCAATTTTTCCTAAATATTTTTAGAACTAATTTTAAAGTGTTTGGAAACAAATGAATAAATATATATGAATTAATCCACTCATTTTTATATCAATTCGAGAAATTTTTACTTAAACTTGTCTGTTCTCTATAGAGTCAACTAATTGCATCAATTTTTTCAACAAAAGTTAATTTTGATACAAATTTTCAGGTTAAAAAGATTTCTATAAAATTAAGGTCTGGAAATAAATAATAGTAGTATTATAAAAGTAAATCAAGGTTTACCTCTGATATTCATTTATACTGATAATTTAGGCATTCTTAGTATTTGAAACTAAAATATATGAGACTAGTTTAAAAGTGAAGTACAATTATTTAATTAAAATAATTTACTTAACCATTTGTCGCCATATTGTCCAAATTTTCACAATCCAACTATTACAGAAGAAAACCTTCACAAAATAAATCCTAATTGATGTTAATTTATTTTTTACACCAAATAGGATCGTGAACGTGTACACACGTTTGGCGTATTTGTAGTTATTCTAAGATGTTAGCGTAAAAATGATCAACTTCTTTAAACAGTGCTGGATACGCCGATCGGCGTTTTATATTATCCTCCGCACCTGGCGGAGGACGCCCATCGGCGTTTGCGACGAAAACCGTCCCGCACTTGGCTAATAAGAGTAATTTTGATCGCCACAGCGAATGGGTTAACAGCAGCTCCTAGCCTTTTCTTACCTATTCAGAGGTCTACTTCCAGCGTAACCTGATGACACTACGAAGTACCTAGTGACCTGTTTTTTGTTAAGTATATTTTCACTGCTAAACATTGAAAATTTTTTCAACAGGGTGTTGGCAAAGCTAAATCTGAAGACCAGAAATGTGACAAACCTGAAGGCAAAGAAGATGGTCGTGATAATCAACTGTAAGTAAAACTGGTTTCTCTTTCCTTTGTGATCATTAACCATTTATTTTGCTCTCATTTATTTATATTATAACTGCACTTAACAATTCAATTTGCACATTTTTGCCTTGTAATTTTGATTTTGTTGCACATTCATTATGTTTGCATACACTTTGTACAGTTGGAGGTTGAATACAAAATATAGAAATCAAGTAAAGGATGAACCAATGAAAGTTGACCAAGATATTTTGTAAGTTACCAAAGAGATTTCACAAAAATAATGTAGAGTTATAGGCAAACTTAACTAGATTATTGTAGTTTGTGTATATAAACTGATGCTAAACATGAACCATTATGTAAGTTAAGTTTACCGGATGTTTAGCTTAGTTTTAGCAGTTATATGTATTATAGGTAGTAATCAATATTTCTGAGTTTCAAAGTGTATATGTCATGGACCAAGTGATAATCAAGGCACTATGTACAATGCCTGGGCAATATAAATCAATTGAAGTCAAGTTGGGCAACAAAAAGTAGTCACAGAGGATCTTTGTGTCTCTGAAGTTGGCTGCAAGAGCCTGTGCAGTTGCTATTTTTGTATCAATGTTGAAGATAGCATTGTATAACTGCCTCTTTATAGACAGATACCTAAATCCTTGAAAAGAGACCTCCGCCGCTTTAATACCGAGCGTATTAAAGACGCGATTGAGCGAAATAAAGGCTCCAAGGTTTTTTTTAAGGGATCTGGCTATTGGGCAGAGCCAGCTCACGATACTGAAGACCGACAATGGCAGGGTCGTATCCGCCAAACCGGAGCTTCTGAGGAAGATCGAGACATTCTATGGGCAGTTGTACACATCAAACAGCAAGCCTAACGACCCAAGAACTAGATTGACCCGACACTATACCGAAGATATCCAGGACGTCAGCCTGTACGAGATTAGGATGGCTCTGAAACAGCTTAAAAACAACAAGGCGCCGGGTGATAACGGAATCACGGCTGAACTCCTGAAGACGGGTGGAAAACCGGTCCTTAAAGCCCTTCAGAAGCTGTTTGTTTCCGTCATACTCAAGGGCAAAACGCCACAGGCATGGTGCAGGGATGTGGTGGTACTCTACTTCAAGAAAGGCGAAAATGCCCGGCTGAAGAACTATAGGCCAATCACTTCTTAGCCACGTCTACAGGTCTCGGCGCGGATTTAGTGCGCTGACCGCTGACCTTGAATGAGCAGAAGTCGATTTTTGGGTCTGAGCGGCGGGGGGCGGGGCGTGCAACGGGGCAAGCGGCCGGCGCCGGCGTCTTATTGCTCAATCAGTCGTCCTTCCCCCGTCTCGCCGCGCTCATGCGTCTCGAGTCCCCTAGGTATTGTCGCGCATTATTGTGTTAAATAAGAAGAGAACTTCTTATTTAACACAATAATGTGAAATTCTTCTCTTATTTAACATAAATTCGTTCTTTCCGATGCCGATGAAAGATGCCGAAAAAGGAAGTGTTAACGAGGCAAGCAGGAAAAATTATTTACGATGTGAATTGTTTTATAAGAAAAGAAACAGATGAAGTCGTTGATGATTTAAGACTGGTGCAAATTGCAACAACAGGAGCGAATATTTCATTGCAGAAAAACTATTAAATTTAGTGACATATTATTTATTAATATGATGATAGGCTAATGTGCCTAAACCACACTGTGTTAAAATTATCTATTTAAATATCTATTATTCACAAAATTTAAACTACGTACAAACAAATAATTAGTCCAAATCGCTCTTTGTATATTCGAGACTATACATATGCGCAAATCATCCCACCACTTTCGAAGAGAGTGCTCTTAATCCGCGCCGATACCTGTACAAGTTGTTTTGAAGAGTCATCACGAATCGTCTCGCGCGCAGGTTTGACGATTTCCAGCCTCCCGAACAAGCCGGATTCCGAAAAGGCTGTAGCACCGTAGACCACATACATACGCTGCGGCAGGTTATACATAAGACCGAAGAGTATAATCTGCCTTTCTGTTTAGCGTTTGTGAACTACGAGAAAGCCTTCGATTCGATCGAGACTTGTATTGTACTGCAGTCTCTCTAACGATGCCAGATCGACTACCGGTACGTTGAGGTGTTGAAGTGTTTATACAAAAACGCCACCATATCAGTCCGTCTTCAGGATCAGACCTCGAAACCAATCCTTCTCCAGTGCGGCGTTCTCTGTTCACTGCTGCGCTGGAGGATGTCTTCAAGGTTCTGGACTGGAGGGGGCTTGGCATCAACGTTAATGGCGAGTACATCACTCACCTTCGGTTTGCCGACGACATAGTGGTCATGGCTGAAACCATGGAGAGCCTCAGTAAAATGCTCGATGACCTCAGTAGAGCATCCGAAAGAGTGGGTCTTAAAATGAACATGGACAAAACCAAGGTCATGGTGAATGCCCATGTAACACTCACTTCTATCAAGATCGGAGACTCTACACTTGAAGTTGTAGACCAGTCGGGTAGGTCCAACTTCGAGAAAGAGGTCAACCGTTGAATCCGACTCGGCTGGGCGGCGTTCGGGAAGTTGCGTGGTATCTTCTCGTCCAATTTACCGCAGTGTCTCAAGACAAAAGTCAATGACCAGTGTGTATTGCCAGTGACCTGACCTATGGAACCGAGCGGTGGTCGCTCACAATGAGCCTTATCAGAAAGCTTAATGTCGCCCAAAGGGCAATGGAGAGGTCTATGCTCGGAATTTCCTTGCGTGATCACGTCAGAAATGATTATATCCGCAGGAGAACCAAAGTTACCGACATAGCCCGAAGAATTTCCAAACTTAAGTGGCAGTGGGCAGGGCACATTCCTCGCAGAACGGATGGCCGATGGAGCCGAAAAGTTCTGGAATGGCGACCTCGAACCGGAAGACGTTACGTTGGAAGGTCTCCCACTAGGTGGACCGATGGGATGACCTGGTCACAGATAATATAATACTAGCATACAGATGCCTCATCCCATACAAGGAAACCGTGCCGACGTAACTAGCGTTTTTCATCTGCTTAATCTTCTTATTTTTGTAAGGACATCAATCGCGTTCGATCCCGTTTCACGGCAATAGATGGTGTTAGCAGCGGCTTGCAAGTAAAAGGGTTTACTAGGTTCGTGAATATTTTTTTCTTTAAATACAGTGAAGGTTCGTTTTATAGAATTTTTTTGCACGTTTTTACAGTTTTTTTTGCAACTACAAGCGTTACAATGCAAATTTTAACAATCGAGTGGAATGCCTCAGTAATTTAAAAATGCGCCATCTACTGGGAACAATTTTAAATGATCCGTTCAAATAATCTTTGAAATGTGAATTAAGAAGAGCCCAATATTCCATAATTGTGTACTTAGGAGAGTTGATTAAACAAGAACATACAATTTTTATGTTCAATTCCAGAAAATGTTAATTTTACACACATTTTATTGTTTTTTTGTGTACATGTCGCGCCATCTTGTGAGATTTATTTGAACCAAATATTCTTTCTTAGCAATGAGACCCCGTGACCTGGTTAAGGTTGCGGGAAGGCGATGGATGCGAGACGCACGGGATCGGTCAATGTGGAGAGGCCTGGGGAGGGCCCATGTTTAGCAGTGGACGTCTTTCGGCTGAAATGATGATGAATAGTTTTTATTATAATAATACTGTTATTGGGCATTTTCAAATAGTCTGGGCATTATGAATAATGCTGTATTAATCACTTGGTCCGTAACATATATATAATATTTTCTTATTTTATTTTCTGACTTATCAATGTGTTTTTATTATAGAATACGAGCTCGATTCGATTTGACTTACTTTTGCACCTGTGAATGTATCCTTCAAAATAGATTGTGGTAAATATAATTTGGTGTGATGCAGGTTCTCGTTCGCCCAGGAGGGCGAGGCGCCCGCCCCGGCCGGCGCGGAGCCCCCGCGCGCGCTGAAGGGCGTCATGCGCGTGGGGCTGCTGGCCAAGGGGCTGCTGCTCAAGGGCGACCGCGACGTGCGCCTCGTGGTGCTGTGCCACGACCGCCCCACCATCACGCTGCTCAAGCGCGTGGCGCAGGACCTGCCCGTCCACCTGGCCAAGGTCAAGGTGAGAACGGAATCGTCGTTCGCGGTTGCGCAACTTTTAAATTTTGGCTGCCAATCTTGATTTTTTATGCTTTTGTATGAAATGTGTAGACAATGACAATAGTAGTTGTTTGTTTGTATTGTAAGTGAGTGTTTTGTTTCCCCAGGGCCCAAGCCTGGGCGGGCTGGCCGAGGAGCCCAAGTACAAGGTGGAGCTGCTGCCGGCCGAGGGCGCCGTGTCGGTGTCGGACGGCTCGGTGTCGGTGCTGGTGAGCCTGACGTCGGCCGTCATGCGCGAGCCCGCAGGTCAGTCGGCAGTCAGCTGCGAGCGATGTTCGACGCCGCCAATTTCACACACACACCTCTGTACTATCACTTCTGATCGCTCCTGGCTCTTTACATGTTCTAGACAAAACTTAGCGCGCTGACGATACTAAGACGGACGAGTGGAAATTGGTAGTCGAAATCGTCACTTTATACTCCATACTCCACCGAACGGAGGACCGATCAGCTCAGAACAAACTATCTAGTATTCTCTAGATTATGGTATCATATTTTATATTTCTTGTATATGTATATTACTGAGTATTTTTGTTTACATCTCTGTGTGATGAAAAAAGATAATTTGTTCAAAGTTTACCGCCCGGCGCCTATCGCGTCGGGCACTGTGTTGAATGCTTATTTTTAGGTGTGAGTAGGTAAGATGCGGCCAGAAGAAAAGGATTTTTGATCATCTCTTATGATATATCACGTGCGTTGACTCCGCACGGGTATATCACTCTACTGAAACGGAGCAAACATTTCGTTGTATATCTATTCCTATATATTTATTATTTTCTTTATTTACGATTCTATATCATATTGATACCCTTTTGATTTACTAGGCCTAATAATGTTGTGAGCTCATCCTTTGCGAATTAAAGTAAGTTGACACGTTTTGTAAGATCCGTAGATTCTCTGTACTCCCGTTACGATAATGTACCGATCAGCGCACGACGCATGTCTGCCTGCGCTACGCGGCGGCGGCGCATGCGCCACTCGGCCTCACAGCCTCACCCCGCGTAGCGCGACCCCCTTATCAAATACTGTACTGTTAGGGCTACTCGTGTTTGCCCCGTTTTTGTCGATGTTTTGATGGTCAAACACCCTTTGTGTTGTTGTCGCTAGACGGTGGCGACATAAAGCGAGACGACAAGGATGTGCTACCGCGGCAGAAGTGTTTGGACGCGTTGGCCGCCCTTCGGCACGCCAAGTGGTTCCAGGTACATCGCCAAACATTATAAACGTGTGCGCACTCCACCCTACACATGCTCTGTAAGCTTAGACCCAATCAACTGACTCGATCTATCTTTGCTCCTCGCTCCCGAGTCACTACTCAATCGAGCTTTATAATTTTTATACTTTTCAAAGCGGGAGTGCGCACGTATTTTTTAGTCACATGTTTATTTATTTTTATCATCTAAAGTAGTATTTTATGTTAAATTCGAGTCAATGTGAACTCCCATGAACATGTGGCTACAAGTGCTTGTTATGTGTGCCCAAGCTGCGTTTCCCCCGCACTCTGTAGCCACCACTGGGAGGGTACACGTGAACAGGAAACGCAGTTTCTGTTTGTGCGTCCACGTGACGTGACGTGACGTGACGTGGCGGCGGCGGGCGATGGCCCGTCGGCGCGGCGCGTGTTCCATAACTGTGTGTGTGTGTGTGTAGGCTAGGGCGGCCACGCTGCAGTCGTGCGTCATCATCATCCGCATCATGCGCGACCTGTGCCGCCGCATCCCCAACTGGACGCCGCTCAACCCATACGTGAGTATAACCACCCACTTTATTATGGAACCTCAAGGGAACTCGTTTGCCATTTATTAGGCAATACAAGCAAAAGCAGCTTAGAAAGCCTAACTAAACTTATAATCACAAATTCGTGACAACTTGGAGTTAACCTCGTAAATTGCATCTGAAAAGATCATATTTATTTATTGGACATGATGAGACTTGATGACGAGTCGTAAGGAGCTCATTGTGTGCGGTGAGCTAGCGACAGTGTCGAGTTATTCGACGCTCCGCAAAGTTCATCGCCGGTTGAGCACTTCATGACGATTTGGCACTCTGATCCTAACACGTTTAATACAACAGTGTGGTACGTGAAGTATCAGTTGTGGCGCGACGTGGTAACATGTTGCGTGTTGCATGTTGCAGGCGATGGAGCTGCTGGTGGCGGGCGTGATGCAGTCGGCGGGCGCGGCGCTGTCGCCGGGCGAGGCGCTGCGCCGCGTCATGGAGGCCGTGGCGGGCGGCCTGCTGCTGGAGCACGGGCCCGGCCTGCGCGACCCCTGCGAGAAGGAGCTCGGGGTGAGACACACATACTCGATATGAATCTAATATGGGTAATTGTGCATTGTGCACCCCCATGATATGGGTATCAAATGAAAGGGTTTATTGGGAGAACTACCTATTTTATTAGACTATTTTCTTTCTATGAGTTAAAATAAATATCCCTCTATAAAAGTGCAACACGAACGTGTGTGGAACACCGTGCGAACAGTTTAGTCTTCAATACGTCATCTCCGATACCCATCGCCGATTAAGTTAAAGCGCTGGTCAAGTTAAAGCTCCAAAGTCTTGAACATCGTCACCGAGTCAGCCAGCCTGTCGGTTTTTTATAGGTTACATTTCGGGGAATGTGCGATGGAATTGCACGATCTAATTCCACCTAGCCCATTTCATCATCGGACTACCAGACGTACGGCGATGCGCCATCGGTGCATGGTAGACATCCCACCCATACGCACAAAACGTTTCGGGAACAGCTACGGAGTGGAATTCCCTGCCGGCGTCGTGTGTTTCCCGATAGCTACAATCTAGGAGTCTTTAAGTCAAGAGTGAATAGGTTATTTCTAGGCAAGCGTGTTTCACCGTCGACCACATCATCGCTTACCATCAGGTGAGATTGTGGTCAAGCGCGAGCCTATAGGTTATAAAAAATAAAATAAAAAACAAGTTCGAGAAGGTCATTGTTGATGAGTATAACAAGTTATACTTATACGAGCGGTATACTTGGACATGATGAGACTTGATGACGAGTCGTAAGGCGCTCATTGTGTGCGGTGAGCTAGCGACAGTGTTGAGTTATTCGACGCTCCGCAAAGTTCATCGCCTGTTGAGCACTTCATGACGATTTGGCACTCTGATCCTTGCAAACATCTATAAACATAGAGGTATTCGCACAACACACAATTTCACACAATCAATATTGTAATGCCTTTTATTTAGACAATTCAATGGCATCATGCGGTTTTCTACATTGTCGATCATACAAATTTGAAGCATTTTGCTTCAAATTTGTATGCTCTACTAAGTGTTACGCAATTAGGGTGTAGCTATATTGACATTAGGCATCATTATTGATGAAGGTTATATTGTATGCTGTGAAATGATATTGTTCTACTTATAACTGTATGTTTCTTAATTTTCAGGATGCTCTGGGTAACCTGCCACCCCAGAAGCGTGAAGATCTGACTGCTTCTGCACAACAATTCCTTAGACAAATTGCTTTTAGGCAAATTCATAAGGTAAAAATCAATAATCTTCTTTAATATTTTGAATATTTGCTTTATCATGTACACCTGAACTTAGAGAAAAAAACATGGAGAGGAAAGAGAAGGCCAAAGAAATGACACCTATAATTTCTTTGGCCTTGACTGTGTGAGGAGTTATATGAAAGAAAAGGGAGTCAGTGATAGCGTGATAGTAGACAGGACAGTATTGAAGAAGAAAACGTTTTTCTTTTCAAACCAGGCTTAAATTGACTTATCAGTTTAAAACTTAGCAGAATTTTCACATTTCTTGATTTCATTCTTTACTTTTTGTCCTTAACTCTATTTTGTTTTGTTTATTGGATCTAACAGTTGCGTTTCCTTATTAGCCGTGTAGTTTTTTAGAAATAGAAATAATTTACTTATGTTATAATGTAACTTGTGTCAGGTCCTGGACATGGAGCCGCTGCCCAAGCTGAAGCACACGACGGGCCCGTGGAAGTTCCCGCGCAAGCGCAGGCGCTCCAACACCGATACCGAGACCGACACGCCCAATGGTACGTATACTCAAACTAATGAGCTGATGTCACGTAAAATCCTGCAACGCGCAAGCAGAGTTTTCGATGTGATTTGAACACATACAAGTGATTTGAACACATACAACAACTATCGCCGCCCGAGCAGTTGCCTAGACCAGACAACGTCTGGTTTGAGGATCTTTCTTTTTTAATGGAGGTTTACAGAATTTTTCATCCTGTTCTGTCTACTTTCAAATACACACTAATTACATATAGAGCAATAAGTGCTCATGTATAGAAGAGGGGATTAGGTGTAGGAAGGCTTTGTTTAATCTATATAGAATTCGTCTTAATTCTTTATTATACATCAAAAACAACATTACATCACAAAATAGAAAGTATACAGAAGGGCTACTCTCGCCGTTTTGAAAATTGTCAGCTAAACTTGACAGATCTACTAGGGATAAAACAAGATGAAAATTATGCTGTGCAGTCGGAGGAAATATATTTGTGAGCTGGATGACTTAAACCATATTATTATGACAAGTTTCATAGCCTTTCCAATTTCGTCTATGGACTTAAATTAATTTATTATTTTCATAGATATTGAATTCCTAAATTGTCATCTTAAAATATTTTATGACCTTTATAACTTTTGGTCTGTAACAATTATAAAGGTAACCCAGCAAATGCAACCTCTTTATAGTACTTTATTTATGAATGACGTGATAAATGACCGCACGAAGCACTTGTGACAGCCGCGACTGAGCTCGGTCCATTATTGCCCAATATGCCCTGTAAAATCGCAATGTCAATGTGTGTGTGTTCGTAGTGGCCTCTCTGTCTGCGGCGCGCTGCCGCTCTAGTACGTGATTACATACAGTGTAATAATAAAGTACATGTAAAAGACAAGTGTGCAGGAGGTGGTCCATCGTTGTCATGAGGATGTCAGGTCGGAGCCGCGCCGCCCAGCACGTCGCTGGTGCTTGTGGTGTCCGCTTGGTGGCGCTACGTACTAGGCACTCGTAAACTGCGAGCTTAAGTTAAGACGGGCTGTTGTCCGCAACTCCACGACTGAGCGCGTATTTTGCGAACGGGATACACAACAGCGAGTTTAACTCAATGTTGAGTTCACTTACAGCAAACCCTAGGGTGATAAAGATGACATGAGGGCAGGATCTAGATACAATTTTAAAATAACATAAGATGAATTAAATTAAATATACAAGTTAAAAAGTATACATGTATACTTTAATAAATACAGATTTTTATAAAGATATTAATTTCTCATAAGAACTTACAGTCCGCTTATAATGAGATACAGAGTAATAATTATAATAATAATTATGGTACAATACAATTTCCTCCAGAGCCTTAGAAGTTATTATGTACATACATGTTTTTTAGGCTTATTCTTAAATGTATTTACGTTATGACACTCCTTTATATCGTCTGGCAATTCATTGAACAGCTATACATACTAATATTATGTCATTTCACAAGGAAATGATTTCATCTTCCTTTTAAAGACCACCAGAGATTGATGGGAGAGGTTGTTTTCTTCTATTGTTTGTTTTGAATGAATTAGGTCTAGTGGGAGTTATATTAGGGTTTACGCTTGGGCATACATAATGTTAGTATTTAACGTTATTGAAATTGCATTTTGCATTGAAATAGTTAAGCAAGTTTATATACAATTTGTCAGTGATATGAATGTAGTGTATAATGCGGGACACGTAAGTTGACCCAAAATGTATTATCGTTCTCTTGAAATTAGATGATTTAAACCGAAATGAATCCTCTCTATGTGACCTAACAGTTGGCAATTTGTATATTGTAAACGATTAGGTTGTAGAAAAGAGATTTATTATAGTTTCAATTGTTTAATTTCAAGAGAACGATAATACATTTTGGTTCAACTTACGTGTACCCGCACTATACATTGTATTTTTATCTTGCCGATTTGCGTGATGAAATTCTAACTATGATTTAATTTAGATTTTCATATAGATATTTCCTGTTTAGCGACCTGCCTGATAGTTCGACGCATATCATAGTCAGCAATACCTCTCAAACAATACTAAATTATAATACTAGAAAAAACGAATACAAATCTTACACACAGATTCACATAACCATAAATAACAAACAATCGGCATATTTATAAAAAAAAACGCCATCTAAAAACTTGAGTACTTTTATTATATTTTAACTCGGTGTTTTTGGAGTATACACTAGATCCTAATCTTTCTCTTGCCAAAGTAAAAACTTCATTTTAATATTTCTATGTAATGAAGTTACTTAGATATACTATATCATTATATAATACTGTATGACATTCTTTTAACTATTTGGACATGATGAGACTTGATGACGAGTCGTAAGGCGCTCATTGTGTGCGGTGAGCTAGCGACAGTGTTGAGTTATTCGACGCTCCGCAAAGTTCATCGCCGGTTGAGCACTTCATGACGATTTGGCACTCTGATCCTTATATGAATAAAAAATATGTTCCTTGTTCAGTAATCATTCTCAACAGTCACTCTCAAGTATTTATTCGTTTCGTAAATAAAACGGTTGTAATCAAATAGACGAAATACTAATTATTTAAAAAAAACCTATCTTTTTCAGGCGAAGGCAAAGTAGTTAAGACGGAAGAAAAAATGGACGCGTCGGAAAACCAAGCCAAGAAGTAACGCACTCGCTCGCCGCGGCCCTCCTCCCTCCCTTGTCCCCGCCCCTGTGTCCCGGCGCCCCGTCACCTAGCAGCCCTCGCCCCACGACACCCCGCCTGGCTGACACAAGCTGGTCCTTCCGACCCGCTTCGCTTTTCGAAGCCAAGTTACCTCACGGGTAACCGATCCTTCGGGAGTACTAGTTAGTGGGCCACAGCTGATCCCTTTCCCCGGCCAGTGCTGTGCTGTTCACGTGGAGCCCCGCACAGTAGACGCGTGCGAGCGAGGAGCGGCGTCTCAACCTCCGGAACATCAGACGAGAGCGAGACACGACATCCTTATTCTACATTAGTTAATACGTGCAAATGGATCCGATATTTTGTATTATCTATCTGTGTATGAGTTACACTAAATTTATTTTTTGGTCACACAACCTCGTGGTCATGATCTGTCCAAAATATTCTAGTACACATAAAAATTACCACGATTTACAGTAGTTTTTAATATTAGTTAGGTTTAGACTATTCTAATGATACATGTAAGTAGTGTTAGCGTACGCGAAGAGACAGGGATAGTCGGATTGACAAGATACTGATCGCTGTGAAGGAATTGTCAGAGATGATTGCGATTAGAGTAAATGAATCTGCCTCGGACTTGCGACACACGGGGATAATATCATAATTAGCAACATTACATGTTGGAGCTTCGAGTTGCAGTCGTTAGCCACGAAGCTGAAGCCTGGCTCGCCGGTCCGCGGCAATCGAGAGTGTAGGTTTACAGTATTTGACTTTATTCTTATTTAGTTCCTCACCGGTCCAGCCACGCTGGCTCGGGTACGTTCGCCTGCGACAATGCAGTTTATTTTTATTTATTAGTTTAGTAAGGTGTATATTTTTCGTGTATGTATTTTCGTGCTGTCTCTAAAGACTGCGATATATGGAAGTATATATAGTATAATACCCAAGATTTGGTATAAAGAATCTACTTTAGTCCTGTCTTCATAAAATCAGAAATAATGTTGAGATAAATGTGGCAGTAGTGTTATCTGGTACCATGTGGTACTTCGGTTTACTTGTACAACATAATAGGAAACACTGGTGTAGGCATTAAGGACAGTTAAATAGTAAGCTAATGCATCCGACGTTACATATGATTTATACATTTTGTAAACATCATTCACGCAAAACGAACGCCTTGTGGTACACAAGATCCATGTGTTATAATGTTGCTATTCCGATTGTTAAGTTAGTTAGCAATGACACGAATCAGTGTTTCAGCTAGGCACCAACTACAACAACACACTTTTATAATATACGTCAATGGTAAGATTAAATTTCGGTGTGTTGTATCTAATATATTGTTTATTTATAAATAGGGTTATGTTGTGACCCATTAAAATTTAGATAGATTTGAATAAAGAATCCTTTTCGGACTAGACTCTGTGAAAACTTTTTTATTTTATTCTTTAACTGTACTTTGGGAGATTAATGTCAATAAACATAATGACGAAAGTTAACTCTTTGTTTTATTATTTTATATAGATCCCAATTTTTTTATTTCATGCTACATATTTTATGTAGTAGTAGACACGCTTCGATCGACAATCTATTGAACATATAATTATGTGTGGGTCAGAATGGCGGGTGTATTGTTGCAGAAATGAATATTTTATATCTGAAAGGAATGTACCAGCAATGTACTTAAATGTACCTTTAATTAAATTCAATGTACCTCCATGAAACAAGAACAATCACAATTATAAAGTGAGCCGCAGTCCTGACAGTCAGAATGGCGGGTGAATACTGATATGAATGTAATAGATATCTTATGGTTATCTAATATTTACCAGAGGAATGGTGTGCATCAGAATGGCGGGTGTATGATTACAAATGGTCATGCTATATGTGTGAGAGCAATGTACGAGCAATGTACCGAATGTACGTAAAATTTGAAGCAATGTACTATTTTAAAACCACAGTTTTTTGAAAAAGTATTTGAGTCGCCAACCTGATATCAGAATGACGGGTGTATTTAAAATCTGAACAAATTACCTACTATCTGAGTGTGAAATGCCTATCGTAGCAATGTACGACCAATGTACGTTATCATATTAAAAGCATAACCAGATGCTATCAACGGTTAAAGAGTTATTATAAAAATAAAATTTCTCCACATTTAGAGCCTGTTCAATTTTATTAGCAACAAGTTGTGTCTACGTAATACGTTGCTATGTCTAAATTATTCGCCGTCCAACCTGTCATTTTACACTTTGACTGTTCAAAAAGAATCAATTAGTGATGAACTAATGTGGTAACCGATTCAATCGCTTATAACAATTGAATTTATCCATGAAAAAGTTTCAATCGATAAAACACAGTTAGTTTATTTTTGCTTTATACCCGACTGCCGAAGGAGGGTAATGTGTTTATCTCAGTCTGTGTATGTTTGATGTTCCTAGTGGTGTTCTAGAGACCAAACGCATATGCCAATTTTGATGATTCATACGTTAATCGATTCGTCTTAATCTTGCGAGTGGCACTGGCTACATTAAAATGGGAAAATAGAAAAATGCCGGCTTTTGGGCGCTATATTGTGGCGTCCAAATTTTCTTTTCTTCAAAGCTCTTCGTATGGGGTATCAAAATAAGTGTGGCGGGCTCTGGCTTGGCCACCAACTGGGATTTTAATTTTGATAACACAAATATTATGTCCGTAAGGATTGAGGAGCCATTTATTGTATCTTAATTGAATTAATATACTTATTTAGTGACTTCGAGACTTTGGCTGTACTGCAGTCTCTCCAACGGTGCCAGATCGACTAACGGTACATTGAGGTGTTGAAGTGTTTGTACAGAAACGCCACCATGTCAGTCCGTCTTCAGGATCAGACCTCGAAACCAATATTTCTCCAGCGTGGCGTGAGACAGGGAGATGTCATTTCTCCGAAACTGTTCACTGCTGTGCTGGAGGATGTATTCAAGGTTCTGGACTGGAGGGGCCTAGGCATCAATGTTAATGGCGAGTACATCACTCACCTTCGGTTTGCCGACGACATAGTGGTCATTGCTGAGACCATGGAGAGCCTCAATACAATGCTCGATGACCTCAGTAGAGCTTCCGAAAGAGTGGGTCTGAAAATGAACATGGACAAAACCAAGGTGATGTTGAATGCCCATGTTACACCCACTCCTATCAAGGTTGGAGACTCTACACTCGAAGTTGTAGACGACTAAGTCTACCTGGCACAAACGATCCAGTTGGGTAGGGCCAACTTCGAGAGAGAGATCAACCGTCGAATCCGACTCGGCTGGGCAGCGTTCGGGAAGTTGCGCGGTGTCTTCTCGTCCAACGTCCACCAGGTGGACCGATGACCTTGTAAAGGTTGCGGGGATCCGCTGGTTGCGAGACGCACGGGACCGGTCAATGTGGCGACGCTTGGGGGAGGCCTATGCCCAGCAGTGGACGTCTTTCGGCTGATAAGATGACTTATTTAGTAGTAAGTTTCAAAATTTTGTAGGTTCGATCCTCGATTTTGTAGTATAATACTTCAAAAGTTATATGGACATAAAGGTGGCTCCTCAATCTAAATGTTTGGATTGAGGAGCCACCTCAGAACTAGGAACATCATCGATTAATATTTATCATAATTTGGTATGATTTTGTAGTATTTGAGAGTATTTAGTACACAAAAAATCTGAGCTCGGTTGCATTAAAATTAAATAAGTTATCATACCTTATATGTGGCTCCTCAGACCATACATACGACTCGTCATTTTTCAAAGAACCAGTAGTTCAATTAATGCGCAATTTCTTCGTAATTTAGTAGTAAGTAGTTTAGTTTTATTATTATTTATTTTTTATTTAGTTTAGTTCATTTTTTATTTTTTTCTTTTCATTGTCGTGAAAATTGGATCGACCGATGAAGGCAAATCATGTACATTTTTGAAATTGTCGCTATACTTAATGAAAGCTTCTTTTTGTTATTTTAATGGAACCAAACTTTGTGTTCCTCCTCTCTTCTTCATTTTTAATTTTATTTAGTTCAGTGCACTTAGAATAAAACGCACCCACGATACAGGCAAATTTCCTAGAATAGCCAACGTTTTTTATAGAAAAATAAATATCACAATGAAAGCCTTTGTCGCCCGTGTTACTACCATTCTTACTACCAGTAGTAATAATGGTAATTTTATTCCCTTTCTTACTACTGCAGTAGTAAGTTGTTAGAAGGGTAATTACAATTTCCCCTTGTTACTACCAATGATAATAATAAAGAATATGGCGACATGATGCAAGAAGGCCTATATGATTCGATGCCACATACATAACTTATGAGGGTGCTGGAGTTATATAAAATTGTTGAGATTCTGCGCATCTTCCTGACGTCACGTATGGGGCAGTGACGGACGGTCCTTCTCTATCCAGGAAGTCGACAGATTCAGTAAAACAGCGAACCTATAAGAATCGAGCGTGGAATATTTCAGGGCGACAGTCTGAGTCCTCTGTGGTTTCGCTTAGCCCTGAACCCTCTTGAGTACACTGCTGGAGGGTTCGGGCTATCGGTTGAGAAGAGGGTCAGGTCATATCACACCTTTACATGGATGACCTAAAGCTCTTTGCCCCCAACAACTTGCAACTGATGAAGCTTCTAAAGGTAACAGAAAACTTCAGTGACGCCATCAGGACGGAATTTTGCGTGGAAAAATGTGCAGTCATGCATGTAAAGCGAGGGGAGATTATGGTATCCGTGGGAATACAACTCTCAGATTCTATGTACCTTAGATCCCTTTCCTCAACCGAAACTTACAAGTATTTGGGTATGTCGGAAGCACTAGGCATCATTGCTACTGATGTCAAAAAGTCGTAGCTTCTTTGGTCGCTTGAAAAAAGTACTACATTTTATTTTATCGAGCGGGAACAAGGTGCGTCTTCAACGGCTGGTTCATGCCGGTCTTGATGTTCTCTCTCAGACAGAACTTGATGCCCTGGATAGGAAAGTCCGCACATTGATTACAACAAAAAAATAGATTTACTAAACCTTCCAAACCTATAGCTCAATATCTTTTTCTCCATATTTAACAGTAGTCCTGCACCAACCGGTAATTGGTGAGAGTCAAAATGGCGGGTGTACCATAGCGAATTAAATTATACCAATTACCAAAGAAATGTACCTAAAATATATTATATTGTACCTAGATCTAAAAAATCTGTAGCTCCTTCAGAACGAAATTAAGGTACACCCGCCTGCCATATTGACATCAAGATGTCGGGTGTTCCGTAATATTTTATTTTTTAACCATTACTGTGTGAGGAGTGATATGAAGGAAAAGGGAATCAGTAATAGCGTAACAGGGGATAGAACGGTATGGAAGAAGAAAACATGTTGCGCCGACCCCAAGTAACATGGGATAAGGGCAGGAAGATGATGACTCATAAAATATAATTACACCATATGACCTGACCCTCTTCTTAACCCATAGCCCAGGCCCGAACCCTCCAGCAGTGTACTCAAGAGGGTTCAGGGCTAAGCGAAACCACAGAGGACTCAGACTGTCGCCCTGAAATATTCCACGCTCGATTCTTATAGGTTCGCTGTTTTCCTGAATCTGTCGACATCCTGGATAGAGAAGGACCGTCCGTCACTGCCCCATACGTGACGTCAGGAAGATGCGCAGAATCTCAACAATTTTATACAACTCCAGCACCCTCATAAGTTATGTATGTGGCATCGAATCATATAGGCCTTCTTGCATCATGTCGCCATATTCTTTATTATTATCATTGGTAGTAACAAGGGGAAATTGTAATTACCCTTCTAACAACTTACTACTGCAGTAGTAAGAAAGGGAATAAAATTACCATTATTACTACTGGTAGTAAGATTGGTAGTAACACGGGCGACAAACGCATTGACTGATCTTTAATTGATTATAAGTACATATTTTTTTTAAGAAAGGTTAAATAATAACTTAAAATAAATTGACATTATGCACATTCATTTAGATTCATCTTCACTACGTTATTAATAAATATACATTCATAAAAAAACATAATAAGTATACAAAAATAATAACAAATATCATGCTGTGCAGTTGGAGGATACACATTTGCGAGCTGGTTGACCAGAACCAGATGTATGCTCCAACTGATCAGCATGATTTTCTTCTTGTTTACGTCTTTTAAGTTCGATCTTAAGCAGTTGTGTTTTTGATTTTTTAAATTAACTATTTTTAATTATTACTTATTAGCATTTTTGTTCGGATTAGATTTAATTAAACATAAAAGTGTATATATTATAGATACACCACAAGAAGGGCTTGGAAGAAAAACATATATGGGACAACAATATGGCGGCAACAATCCGGCATTTTTCTATGTTCCAATTTTAATGTTGCCAGTGCAGTAACACACTGCACTGGCAACATTGCTCGCAAGGTTAAGACGAATCGATTGACGTAAGAATCATCAAAATCGGCCAACGCGTTTGGTCTCTAGAACGCCACTAGGTAAAAACATACATACACACATAGACTAATAAACGTTACCCTCCATCGGCAGTGGCGTAAAAATAAAATCAAAGCAAAAATAAAATAACTATGTGTTTAATCGATTAAATTTGTTTCATTGTTCAATGAAATCGAATCGGTTACCACATTAGTTCATCACTAAATGATTAGTTTTTGAGCTGTCAAAGTGTAAAATGACAGGTTGGACGGCGAGTAATTTAGCAACGTATAACGCAGGCACAAGTTGCTAATAAAATTGAACAGGCTCTTTATGTGGAGAAATTTGATTTTTATAATAACTCTTTAACCGTTGATAGCATCTGGTGATGCTTTTAATATGATAACGTACATTGGTCGTACATTGCTACGGTAGGCATTTCACAGTCAGATAGTGTTCAGATTTGCAATACACCCGCCAGTCTGATGTCAGGTTGGCGGCTCAAATACCTTTTCTAAAAACTGTAGTTTTAAAATAGTACATTGCTTCAAATTTTACGTACATTCGGTACATTGCTCGTACATTGCTCTCACGCATATCGCATGGCCAATATGGACATTTGTTCACACAAGAAATCCCTTTAGTTTAGACATAGCAACGTATTACGTAGACACAACTTGTTGCTAATAAAATTTAACAGGCTCTAAATGTGGAGAAATTTTATTTTTATAATAACTCTTTAACCGTTGATAGTATCTGGTTATGCTTTTAATATGATAACGTACATTGGTCGTACATTGCTACGATAGGCATTTCACACTCAGATAGTAGGTAATTTGTTCAGATTTTAAATAGGTACACCCGCCATTCTGATATCAGGATGGCGACTCAAATACTTTTTCAAAAAACTGTGGTTTTAAAATAGTACATTGCTTCAAATTTTACGTACATTCGGTACATTGCTCGTACATTGCTCTCACGCATATAGCATGACCATTTGTAGTCATACACCCGCCATTCTGATGCACACGAGGAATGTACCTTCAACGTTCCTCATAAAATATAATCTGAAAATACAATGCGACCAGTAATTATCGAGAAAATCAAGACAACAAATTTTGACGCCTGCCACTATTTTCATAGCAATATGAGTATAGTTGAATTTGCTCATAAAGAAAATTTAGAGCTAGGATGCACACATTTTAGCGTTCTACAGTAATGAATATATTATATAATAATATGAAAGGAATGTACCAGCAATGTACTTGAATGTACCTTTAATTAAATTCAATGTACCTCCATGAAACATGAACAATTACAATAATAAAGTAAGCCGCAGTTCTGACAGTCAGAATGATGGTTGATTACTGATAATTAATGTTATATTTACCAGAGGAATGTACCTTCAACCTACTTCATAAAAATATAATCTGAAAATACAATGCAACGAGTAACTAAAGAGGAAAACAAGAAAAGAAATTTTGACGCCTGCCATTTTTTTCATAGCAATAGGGAATGTCCGTGACTACCGCCGGCCCCGACGCCAAGTAGTCACGCTCAGGGGCGGCTGTACTTTAAGTTTACTCGTGCACTGAACTGCCAGATTTTAGTGTGCATCAGAATGGCGGGTGTATGACTACAAATGGTCATGCTATATGCGTGAGAGCAATGTACGAGCAATGTACCGAATGTACGTAAAATTTGAAGCAATGTACTATTTTAAAACCACAGTATTTTGAAAAAGTATTTGAGTCGCCATCCTGATATCAGAATGGCGGGTGTATTTAAAATCTGAACAAATTACCTACTATCTGAGTGTGAAATGTCTACCGTAGCAATGTACGACCAATGTACGTTATCATATTAAAAGCATCACCAGATGCTACCTATCAAAGGTTAAAGAGTTATTATAAAAATAAAATTTCTTCACATTTAGAGCCTTTTTAATTTTATTAGCAACAAGTTGTGTTTACGTAATACGTTGCTATGTCTAAACTAAAGGGATTTCTTGTGTGAACAAATGTCCATATTGGCCATGCTATATGCGTGAGAGCAATGTACGAGCAATGTACCGAATGTACGTAAAATTTGAAGCAATGTACTATTTTAAAACCACAGTTTTTAGAAAAGGTATTTGAGCCGCCAACCTGATATCAGACTGGCTGGTGTATTGCAAATTTGAACACTATCTGACTGTGGAATGCCTACCGTAGCAATGTACGACCAATGTACGTTATCATATTAAAAGCATCACCAGATGCTTTCAACGGTTAAATAATTATTATAAAAATCAAATTTCTCCACATTTAGAGCCTGTTCAATTTTATTAGCAACTTGTGCCTACGTTATACGTTGCTATGTCTAAATTATTCGCCGTCCAACCTGTCATTTTACACTTTGACTGTTCAAAACGAATCATTTAGTGATGAACTAATGTGGTAACCGATTCTATCGCATATAACAATTGAATTTATCCATGAAAAAGTTTCAATCGATAAAACACAGTTATTTTATTTTTTCTTTATACCCGACTGCCGAAGGAGGGTAATGTGTTTATGTCAGTCTGTGTATGTTTGATGTTCCTAGTGGTGTCCTAGAGACCAAACGCATACGCCAATTTTGATGTTTCATACGTAAATCGATTCGTCTTAATCTTGCGAGTGGCACTGGCTACATCAAAATGGGAAAATAGTAAAATTCCGGCTGTTGGGCGCCATATTGTGGCGTCCGAATTTTCTTTTCTTCAAAGCTCTTCGTATGGGGTATCAAAATAAGTGTGGCGGGCTCTGGCTTGGCCACCAAATGGGATTTTAATTTTGATAACACAAATATTATGTCCGTAACGATTGAGGAGCCATTTTTTGTATCTTAATTAAATTAATATATTTATTTAGTAGTAAGTTTAAAAAATGTGTAGGTTCGATCCTCGATTTTGTAGTATAATACTTCAAAAGTTATATAGACACAAAGGTGGCTCCTCAATCTAAATGTTTGGATTGAGGAGCCACCTCAGAACTAGGAACATCATCGATTAATATTTATCATAATTTGGTATGATTTTGTAGTATTTGAGAGTATTTAGTAGACAAAAAATCTGAACTCGGTTGCATTAAAATTAAATAAGTTATCATACATTATATGTGGCTCCTCAGACCATACATACGACTCGTCATTTTTCAAAGAAGCAGTAGTTCAATTAATGCGCAATTTCTTCGTCATTAAGTAGTAAGTAGTTAGTAGTTTAGTTTTATTATTATTTAGTTTAGTTCATTTTTTATTTTTTTCTTTTCATTGTCGTGAAAATTGGATCGACCGATGAAGGCAAATCATGTACATTTTTAAAATTGTCGCTATACTAAATGAAAGCTTCTGTTTGTTCTTTTAATGCAACCAAACTTTGGTAAGGTTGAGACGAATCGATTGACGTAAGAATCATCAAAATCGGCCAATGCGTTTTTATGTATAAACATACATACACACATAGACTGATAAACACGTTACCCGCCATCGGCAGTGGCGTAAAAATAAAAATCAAAGCAAAAATAAAATAACTATGTGTTTAATCGATTAAATTTGTTTCATTGTTAAATTCAATTGTTAAATGAAATCGAATCGGTTTTAAATCGCAATTAGTTCATCACTAAATGATTAGTTTTTGAGCTGTCAAAGTGTAAAATGACAGGTTGGACGGCGAGTAATTTAGCAACGTATAACGCAGGCACAAGTTGCTAATAAAATTGAATAGGCTCTAAATGTGGAGAAATTTGATTTTTATAATAACTCTTTAACCGTTGATAGCATCTGGTGATGCTTTTAATATGTTAACGTACATTGGTCGTACATTGCTACGGTAGGCATTCCACAGTCAGATAGTGTTCAGATTTGCAATACACCCGCCAGTCTGATATCAGGTTGGCGGCTCAAATACCTTTTCTAAAAACTGTGGTTTTAAAATAGTACATTGCTTCAAATTTTACGTACATTCGGTAGGTACATTGCTCGTACATTGCTCTCACGCATATCGCATGGCCAATATGGACATTTGTTCACACAAGAAATGTGGCGAAATTTTATTTGTATAATAACTGTTTAACCGTTGATAGCATCTGGTTATTCTTTTAATATGATAACGAACATTGATCGTACATTGCTACGGTAGGCATTTCACAATCAGCCAGTTGGTAATTTATTCAGATTTTGAATATACCCCCGCCATTCCAACATCAGGTTGGCGGCTCAAATATCTTTTCTAAAAACTGTGGTTTTAAAATAGTACATTGCTTCAAATTTTACGTACATTCGGTACATTGCTCGTACATTTCTCTCACGCATATCGTATGGCCAATATGGACATTTGTTCACACAAGAAATCCCTTTAGTTTAGACATAGCAACGTATTACGTAGACACAACTTGTTGCTAATAAAATTGAACAGGCTCTAAATGTGGAGAAATTTTATTTTTATAATAACTCTTTAACCGTTGATAGCATCTGGTGATGCTTTTAATATGTTAACGTACATTGGTCGTACATTGCTACGGTAGACATTTCACACTCAGATAGTAGGTAATTTGTTCAGATTTTAAATACCCCCGCCATTCCAACATCAGGTTGGCGATTCAAATACTTTTTCAAAAAACTGTGGTTTTAAAATAGTACATTGCTTCAAATTTTACGTACATTCGGTACATTGCTCGTACATTGCTCTCACGCATATCGCATGGCCAATATGGACATTTGTTCACACAAGAAATCCCTTTAGTTTAGACATAGCAACGTATTACGTAGACACAACTTGTTGCTCATAAAATTGAACAGGCTCTAAATGTGGAGAAATTTTATTTTTATAATAACTCTTCAACCGTTGATAGCATCTGGTGATGCTTTTAATATGATAACGTACATTGGTCGTACATTGCTACGGTAGACATTTCACACTCAGATAGTAGGTAATTTGTTCAGATTTTAAATACACCCGCCATTCTGATATCAGGATGGCGACTCAAATACTTTTTCAAAATACTGTGGTTTTAAAATAGTACATTGCTTCAAATTTTACGTACATTCGGTACATTGCTCGTACATTGCTCTCACGCATATAGCATGACCATTTGTAGTCATACACCCGCCATTCTGATGCAAACAGATTTTAATAGGTTTAGAAAAAAAAATGTTTAATATTAACTGATTAACGATCTATTCAATATTAACTAAATTATGACGAGCCAATTTAAGCTCTTTGTTTAAGTAATAAGACGTATATTGCTGTAAAAAATATTCGCCGTGCGGTAGGCTAAAGCGCACGGCGAGTGCTCATACAACTTCTTTGAGATCCGAGCGAAAAGGCTTGGCGTGTGAGACAAAGATAGTTCAATAGAAAATATGACCACTCTAGGTCGCCACCACAGCGAACCGAAGATTACCGAGAGCGGGCGAGGTTCGAAATTTACTTTCGGGTCGGGTACCAACATTATGTGGGTGGGAACTGAGGCGGGCGCGGGGTTTGTTTACTTATTAGACACAGTACCGCTTTTTCCCCACTGCTCAACTAACTGCTTAACTGAGTTGTGCAGTTTATATTCCTTACTGCCCAAATACAAACTACTCAACTTGTATTTGACAAATGGCCTGGCTAATTATTAATAAAATCTCTTTTTTGCAAGGACTTAAACTACTTCAAATCATAATGTCACTATGAATAGATAGATTATCCAATCCAATAGACATAATTGTTTTAATTTTTGATAACAATTTGTTGCAAAATATTTTTCGTAATTATGGACGAAGTACATATAGATAAGTTATGTTTCATTGACAATAACGGTGGAAAGGCTGCACTATACAAAAATTGCCACTATCATAGACTAAGGACCTACAATAATGGCATGAGCATACTGAGTTGTTCCTCGTACAGAAAAACACAATGTAAGGGACTATTAAAGTAAAAGTGCATTTTATTTCTACAAGCTTTTATTTAATGACTTGGTAGTCAGAGTTTGTTTCCCATTCCAATAAAATATAATTAGAAACCTTTATGATGATTGGGCGTCGTGGGATTTACTATGAACCTTTTTAATACATACATAAACTCACGCCTTTTTCCCATGGGGGTAGGCAGAAACTACAGAACGCCACCTGCTACGATCCTTACATACTTCTTTTGCTTCACACACATTCATACATCTAGTCATCTACCTTTTTAATATTTTTTGTAAATTGGTTTTTATTGAAAATACATAAGTATATTATTCAATTACAGGATGATCTAGTAGTTTAGTCTATTCTCACTCATGTCCAGAAAATGAAATTAAAATAATTGCATTGAAAGAAAAAGCTGAGCTCAAAGAAACGGTAATAACTTCCAATCGTCCTATACCGCAATTGTATAGTGAATAAAATATACTTATGAAACATGATGGACAAAAAATTGACACCTTAAATTCTATAACTCTATCAAGTATCAAACATTGCCTAAAATCATTCGGAACCAAAATAAGTATTTTTTTAAATATTCATGAGGTTCATGTACCAGATAAATATTTTGACTTCTGTATTGCGGAATTTCATGACGAACAAACACGCATTTTGGTATTTTGGTCTTCCGAAAATATAAACCAGTTAAAAGATGGTTCAATACATATTTTTTTTATGGATGCAACTTTTAGTAGCTGCCCTAACCCATTCGCACAACTATTCAGTATTCATGGGGACATAGGAAGTACCTACTTCAGAATCAACTTGCGTTAAACCATTTATTTTTGCTTTGATGTCAGACAAAAAACAAAGTAAAAAAAGTTGGGTTGGATGTACATAAAAGTGAATATGAAGATAGCTAGCAATGCAATCTTTTATGAAATATATGGAAGGAATATTGAGGAAAAAAAATACAAATATTTATTATGTCCTTTATTTAATTTAATTTCTTATTACATATTTTTAAATATTATAAAAAAACACATACAAAAAAGAAAAACATTTAAAAATATAAAAAATAGAGGCCCACCGGTATCGGGAACAGGGTCCAAGCTACCGGCGGTCAGGGCTCCAGAGAGAGGAACCTCCTAACAATACGAGCCGTGTCCAGCAATACTGCTTTCTGGATCAGGCCCTTGACCCAGCCGCCTAACGAGAGCCTCCTAAGATGTTGGTCGAGGCTCGTAGCTATTAAGCCATTGGCCGACACGACTATCGGTATAATGATCGCTGTGTACACATCCCACATGTCGACAACCTCGCGAGCCAAGTCAAGATACTTGATTTGCTTATCTTTCTCGGCTTTCACGAGGTTCCCGTCACGCGGGACGGTAATGTCAACAATCTTTGCACGCCTCTCAATTCGGTCCACCACCACTATATAAGGCTTATTGGCTACAATAGTCCTGTCAGTGATAATGGACCGATCCCAGTACAATGTGATATTGCCATTCTCGAGAACTGGGTCGGGCACATACCTGTAGTACGGCACCTCCGATGCCACAAGAGTGTATTTCAGAGCAAGTTGCTGATGGATAATCCTGGCTACCAGGTTGGGCCTATGCAATTACTCTTCGTTAGCTAGGAGAGAACAACCAGAGATAATGTGGCGGATCGATTCACCCGGGTGTGGTGACATGCCCAACAGATTTCAACCGTGCCATCCTTCACAATAAATCTCCGGTAGTTCTTCTTCATGATAACTTCGTCCATAATTGCATAGACAAAACCTTCGGTTGCCCCAAAGAGGTCACCGAAACGCAGCCAGGCTACGGATGCTGATTGGTCTACATCAGACCCATGTAGGGCCCGGAAAAAGCGTCCGTGAAGCTCCTTACTTTGCCATACCTCCCTGCGGTCGTTAGTGTCAAGCAGTACAGGCTTGCGCCAGTTCTCATTCGCCAAGGAGAGCGGGGATAGTCCCTTGTCCACTGCTATTACATCTCGATGCATACCCACGTCTGTTTAGAAAATGTTCCCTGAGATTGCATATCTCGCGGTTGTGGAGGTTTTTGGCATTTAAAAAGCCTCGTCCTCCACACTTCCGCGGGATATACAATCTCATGACCGACGATCGTGGGTGATGCATTCGATATGCAGTCAGCAGTGTACGGACCCGCCTATCCAGGGCGTCAAGTTCCGTTTGAGTCCATTTGAGTATGCTGAAAGAGTACATCAATACCGGCATGACCCAACCATTGAAGGCGCGCACCTTGTTCCCGCCCAAAAGAAGGCTATTGAATACCTTCTTCAGGCGGCCAAAGAAGCGTTCCTTCAACGATTGCTCCATGTCAGTAGTGCTGATACCTAACGCTTCCGACATACCCAAATACTTAAATGTTTCGTTTGGAGAGAGGGATCTCAGGTTTATGGAATCCGAGAGTTGAATTCCCACGGATTCCACAATCTCCCCTCGTTTTACATGTATGACCGCACATTTGTCTACTTCCAACTCCATCCTGATGGCGCTACTAGTTACAGTAACCTTCAGTAGCTCCATCAGCTGAAGATTGCTGGGGCAAAGAGTTTCAGGAAATAACATGACCACCTCTCTTCAGCCGATAGCCTAGTCCTGAATTCTGCAGCAGCATGCTTAGAGGATTCAGGGCCAGGCAAAACCAAAGTGGACTCAAACTATCGCCCTGGAATATACCTCGCTCGATCCTTACAGATTCGCTATTTCTCTGGATATTTCGACATCCTGGATAGCGAAGGACTGTGCTCCATTGCCCCATACACGACATCAGGAAGGTGCGTAGAGTTGTATCTATTTTATACAGTTCTAGCACCCTCATGAGCCATGTATGACGCACCAAGTCATAGGCCTTCTTATAATCTATCCAACATGTCGACAGATCCTTCCGGGAACGCCGAACCTGTTGGCTAATGGCCATATCTAAAAGGAGTAGGTAGCTCCTTAGTACCGCGGGACCCGTTCCTACATCCATTCTGAGAGACCGACATGATTGAGTTATCGTCGACGTGTTTATTAATTTTAACTCTCAAAATGGATCTTAGAATCTTATAGACCGTTGGTAAACATGTAATAGGTCTATAATTTTTGGGTTCCGCGGTGCTACCAGACTTATAGAGCAGGTGAGTTATTCCTGTTGTTAGGAACTTGGGAAGCGAACCACACCCTAAGGCTGTGACGTACGAGCGTGTGACCTTTGTAGCCACTTTATCCAGAAGTTGTGCAGCCCGTCCGGCCATGGAGATTTCCAGTTTGGCAACGGACGGACTGCACGGGCTACATCTTGGGGGCTGATCGTGATAGCCCCCATTCCTTGTATTGAATCGCACGCTCGTTCGACTTCCCGAGTCCATTCACCTTCGGTGTGACTGACAGGCACCGACCAGATGCTGCGCCAGAATGAACACATAGCATCATCATCCGGCAGGCGCGTATCAGTCACACCTTGGTCGGGTCGCTCCCAAGCACGATACACCCACCTTTCATTACTTTGGAATGCACGATTCTGGGTGTATCGCTCCACTCTCCGCCTATACCTACGAATACGGTTTGCCCATGCAAACACTTTTTGTTTCAGGAAGTCGATGCGCTCTGTGACATGGGATATATAGTCTCGGGGGTTGACACCAGTCCCCGAAAACGCCCGTCTCACAAAGCGCATCACTCTTGGGCGATTATTGCCCTCCCTGAAACAAATTAGTTTGCCGATGAGTGCTCTGGCCCCACCAATACGACGTTCGATCCTGCACTGCCAAGCCGGTACGGCTGGTTTCGGGCGTGTAGCTCTGTCATCTACAAACTTGACGTGAGCTACACGACATGCCGCTACAGCCGCGCAGTACATGATCGAATGTGTATCAGTCAGGTCTTCGCAGTCATCAAAATAGTTTGACAACTGCGAATCCAGAACAGCCACCAGCGCCATATTTTTGTTATGCATGGGCAAACGAGGTAATCGTGGCCTAAGTTCGGGTGGCATGTAGCGATACTCCCGAATAGCACACTCCAAAGCACTCCTCAATGCCTCATTATACTGGGTACTTACGTTTTTAACCCTGTCACTACTCTCCTCGTCATCGTGGTTGGACTGTGGTAGCACCACAGCCTGCAACGATGGGGCAGTGACACGGTTACCCATTTCCGTTCGGAGGCGATCAAGTACAGTATCATCCAACATACGATTACGCTGAATGACCCGCACCTGATCCGAAAGTCGTTGGGCCGAAACGTTGACGGTTAAAATATTATTAATAATAATTATTATATACTTTATTAGGGCAGGGCGTAAGATTTTATATACCATACGCTCGACTAATGCGCCACGGAGACGATTGATATATTAGCAAAATGTATGCTCCATATTCCCCGCAACATTGACGAGTGAACTTAAAGTACGGCCGCCCCTGAGCGTGTATACTACTTGGCGTCGGGGTCCGGCGGTAGTCACGGACATTCCCTATTGCTATGAAAAAAATGGCAGGCGTCAAAATTTCTTTTCTTGTTTTCCTCTTTAGTTACTCGTTGCATTGTATTTTCAGATTATATTTTTATGAAGTAGGTTGAAGGTACATTCCTCTGGTAAATATAACATTAATTATCAGTAATCAACCATCATTCTGACTGTCAGAACTGCGGCTTACTTTATTATTGTAATTGTTCATGTTTCATGGAGGTACATTGAATTTAATTAAAGGTACATTCAAGTACATTGCTGGTACATTCCTTTCATATTATTATATAATATATTCATTACTGTAGAACGCTAAAACGTGCATCCTAGCTCCAAATTTTCTTTATGAGCAAATTCAACTATACTCATATTGCTATGAAAATAGTGGCAGGCGTCAAAATTTGCTGTCTTGATTTTCTCGATAATTACTGGTCGAATTGTATTTTCAGATTATATTTTATGAGGTACGTTGAAGGTACATTCCTCTGGTAAATATTAGATAACCATAAGATATCTATTACATTCATATCAGTATTCACCCGCCATTCTGACTGTCAGGACTGCGGCTCACTTTATAATTGTGATTGTTCTTGTTTCATGGAGGTACATTGAATTTAATTAAAGGTACATTTAAGTACATTGCTGGTACATTCCTTTCAGATATAAAATATTCATTTCTGAAACAATACACCCGCCATTCTGACCCACACATAATTATGACACGGTATCTTGCGAAAACATCCCGGATGCAAACAGTAAAACGCCAATCACGGCTGAAACGATTTTCATCAAGCATGGCTAAGGGTCGATTTATACTAGCGCAGAGTCGAAGCGCATCGAAGCGTCAAATTTTTTACAAGTAAAGCGAAGCCGCGCGTATTCGCACGAATGCGCGCGCACTCTGTGAACGTTACCCCAACAGGAAAGTGACTCCTAGAGTGATATGAGTGGAACGTATAGTTAGTGCGTAATCTGCTGTGAATGTGCCCTACATAAAAAATAAGTGCGTGTCGCCGTTTTTGAAAAAAACGAAAAAAATGGGGTAACGTTGTTCCAGCAATGTCCGTGACTACCGCAGGACCCCGACAGCAACCGCTTCCATATTTGGTAAATAATTACTACTCAATTGGTACCAATTAGTACCCGAACAACAAAATTGGTACCTTAGTTGTTTTCGAGAAAATCGACTTTGAAGGTGGTCCTGCGGTAGTCACGCTCCATTCAGCAGGACCACCATGAGCGCCGAAAACGGGGGCATGCTACAGCTATTCTAAGTATACAATTACTACCCATAAATGTGATCCATTTCGTAAAAAAAAACTAAATTAAAAAAATCAAAAAACCCGACTGCTTCAAAAGCGAACTAAAAAGTCGTAAACAAGGAAAAAATCATGCTGTGCAGTCGGAGGATACATATTCGCCGGCTGGCTGACCAAAATCTGGTGTATCCTCCGCCTGCACAGCATGATTTTTTCCTTGTTTACGACTTTTTAGTTCGCTTTTGAAGCAGTCGGGTTTTTTGATTTTTTTAATTTAGTTTTTTTATTTATAACTTTTTAGTTAGTTTTTTCGAATTAGATACATTTAAACATATAAGTGTTATATATTTTTGAAATCCCCTCTTAAAACCCTTTATTGATATCCCACATGATGGGTTTGGAAGAAAAAAAAAATTTGGGCCCCCACAATATGGCACCCAAAATCCGCCATTTTTCTATTATCCAATTTTAATGTAGCCTATGACACTCGCAGGGTTAAGACGCATCGATTGACGTACGATTCATCAAAATCGGCCAACGCGTTTGGTCTCTGGAACGCCACATAGGAACAAACATACATACATACATACATACATACATACATACATACATACATACTTACATACATACATACATACATACATAGACTGATAAACACATTACCCTCCTTCGGCAGTCGGGTAAAAAACAGAACTGAATCATTTTTATTTATCGAGAAATCAACGATGATAACTTTCGCTCGCTCGTTCAGCAGGACCACGACTTTGAATGTTGATTCCAAGTTGGAGGAGCCTGCGACTTTCCTCAAACCTACATAGAAAATTACTACCCTGCAAGATAAAATTGATACCCAGAATTCACAACTAGTACTTCAGTAGTTTACGAGATATACCATGCCATTGGTGGGGTGGCGGTAGTCACGGTGTTAAATTTTCATTTCAAGATTTCCCTATTAAAAACTTAGTGAATTCTGCCCAAATGTATACAAAAATTACTACTCCTACAGAAGATAAAGCGACCAAAAATTCAGATACCTAAGTGTTGTATTTTAAGAGAAATTAGCTTTCATTACTTTTCCATACTAAATCTTCGCGTATAACCCGACCATATTAAGTTGTCAATGGTATTGAGCAGTACACTCGTGCAAAAAGTTTATGGATGTCGTTTAATAAAAACAACAGTTCACAATCTATAATTTTTATACAAAATGTGTACCTAGGCACATAACAAAAAAAAAAAAATTTGTTACCCATGGCCTGTAATACCTTAGTTAATGCCGTGGGTAGGTAGGTACTCTAATAATTATTTTTCTGTATTGTAAGTACCTACCTTCTGTGTTTTTATATGAATACCATTAAAGAGCGATAGGTATTTCTTATTTATTTCTTTCCTACTAATTTACCATTGATGCAAGCTTAAGTACCTACGTATTAAAAACCTAATTTACTGCAGTAACAATATGTTACTAATAGCGTTAATAATAAATTGATTTGAAATATTTAAAATTTGACTGATTTTACAAATTGTTATCGATCTGTGTTCTGTGTCTTAATAAAACTTATTCGACATATAAAAAAAATATATTACTAATTCATAACCTAGATCTAACAATGTGAGTATTAAATAGGTACCTAACTAAAAATACACCCAAGGTTCACAAGAAATATCAATGGAAATTTGATACAAATTGTACCATACAATCGACTTCTGGTACTTTATTCTAAATTGGACTAATACCTACCTTATAAAACTGGAACTATGTTATTTATCTAGCAAATAGGTTCGATAAAACAGAATGAGAAAAGCATCTATATTCATGCAAAGTTACAACAATTTAAGAATAGAATGAATATTAGTTTTATCATTTTAAAACTATTTCAAAATTACAGATTATTATTATGGCAGGCTCACAAGTTATGTACACCTTATGTATGTTTATAGGGTGAATGACAACAGTAGGTAATCATTTACAATTTATCTCTTAAAAATGAAAACGTGATGATACTTATTTTTATAATTAAGAAAGTAGGTACTTTCATGAACATCATGAATATCTTTATAAAAACAACCAATAAAAATAAAAGGAAAAATGTATACCTACGCGAAATGTAAACATAAAAAATAATCTCAAATATAATTACCTAACATTATTAGACATATTCAAGTTATTAAAAATAAAAGGTTGTTGATTACCCCGAGTTTCTCAGTTCTAAATTATCGCAGAATTGTCAAGCACGCGTTATCTGCTGTGATTGGTTTAATGAAGTTTCAACAGCGAATCACAGCAGATAACGCGTGCTTGACAATTTGTCACATGTCATGACAGCTTTATAATATGGTCATGTTCAAGACTTTAGATGATTTTACTCTAATCCAAGTTTAATCTAAAAATAACAATCAGTTACTATTTCAAATACGTACTTGTAAGTACATAATAATTATTTTAAGTTTTAATAAATATAGTTATTGTTATCATATGCACGTTATCTAGATATACTTACATAAGTTTAGTCAAAAAACTTGAGTCAAGACGCGTTCAAACGGAGATCAACTGGCTTTATGTTAAACTTCACACAAAGTAATCATGTATATTACAGGACTCATTTTAAGTTCTACTCAGTTAAAATATCAAACAGCGACGACAATTTTTCAATCATCGATTTTCGTTACATAATTTTGAATCTCGTTCTATCTTGTCTATGGTCCAAAACTTTTTAAACTTTTTTGCACGAGTGTACTGCTCAATACCATTGACAACTTAATATGGTCGGGTTATACGCGAAGATTTAGTATGGAAAAGTAATGAAAGCTAATTTCTCTTAAAATACAACACTTAGGTATCTGAATTTTTGGTCGCTTTATCTTCTGTAGGAGTAGTAATTTTTGTATACATTTGGGCAGAATTCACTAAGTTTTTAATAGGGAAATCTTGAAATGAAAATTTAACACCGTGACTACCGCCACCCCACCAATGGCATGGTATATCTCGTAAACTACTGAAGTACTAGTTGTGAATTCTGGGTATCAATTTTATCTTGCAGGGTAGTAATTTTCTATGTAGGTTTGAGGAAAGTCGCAGGCTCCTCCAACTTGGAATCAACATTCAAAGTCGTGGTCCTGCTGAACGAGCGAGCGAAAGTTATCATCGTTGATTTCTCGATAAATAAAAATGATTCAGTTCTGTTTTTTTTACGAAATGGATCACATTTATGGGTAGTAATTATTTGTATACTTAGAATAGCTGTAGCATGCCCCCGTTTTCGGCGCTCATGGTGGTCCTGCTGAATGGAGCGTGACTACCGCAGGACCACCCTCAAAGTCGATTTTCTCGAAAACTACTAAGGTACCAATTTTGTTGTTCGGGTACTAATTGGTACCAATTGAGTAGTAATTATTTACCAAATATGGAAGCGGTTGCTGTCGGGGTCCTGCGGTAGTCACGGACATGTTCCAGCAGGAAAATTCTAAACGAATGATCGGAATGAGAAATATTGTGCATGGGCAGAGAGCTTATAGTTGTGCAAGAATGTGCGCCGAAAATATAATTAGTGCGTCATCAGGTTTTCGAGATATTGCATTTCCTGCTGGGGTAACGTTTTGCAGAATCGTGTATCTCTAAAACCATTGTATGTGCGCCTGTAGAATAAACATATACGAGTAGCTCTTGATTTGTGCGTATTTGTGCCGGAATTAGATTTAAGAAAATACCTATAATTTTCAAGAAATTGCGCTTTTTTGAAAACCGGAAAAAAAAATCACAGCGCCTAAATGAGAAAACGTATAAGCTCGCTGAAAACTGTATTCAGTCCATCTTGACGCTTGTAATAACCATAAAAAGTTTCAAAAGCATACATGTTTGCGTTATCGAATAATATTGCTGAAAGTCAAAACGAGGGTGTCATAACTTTGGCGGCTAAATACAAGAAACCGACTTAACCCAAGATAGGTAGGTGTAAACCACAAGTATGTGCGTTTAGTCAAAAATATATAGTGAAAATATTCAGCTTGGAATGTTTCCCAATACGTAGATTTAAACAAAAAACAAAACATGTAAACAATGGCTGGTTATCCGACCAAATTCAAATGACTACGAAAAAGCGACGGATTAATACATAACGATGACCTTCTTAACTTTACTCACGAACCGGTTGTAGCGTGTTGTGCCTGAGTACACTGAGGTAGAAAAGTTATAATAAAAATAAGTTGATGGATTATATTCTACTAGCTGTTTCCGTGACTCTGCACTTGATTAGGTAAGTATATTACAAAAGTGTGCCAAGCTCTAACCTATATTCTTTATTCCAAATTTAATTAAAATACATTCAGTATTTTGTGAACACATCCAGATATTTGCCTTTATAATATTAGTAGAAAAAAGTACTTCAGAGACCAAAATATGATGGCGGCTGTTTTAAAAAAAAGTTCAAGATATGTGTGATAAATACCTACTACATAAAAATAACCTACAGATACAGTTTATAAATAAAAAGCCAATTAACACAACAGTAAAAAAACAACGTAGGTATCTACATACATTGGTTTAAACCTTGGGTTAGATAAATTAACATTGAGTTTTTAGGGTTCCGTACCCAAAGGGTAAAAACGGGACCCTATTACTAAGACTCCGTGGTCCGTCTGTCTGTGTCACCAGGCTGTATCTCATGAACCGTGATAGCTAGATAGTTGTAATTTTCACAGATGATGTATTTCTATTGCCTAACAACAAAACTAAAAACAGAATAAAATAAATATTAAAGGGGGACTCCCATACATCAAACGTGATTTTTTTGCCGTTTATTGTGATACGGAACTCTCCGTGCGCGAGTCCGACTCGCCTTTGGCCGGTTTTTTTTTCATCATCAGTAGAACATTCATTTTTTTGCGCCATCCACTGACGTCGCGTCGCAAGGAGTCGCTTTGTCTAGCTAGTAAGTACTTTCTCTGTATTAGTGGGACAGAGACAGATACATAAACGTCGCTCATGTGAAGTGCTTTTTTACTAGGAAGTGCGTTTGGGTTATCACTTTGTAAACAGTGACATGCGCAAACCAGTGCGTTCTAAAGTGATGTGATATGACATTACGTTTCATACCGAGGAATATTACATTACACCATGACTCCAAACATGACGCGAAATGAAGCGCTACACGAGGTTATTGTAATTGTAATTACATGCTCGCGTACATACATCATTACATGAGATGAGATAGTGCGATATGGATGTTATATTGTGATGTAACAGACAATCGTCAAAAGTACACTTGCCAGTTGCTTTTGATAACATGTACTTATAGTCGATTTTCTTTCATAATTATCTTTTCCCCAATCTAGGCATAATTTAACTAAAGTGCGAGAATCATGATTTTAAACATCACTAGGCAGTCCGCGGTGTCAGAAAAACAAACCTTATTCCATGAAAAATACGGTTCTAGATAATAGTTCGCAGCCAGCGGACCGACCGGTGCATGCTCCTTCTCGCTTGAACATACGGCGAACGCGCGCCCGCACCGCCGCGCGTACTGTTTGAGTGTTATGAGCCATACTTAATTTGGTCGAGTAATGTGTAATGCTACAGTACGCGGTCGGGATTTCGCAGCCAGCCGACCTTAGAGCATTTAACCTATGGAGATGGCATAGCTGAGCGTACCCCTCTGCCAAAGTCGCTTGGCCATATGACCATACGCGTTATATAAAACTAGTTCATTCGCCGACCGCCGCCATTGTGTATCGTATTGTGTCGCAAGTAAGTTCTCCGAAAAAATGGTTAATTTTGTGGTTTCCTCTTGCAAAAAGCGAGCTGCCACTTTCAATTTGCGAAGCCATGGTGTTTCCTACCACATATAAGTATAAATTATACATCAACATAGTTTTATTTAAGAACAATGTCGAAATAATGGATAATGCCTTTACGATAGAAAAATTCAGTGGTACGTTGGTAGCACAAACGCAGTACAGGGGCTGACAGGGTAGCGATGTGCATAGTGCTGGGACAACGTGAATGAATGATTGATAAATTAAATGATTTTTTTGAATCAGTATGTTCAGTATCAAAATAATTTTGTTTGTGTTTGTTTCTGGACGTCAGGTTGAACTAAAAAAATACATTATTTATAAATGTCTATGAGAATAGATTTAAATTCTTTTCTTTTCAAGTTTTAGGCTAAAAAAACGTAAGTTTGTTCGTTTCGTTAGTAAGTTTTCAATCATTTTTTAATCCCCGACGGATCTGTGTGTCTGTCTGTGGCATCATAGCTCCTAAACAGATGAAGCGATTTAGATTTTTGTTTGATACCTCTATCGAGAGGAGACTATCGCAGCCACGGTAGTTACAATGACAACCCCACTGCACATTAATTCGAAGCCATATACAATTGCGAATGTTAAAAATACTCAAATGTTCGTTTATCCTTTTTAACCAAAAAAGTTGATCCACAGAAATGTGTTCGTCATGTATATAATAAACTGGTACATTTCAAAAATCAGTGATTGCCTCTAGGCGTGATCATTGAGACATGTATATGAACTAGATTATGGCTATGAAACCAAACACGTATGTTTTCCTATATAAGATATCAATCTAGCTTAGCTAGGAAACACCGTACTCAAATAGTTCAAAACAAACGAAAAACTGACGTGTTAAAGTGTTACATAAAAAAGTGTCAAATAAAAGTATCTATCTGGTTGATTGTATTATTTATTATTTACGTTTTCTTACTATTTAACACGTATACATAACATCCGTATTAAAGAACGGGGCTCATGTATGAATCCCGAATGCCCGAACCTAAATAAAACAAAATGTCAGTGACAGTTTCATACTATTCTAAGCTGAAACCTGTAGGTACTATAGTTTATGATTAACATTGTTCCAAGACGTATGCCACCATTTTATTAGGTACTACACCCAGTTCGTCTACCATGCATGGTGTATTTGGATATTACATTTATTTGTAACGTCATTCATATAGGAAAGACACGGGTCCAACAATATATATTATGTAATTATGAAATATTATTCACTAAAAATAAATTCTATCGTTCTTTTTTTAGTGTATCTTAAATTCTCCTACCTTTCTTACCTACCTACGTAGTTTCGCAGACCACAAATCATATTGCGTATCTTTTTTTATTTGTGAAATTATTTACTTAACTTTATTTGTAAGTGTACCAAAAATAAAACGAATGAACATTTTGCTCATTCATTCATGCATTAAAATGATATTCCACTCATTCTTCGTATCACATCACTAGCACTTTGTGTTTGTTGTCATAGGATAACTGTATAAATACACACAAAATTGTCAATGAATGTGTGTTTTTTGATTGTGTGATTATTATTTCTTCGTGTGCGTTTGTAGCAATAGGATCCATGTATCTGTGGGTGATTGTCAAATTTTTGTAGTGTGCTGTATGTGTTTTCCTCGCCCCCCGCCGAAAGTGGCAGAAAAAGTTGTTCGGTGATTCGCGGCTTGCCGTCTCCATAGGTTAAATGCTCTAAGCAGCCGACCGACCGGCGCATTACTCATAAGAAATAATAAGAATATAATTTATATGTATATTTAAAATTTTATATCTTTTACACAATAAATAGGTTTAGTTAGTACCAATATTATACTTACAACTGATCTGTGATTTTCTGTGATTATGCAATTTTACTGTTTGTATTTTAGTACTTAAGTAAATGAAAAACTGATCTGTGATTTTAAATAATAATGACTACACACGGTTCAAATAATTTGATTGAACTATGTGTTCTAATATTAAAGAGTTTGTAATTTGATCTGTGATTTCATGCCATAATTACTTTAAGAAACAAAATTAAGAGAATAAAAAGAATAATTTCTACATCAACAACCTCTTTCATTTGTTATGGTCACAAGGTGCATTTAATGTATTTTTTAATTAGCCCCCAAAATTTGGTCATACCAACTGTGTCATATGAGACTAGGCTGTATAGCCTTCAGCCTTTGTCATAGGTGGATTGGTTTTTAAGAACAATAAAACCAGTGTCATTTTACTCCAGAGTTTACACGGAGTGCCAAAGTAGGTGGGCACCTATAGAAAAAGAATTGTTTGCTATTTGTGCTGCTATGGAAAAGTATCATCAATTTGTATATGGTAGAAGGATTGTTGTTGAGACAGACCACAAGCCATTAGTGGCAATAATGTCAAAGGACATTAACAAAATATCAGCCAGACTTCAAAGAATGGTCTTAAAATTGCTAAAATATGATTTTGAAATTCGCTATGTACCAGGTCCTAAAATGTTTATTGCTGATTATTTGTCAAGAAACTACTTTTTAAATAATGGGAAAAATGACTCAGATTTACAAGAGTTAGTTCATTCTTTTGATACTGAAGTTGTGTATGGAATTGAATCTGATTTAGCAATTACTGATGAAAAACTTAAAAAATTACAATTTGAAACTGGGTGTGACAACAATTTAATTCAAATTAAGACATGGTATTATAATGAGTGGCCATCCAATGATAAAAATATATTGTGTAAAGAGTTGAAAATATTTTACAAATTGAAAGATTTTTTAAACTTTAAAGATGATGTTTTATATTATAAGAACCGGGTAGTGGTACCTTATTGTATGAGAAAAGAAATACTTACTATTTTACATACTGCTCATGCAGGTGTGGTCAAGTCCAAGAAAAGGGGCCGTAGGTCTTTATTTTGGCCAGGAATGTCCAAGGACATTGAAAATTTTGTTTTGTCATGTAAGGTATGTGAGAAATATAGGTCAAGTAACTGTAAAGAATCCCTCATGAGTCATGATGTGCCAGATATTCCTTTTTATAAAGTAGGTATGGATATTTGTTCCTTTGCTGGCAAAGATTATCTAGTGGTTGTTGATTATTATTCAAAGTGGATTGAGTTGAAACAATTACAACAAAAAACAGCAAGAAATGTTATATTGAAATTAAAAATAATCTTTGCTACACATGGAATACCTAAGTATGCAGTTTGTGATAATAATCCATTTAATAGCTTTGAACTTAAACAGTTTTCCAGAGATGTTAATATGCAGTTGTTGTTTTCAAGCCCTCATCATCATCAGTCTAATGGCCTGGCAGAAAAAGCTGTAGGTATTGTAAAGAATTTAATGAAGAAATGCAGGGATAATGATGAGAACTTGAATATGGCTTTGCTACACTATAGAACAACACCGCTTGCGGGCTTAGATTATAGTCCATCTGAACTTCTGATGTGTAGGCTATTAAGAACCAACTTACCTTGTACTTACACAGATCTCCAACCTAGACTGCCAATCAATATCAATGAAAGAATGCAAATAATGAAAGAAAAATCTAATAGTAATTATAATAATACAGCTAAAAATAGAGCTTCGTATAGTAATGGTCAGAGTGTGTTAATACAAAATGGGGATGATAAGGATTGGCAGCCAGGAAGGGTAGTACGGAAGGATGGTCCTAGATCCTATATTGTTCAAAATGAAAAAGGTAATTGTGTTAGGAGAAATGAAAAACATATGTTACTAAGTAGGAATAAGTTTAATGAGAAACCAGAGGTGGAGTATGATGCCCCAATTAATGTCAGGCCGGTGAATGATTCAAATAATGGGGGGAATGTGAGTATAGAAGGCATTATGCCTAGTCAGCACAGAGTGTTTAGAGATGCTTGTGAAGCAGGCAGCTCATATGTTACTCGTAGTGGGAGGTCTGTGAAACCTCCTTCCCATTTAGTTGATTATGAATGTTAAAGGGGGGGATGTGTCATATGAGACTAGGCTGTATAGCCTTCAGCCTTTGTCATAGGTGGATTGGTTTTTAAGAACAATAAATGCAGTGTCATGGCCTCTAGTGGAGATAGCATTTTTATTTAATAATTATTTTATATTCCTGGTTAACACACCAACAAACGTTTGAACGCGACTGTACGGACAACAGCTTAGGTTTAATACGTCCAATCAAGAAGGTCATCGATATGTATGAATCCGTCGCTTTTTCGTAGTCATTTGAATTTGGTCGGATAACCAGCCATTGTTTACATGTTTTGTTTTTTGTTTAAATCTACGTATTGGGAAACATTCCAAGCTGAATATTTTCACTATATATTTTTGACTAAACGCACATACTTGTGGTTTACACCTACCTATCTTGGGTTAAGTCGGTTTCTTGTATTTAGCCGCCAAAGTTATGACACCCTCGTTTTGACTTTCAGCAATATTATTCGATAATGCAAACATGTATGCTTTTGAAACTTTTTATGGTTATTACAAGCGTCAAGATGGACTGAATACAGTTTTCAGCGAGCTTATACGTTTTCTCATTTAAGCGCTGTGATTTTTTTTCCGGTTTTCAAAAAAGCGCAATTTCTTGAAAATTATAGGTATTTTCTTAAATCTAATTCCGGCACAAATACGCACAAATCAAGAGCTACTCGTGTATGTTTATTCTACAGGCGCACATACAATGGTTTTAGAGATACACGATTCTGCAAAACGTTACCCCAGCAGGAAATGCAATATCTCGAAAACCTGATGACGCACTAATTATATTTTCGGCGCACATTCTTGCACAACTATAAGCTCTCTGCCCATGCACAATATTTCTCATTCCGATCATTCGTTTAGAATTTTCGAATTTTTACCCCAGCAGGAACCATTTTTTTAGTTTTTTTCAAAAACGGCGACACGCACTTATTTTTTATGTAGGGCACATTCACAGCAGATTACGCACTAACTATACGTTCCACTCATATCACTCTAGGAGTCACTTTCCTGTTGGGGTAACGTTCACGCGCACTCTCACGTGTAGTAATGGGCATCAACAGCAGTGGCCTTAGTGCGAGTTTTTACTCACGCGCAAAGACGTTATACGTTTTTCTTACTACTAGACTGTGTACCAAAAATTTTTGTATAGCTAAAATGAAATCTATTATCATACATCTAAGTTAGCTATTCCCATATAAGCGGTAGCTAACCAAAAGCGGTCCTGAGCGAGAGGGTGCCCGCTGGTAGTGTGTCCTTGTCTGACATCTTGCCAGCTCAACTAATCATTGGGTTTGGTAGAAATTTTTATATTTTCTTTTTTATGTAATAACAAAACGAACGAATAAAAAATATATTTAAATACGTTTCAAAGTCTATGAGACTTTAAAGCATATTTAAATATTTTTACAGTTCCTTTAATTAATCAATTCATTGTATTTAAAAAATAATTCATTAATACTGAGTAAGAGTAGTACTTTTAAATGTTTGGGCCTGGTAATATTAAATGTAGGACCACCAGGTTTTTGGCGGATTTTGTTCGAGTAAAATTTAGCGGCTGTAAATATTATTCGCAAATTGATTCCTAGTGGAATAAAATTCCTGAAGTTAAGTTTCTCAACTGTCTACGCAACTGGACAATATGTGAAATAATTGAGATGCTTTGGGGTATTTCAAAGCATCGTCTGAAGTCTGCAGGATCATCTCACGCCTCTCCTTCATGAGATTGAGAGTAAGATCAGAGAGCTTTTTGTTCCTATTTATACGATGGGTCTTGAAGAACAAGACTTATCCAGACTTGGGATTTGAGGGTTATCGAGTCCCCTCCTCTCTTCGAACTTCAGATAACCCTATAATACTCCATCGTAAACTGCTCAATTCCTCTTCGAGTTCGGTGATCATAACGTCGGTCCGGAGTCCGGAGTGTGCGTGTGTAGTACGTTGCCAGGTCCTGTAGTCGGTATTTTTTGGGGTAGCCGGATCTCGTCTGGGATTCTTTGCACCCCTTGCCATACCTTAACCTAGATCGCTACCGTAGTCGAGGGTAGGCAGGCTGCCGGGCACTAGGGGCTATGTTTTATTTGTGCTATTCATGGGGAGTGCTTTGCAGGCGGGTTGGATCCCAGTATGGTTGTTACAAATTTTTTTTTTTTTTAAATAAATAAATTGTTTATTAGCTTCAAAATTTTACAAAAGTCGTGAAACCCTGACCCCTGAGCTAGGTAACAGCACCTGTGTTTCAGGGGCCAGTGATCTCCTCCGTTATGTTACATTATTATAATTACTGAAACACAATTGTAATCCAGACAAGTATTCACTAAATATCCCAGACTAAAATCAAATCATCATTATGATCCGAAATTTCAACAAACTCAATAATAAAATTAAAATCAAAAATAGAATTACAATCAGCACAATGAGAATTAAAATTATAATCAAACTCAAGTTAAAATTAATTACACTCTAAGTCAAAGTCAAAAGTAACAGTAAAATTTCAATCACAATCCAAATTAAAATTAAGGTAAAATTTAGTCAAAATTAAAAATAAAATAAAATAAAATCATCAAAACAAAGATAAAATCATAATCAAAACCAAACTCAAAATTAAAATCGAAGTCAATATTGAAACGATAATTAAAATCACAATGAGAAATCAAAATACAATCCAAATTAAAGTCAAAATTAAAATCAAAACATACTTTTTTTTTTTTTTTTTTAGGTTTAATACCCAATCAAAATCCAAATCAAAATGAAAGACAAAAAGAAAAAAAAAGAAAAAATAAATAAGATCGCAATTAAAATAAAATGAAGTCGTCAAAACATAGTCCAATTTTATTAATAGTAAAAAAAGTGTGAATGTGTATGTGTTTGTGTGTGTGTTTGTGTGTGGGGAATAACCAGTAGTTTTCTCTGTTAATTTGATTGCAATACGTTTTCGGTTTCGAAGTAGTCCAAAAGCACAGAGAACGCTGCTGCCCATTCTCTGGTTTGTCCCTTAGTCGCCTCTTATGACACCAATGGTAAAACATGGGATTTTGAAATTCTTTACGCCCGACACCATACGGTAAGTGATGTAGATTCCAAAAAATATACACACGTTTCTTTTTTTTTCCTTGAATTTGGTAGGTTTAGGTAGCGTAGTTAGGTAGCATATATACATATATCGGGATACTTACACTATTGTTTTTACAATCAATTTGTCCCTTGTTATGTTTGGTCATGGTCACCTCATTAGAAAGAGACACACTACCAACGGGAGCCCTCTCGCTCGGACCGTTTTTTGCGCCATAGTGCACAGTCTAGTAGTAAGAAGTACAAGGTCTTTGCTCACGCGTGACTCACGCTCACTCGTATTACGTAAACGATCTCTTAGGCCTTAGTGCGAGTTTTTACTCACAGTCAATCGCGTTAACGTAAACGTCAATTTGTATGGAAACTGGATAAGCGCCGTCTGGGGACGGTAAGGAGAAACCTCTTTTTTTGTATACATTTTGACATATTGTATTGATTTTGCTATGATATTACATATAAGTTGAAGAAGAAAACGAAGAAAAAGAAAGCGGAATTATAGTGTTCACAACTTGTGGAAGAAAAGACGTATTTGTGGTGAATTTACTACTTTTTGCGTTGATTTATATCGATATCCGAGTTTTTTTTACGACTATTATAAAATGGACTACGATCAATTTACAAACTTAGTCAATATTTTGAGACCACACATTGAGAAACAAGAAACAAAAACGATACCCATTTCCGTTGAAGAGCGAATATCAGTCTGCTTAAGGTGAGTTTTATGCTTTCTTACGATTGTAGCACTTTATTAACTTACACGCAAGGTGTTAAACACTTCTTGGTTGTTCAACATAAATATCAATATTTTCATGCCTTAGATAGAATAGCATAATTAAACAAGCTTGTAATTCAAGACTCTTTATTTAAAAAATTGAAATAATTATTCACCATGTGAAATCACAGTTATTAAGGTCATTAATCATTATTATCAGTCATTTTATGTAAATTCTTCGAAATCGTCAAACTTCGATTGCCGCTGTTGCTGTGTTCTCGAAATAGGTTGTGGTATGTAAGGCGATGGTGGAGCAGATGATGTTGTGTTGGATATAGTGCCGTAATTTGTATGGTTGGGTGGTGGTGTGCGTTTCGACGGCGCGGCCACGGCGTTTTTTTTAAGAAAAAGCTATTCCAAGATTATGTAAAAATTTGTAGAAGATGATTCCCAAAACCATAAATTTGTCAAAGTTATGGTTAAAAAGTTTTAAGGGTTTGAACGTGGCCGCGCCATTGAAACGCGGCGAACCGCGCGGCCACGGAAATCTTTAAAACTAAGCGTTGCAGAGACCTGAAATTTGAGTACATAACAGAATGAATTTGTAAAAAAATTGTAAAAATATAGAAAAAAATCCTAGGTATATATTTTAGGAGCTGTAACACTAAAACTCCATGGCCGCGCCATTGAAACGGTGAAAAACACGATATCGCCGATATCTCGCTGAAAAAGCATCGCAGAGGTCTGAAATTTTTTGTAATAGGTACCTAGATTTGAATTTGTCAAAACATGTTAAATATAGAAAAAAATCCTAGGTATATATTTTAGGAGCTGTAACACTAAAACTCCATGGCCGCGCCATTGAAACGGTGAAAAACATGTTATCGCCGATATCTCGCTGAAAAAGCATCGCAGAGGTCTGAAGTTTTTTGTAATAACTAGATTTGAATTTGTCAAAACATGTTAAAATACACAAATAAATCCTAGGTTTATATTTCATGAGCTGTAAGACCAAAACCCTATGGCCGCGCCATTGAAACGGTGAAAAACACGTTATCGCCGATATCTCGCTGAAAAAGCATCGCAGAGGTCTGAAGTTTTTTGTAAAACTTAGATTTGAATTTGTCAAATTATGCAAAAATACACAAAAAAATCCTAGGTTAATATTTCAGGAGCTGTAGTACGATATCGCGTAGAAAAAAGTTGTGGTTATCTATCGAAGAAATAATGTATTAGCGAGATCTTTTTTTGTAAACAACACCTATTTATAAATATTATATGTAGAATTACCGATAATAGGCAAAAATGATTTTTTTTTCATAATTTTTAAACCTTCAATACGTTTCGAATGTTCCGATAGGGTGACCATGACTTATTGTTTACAGAAAACTTTCCCCCTGCAAGTATTAGAAATTATATCTCAAGGATTCTAAATTAAATAAATTCTGCGATAGAGGTAGTGTTTTATTTCCGGTAGTATGCTTTGATAATGCCGAATCAGAGCATTATCAAAGCAAGAGATTTAGACAAATTACTTGTAAAAATTTAGAAAAATTTAATAATACCGTGAATAGTAAGTTTTGTGTTCAAAATTTTATATGAACATAATGATAATGCCGAATCAGAGCATTATCAAAGCAAGAGATTTAGACAAATTACTTGTAAAAATTTAGAAAAAATTAATAATACCGTGAATAGTAAGTTATGTGTTCAAAATTTTAATAATATAGGGGACCCAAATGAGTTCTATGCCGAATTTTCTAAAGTACTAAACACGCAATTTAATAAGATTTTTCCACTGAAAGCGAAAAGTATCTACACCAAGTTCGTATTTAGCGATTGGGCGACTCCAGGCATTCGTAAAGGCAGGGAAAAGCTATATGATCTTTATGGACTAAAGCAACATTTATGTATAATGCAAGCTTTGATAAATATGTTGCGAATTATTCAAAAACTTTTAAAACTGCATGCAAAATAGCTAAAGCGCTGTATATAAGCAATAAAATAAAATCAGCAGACGATAAAATAAAAACTACCTGGAAAATAATAAATAATGAAACAGGTAGAAAAAAACAGCGTAATACTGAAATTAATTTAGCGACTGCACATGGTCCCATACATTCTGGGGGGTAACCACAAGCTCTTAGAGTAAGGTTATTTTGAGATCGAGTAAGGGACAGATGTATCTGACTTGTATACATCTGTCACTTACTCGATCTCAAAATAACCTTACTCTAAGAGCTTGTGGTTACCCCCCAGATGTAGAGGTTGCTCAGGAATTTGAAAACTTTTTTGTTAATATTCCTTTTAAGCTCTCTGCTGACTTACTTAGAAATAATGTAAATGCGTGCCCTTCGGAGTTTAAGTTTCAACATACAAACCCCCAGGCTATTTTAAAAGCTTTTAAAGATCTAAAAATTAAATCAACAGAAGATCTTTGGGGATTATCTGTAAAAGTATGTAAATCAATCATTGAAACTATTGCACCCTATTTAGCTTTCATTTTTAACACGAGTGTCGATCAAGGAATTTTTCCGGACCTCATGAAACACAGTAAAGTAGTTCCATTGTTTAAATCCGGGGATAGCAAGGAACCCAATAATTATAGGCCAGTTTCAATTCTGCCGGTTCTCAGTAAAGTCTTCGAAAAGTTAATGCTTAACCAATTGTTGCGTCATTTTAACAAACATTCCATCTTTCATGATCAACAATACGGTTTCACCAAAGGGCGTTGCACAACTGACGCTGGCGTCACCCTAATAAAGAACATCTTTAACGCCTGGGAAGAAACACAAGACGCCATTGGAATATTTTGCGACCTCTCGAAAGCGTTCGATTGCGTTAACCATGAGACACTATTGTTAAAACTCGAGCACTATGGGATTAGGCATACGGCCCTTGAATTACTTAGATCATATTTGAAAGCCAGACAACTTAAAGTTCAGGTAAACGGCGTGAAGTCACTAGGGTCTGAAATGACAATGGGCTTTCCTCAAGGCTCTATATTGGGTCCATTCCTCTTTTTACCCGACTGCCGAAGGAGGGTAATGTGTTTATCAGTCTATGTATGTATGTATGTATGTATGTATGTATGTATGTATGTTTGTTCCTATGTGGCGTTCCAGAGACCAAACGCGTTGGCCGATTTTGATGATTCGTACGTCAATCGATGCGTCTTAACTCTGCGAGTGTCATATAGGCTACATTAAAATTAGATAATAGAAAAATGGCGGATTTTGGATGCCATATTGTGGGGGCCCAAATTTTTTTTTTCTTCCAAACCCATTGTGTGGGGTATCAAAATAAAGGGTTTTAAGAGGTGATTTCAAAAATATATAACACTTATATGTTTAAATGTATCTAATTCGAAAAAACTAACTAAAAAGTTATAAATAAAAAAAACTTAATAAAAAAAATCAAAAAACCCGACTGCTTCAAAAGCGAACTAAAAAGTCGTAAACAAGGAAAAAATCATGCTGTGCAGGCGGAGGATACACCAGATTTTGGTCAGCCAGCCGGCGAATATGTATCCTCCGACTGCACAGCATGATTTTTTCCTTGTTTACGACTTTTTAGTTCGCTTTTGAAGCAGTCGGGTTTTTTGATTTTTTTAATTAAGTTTTTTTTTTAGTTTACATTAACGATTTGCCCCAATTATTACAAAATCAACCGAAGATCGTGTTATTTGCTGATGACACATCTTTGATATTTAAAATAGATCGACGATCACAAAATCTTGATGATGTGAATAAGTCTATTCATCAGGTCCAAACTTGGTTCACGGAAAACAATTTGGTACTAAATGAAAAAAAAAATCAAATGTATTAGATTCACATTGCCGAATGTTAGAAGTAGCGAATGTGACATCATATTGAATGGAGAAAAGCTGGACTATGTAAATCAAACAGTTTTCCTAGGAATCACTCTAGATGACAAATTACAATGGGGGCCTCACATAACATCTCTGGCAGGACGGCTGAGCTCAGCCGCTTATGCTGTTAGAAAGATAAGACAGTTAACGGATGTAGAAACCGCGCGTTTGGTCTATTTTAGTTACTTTCACAGCATTAAGTCATACGGTATTTTACTGTGGGGTCGGGCGGCTGACATTGAATCAATATTTATATTGCAAAAGAGAGCTGTCAGAGCCATATATAAGTTATCTCACCGAGAATCTCTTAGGGAGCTATTTAAAAAGATTAATATTATGACAGTTTTTTGCCAATTCATTTATGAAAATATTATGTAACTATGTAAGGAAAAATTTAAATCTCTTTAGTAAAGTTAGTGATAGACACAATTGTAATACCAGAAATAAAGATAAGTTAGATCAACCATCATATAGATTAGCTTAAGTACACACATCTTTCATGGGGTACTGTGTTAAATTCTATAACAAAATACCTTGTGAGATATTAAAGTTAAATGAAAGAAAATTTAAAACAATAGTTAAAAGCACACTTTGTAAACAAGCATATTACAAATTAGATGATTATATTCAAGATAAGAATGCTTGGAAACATGCTGGTCCTGCTCCATAGGCCTATCTTTGGTGAGGACAAAATCAAAATGGTTAATTTGTATTATATTCATAATTAAAGTAACGCTTTATTTTTATTTTTTCTTCTTTTTTTGTTTAAAAAAAATTTACTCGCACACTGTTCTGTTGTTGTTTAATTAGGTAATGTACCTATATTTGCACTATTTGTAAGTACGTGAGGACCATGTTCCTATTTATCAAGTAAAGGAATTTACCTGTTAATGCTTGTAATTCTCTCATATCTATATGTAGTATACAGTAGTGCTGGGTACATCGTCCTCACGTATACGAATTTATTAATGTATGTACCTATAAAAATATTGTATAAAACTTTTTTTTAAAAGAGTAAGTATGGAGTTTCTTGTGCGTTCTTCTCCATAACAAACTACATTTCCGAATGCACGGTAGAATCAATTTTTATAAAATGTAAATTTTAACGTTCAAAAGTGCCACATAATGGCCTACTTGAAATAAACACATTTGACTTTGACTTTGAGCGTGAACTTTCCCCGACGTCAGATGTTTGTGACTCTTTAATTGAGATGTCTTCAGTGTCCACGTCTAAACTATTATCAGAAAAATCAAGGTTTGATGTCTGTGATCTGTCCTGAAGGTGTGCCTTTAAAAATTCTAACTCCTTCTCAAATTTAATTGGTTTTTCAGCTTTTCGCGCAGAACCGCTTTTATATTGTCTCAATCTAAGAGCCTTTTTGTAACAGTCACGAAGTTTAGTCCATTGTTTCTGACATTCGGCCACTAGAAAAAAAATTCATTCATCATTAATTTGTTACAGATTTCTAACTACTGCTATTAGTTTCAAAGCACTGGCTCATACTTTTCGAATGGGCTATGCTACAGTTTGGCAGATTGTACACGAAATTTGTGCCGCAATTTGGAAATATTTACGACCCATTGTTATGCCAAAACCAACGAAAGAGTCATGGGTTAAATCTTTAATTATCGTTTATGTCGAGCAAGGCGTCTAGTGGAAAGTTCATTCGGAATATTACAACAGAAATTTGAAGTTTTTCAAAAACGTATAAGAATGCAACCAAAGTTTTCAGATACGCTGATTCTTGCATGCACGTGCCTGCATAATTACACTTTGGAAGATTTTGGGTCTGAAGACGTTGCCCTGTCTAATAACAACATTTTACAAAATTATTCATTTGACAGCCAAGACATGGACATAACCGTTAATCAAAACGTGGACGCGATGAATATCAGAGAGAACTTCAAAACTTATTTCATTTCTGAACATGGGGCAGTACCATGGCAAAATGAAATGATAACACGATGTTAAGCAAGAGATAATTGTCAAAAAGTTTTTTTTGGCGCCACCCCGCGCCGCACCACAACGGCAACATCGCACGACAGCGAAAATATTGCGTAGTAATAAATACTTGCTTTACTTACCAGTTAATTTCATTTCCCCGCTAACTTTTTCCCAAGCATTATTTTTGGAATGTTTGTCACTATAATTTTTAGCTTTTGGATTAAATAGGCATTCATATTTTTGCACCAGGTAATTAATTTTTCGTCCGAGTCCATTGTGATTAACACCGACGCAGGCCAATTTCCGACTGATGACGCGTTGGTTCGCTAGTGGGCGCGTGGATACACGGGAATGCGCGAGCACCAATCAGCGTTGTTCACGCGTTAAATCAAAATCGATTCATCCGTTTAGGAGCTTGGTGCCACACAAACAGACACAAACACACAGGTCAAACTTATAATATAACGCCCCTCTTTTTCCGGCGGGGGTTAATGAGTCCTCACAAGTTTATACCAGGTCACGGTGAGGACGGGGTTACCGGCAGCCTTGCACTCGAGCACCGATGCCGTGACTACCGCAGGACCCCGACGCCAATCGCTTCCTTATTTGGTAAATAATTACTACTCATTTGGTACCTATTAGTACTCGAACAACAAAATTGGTACCATAGTAGTTTTCGAGAAAATCAACTTTGAAGGTGGTCCTGCGGTAGCTACGCGACATTCAGCAGGACCACCATGAGCGCCGAAAACTACTACTACTACTACAGCTATTCTAAGTATACACATAATTACTACCCATAAATGTGATATATTTCGTAAAAAACAGAACTGTAACATTTGTATTTACCGAGAAATCAACGATTATAACTTTTGCTCGCTCGTTCAGCAGGCCCACGACTGAACGTTGATTCCAAGTTTGAGGAGCCTGCCGCTTTCCTCAAACCTACATAGAAAATTACTACCCAGTAAGACAAAATTGATACCCACAATTCACAAATAGTACTCCAGTAGTTTACGAGATATACCATGCCATTGAGTGCGTTATTCCAGCCAGATAATGTCGAAAATAGTCATCTAAGTGCAATAGACACTTAGATATACAGCTTCTGTAATTGGTAAGCAGATTTTTTAATTTGGTAAGCTGATAGTTTTTAAATTATTTGATAAAAACAGTTCCGGCTGGAGTAACGTTACCGCAGCCAGATCTTTTGTTTTCTAACGGGTATGTTGAAATAAATGTTATCTAAATAATTAGATATCAATTTGAAATAAATGGTACCACTTATTTTATATTTGTATTTGTTATGGTTGCGAAGATATTTAAAATCCTGCTGCAATAACGTTTGCACGATTGCTGCATCTCGAAATTGACTAAACGGATGATTATAATTTTTGAACATGACATCTGGCTAATTAGGTATAATTTGTTACGCAATAAAAAAAACCAAAATAATGCACCGTTTTGAAGTTATTTTAGTAAATAGAAATATGCTTTAATAGGTCCTAGCACTGCCAATAAGTGGTCCAACGACTAACTTGAAACTTTATTATAGGTACCTAATTACTGCTTATAAATGGTACTGAAGTTTTATTAGTATCCTCTAAGTAATTAAAAAGTTATGATGAAACTTCAATTTGTTCCGGCCACGGCGCGCAGCTGAAATATTTGAAGACCGATTAACCGAGTTACCTGTAGTTGTGGTAACTGAATCTTATATCAATAATTAGATATATAGTTCAATTAGGTATATACTTGTGAAATATCAGACTTGTACACTAATTAATTAACGAGATAATCGAAAAACAATACATAAGCGTGGTAACCCGACCAAATCTAGAATGTTATAAAAAAGCGGCCGCGCAATACATTATACCAACCTTCTAAAACTTACAAGATAATACGTGTTTGGTACAGACGGGTACACAAGTGCTAAAGTAAAACATAGTTATAATTAAATATTTTTGTTTCTACAGATAGAATATTGATTTCAAAAATAATTATGCTTAAGTAATAAAGTTAAGGAATACCTACTTATGTAGATGATGATGATTTTATGCAGATATGTAAACAACTTTAAAGGCGAGAGTGTTTTTTTATCCAGAGCGGAGCGAAGGATTCTAGAGTAAAGTAGAATGGATAATATTTTTGTGTTCACCAAAAATCTAAAGGTACATCTATGTATGAATTTCTAAAATATTGATCTTAAACCCGTTTAATTGTTTTACTATAATTAAACTACTCGGCCAACAAAATATGTTGCATCAAACAAATTCCAAATTAACACCAAGATATAACACTTTTTTATTGTAGTGCGCTGCAAATATTCTATTGTAACAATAACTATTTTATTCTTCCCCGAAAAATACTGATCGTGCACCAAATATTAGTTGATCTACGAATAAATTATGGTCAAATAATCAGTCCAAGTGCGAGCGAAGCGAGCTCGGGAACTTAGGGCACCCCGACACGGTTACTTTTGACCCTGCAGACAGAAATAGGAGCCCCGCGCAGCGGGGCTACGTCGACTTATTCGAAAACTAAAACTAAACTTAACTAAAAAAATAAATGCTTGTTTTTAAAATTAGGTGTATTACTATTTTTACAAATTTGCAACAGTTGTTAAATAGATGCTCGTTATGACATATTTTAATGAACATATTTTGGTGCACATTCAGTATATTTGGTGGAACACAGGCAAAATTAGGTAAATGGAATGGGAATAAATTGAAGTACTTTTAAATACCATCCAAGTAGAATTAAGGTAAGTAAGTATATAAATGAACTTCAAAAATAATCACGGATATGTTTATATGGACTTATTTAGCCCCGCATGTGGGGTACATTCATACATTTATATATATTTTTTTAACTTTTGTAAAAAGCCTCACATGTGTTTTTACAAAAATTACATGTTTTTGTTACATAGTCAGATCTTAGTTAGATTACTAGTTTTAAATGAAAAAAAAAAACTGAAAAATAAATAAATAGAAAAACTGTATAAGGCTGTCCCACCTTCCCTTTTCATAAAAAAAAGGAAAAGGAAAGCTTTTTAGTTCGCTTGTTAATCAGTCGGGATTTTGATTTTAAAATTAACTTTTATTATTTACAACTTTTTAGTTAAATTTTATTTTCGAATTACTTTTAAACATATAATGGTATATATTTTTGTAATCACCTCTTAAAACCCTTTACTTTGATACCCCACTCGATGGGTTTGGAAGATAAAAAAAAATTGGGACCCGCACAATATGGCGCCCAAAAGCCGCCATGTTTGTTTTTTTAGAACTTCACCTCATGGACTTAATTTATATTAAGTCCATGCTTCACATATCAGAACACTTGGGCGGTCAAGACTTATCTATCGATGTCTTAATTGTATAAATCGGTCAAGCGGTTTAAAATATATGAGGTAATAAAGAATGTCACATACATACAAACATACAAGATACGCGCGAAACACATAACCCAGTCGGGTAAAAAATATGTAGCATTTATCTTTCCTGAGTACATATTCTATATGGCTCTGCTAGAGTTTGCTCTGCCAGCAGAGCCACAATGTCTATTTTTTAACTGACTTTCCAAAAAAAGAGGAGGTTATCAATTCGACTGTATTTTTTTTTTATGTTTGTTACCTCAGAACTTTTTACTGGGTGAACCGATTTCGATGATTCTTTTTTTATTTTAACTGGTGCTTGTCATGTGGTCCCATTTAAATTTCATCAAGATCTGATGAAGAACTTCGGAGATATACATCAGAACTCATCAATAAATGACTGCAAATCACTCGGGATAGCTGCAATCGCATGACTGTTTATTGTTTTTACCATTACATAACATAACACTAGTACGCTCTAAAGAGGGTACGTAGATGTGAACAGTTAACCCTGGTATACTCTCATTCCACCAGTTTTGTTTAAGTTTCATGTTATTGGGATAATCAATTCTGGCTTTACTTTGGGCATTATATCATTACCTAATGCACGTACAGCTATAACGGTTTTCGTACATTTTATACGCTTCACATACATAATTTTAAGATAAATAATAGATCGGTTTCTAACATGGTGGCTCTGCGGCAGAGCAAACTCTCGCGGTTTATTCCCATCGGCCACCCCCAAGTTGCCACCCCGGTGGCCGATGGCCATATAGAACATGTACTCAGGAAAGATAAATGCTACACATTTTTAATGAAAGCTACACACAGCACACAGCTACAGCTATTCTAAGTATACAAATAAACAATTATTTGTATACTTAGAATAGCTGTAGCATGCCCCCGTTTTCGGCGCTCATGGTGGTCCTGCTGAATGGAGTGTGACTACCGCAGGACCACCTACAACGTCGATTTTATCGAAAACTACTAAGGTACCAATTTTGTTGTTCGAGTACTAATTGAGTAGTAAAATAGCATTCGAGCGTGTCCTGCCATAATTTACTCCGTGTTTTGATCTAATAGGGCTCAGATTTGAAATCTCAAGAAAAAGGGGTGGGTTGTCGGTACATATTGAAACACAGTAATTTGGCAGTTGTATATATTTAACTATTACAGAATATTTCTTTACAATAATTTCTTTGTACAATATGGAGATAAAAATCTGCTTGTGTTCAATAAAAATAAAATGCAACACAAGAATAAAGTTGTCAAAAATGTGACAAAATATAAATCTTTACAAAAAAAGAGGCCGTTTAGGGTCAAAGCACATTGAGGCACAGTTGCAGCAAAGCGATGCGACCGCAAAATGTACTTAGCATTTTGGCTGCTAGTTCTACAACGTAATGCACACATGCGTTATGCGGTGTACAAATAGGGGTCAATACGTGCTACATTTTGCGGACGCGTCGCTTCGCTGTGACTGTCTCAGTGTGCTTGACCCTTGAGAGGCAAAACTATAATATATGGTCACACTATACAGATAATTACAATAGTATACAATTTAATACAATGTCGATAGATATTTTATTCATTCATAATTTAAAACAACAGTAAAACGAGGCTCAATATAGAAATTGGTGATTGCTTAAATGGGACGAACAATTTGCATTTTATTCCTTTGAACAGCAAAATAACAATAGGGAAAATTAAGTACGTATAAGATATAGTACAGTAACTTTGAATTCCATACCGTAATTTAAACTGATTTTATATACTAGGGCGAAGCGAAAATTTGGAAGATACTGCCAAGGAGATCAAATACCACCTTAAAACGGAAATATACTATTAATTATATTTAGAGACTGCCAATCCTTACAAATATGGGACGTTAAAATGGCAGTGATGTTTTTACAACGATCCAGAAATAGCCCGTAAGTATAACAATATAGTGTTTGTGTCGGCGCGGCAGGACTCGCAATTGAGCCACGCCGAGAGAAATGCTTCAACCACAAGTTGAATGTTCTAGAGAAGTTATCGAAACCTATGCGGTGTGATACGTTACAAGAGACCTCTAGTACCTCTTGTCTTCATCGGACATAATTCTGGTTTCAACAACACTCTGTTTTGTTGGAAGTTAATTCCAATAACTTCATTAGAGCTTGGCAAATCCGTACATGATATTCCCATGGTCCGCGCGGGTGGCGAGGTTAGCGTTACTACCCTGTGACGTGACTCGACGCTCCCGTCAGGTCCCCTCCCCGCGCGCCCCTGCCACCTCACGTGTCCCGCGCCCGCGGACCATAGGAGTCTCACGTACGAATTTGTCAACCGATAGATTTAGGCCGTTAACACACGGCACCGCGCACCGCCGCCTCTATTAAATCCGTTGATGCCTAGCACACGTAAGTACTACACCGCCAGAGCGCGCGGGTCGAGCGGTGCTCTCCCCTGCGCGTGCGCGGTGCCGTGTGTTAGTCGCCTTCGAGTAGCCTGGCGGTAACTAATACTCAAGTTCTAAAATTTTCATCATTTGTATTTACACAATACATTATATTCCGTCCAACGCGTCGTCTGCCAGATGGACTAGTGATTGCAGCAACGTATCATTTCGATTACCGATTCGATTATTGACTTTTAAAATCGGTTGCGGTTTCTGTGTCTGTGTCTATTCTATTAAATACAAAATAATACAGCCGCTTTGTTAACTTTAAAATCAATTTTGCAGGTTTTATAGCAAAAAATAGCGAAAAATAAAGCGGACAATTTATATTATTTTGTATTTCATAAAAATAAACACAGGCCACCACATGTTTTAATCGACAGCACAAAATTATAATCGATAATACATACCAATATATTAAGTCTCAATAACCGTATTGAAAAGTTACGTCGCTTCAATCATTGTTATAGACATAGAGCAAGAAGCCGGAGCCCCCAGATGATGCCATATTCTTTTTTCACAAAATGTGCGGGATGTAGGTACTTGCTAACTTGCTTGCGACGGGCAATTTACAGGTGTTAAGGGTACGCACAAAAACTAATCTCTTTTGGGTAACTACGTTCATAGTAGCTCTACTCAGTTTCACACATTATGTGTAGAAAGAAACCAGAAACGTCTGCGGGCTCTAGGATCTTGGACCACTAGTTGCATCTGTAAGTAACCAGTTGGACAGAATATAGGTGAAAGTTTTGGCCAAAAATATTGCAATTTTTAAAATGATTGATTCCATGTTCTTTCAGTACGGATATCGTTTTGTTTTTTCAAAACAAGCCCTCGAGATTTTTGAGGTAATTTTTGTATTTGAATAGAATCGATAAATATTTTACATTAACATGTATTTAACAATCTGTTTACGAAACAGTTTATTAAAAGGCAGATGGAAGCCAACTAAAACATGCAATACAGTTTGAAATCGTCAAATAAAAGGATTTTTTCTCTGAATTTTACACATTTTTTTGTTTTTTTTTTTTTTTTTTTTTTTCTTATTTTATGTTTTTTTTTGGTTTTATGGTTTTATTTTTTTGGAAGTTCAATTTTTTTATTTTTTTTTCTTTCAATTGAGTGTCGAATTTTTTTTATAACTTTTCCAAAAATTAAACTGTTTTGAGAGACACTTTTATTTATAACTCTAATCAGTTTTCTTACATAATATGTAACTTGTTTTTAAAAATTATTTATTGTACTTTAATTATTCAGCGTGGCCAAGTGCCTCTTATGTAAAATCTTTATAAAACTTATACATACGCGATATAAAATGCCAGGCGTTTTAATATTACATCAAACAGTGTCAGTGCTTCGGGCTATGAGGGACAACGTCCAGATGGTGAACTTTACGAATAAAATTACAAAACAAACTTAACAATTTCTAGTCTAGAAGTAGGTCTAGTGGCTAGCTATTGTAAACTTAACGAAACAATCATTGCGAGGCATCGATGAAAACATATCGGTAGATGCCGACTCTTAACCAGAACAATAAATTACATTATGTGTCTAACGACTAATTTAAAATTATTTCTCAAAAAACTCTGTAGAAATAAATGAACTTTGATAAACAACAGAATTTCGATTCGAGTTCATGCGCAAGTAAAAAGCTGTAAAACTGTGGTCTTGTAAAAAAAAAGTTAATTTAATATTGTAATTGATGATGACGTGTCTGATTAGTTGTGACGTCATAGTTCATAAGGTACAGAATTCCTCGCTCGTGTGACATATTATTGTACAATCTTTGTATTACTTTAAAGATATGCATTGTTAGAGTCCTCTCACATTATTATAACAGGAATTCTGCTAATCACGCACAACGTAGGGGCAAAGAGCGCACCAAAATATAATTTTACACATTTCTACTCATTTTACGCGCGAAAAATGACAATAGCTAAATGGTAAAACTAATTTTGCCGCGGTCTTGTCGGAAAACAACATATTTGCTCTATATTATTATTAATTAGCACAACATATCAATTTAAACTTTTCTCAATTTGAGAAAACTGATAAATTAACATGTCGCTCAACATGTAAATTATTTCATAGGATTATCTAGCGAGGAAAGATTATGGAAGGCGTATAGTATTAATTTGACAAGACTTGGAAATATTCGTTGGACGTATGTGTATATTATTTCAGTCAAACGATGTTGAATTTTGACATTTTCTTACATTTACAGCCAAAGAAAACAATTAGTAAAATATAATATTTTATAAAACTTGTATGTGTCCTTAAACGGAAGGAAGCCTTCAATAATCTTATGGTATCTAGCAACTGTTACATCGTATATAAAGCGTAGCCCAGCGCCAAATATAAGGCAACACAATCGTTTAGCACCATTATTTAAGTTTTACGCATTCTTAGGGACTTGCAAACGAATCGATCCTCTGCCGCGAGTGTGTGCGCTGACTGTGGGACGTCACGCACAGCTCGTGGTCGTTGAGCTCAACCATTGCACCGGAGCGTAACGACTAATTGTAGCACCTTTAAACAATTACTCCAACACTGTACACGTACACAATATAATTTTCTTTCGTATATTATCACAGGGAATTTGTCACCTCCCATCGTACGCTCTCCCACATATACATATAACGTAGCGCGGCGGGACCTGGCGCCCTCCGCGCAAAGCAGGCATTATCAATATATTACATTATTCTTTATTCAATATTTTTTGTCATTTACCCTTTCCTCATCACAAAAATACTATTTACATAAAAACCATACACGACCCTAAAATGAATATATTTATGTATTTTTTAATTTCTTACTATTTACACGTATTAAATAACTTATAAATAAACAATAATAAATATTTAAAAACGAATAGGATGCCTTTGTCAGGCAGCGTAACGACTTGTGTTGCGCTTGCGACGGTCGCGACACGAACAGAAACGAACAGACTTTATCGACTAGTGAACATCGACTCTACTACTGTACAGACTACGAGAGTCTCCTTCAGTCTTGTTGACATCGTGTGCGGTGAGCCGCGAGCTCGTACTCGTGCTCGTGCTCGTGCCCGCAGGCCACAGACAATTTAGGAACAACTGCACCAACATACACGATCGACTCTGACTAGAACACGCGTCATACTGGTGACGCGCAGTCGGGTCCTAGCATTGAGGCGGCAAGCCATTCTGAATACAGTCCACAACAAAGAAACGTTCCAAATGATTAGCTGTAAATGATTAAGTTGTACACTTTCTTCTGTTGCCGACTGTACACATTCTACGACAGGCAATTATGATATACATTATTTATGCAACTCATTAGTTGCAGATGTTTATATATCACAACTACCTTGATATCGTTGTCAATCGAGTATGTTGAGCGCGTGTATTCATCCGAACATTAGTTTTGAGGTGTAATTTTTATTGTGACAACAGAAGCATGTAGTGAGCGAGTAAGTATATATTTTCACTTAACTTTGGTCCGAATTGAGCACTGGTTTTATAATAGAAGGCTTATTATAAGGATGGCTAAAGAAATAATAACACTGGGTTAGTAAATTATTGAATTAGCTTTCCACTTTAAAATAATAAAACAGAACTTTAAATTAAGTATTTGAGATCTATATATACGTGGCAACTGGAAATGACAAAAGCTGCATGCTCACTTTTGCACATTCCTGACACGATTGCCCGTAACTTTGGTTAAGCGGTGCTCGATGTTTGCCAGAAGCCTGTACATCATTACACTATATGTTCAACACGTGACGTACTCATCTGGCAAAACGGCACTTGGATGCAGTAACTGAAAGTACGTTTCAATAAAAATTCCACCTCAAAACGAAGCGCAACACCTAATAAATACAACATGGCACTATGGAATGTAACATATAATTTTCATAGTGGCACATTTATAGTTTTTTTTATAATATAAATACTCAACTGTCGTTAAATTTTTGTATTATGTAACACGGGGAATAAATGTGCGTAGAGTCTGTGATTCGCGCGTCGCTGTCGCGTGTGTGTATAGTACTAGAGTCAGTCGGCAGGTATCATCGCGCAGGCCAGGCGGCGGCCAGGCTGCGCGCGGCGGCCAGGCGCGCGTGCGAGGCGCGGAAGGCGGCCACGATCCTGTCGAAGGCGTCGTGGTCGTACACCGAGCGAGCCGTGTTGGTGAGGTCGAAGGGCTCCTCCACGCACAGCAGCTTCCACTGGTGCGGGTCGTTCTTGTGCGCGCGCGCCGAGCGACACACGCCCACCGGCACCAGCCCGCCCGCGCGCACCGAGATGGCCATCTTGTCGTAGCTGACGATAAACACAACAGCTATCACATGAGGGTAGGCAGGCACTACAAACAATGCTAACTACTACTCTTACATTTACGTTCATACATCTAGTCATACAGGCACAGCGGTTATATGTACTGCGCATCTGGCCTTTCTGAAGAACATCACCGTCGGATCCGTGCATATTCTTCTAGAGCATACCCACCCAACGTTTCAACTTACTTCTGCCTTGTGATACCTTTAATTCCCCTCTCAACACGAACAAACTATCTCAGCCCTCATTAAGGTAACGTAGCGTGTGTACTCACGGGAACTCCGCGTAGTAGCGCAGCATGTTCAGGAACAGCTCCGCCAGCGTGGTGCGGTTGTGTTGTCGCCGCGTGTCTGTACCCGCCTCACACGCGCGCGGCAGGATGGGCGGACTGGTGCCGCCTACGGAATAAACAACAATAATATATTCGAACTATAGTAATAATGTGAGGGAAAAAAAGGCCAACTCCATAAAACAAGTTCGAAAACACGCGTACAAACATATGTATCAGAATGTGCGTCGTCATCATCATCTCAGCCGAAAGATGCAACGCAATGAGCCCTGCCCACTGCCACTTTAGTTTACCTAGTTCAGGCACATAACACATGTGAACTTGACATAGATTTAAGCAAAAAATCTAATTATTGTTTTACCTAATTATTTTCAAAATAAGCTTAATTATTATTATGTCCTTTAATCATTACATTTCTTATTATCTACATTTGAAAAAAAAACAGGTAAAAATAGAAGTCCACCGGTATCGGGAACAGGGTTACCGGCGGTCAGGGCTCCAGAGAGAGGAACCTCCGAACAATACGAGCCGCGTCCAGCAGTACTGCTTTCTGAATCAAGCCCTTGATCCAGCCGCCTAACGAGAGCCTCTAAGGTGTTGGTCGAGGCTACATCGGTACAATGATCGCTGTGTCCACATCCCACATGTCGGCATCCTCGCGAGCCAAATCACGATACATGATTTGTTTATCTTTATCGGCTTTCACGAAGTTCTCGTCATGCGGATAGTTATGTCAACAATCATTGCACGCCTCTTGATTCGGTCCACCACCACTATATAAAGCTTATTGACTACAATAGTCCTGTCAGTGATGATGGACCGATCCCAGTACAATGTGATATTGCCATTCTCGAGAACTGGGTACGGCACCTCCGATGCCACAAGAGTGTATTTCAGAGCAAGTTGCTGATGGATATTCCTGGCTACAAGGTTGTGCCTATGCAAGTACTCTTCGTTAGCTAGAGGAGAACAACCAGAGATAATGTGGCGGATCGATTCACCCGGCCGGTGACATGCCCGACAGATGTCAACCGTGCCATCCTTCACAATAAATCTCCGGTAGTTCTTCGTCATGATAACTTCGTCCATAATTGCGCATACAAAACTTCGGTTTCCCCAAAGAGGTCACCAAAACGCAGCCAGGCTACGGACGCTGATTGGTCTACATCGAACCCATGTAGGGCCCGGAAAAAGCGTCCGTGAACCTCTTTACTCTGCCATACCTCCCTGCGGTCGTTAGCCAGTTCTCATTCGCCAAGGAGAGCGGGGTGAGTCCCTTGTCTACTGCTACTACATCTCGATGCATAACCACGTCGGCGTGTTGAAAATATTCCCTGAGATTGTGGAGGTTTTTGGAATTTAAAAAGCCTCGGCCTCCACACTTCCCCGGGATATACAATCTCATGACTGACGATCGTGGGTGATGCATTCGATATGCAGTCAGCAGTGTACAGGCCCGCCTATCCAGGGCGTCAAGTTCCGTTTGAGTCCATTTGGTACATTAATACCGGCAAGACCTAACCGTTGAAGACGCGCACCTTGTTTCCGCCCGAAGGAAGGCTATTACCTTCTTCAGGCGCCAAAGAAGCGTTCCTTCAACGATTGCTTCATGTCAGTAGTGCTGATACCTAACGCTTCCGACATACCCAAATACTTATAGGTTTCGTTTAGAAACAGGGATCTCAGGTTTATGGAATCCGCAAGTTGAATTGCTACGGATTCCATAATCTCCCCTCGCTTTACATGCATGACCGCACATTTGTCCACACAGCTTCAGGTCATCCATGTAAAGGAGGTGTGATATAACCTGACCACCTCTCTTCAACCGATAGCCTAGCTCTGAATTCTCCAGCAGCATGCTTAGAGGATTCAGGGCTAGGCAAAACCAAAGTGGACTCGACTCAAACTATCGCCCTGGAATATACCTCGCTCAATCTTTACAGGTTCCCTATTCCTCTGGATATTTCGATATCCTGGATAGCGAAGGATTGTGCTCCATTACCCCATACATGACATCAGGAAGGTGCGTGGAGTTATATAAATTTTATACAATTCTAGCACCCTCATGAGCCATGTATGAGGCACCGAGTCATAGGCCTTCTTATAATCTATCCAACATGTCATACATGGTGCGAGCGAGTAAGGACTTTAATATTCTTTGTAAAGAGTTCTCATTTGACCCATTTACCACTAAAACCTGTTCGGCACGCCCTCGGCTGAATGCTGACTTTTTTAAAAGTGTTTATCTATACACCCATGCTATAAATCCTCTATAAAAGTTCTTGAAACAGCTTATTGTCAACATTAAAACAGCCAGTGTCATAGTAACCATAATATCATCCAAACGGGTGTTATAATGTTGTACTAAATTTCATAATGCAACTCCTTTTTTACTCATCGAACAGCCACATTCTCATGGCATATTTATGAATTTCAAAAAAAGAACATTGACATGCACGCGCGTTTCACTACCACAGCGCTGTAATTAAAAAAAAACTTATTCGAATTTTTGAATTGACGTCGTATCGTCGTATAGTATTGAAAAAAAAAAATTGGTGTTTACAAAAATGAGTGATACAAGCTTTGATAACACGCCACCAGATATTTCTAATGCAGCAAAGGACATTTCTAACCAATTATTACCAGAAAAGTCGAGAAAACATTATGAAAAGACGTACCAAAATTTCATGAATTGGAAAATATCAAAGAGTAGTACATCATTTTCTGAAGATGTGCTATTAGTATATTTTCAAGAATTATCAGAAAAATTCATATCTTCATCCCTATGGACCTTCTATTCAATGCTGAAAAGTACGCTAAGTATTAATACCCTATGGTTTCAGAACCTTTATAGAGGATTCATATCATGGGTGTAGATACAGTCTTGTATGCAACTGTTATAATTAGGTATTAAAACACTCATGTGATACTATTTTCACACTCGGCTTCGCCTCGTGTGATAAACCCACATTCGTGTTTTAATACCCCTTATTATACAACAGTTGCATAAATAACTATACATTATTTCTTATTGTTTTTTATTTAATCACTAGTTGACCCGGCAAACTTTGTTTTGCCATAAAAACATCAAACATTTATCTACCCTACCCGACCCTACCCTACCCTACGCTACACTACCCTATCCTACACTACTCTACCCAACACTACCCTACCCTACCTACCTACCTACACTACTCTACCTACCTACCCTACCCTACCTTACCCTACCCTACCATCTACCTACCTACCCTACCTACCTACCCTACCCTACCCTACCCTACCTACCTACCTACACTACACTACTCTACCTACCTACCCTATCCAACCAAACTTTTTTTTTTTTTTTTTTGCTTTTAAACCTGCCCTGTATTCTCGAGTTTTAGCGAGACTAACGAACAGCATTTGATTTTTATATATATAGATATAACTCGTGCTTGTTAGTGATCCTAAGTTTTCTACTACTTTTTCTGTTTCTATCCGTGAGAACCTGTAATTGGCTCTATGTCATACAATTGCTATCCATCTGTTATAGCTGTAGGTTCTCCTAAACTAAATAAATAAATAAATGTCGACAGATCCCATCGGGAACGCCGAACCTGTTGGGTAATGGCCATATCAATAAGGAGTAGCTTCTTAGTACCGCGGGACCCGTCCTACATCCATTCTGAGAGACCGACATGATGGAGTTATTGTCTACATGTTTATTAATTTTAACCCTTAAAATGGACGTAAGAATCTTATAGACCGTTGGTAAACATGTAATAGGTCTATAATTTTAGGGTACCACGGTGCTACCATACTTGTGGAGCAGGTGGGTTATTCCTGTTGTAAGGAACTTGGGTAGCGAACCAGACTCTAAGGCAGCCTGGTACTGAGATGCCAGACAACTTTTGTAGCCATTTCATCCAGAAGTTGTGCAGTTCGTCCGGCCCTGGAGATTTCCAATATTTTCGAAAGAAAAGTTGTCAACCGCTCTGATAACGGAACAACCAATGCCACCTAGAGGCGAGTTGCTGAACTAAAGAGACAACCGTGATATTTCAAAGTCTTTAAAAGTTCTGCTATTCATCGATAGATGGCTCGACTTTATCATCTAAATATCTGGAAAATACCGCGTCAATGGTGGTCCCATATTTTGTTGTGGATTCTTGTGGATCATTATTCATTTTCAAATTCAATATTTTCGAAAGAAAATTTGTCAACCGCTCTGATAACGGAACAACCAATGCCACCTAGAGTTCTAAACTTTCTGAATTATTAGATTTAACCAGCGAATATTGTGTCGACATTATCTCAATATGTGAAACAAGACTGAGTGAAAACTGTACGTTAGATACGCCTGGATACACTTGTTACCGAAGTGATAAGGGATCGAATGGTACTGGTCAGGGGGTCGCTATCTTAGTAAATAATGATATTCCTAATACGTCAATATTTATTCCTCCCATGTATAACCTTCAATGTGTAGGAATACGCTTAACGTCACCTGAGAGCAATATAATTACCGTGTCCGCTTATAATTCACCAAATCTTCCTTTGGCTTCCAGTGATTTGGATATATTATTGGATTTAGGGACAAAAGTGTTAATCATGGGTGACCTAAACGCCAAACATGAGTACTGGCGATGTGATCAAAACAACTCCCGCGGTACGGTACTGTTTGATCATATGGTACTCCATGATTATCAAATCTATGGACCTTCATCTCCAACATTGGTACATTACAATCACGCACATACTCCTTCTACACTGGATTTACTTCTCAGCCAAAATGTCACGTCTGTGTCTGAACTTCGCACTCTGTCAGCATTATCATCCAATCACCTTCCAGTGTTTTTTTCAGTGGGTGGTGACTTTACCCGACATAGTTTTAAACAATATAGATATTCTGAAGCAAATTGGGTTGAGTACAGGTCTTACTTGGATAAAAATATCTCATTAACATCTACTACTTATAATTCTATAAATAGTATTGATAAAGCAGTTGACCAACTTCAAATTGCCATTCTAATTAGTCGTGAAATAAACGTTCCATCGGGCCCTTCATCTTTTAAGCGCTACACCTTGCCAAGACGCGTCAAAGTCTTAATTTCTACTAAAAACAAACTTAGAAAAATGGCTGCAAAAGAAATGAATCCTATAACTAAGATGCAAATAAACAAAGACAAACATTATTAAAACAAAAATAAAATACCAAATCCAAATATATAATGACAAAATATGGAATGACAAACTTGCCCAAATTGATAATCCATCTACCGATATCTGGCGGATTGTTAAATCTCTGACCTATAAGCCGCCAGTGATTCCTCCTTTAAAGTATGAAAGTGGCCAGTTGACTGCATCCCCAGCTGAACAGTGCGAGTTACTTGCTGACACTTTTCATAATAATATGAGTCTGACTATGAACTGGCCTAGTGATAATATTACGGAGGCTGCCGTCAACGAGTCAACAAGAACTTGATAACGTTAAAGATTTTACTCTACCAAATCTCGTACGTCCAAGAGAGGTAATCAAATCAATTAGGAAGCTCAAAAGTCATAAGTCTCCGGGAGTCGATGGTATACACAACTGCTTACTAAAAAATCTTTCACGTAAATGCTTAGTATTTATAACAAAAGTCTTAAATGGTTGTCTGGCAATTGGCTACTTTCCTTCTGCTTGGAAAAGAGCCAAAATAACATTTAAGAAACCAGGTAAAGATGAAGCTACACCAACTAGCTATCGACCTATAAGTCTACTCCCATCTCTGGGAAAATTATTTGAAGGAATAATATCGGCGCACTTAGCTACAGCTAAACCACCTACTACTGCCTGAGCAGTTCGGTTTCAGAAAGGGTCATTCTACAGCGCAGCAACTAGCCAGGGTCGCGGAGCACGTCACGCACAACCTTAACATGGGTAAATCTACGGGTATGATGTTGCTTGATGTAGGAAAAGCTTTTGATGCTGTTTGGCATGCTGGCCTTATACACAGGCTCTTAATGTGTGATGTACCTATTGGACTTGTTAAGGCTATCCAGGCGTATTTGACTGACAGGTCATTCTGTGAACATATCGGCGATACTGTATCCCAACCTAGACCTATACCTGCAGGGGTGCCACAGGGCTCCTTGCTGGGTCCTCAGTTATTCATACTGTTCATAAATGACATGCCCAAGCAAGCTCATACTCATCTTGCTTGTTTTGCTGATGACACAGCCTCTTTTACGTCAAGTAAAGACACCGATTTAATAGTTGCACGGCTCCAGTTATCATTACAACTTCTGGTTTCATATTTCACTAAATGGAAATTAAAATTAAATGCCACAAAAACTGAAGCCATAATGTTCACAAGAAAGAGGTCATTACCAAAAAGCCACATACTAATAGGCGATACGGTTTTACCATGGAGTGTAAACATCAAGTACCTTGGGGTTATACTAGACAATAAAATGAGCTGGACAAAAAATGTCGATTACCTCCGCGTTAAAGGAATAAAAGCCCTAAACTGCCTACATCCAATTTTAAACGGCGGTCTAAAGTCAGTTCAAATACCAAACTAAAAATCTACACAACCCTTGTCAGACCATGCATTACCTACGCGGCTCCGGTCTGGAGTAGTACGTGTGAAAGCAATTACAGCAAACTACAAGTAGTCCAAAACAAGGCTATAAAAACTGCTTTTAATACATCATTTCGGACTAATCTTAAAAACTTACATAGTCAATTAAATTGCCCAACATTAAAACAGTTCATTACAAAACTCACTTATAAGTTTTATCTTACAACTAACCCTAAACATCAAAATCCACTTATTTCTAATATTGGCCAAACACGATTTAAAAGTTTAAAATACATCGACACATATCATCGATACCGTCTCCCACATCACTTACCTTTTCCCTATATCTGGCAGATTCTTGATAACACACTTGGCATAATCTTCTTTAAAAGAATATTCTTAAGGCATAAAAATCATTTAATATAATTATTGTTTGGCCGAATGTTTGTGTGTCCGAATTTACAATGGCTTAGTTTTAAGACGGCAGAATTTTGTTTGGCTTAATTTCACTTGGCATATTATGAAGATGGCAGAAATTCATTTGGAATAATTTTAAAATAGCATTAGAAAGTCAATATGTTGAGTTAAAAAAGTTAGTGACAGAAACGAATCGCTGCAAACCGACTCCACGCAGTCTTGTCTGCCCTACCCCTAGAGTGTAATTTAAGCCCGCGTAGGCGCAGAGGCGAGGCGGCCTGCGAGCTGAGGAGTAGGTGGTTTAATAACGGTCGCCGCCGCGGCTGAGGCTGGCCGGTGAAGCCGGCCAGCAAGCCGAAGCTGTGGTGGTGAGCGTTAAAACCATCTGCGACGATAAGCCCGGAGCCCCGCAGCGCCGGAGTCGTGACAGAAACCATGCCTGTTGCATGCTCACTTGCATTCTTGCTTGCATATTGCATGCTTGCTGCATGCTCACTTGCATACTTGCATGCTTGCTGCATGCATGGTGTATGCTTGTTTGCATGCTTCATTCATCGAATTAAAACACAAAAAAAATACTATCTTTTACTATGGAACTAAATATAAAATAACTCTAACTATGAAATTTCTGTAATGTGATAGATGAGTATTACAATTAATATGGATATGAAATGTGTATGGATGCCAAAAGATGATTCTGACTGTGAACTTTCTGCGATATGATGGTTCTGCCTTTTAATGACTATCAATATGAAATTTATGACTAAAGATGATTCTGACTTACACAAGAAGTCGAACATAGAACCTCCTCCTTTTTTGTAAGTCGGTTAAAAAGGTAAGTTTGAATGTATGATAAATGAGTGTATGCCAAACGATTTTCTGCGAAATGATGTTTATGCTATCCGTTGTTATGCATAATAATATTATGACATAAAAAGTTAAGTAAAGTATGACATAAAAGGTAGACCCCACTTACTGCTGTATGAGTAACAAAGACGAAACTACTCGATGACTGGACTTTTTCTTAAGTTCGACACAAATGCAGGTAGATTTACAAAAAATCACCCTCAGTACAAGAAGTTCATTTGCATTTTTTTATTATTCGTACTTAGTTTCTTAAGTAAAATTAATTGTAAAGTATTAGTGTACAATGTCTTATAAATAGTTTGTGTTAAAAAGTGCGTTTGTGTCTTACCATCGCGCTGTAAGTACATAAAAAACTGCCTAACGTAAGTAATATGAAATCCATGTCTCATAACAAGTAGTTTTGCTTATAACTTTTAGTATATGTAAATGTTTTATATAGGCGCTATAGTCTGCAAAAAACAGTAACTGTCATTAATTTCCCATATGTGAAAATAAAGAAATTTCAAATCAATGCCACCTAGAGGCCAGTTGCTGAACTAAAGAGACCAGCGTGATATTTCAAAAAGTGATTAAAAGTTCTGCTATTCATCGATAGATGGCTCGCTGTGCCGGTCGGAGTGGGGGGTGTTAGGTTTTTTTTTCGTTACGGAATTTCTGGATTCGGTCTCCACGCTCAAGGCCCGCGATAGAAGCTATGCAATAGCTTAAAAATAATACCATTAATCTACTATTTCCGACCTTTGCTAAAATTTTAGATACCTCATCATATACATAATATTTTAACAGAATGCTTGGTCCCTCCATCATGATATCAAGATAGAGGGACCAAGCTGATAGATTACTCCCTGGAATGTTCTACCTACTTGTGTTATAATACCTTAATTCTACCTTAATATTAATGGTTTTGGCTGCCCAAACATGTATCGTTTTAAAGATATCGATTATATAAGTTGGTCCCTCCAGATTGACGTTCTAATTGTTTAGTGCAACAGGTAAATGGGCGGTTTATTTTCGATATTAGAAGGATAAATATTTAATACCTTCTAATCATGCAAAATTTCTTACATTATAGTTTACCTACTTTAACAAGCCAAAAAAAATTGCAAAGGCCTTGAGGCAATTGAAGGTCCAGTTTGATTTTGAGTTCACTAATACGAGACAGGCCGTGCAGTCGGAGGATATATACTCGCGAACTGCCTGATCCTCCGACTGCACAGCATGACTTTTTCTTGTTTACAGCTTTTTAGTTCACTTCTTAAGCAGTCGTGTTTTTTTATTTTTAAATTAGCTTTTTTTATTTTTCGTTAGATCCTTCTCCTAACAATAACAAACATAACAAAAAAAGAATAAGTGAAATCGGTCCAGCCGTTCACGCGTGATGCCCAAGGGAAATAGGGATTAATTTATATATATATAGATGTAAATAACAAATCAAGATGAATTTTCAGCTTTACCGCCAATTTTATATTTATCACCTGTGCCGAAAGGCAAAAAGCATTTATGGCTATACAACCAAATGAACGCAATTTGTAATAAGCAAAGAGACTTACTTTGGTATGCCAAGAATGATTTAAGAGATCCAATCAAAAAGTATTTAATAACCCCAGCACGCCGTATCATACAACATTGCTGGTGCGTTGTAATGTTCCAAATTCAAAAAACGCTCCCGCAATGGATTTGATTTTCTTTGTCGTTGCCAAATATTTGCCGATATCAGCAATGAATTAGACTATAAAATGTCTGCAATTTTTTTTATATGTATATCTTTAAAAACTAATTATAATTACTTTTTTAACGAAAATACCGATGATTCTGAGCCGGATAGTATAGAAGAAATTGTTGAATATGTTGAAAGTTTTGAAACTAATAGCGATATTAATCACGTAAAAGATACAGTAAGTCAGGAAAAAAAAAAAAATTTTACTTAGATATACATTCTTGGAAAAAAATACAACCAATTCATAAGTATGTAAAGAGAAATGACCCAGACACAAGAACAAAATACCGGAAAAAGTGGACGTTACCAAGGGGCTGAATTATTAAGAAAAGAATTGTGGGAGAAAACGCAAAAAACCCTGCACTTGGCGATTTAACTCAACGGAACGACGGACGAATCTGTGTCTTGTTATGGTTTTTGTAAAGAATGTGGAGCTATTATAGAAGTTTTTATAAGTTGGCCAACTGTAAAAGTAATTAATTGTATTTGCACAGTTAAAGACCAAAAAATTGACTTCGTACACAAAAAATCAAGAAAATTAAAGTTATCTCCACTAAAACGTAAAGAGCTTGCTGATATCTTGAATAATTCTTCTGCGATATCTGTAAGGAACTCTTTATTAGATTCTTCAATGGAAACTAATGATAGTAAGCCAACTCATATACCTAAATTAGGGACGCTGCGCCAGATAAAATATGAAGAGAAGGCATCGCATTTCTTTGACAAAAACCCTGTGATGACTCTTTGGTTAATGGCACAAAGTGCATCCTATAATAATCTTTTGAGGTCTATTTGTTTGCATCCCCATTTCATCGTGTATTATTGGTTATTATCAGGAACAGCACTACTAAGAATATCAAAATAATCATAGGACTGTAGTGACCCTTGGTGCAACCGGAAGTATTTTTAGAGATCTTGGGCCTTCTCCAGATAGTAAGATAAACAAACATCTGTTCCTGTACGTATGTGTTATGCAGACATTTCCCGGCCAGAGCAGCGTACCTCTATTTCACATGATATCAGAAAGTCAGACCATGGATACTATTGTCAAATGGCTTGAAACCTGGTCCCAAAATAATCTACCTCCAAATGAAGTTATCTGCGATGATACATTGCACTTATAGGAGCGTCAGTTAAAGCCTTTACTGGTTGTGAATCAACCAAGGAATACCTTGATAAATCTTTTGAATTTTTAAATAACGGAAAATCTGATACAAATCTGAAAACCTATATGAGGATTGATACAAGCCATTTCGTAAAAATATTGTATAATTTGTCATGCTTTAAAAACTTTGATCAAAGAGTGATTTTTTTTTACTTTAAATGCTTCCAAGAAATGAAAGTCAGTGAAAATTACGAAGTAGTTCAACAGATAGCTAAAGATATGGTCACATTGTGCTTAGCAAAATTTTCTGCTTGTGGAAAAGATGGGAAATCAACAAGGAGCGAAGAAGCTAAGCAAAGACTCGGGGGAGGCTGGATTGACCCAACGCGAATGTATACGTACATCCGTGGTGGGGTGACCCGGACTGCCAGGCACTTCTTCTCATGCATCCGAGCGGGTGGGCAGGTTGCGGATAGCCCGACTCCGGCTGCGGGACCGGCCGCTGGTGGCTGAATTGCTGCTGCCGGTGGGATCCCGTGGTCGAGGCATCTCCCAAGGAGAATCCGGACAAGAGAAGTTCCCGAAAGCCAAATCCCAGGCCTAGGATATCCTATACACCACCATCCTATGTGCCCATCTCCTAAACAAACCATCCCTCCCTATCCATACACATCCCGTCGATCCTTAAATCCCTAGGTCAAATCCCAGGCCTAGGGTGACCCCATGTAACCCACACCCCTATCCATCAAATTCCTTCCCTCCTATCCCCTTAATCCCCCCTATCCCCGAGGAAGGGTAACCTCGGTTCCAAAAAAGCCCACCCCCCTACAACATGAACATGCAGAACGATAAGATAGATACCCAGGTGGGTCCCGGCCAAGCCGGGGAATCCCACACCACTTCGGTGGTTAGCTCCCGACGTAATATGGGGGGAGCATCTACCTGCATCGTTGATGACTTAATGCCGCGCTTCTCGCGGCCGGCTGCTGATTTAGCGCCCACAACACAGGCTGCGTCCAACGCGCCTACGAACACGACCCCGACGACAACACCCGCTACACGGTGCATGCCGCCCACGAACCCCTGGCAACAGAGCGTCGTGCGGAGCAGCACTAACTACCCGGATAATGACCCAGACCAGCATAAAGACACAGGGAAAGATGCTGGAACTGGCAGTCCCACTACTCTCCTGGCTATAGCTGATGGAGTACGCCCGCTGACTAAGCGCGGAAAAGTCCTTGCCCGTGAGAGTAAAGTAGGCGATCGAAAGCGCAATACCCGCGACGGCTTTAGCCAGAGCGAAGCGCGATCGGACGCTGAAGGGGCGGTGCGCGACCAGCCGCAAGTACGCGTAGGGGAAATCCAGCGCGAAAAGCGGGCGGACGCGGGGTCACGTGACCAGTCGCAAGTACGCGCAGGGGCAACCCAGCGCGAAAAGCGACCGGACGCGGGGCCACGCGACCAGCCGCAAGTACGCGTAGGGACAACCCAAAGCGAAAAGCGGCCGGTCGCGGACCAAAGTGAGCGGAGGCAGGTGCGCGAAGGGGCAACCCAGAGCGAAATGCCTTCGCACGCGACAGAACCTGCCAGGGCCGCAAACCGACCCCAAGACACTGACAGTACACACGACGGACAAAAACCCAGACACATCAGGAGCAAGCGTGGTGGAGCTGCACGCAAAGCAAAAAAGACCGTGTCAAGCTCCCCTAACCTGCAGCCTGGCACAAGTGGGACAGCACCTCAAAAGAGGGAGCGCCCCGACGACAAAGCCTCGCCGAGTACACTCCAGGGGGACGCCAAGCGAGTGAGAATTCACTCTGCTCAGGGGGGGCAGAGAAGCTACGCGCGGGCCACTAAGGATATTCCTGCACGGCTGGCAGTAGCAATCTTGTTAGAAATATATAGTGTAGGTAAACCAACCAATTTACAAAGTTGAGTCAAGAAGACTCTTTATATTAATCTATTACTTTTGGTTGGGTTACCCTTTTTAAACTCTATTGTTTTTGTACTGTTCGATGACGTCTGTCCTAGAATAACGATCTCTTGTGAAGCATGTCTTTTTACTACTTATTAAAGTACTATTCTAATTCATAACCTTTTTATTTACTTATCAATAGGTTATGGGCCCAGTGACCAAGTCAGCCCAGTAATGTAAGAAAGTTCAAAAATAAAGTGAAAAGACAAAAGAATACTGTGAGTGAAAAAAAACCGGTTGACAGGTGAAAATTGCAACCGGGAAGGTGTAAAAGACAAGGAATTGTTGATCACGAGCAGGAAGGAAGGCAAGAGTAGCGATGGACGGTAACCTCAGCATCACTAAGTTGGAGGGATCCACAAACTGGAATGTTTGGAAATTTCAAGTGAGGGTCGTATTAAGAGGCCATGATTTATTGGATGTGGTCGAAGGAAAAATGGTAAAAACGAAAGAAAATGATAAAACTTGGGAAACGAAAGATGCTAAAGCACAAACGTTGATAGTCACACGTATTAGTGACGAAGTTATGATACACATATTATCATGCAGCACGTCTGCTGAAATGTGGAAAAAGTTGATTGCTGTGTATGAACAGAAGAGTGAAACAAACATACATATCATCCAGCAACGTTTCTTCCAGTTTAAATACGAAGAAGGAATTCAAATGTCGATATTCCTAGCAAAAATAAAAGAAATGCAAAACCAATTACAGCAATTGGGAGAAGAAATATCTGAAAGATTTGTTATAACGAAGGTACTGATGTCATTGCCTGATCGCTATAAACACTTCGTATCAGCTTGGGAGTCGGCCCCTGACGACAAACAAACATATGACAACTTGGTTGCAAGGTTGTTAGTCGAAGAAGAGCGGATGAAGGAACGAGGTGACGAGACACCGGGAGCATCAGCGTTTGTTGTGAAGAAAACAGTGAATAAAAAAAATGTTAAGTGCTATAACTGTAACAAACTTGGACATTATCAATCGGAGTGCAGAAACAAAGTTAAAGACAGTGATAAGGCGAATAAGTTTGGTAAAAAGTGTTTTTACTGTAATAAATCCGGCCATCTCAAAAGTGAGTGTAGATATCGTATAAATAAAGATAGTAATGCATTTTTGATGTTAGAAGCAGCCGATAATTCGGACAAACAGTATATGCATTCAAAATGGGTGGTAGATACTGGTGCCAGCGAGCACATGTGTCGTGATAAACAATTATTTATTTCATATTCGTCTCTTGATAAGAAATCAGTGATTGTAGGCAACGGAACGGCCATTAGTGCATTGGGTTTCGGACAGGTGGCAGCACAAGTATTTGATGGCCATGTTTGGATTGACACGACGTTAGAAAAGGTTTTGTTTGTACCAGAACTCAAAACTAATTTATTGTCTGTGAACCGCGTGACAGAAAAAGGTTATGTCATGAAGACCAATCAAAACAAATGCATTTTTTACAAAAACGAAAGGCTTTGTGCGGTCGCAAATCGAAGTGGAAACATTTATATAATGGAGTTGCGTCTAAAATGTAGTGCGGCAAATACAGCTCAAGTAAAATTGAACCTTAGCGAGTGGCACGAAAAACTCGCACACCAAAATATTCAACATGTAAAAAAGGTGCTTACATACAATAATATTGAGGCAAATGATGACTTTGGTGGTCAATGTAAGGGATGTTTAGAGGGCAAAGCACACCGTTTGCCTTTTAAAACGAGTCAATCGGCGACTTCAAAGACGTGTGAATTAATACATGCCGATGTATGTGGACCAATGGAAGAGACTTCCATTGGAGGATCGAGGTACTTTTTGTTATTAAAGGATGATTTTTCAAACTATAGAAGTGTCTATTTTTTGAAAGGGAAGCACGAAGTAAAGACCTACGTTGAAAGGTATATAAATTTGAGCGAAAATATAACTGGTAATAAGATTATGTACTTCCGAAGTGACAATGGTTCAGAGTTTGTTAACAAGGATATGAAGAGTCTGTTATCCCACCATGGAATTTTACATCAGACTACGGTTACATACACCCCAGAACAGAATGGGAAAGCTGAACGTGAAAATCGGACACTAGTTGAAGCAGCTAGATCCCTATTGTATGCCAAAAGACTTCCAAAGAAATTATGGGCGGAAGCTACAAATACTGCATGCTATGTACTGAATAGAACAGGTTTAAGTTCTGATAAAGTGAAAACTCCATATGAAGCTTGGATGGGCAAACGTTTTGATATACAAGACTTGAAGATTTTTGGTACACCTGTGTTTGTTCATACTCCACAGGAGAAAAGGGCAAAGTGGGATTCTAAAGGTGAACATGGTATAATGGTTGGATATGGAGAAGAAACCAAAGGATATAGAATATATTTTGATAAGAATAACATTGTTCAAATAAAGAGAGATGTGCAATTTTTGGAAGAGAAAACATATAAAGATTTAAAAATAAAACAGGAAAGTTGCACTACTGATTGCCAGCCGCAGCTTACTAGTAAAGAAATGGATAATGTAAGTACTAGTGAAAATAATAACGTTAATCCATTGCTTGTTATAGATTCAACTGATTTGAATAACTCTGATACAACTACTTCTGATTGTGGCGACGATCCCAATGATGTCACATGGAATCCTGACATGGCTGTGGATCAATCATCAAGTGATTATGATGACACTGAAGAAAATGTTAACATTGTGATTGCCATGACAGCAATGAATGATCATGAACCAGAGACCATAGCGGAAGCGTTGTCAGAAGCTGATAAAGACCAATGGAGAGAAGCCATTGAAGAAGAGTATAAGTCATTTGAAAAGAATAAAGCTTGGACTTTAACACTACTGCCTGCAGGAAAGAAAGCTGTGAAATGTAAGTGGATTTTTAAGAAGAAACTTGGACTAGATGGTCAGTTACTTCGTTACAAAGCACGTCTTGTGGCCAGAGGATTTACCCAGGAGTATGGCATTGACTACAAAGAAACCTACTCACCTGTGGTACGATACTCCACTATACGTACATTAATCGCCCTGGCAGTCAATTTAGACTTGAACATTGACCATATGGATGTTAAGACGGCTTTCTTAAATGGAGAACTACAGGAGACTGTGTACATGGAACAGCCTGATGGCTATAAAATAGATGGTAAAGAAGACCATGTTTTTAAATTGAATAAAGCAATATATGGACTTAAACAGGCATCCAAGGCCTGGTATGATAAGATTGATAATGCTTTGAAAGACCTCCAGTTCAGAAAAACACTCAGTGAGCCTTGTGTTTACATAAAATCAGAAAACAGCGGCAACATCACTATATTAGCCCTGTATGTCGATGATATTCTTATTTTCAGCAAGGATATATCAGAGAAGAAGAAGCTGAAGGAGGAACTAATGAAGAGATTTGAAATGAAAGACTTAGGCCGAGCCACACATGTATTAGGAATGAGATTAAGACAAGAACAAAATAAAATTTCTCTTGATCAGAAAAATTACATACAAAAGGTATTGGAGAAATTTAATATGGTTGATTGTAAGCCTGTAAATACACCCTTGGAATGTGGCATGAAACTTGAAAGAGGAGATCAAACTGATGCTGACTCCAAATATAGAAGTCTTGTTGGATGTATTATGTACATAGCCGTATGTACTAGGCCTGACATTGCACATGCAGCAAGCTTATTGAGCCAATTTAATAATTGTCACTCAAATATTCATTGGAAAGCGGCAAAGAGAGTCTTGCGATATCTAAAGGGAACCATGGATTATAATATAGTATATCAAAAGTCTTCATTAGAAGTGACAGGATATGTAGATGCGGATTGGGCATCTAATCAGCTGGATCGACGTTCTTATACTGGTTATGTATTTACAATCGGTAACTCAGCAGTTTCATGGGAGAGCCGAAAACAAAGAACAGTGGCTCTATCAAGTACAGAGGCGGAATACATGGCACTGTGTGAAGGAGCAAAGGAAGCTAAATTTATTAGAAGCTTTCTTTATGAATGTTTAGGGAAATACCTATCTGTAACCTTGTATAATGATAGTCAGTCAGCGCAGAAAATTTGTAATAGTCAAATTAATCATAGTCGTAGTAAACACATAGATATAAGACATCATTATGTAAGACAGATTGTGAATGACAAAATTGTTACATTAGAATATTTGCCCACTGAACAAATGGCTGCAGATGTCTTGACTAAATGTTTGAGTAAAGATAAGCATTGTAATTGTGTTTCTCATCTTGGTTTGCAAATTGTTTAGTTTAAGGGCAGGTGTTAGAAATATATAGTGTAGGTAAACCAACCAATTTACAAAGTTGAGTCAAGAAGACTCTTTATATTAATCTATTACTTTTGGTTGGGTTACCCTTTTTAAACTCTATTGTTTTTGTACTGTTCGATGACGTCTGTCCTAGAATAACGATCTCTAATTAAGTACTATTCTAATTCATAACCTTTTTATTTACTTATCAATAAATCTGCCTTCCCCACCCCGGTAGAGGACTGAACAGGCAAGAGGCCGAACACATAAAGACCGCACTGGAGGACAGACTTCTGGACACGGACTCGACGACACCACTCCCGGCCTTTCGCGGATACCCACGGGTAGCGGAGGGCACGGTGCAGTTGTGGTGTGAGGACGAGAATGCACTGACCTGGCTGACACAGAATGTTCCGCACATTAAATTACCCGACAACGACCTCACACTGACGGTACTGAAGCAGACCGACGTGCCCACCCGTGTCCGAGCCTCGCTCTTCGTCCCTCGCTACAGAGGTGACGTGGGCAGGCTCCACGGTATTCTGATGCGTCAGAATACCTGGTATGACATTAGCAGGTGGTCACTGTACAGGGCGACAACCATCGGTGGCGACCGCTACGGTACATACCTGACCCTGGGGCTGCCACCGGAGGAAGCCGAAAAGGTCCTGGGGCGGGAGCGGCGGATATCGTACCTCTTGGGGTCGATATACGTACGCTTCTGGCCCAAGACCCGACCCGCCGACACACAGACAGACAGCACGGATGGTAAACCATCAGACCAGACGACGACACCGACGACGACTCTGACGAGCGACACGGACATTGCCCAGCTCGAGGAGGAGATGGCCCGAGCGGCAATGGCCGAAGACGCCGACACCTTACCGCCCGCATCACCTGGCTGGAACGAGCAACTCCTTGCCTCGTCGCCGGGAGACCAACACGACGACAACTACAGAGAGGTGGAGGTGGAGGGACTATCCGATGGATCCATCCCTGAATAACTCCACCACACCTCCATCCCCACCCATCAACATCATCCAAACCAACCTCCAGCATATCCAAACTGCCACGGCTAGCTTACGCAGAGCACTGGAGGTAAAGCCCAGAACCATCGCACTGATCCAAGAGCCGTGGATCAGGAAAAATAGTATATGTGGCCTCAGTAACATTGGAGGTAAGATAATTCTCGACACACGCGGCTCAGACAAGCCTAGAACTTGCGTGTACATACCCAATGAAATTCCCTTTACGACACTGACTCAATTCTGTTCCAGAGACCTGACAACTGTCAGGCTCCATACTGTAGGTAGCGATCCAGATGTTGTACTAGCCTCGGCATACATGCCAGGCGAGGACACAGATTGCCCGCCAAAGGAGCTGGCCGACCTAGTGCAGCACTGTGAGCGCGCCGGTCTGGACCTGATCATCGGCACCGACTCTAACGCCCACCACCCGCTCTTGGGCAGCGACACACCGAACTCCAGAGGAGAGGTATTATCCACCTTTTTATTCTCTACTAATCTTAACATTGTTAACCGCGGCACAGAACCCACTTGGGTTACGGTCCGGGGACAAACGATCATAGATTTAACACTCGCCACAGAAAACGCGACAAACCTTATCACAAATTGGCACGTTTCGGACGAGCCTTCTTGTTCAGACCATAGAAGGATCCGCTTCACACTAACCACAAACACTAAAAAACCCGCACCAAGGCGAAACCCGAGGCGTACCAACGTTCCCGGGTTCAAAAGCCTTCTGGCCTCACTATTAGCTGAACATCTAGCACGGGTAACCATAAGGGACCGAGCACAATTAGAACACACCGTAACAAAATTATCCGAATACTTAACAGAAGCTTACCATGCATGCTGTAAATCAAGAGCGCCACAAAGCAGGAACGAGAGGAACTCCTGGTGGAACGCTGAACTTGGTAAACTCAGAGACACGCTGCGTAAGCAATTTAACAGAGCAAAAAACACAAGACTTCCGGCAGACTGGGAGATATACAAAGAGACCCAATATGCATACAAAAAACAGACTAGAACCGCCAGGAGGATGGCATGGCGGAAATTCTGTGAATCCATTGAAACAAATAACGAAGCAGCAAGGGTACGAAAGATCCTATCAACTGACCAGGACCGTACCCTCGGCGCGCTGAAAAAACCCGACAACACATATACTCAAACCGACTATGAAACCAGCAAGGTCCTCCTCGAAACTCACTTCCCTGACTGCCGAGTCCTGGAGGACAGGACGTGGGAGGCCGAACCCGAATGGACCCCAACGGAACAAGACTGGTTAAGTGCCCACAACATAGTAACAGTAGACCGAATAAAATGGGCTATCAACACCTTTCAACCATACAAGTCGGCGGGGCTGGATGGTATCTTCCCAGCTCTGCTACAGTGGGGGATAGACTATCTGACGCCGTGGCTGTTAGAGATCTATCGGGCCTGCATAGCACATAGACACATACCCCTTGCATGGCGCGAGGTGAAAGTCATCTTCATACCCAAACCAGGGAAAACTGATTACACGCAACCTAAGGCATATAGACCTACAAGCCTTACATCCTTTTTATTGAAAACCCTTGAAAGACTCTGTGACAGGCACATCCGTGATGGGCCTCTCCGGGAGAAACCACTGCACAAACAACAGCATGCGTACTCCACAGGCAAGTCAACTGAATCCGCGTTGCACAATGTGGTTTCTAAAATTGAATGCGCAGTGGATCACAAATGCTCAGCACTGGCTGCCTTCATTGACATCGAGGGCGCCTTCGATAAGACCATGTTCAACAGCATAAACACGGCCCTCGACAGACACGGCATAGACCCAACCCTAGGGGGATGGATCACTAATATGCTCAAACTGAGAGCGGTTCAAGTCACGGTTAACGACACAACAAGGGCTGTCGTCGCAAAGGGCTGTCCGCAGGGGGGCGTCCTTTCGCCACTCCTGTGGAACCTGGTAGCTGACAGCCTCATCAAAACACTCAATGACAATGGTTATTTCACCGTAGGTTACGCGGATGACATAACCATAATAATAAACGGGACCCATGAAAACACTCTATGCAATCTCATGCGTCAAGCCCTGAAAATAGTAGAGGAATGGTGCAGCGAGCACCAACTCTCAGTGAACCCCACAAAAACTGAACTAATTCTCTTCACAAAAAAGAGGAAACCAATGACACTGCAACTGCCACGTTTCTTCGGAACAACCCTAAGCCTTTCAACCGAAACCAAGTACCTGGGCATCTATTTGGACAAACAATTGAATTGGGCTAAACACATAAACCATATCACCACAAAAGCCAGCATATCCCTGTGGCAGTGTAAGCGACTGCTAGGCAGGAACTGGGGAATTAGCCCCATGATCACTTACTGGCTATACACCACAGTCATCCGCCCAATCATCACATATGGCTCGTTGGTCTGGTGGCCCAGGACAGACCTCAGCACAGCCCAAAGAGATCTCGAAAAACTGCAGCGGTTTGCTTGCGTTGCAATCACTAGCAGTATGAGAACCACACCCACTGCCGCCTTACAGGCAATGCTGGGACTGCCACCACTACACCTTATTGTGCGGGAGGAGGCAGCCCTGGCCACTTTCAGACTCCATCTATCAGGTACCCTAAACAAAGACTCCAGAATTAAGCACACACGCATAAAGGAAGATGCGATCAAGCGTAAACCAATGTTAGCATCACCATGCGACAGAGCCCCCAAAACACATCACTTTCATAGGCACTATAACATAGTACTCACAGAAGAACGATGTGACTACTCAGGCCCGAAAGAGATGAGAGTATACACCGACGGATCGAAAACGGACTCCGGTACCGGAGTCGGAGTCTTCTCACACGATTTCAATATACATATATCCAGACCGCTAGGAGAGTTCAACACCGTCTATCAGGCGGAATGTGTGGGCATTATACAAGCGGTCCATGCCCTAGAAGATAGGAGTGTTACGGACACTCACATACGGATACTCTCCGACAGTGCATCAGTACTCCAATCCTTACGAAAAAAATACATTACATCAAGTTTAATACTAGAATGTCACAACGCACTGGAACAAATAACTGTATCTAGTCGTAACACGGTGACACTACAATGGATAAAGGGTCACAGCGGATCGCTGGGCAACGACGCGGCTGATGAGCTTGCGAGACGCGGATCCAGCTCAGCGGTCTATGGGCCTGAACCTGTTGTGCCCATCCCCTTCAACCAAATACGCAGGTGGCTACAGGAATTCACCCAAACACAGGCAGAGAACTGGTGGGCCTCGACTCCGGGCTGCAGACAATCCAAAGAAGCTATGCCATCCTTGGACAGTAGGCTTACCAGGCGTCTTTTACGCCTGGATAGGAATGGCCTGCGCCTGGTGACGGGGACCATCACGGGACACTGCTCACTTAACAAACACTTCCACACAATAGGCATAACGGACAGTCCTCTGTGCATGGCATGCATGGAGGCTGAAGAAACCGTTACGCACGTCCTCTTTGAATGCACAGTTGTTACCCAGATAAGAACACGAACCCTTGGGTCACCCAGATCTTACACTGATGTTTTGAGGAAACCAGGAGCTCTAGTCGACTTCTGGAGGGAGGTGGGCTGGTTGGAATGACCACCCAACGGCCGCCATGGCCCACGTACAAAGGTCCATTTGAGGGACTAAGTGCGGAAACCAAACCCCCCTAACATAGAACATAGCTAAGCAAAGATTAAAAATAAAAATTACTTCTCAAGAGGTGTTATCAGGTGGGTGGTTGCACCGACAGCGTTTTTAGAGGTTCTTCGCGTGAAATCACTATATAAAATGTTTATTTATGACCATTCTATATTTTTTCTTGTACTTAATAAGAAAACTAGGTCATATGAAGGCACTAGTCTATATATATTTCTCTTAAATATAAATTAAATAAAAAAAGAAATATGTTTGTTTCTCAATAACGGTGGTATGTCCGTGATTAACTTTGAAGCGCATTTACCTCTTTAAATAAGTTGCGATGGCAAGTTTAGTACTTAAATTAAACATTATTATGTTGGTCAATACATAAAGCCACAGAACAGAAAAAACGCCTTCTACAATAGAAGTCACAAGTAGGCGGGACCCGCGTACCCCGAGTTTTGCTTAGTTCCGCATACGTCTGCTGCCCCGCCCACACTACGCACATCATTCTTGTTACAACTGTCACAGTAACAAAAACTTGGAAAAATACAAAAAATGCCCTATTGTGCTGTTTTAGAATGTAAACACGATACTAGAACCAAAAATGTATCAAATGGAGGTATATCTTACCATCGGTAAGTCTTAATTGATTTAATTTCTATAAAAATGTAAAAGCAATATTTTATTAAACAGGACAAGTTAAAGTTGATTTTGTGACGTTAAATTTAAGGTCTACTTTCTTTTAATGTTAAACATATTGTTCTCGAAGATTCCAACTATGCACATGTCACAGTCAGCTACTCAATTAGAGATTACCAATATCGATGATGAGTTATCGATATTTAAAACTTACTATATTCTCTGTATAAATAACGGGCAAAATTTAAACCTGTGTGAGGCTTTTTTTTGGTGATTCAGTATTAGTAACCAAACACATTTCCATGACCAAACTTTTTTTTTTCGAATTAAACTTTAACCAAGTTTAAAATAAATATAACATGGATATCTATAAAACATCTATATATCATTTCTATCTGTTTAATCTATTCGTAACATTCTAATCGAGAAAAGGTTAATCAAACAAGTGTAATTCACAAAGTCTCAAACCTATAAAAAAATGGTTTCGTATTATTTTGTGACTTCAGATTTCCTAAGGATCCAGACAGAAAAGAAATATGGATTGAAGCGACTGGAAGGCAAAGTTGGTTTCCCGCAAAAACTAGTACCATTTGCTCAGATCACTTCGTAGAACTAGATTTTTTAATTAAAAGCGGAAAAATTACCTAGCCGACACAGCAGTGCCAAAACTAATAATTATTCATTTTAAAGTAGGTGTAGGTATAATTGTTATTCTTTCCCTGTTGTCCTAAGGCCAATTGACTGTATCAAATCTATACAATTTGGTCATTTTTACGGTTTCATAACATAATGTTGTTGTATCGCGCTTCTGAGATTCTGACTCCATATCGTAGATCCGCAGCGAAATTCAAATATTCTTATGTATTTTGCAATTTGCTGGTCAGTGTCGGGATTACTTCTCTTTTTCATGAAATCATGACATTTGAGAACAAAATCTTATTAATGTTTATGTTTTTATTGTTAATGTTTATGTATATTTTTTTCGTCTAGTCAGATGCGTCGCAAAATGCCGCTAAAAGTGATGCATCAATTTATGTGGGCGCAGGATCAAGTTTGGAAGAATCCTTGCTACCTATGCAACATAAAAGAAAGCATGATGATATAACTAAATCGCCACCTTAAAAAAAACAATCATAAGATATTACTTCACCAGCTTCTAGTCCTCGAAAAAGAAGACTACAAGGAGTGTTACGGTGGAAGGAAAGTAAAATTAAGAGACAGAACTTGATAATCGGCAGATTAAAAGCTAAAAATCGCAGACTAATAAAAAAGTAAACAAAATTGAAGACATTTTAAAGATATTAGAAGAAAAATTCTCTATAGTTAATGAAAATATCAGCAATCTAAAAAACACTAATGCAAAGGTGATCATTAATTTATTTTAGATTGTGTCTCTTTCACTTTCGTTTAGTCTCTGGAACGCCGTATAGGAACAAACATACATACATAAATACATACATAGACTGATAAACACATTACCCTCCTTCGGCAGTCAGGTAAAAACACCACAGGGCGTATCTTTGTATCAATAGAATAATTTTCAAAATTAGATCAGTAGTTTAACATAAAAAATCTTTATCATACTTTCTATAAATCGTAAGTATTAGAATAAATTTATGTAAACACTTGATTTCAAACATAATAATATTTATCGACTCTAGTTGTTGACTGTATTTTGTTTGAAAATAAAACGGAATGTCGATAAATAATTCAACAACAGAGGTACATCCCTACAGGAGGACGAATAGTAATGACCTCATTTCGCAAATATAAATCTTATCATTAACGAAATACAGTTTTAAATTAAATGCATTTATTATAGTGACATCTAGCGGCGAGTAGCGTAACTTGCTCATTAAACTATTCCATGTGCGCTTTAAACGGAAAAAGTTAAAATACTCAAAAAGAGTAGACAATAAACCAACTCTATGGTCATAAAACTGTGGTTTATTTTCAAAACTAGTGACGACTGACATATTTCCTACTTTCAACTAAAATTAAACTACCAATCACACCGAAGATTTCTTAGTGTTACGAAATACAATTAACCTGTATATGTGAGAGTTTGGGTACGCTGGTTCCAATACTAATGAAGCGCTATGCGACTTCTACTGTCTTCTCTGTTCTGTGCATAAAGCAACCATATTTAATACTTCCGTTACTTCTGTTATCATGCAGACATCAAGACCATTGTGATAAGGAACGTCCGCGCCAAAAGTGCAATTTCGGTGCGTTTTATTAAAATCGATCTATAACGTAAACACGTCTATTTTAACGAACTATCTCCTTACGCACACGGAAGCCCAGTCGTGCTCTTGCGTTCTCGCAGTAGTGACGTGTCCGATCCTGCTGAGTTTTCGCGCCAATACGTAAGTACTTTTTGAATCTAAGAGGGAATACGAAATTATGCAATCTCGGTGGGTTACTGTACGAATGAATGTTGTTTTTTTACGTTACTTTTCGCGAATATGTTATAAGTTATTAGGTACCCTTGGCAATCTTTTAAGTGACGAAAGAATAAATAGTTATGTTTTTATTAAATTTTTTGTTCATATTTCTAATTTCGGTGGTGCAATATCGGTGGTTTCGGTGGTAAGTTCATTCTGTTTAAAAAATTGTTACCAACGGTTTGCCTTAAAAAAAACGAATTGTGCAGTAATATGGTGTGGAAAATCAACCAGCCCTTCAAGATCAAAAAAAGATGGGATAACATTCCACCGGTAGGCAAAGTAATAAATATTTACCTATCTAAAAAAGGTCAAGTTATAATGGTTAACAAATCAAAATTGCACACTTTACAGTAGCGCCCGTTGATGTCTTTTGAGAAAGTCCCTTTCACTCATACGGCATTATTATATTGCTATCTTTTTCTCACCGAAGTAAAAATGTTGAGACAAATACGTTTTTTGCATATCGAAAAGTATCGATGATCGATATTTAATTAGGTATATAGGAGAATAAAATAATCTTGTTAAAAATTATTATTTAAAAATAAACAATTTAGTTTATTTTTAGTTTGAACTAATAGTGCTCTACTCATAACAAGAGCTCAGTGTGACCCTGTTTACAGAGGATTACAATTAAATTAAATCATTTTTGGCCAAAATGAAAATCTTTTCTCGATCGATGTTTTTCTTCATTATTATTAAGTAATTATAAAATCGCCGCCTACGAAATTTTACATAAAATACCATTCTGTTTGAAAAATATCGATATTTTTATCGACATTTAATGCGTATGTCCCATCACTACGACAGATACCGTGATCTTGAACAGCCAATCACGGCGCACTTGTCACTCCCCGCGCAACCCGTGCCTTCCGCCAAATTTGGTGAACTCGGAATCAAACAAAACAGTAGGCAAGCGGTATCTATTGGGAGGTAATCTGTGAGTATAACCCTCAACACATGGATCACATTTAGCAGAAGTAACGTTAATTTACTAAATCTACTAAATGTGGTCATGATAGACAGATGTGATGTTGCAAATTCGGTGCAAGATTTGCAATTTCGGTGTAAAATTTTCAATTTTGGTGGCCGTCATATTTTCAAAACGACTACGGTTATTTATTTCCTACTAAAATAACTAGAATACTAATGTGTTCTAGAACAAAACAAGTTTATGTTTTTATCCGAAAACCTACGAATAAAAAAGGGTGGTATTTAATACTTTAACTGTAATTCCCCTTTTTTCAATCAAAATATTCGAAATTACTACCAAAAATACTGAATTGCACACTAAATTTGCTCATCAAATAAATGAATTATACTATACTGCTAGATCTTTAAAGCTTAACTGTTTTACTGAATAACTATCTGTTAACTAAAAGTAAATCTAATAATTCTTCGAGTGCAACAAAATATTTAAGTTTTAAGGGAGGGGGGGAAACGAAACCTAACCTATCCGTGTCGGGGTGCCCTAAGCTCCCGAGCTCGCTTCGCTCGCTCTTGGACTAATTCACATTTATTTTATATTTAATTGAATAATTTGTGTGCAAATCAGTATTTTTGTTTTACGGTGAGTAATATTGTTTTGCAGTAGGTTATTAGTGGAGATATTTTGTTTGCTTAAATTTCTAAATAGAGGTGCAGTTAAAAATTCCCCAATAAAAAATACCACCGAAATTAGCAAAAAATTGTGCCTGCATGAAATGACCCAGGTGATGTTAATGAATGTTCTGAAGTTGATTGCAAACCATCCACGGATTTTTCTGTTTTATATAATGATCGGAAAGAAGAAAAAAATAAAAAAGAAGGAATACGTACAAATGCTGTCGAAGAAAGAATGAAATGGCTCACAGAACACATTGATAAAGAGAGGCTAATTAATGATTTGATTGATGAAATCAATGATACAGATAATTTATATTTTTTTTCCTATTTTAATTGTTACCTTATTAAGGCTCATAAATCTACTGCCTATGTGGTCTAACGTTTCGAAAAACTATTATGGCAGTGATGTGGTAAATGCTACCTCTTCAAATGTTGAAAGTATTTTAAGAACGTAAAAACACTTTTATGTAACATGAAAACTAAATCTCATAGATTGAGGGTTGATGATTTTATAATACAAAATAATCAATACCTCTCAGGAGAAACTAAGTTGGCTCTTAGCAACTTACATTCGGACAACATTATTCTTCCTAATAAAACAATTAGGCCCAAATTAACAAAAAATTATAAGGCACAAAAAGACAATGAAATTGATATTTTTTTTGCGAAAAATCCATCTTTTGTTGAGAATTGGCGTGGCAAAGGCAGTGCTAAAAAACTATAGTTAAACACACTTTCAGAAAAATACCCATTTTGATTAATGGTTCATTAGTAAAAGCAGTAGATGGCTTATCATCTGTTAACACATGTGCCTTTGATGCCTTTTCCCAATCAATAGCTATAGGATTAGTAGATGGATTTCAGCTTAATGTAAATATCAATAATACCAGGCCCCTCAGAAAGTATTGCGAAAAAAAGTTTTTATATATGGGAGACTGGCCAGTTATAATGTTTTTCGAAAATATGATTATTTATAAGTAAAAATAAGTAAGTTCCAATTTCAAAATTTCCCTCCACATTTTTTGCGAGTTAATTCAAAGTATTGTGTCTCACTGAAATATGGATCTGCGCCGGGAACATTTTAGAGCTATGATTTTATACGATTTCAAGTGTCGCCTGAAACCGGATGAATCGTACGATAGACTTCAAATGGCATTCATGGATGAAGGCCCTTCCAAGGCAACCGTGTATCGTTGGTATAACGAATTCAAGCGCGGTCGACCAACTTTGGGGGATGACGAAAGAAGCGGTCGCCCTTTGACGGCTGTTACCGAAGAAAACGTGCTAGCAGTGAAAAATTTAATCCAAGACAATAGGCGAATTACATATCAGGAGATTCAACACATATTGAAGATTGGATCGGGAAGCGTTCATGAGATTCTACACAGCCATCTTCGCGTGAGGAGGATAGTATCACGCTGGGTGCCGCACAACCTCACCGATGCTCAGAAGCAGGCCCGGGTGGAATGGTGCCGTGATATGCTTAACAAATTTGAAGCAGGCTCGTCTCGGCGTGTTTACGACATCGTTACAGGTGATGAGTCCTGGATTTATCAATACGACCCAGAAACCAAGCGCCAGTCGACTGTTTGGGTGTTTCAAAATGAGCCAACGCCTACCAAAGTGAAGCGATCTAGAAGCGGGGGTAAGATTTTGATCGCTAGCTTTTTTAATTTGACTGGCCATTTGGTATCAATTCCCTTACGGGATCAAAGAAGCATTAATGCCGAATGGTATACTACCAAATGTTTGCCAGAAGTTTTCTCTGTTATAAGCAACAAGCGACCAAACACAGGGCTCCGCGGGCTACTGCTCCACCACGACAATGCACCTGCGCACACCGCACTCAAAACGAGGGACTTCCTGGACAGCACGCCAGTCAAACTCCTGGGTCACCCTCCTTACAGCCCTGATCTAGCACCGTGTGACTTCTTTTTATTCCCAAAAATAAAAAATCAGCTCAAAGGGATACAATTTTCGTCGCCGGAATATGCGCTGGCTGCGTTCGAGCAGGCTGTAAACGAGGTGTCTGCGGCGGACTGGAAAAAGTGTTTTGAAAACTGGTTTAGGCGCATGAATCTTTGTATAGAGGCTGGTGGAAAGTACTTTGAAAAGATTTAATAAAAATATATATACGTATAGAACAATTTTTTTTAGTTTCGCAAAACTTTCTGAGTGTCCCACGTACAGATGGTAATATTATTTTCATTGATTTTGTTAAAAAACTTGTAAGTACCGACACTAAACGTGATGATATTTATAAAATGCGTAATGACATACTCAAGAAACATTTCAGCATAACGCCTGTGGGGAACCATGAACAACTACAGTGCGAATGCAATATTGCTTATATAATATAAAATGTTGTCATCAATGGAATCAACATTCAAAGTCGTGGTCCTGCTGAACGAGCGAGCGAAACTTATCATCGTTGATTTCTCGATAAATAAAAAAGATTCAGTTCTGTTTTTTTACGAAATGGATCACATTTATGGGTAGTAATTATTTGTATACTTAGAATAGCTGTAGCATGTCCCCGTTTTCGGCGCTCATGGTGGTCCTGCTGAATGGAGCGTGACTACCGCAGGACCACCTTCAAAGTCGATTTTCTCGAAAACTACGAAGGTACCAATTTTGTTGTTCGGGTACTAATTGGTACCAATTGAGTAGTAATTATTTACCAAATATGGAAGCGGTTGCTGTCGGGGTCCTGCGGTGGTCACGGACATCCGATAAACCCCTTTCATTACTTTAGAATGTACGATTCTGAGTGTATCGCTCCACTCTCCGCCTGTACCTACGAATACGGTTTGCCCATGCAAACACTTTTTGTTTCAGGAAGTCGATGCGCTCTGTGACACGGGATATATAGTCTCGGGGGCTGAAATCACTCCCAGAAAACACTCGTCTCACAGAGCGCATCACTCTTGGGCGATTATCGCCCTTCCTGAAAAAAATTAGTTTGCCGATGAGTGCTCTGGCCCCATCAATACGACCTTCGATCCTGCACTGCCAAGCCGGTACGGCTGGTTACGGTCGTGTAGCTCAGTCATCTGCAAAATTGACGTGAGCTACACGACATGCCGCTACAGCCGCGCTTTCAGTACATGATCGAATGTGTATCAGTGAGGTCTACGCAGTCATCAAAATAGTTTGTCAACTGCGAATCCAGAACAGCCACCAGCGCCCTATTTTTGTTATGCATGGGCAAACGAGGTAATCGTGGCCTAAGTTCGGGTGGCATGTAACGATATTCCCGAATAGCACACTCCAAAGCACTCGCATTATTATTAGTATTATAGTTTAGCAAGTTTTCAGGCTATGTTCGTAACTCTAGTTCTCATGACGATATCCTCATTCTTGAAGTTAGACCTACGTATTATATGTTGCCAGGACCAGTCGTCGGTTTATATTCTGGTAGGCGGCCACGCCGTAACCCAGACCGCTCCGTAGTCGAGGGTTGGCTGGCTGCCGGGCACTTGGGGCCTTTTTTTAGTTGAGCTATCCTTGGTCCGCCTCCGCAGGTAGGTTGGTGATCGCAGTTTGTTGTTATAGTGCACAGAGAAAGCAGCTGCCTATTCTCTAGTAAGTCTCTTCGTCGCCTCTTACCACACCCACGGGCAGTTATGGGATGGCGTTATTTTTACGTCCGACACCATACGGTACAATGAATGGTCAAATGTGTGTGCGTAGTAATTTTACTTCCCAAATGAAAATTTCATAAAAATAGAAATACTAAGTGAAAAGCAGCACTTTCAGCCATGCGCTATACTTAATAATGATTTATCGTCAAACATTAGGATAGCTTAGTTTCACTTCAGAGCAGAGCGGCTCTGGTGACACTGGGCATTCGCTGAAAGAAGGTAGCTTATGCCAGTGGCGGTGTCGCCGGAATAGCTCTACTCGATAGCGAGCACATCTCTGGTGGCAGGCAGCAGGGAGCAGGGAGCAGGTAGCCTACATGTCGATGGCTGGGATGGGAGAGAGCTTAGTATACTCACACTGCAGGAAGTGTATGACCATGAGCGTGAGCGAGTAGGAGGACAGCGTCCGGTGCCGCGCGTCGTTGATGTCGTGCGCCTGCGCCCACAGCTTCGTTAGCGCCACCAGCGGACGGACCCGCCAATCCACTGCAAACAGTGCACGCAGTTAATTTAGAAATGTGTAAATATCTTCACAAAACTTTAAAAGTAACCGGCTGTAAAAATTATAGCAGAAACATACGCTTTCATAAAAGGATCAGAGTGCCAAATCGTCATGAAGTGCTCAACCGGCGATGAACTTTGCGGAGCGTCGAATAACTCAACACTGTCGCTAGCTCACCGCACACAATGAGCTCCTTACGACTCGTCATCAAGTCTCATCATGTCCAAGTATACCGCCCATCTTAATATAACTTATTATCCTCATCACAAATAAACTTTTCTCACTTGTCGGTGGGATTAGGGTCCCTACCGATGGTACAACACAATTTATTGCACCGATATGCGATGTACCTACCCAAATAATGTTTGTGATAAAAATACAATATCTTTTTGTGTCTTAAGAGAAATAAAGATATTTATTTAACGGTTTCCCAGTCCAATGAATCATATATGATTCATTCTATTGTTTTACTGGATGGCGAACTTGTAACGTTTCTTTTATCAGTCCCTTTATATTAATTGCAAAAATCTTATCAGTTTGGAAAATGAGAGTGTATGTAATTTAACTGAAGTACAATGTGAAGTTATTAAGGGGAATTCCCTAATTATATTTAAGTGTGTTTTGCCCCACAATTTATATTATAGATAATAATAATCAATTTATTGCGTACCAACAGATACAACAATTAACATGGTCGCATTTATAACATAAGCGATATCTTAAATTAAGGGCGACAATACACATGCCTGTGACTTGCATGCGTGTGCAAGTTAGCTAGCATGCTATTGTGCCATCATCATCTTCCTGCCCTTGTCCCATGTTCTATTAACCATCACGCGCAATCATAAACATTTATACTCATTACTAACATGCATTTCATCCCTCCTCATCACATACAACTATACCAAGATAAACGATTCCTTTTCTGTCACTGCCGCCATTCAAACTGCTTATAATATACTCATTTCTCTCTCATCTTTCGCAGCCTGTTCCTGTGCCAGCCTCATCCAGGTTCTACCCACAGTGGCAACAATGTCATCTGTACATCATACCGCTGGACGACCAATACTTCGTCTTCTAGTCCTCGGAAACCACTCAGTCACTCCACCTATCATCACCGCGCCTTGCCTGGTGTCCTGCCGAGCTTCTTTAAAGTTTGGTTTTTTTAACGAATACTTCTCAATACGTATATTCATTACAGACACTCCGCACATGCATCTCAAACTTGCTCATCTCTGCTATATGCAATCTCTTTTCATTCGTCTTTTTTTATTTTTCATTCCGCCATGACAGTGGTGTCTCATCCCATACAAAGAAACTGTCCCGACGTACTGTACTGATTATACTGTTTTTTTTTTTCATCTGTCGCGTTTTTATGCGAGTTACAGACTTGTGCATTGTCGCCCTAAACGACCACCGTGTTTGAATACATCGAGAATATGTCGGCTTATATTTTAATTCCAGTCAATATTGACAGGTCAAAGTAAAGTTCAGTACTCACGTCTTGAATAGCAGTGTAGGAGGTTGGTGTTCCTGATGCCGACCACGTTGTTGCAGTTGAGGTCCACCTGCAGCCCGTTGCGCGAGTCGCGGAACTTCAGGATCGGCACCTTGGCCTGGATCAGCTCCGCGTCTTGACACAGAACAGTGGGGGAAATAAGAATGTTATTATGGAAATTCGTACGTTTAATATGGTTTGTCGAGCTGTTGATCTGGATTTGTTCTATACTAAGATAAAAAACCTAAAAAATAGTAAGTAAGCGATTCTTTAGTATGTTGAATTTTTGCTGTTCTTTTTTTTGTATTTGGTGGGTGTTGAGTCATATCTTTTTTATTTTAAGTTCTCCCTGATATGTATTTTTATGCAATTTTTTATATGGGCGAAAAGTTTTAACTGGCCGTTTTTTGCATGTTGTTTCTGCGCATTGATTGTATAAGCTGTAAGTTTTTCTAAGCTTAATAAAATAAAATTCACAAGTGTTGACGGTTTCGATCTGTTAGGGTAAAAGCACATTGAGAACGAGTCGAGGCGAACCAATGCGTCAATCCGAAAATGTTTTGATAGACTGCGACTGCATTTTTGACCCTTGACTGTACTGTACATAGTAAATTGACCCCTATTTCCGTAGCATAAAATCAAATAATGACGACGCGTCAAATTTTGTAGGATATGCTCGAATTCGCGCGTCTTTTGTTTATCTTGATTTCTCGTAAAGGTCTTTCAGGGTGCAGGTTTTTTTGCACAGACAGCACGACAAGAGGTGAAGCATTGTTAGGGACGTAGTTGCGCAATCGCATTGTGGGTCATTGATTAACTTGTTTCTACAGCGGCCCACCTGGCTTCATAATCGGTTCAGAGGTTTCCAGGTGGGCCGTAGCAGTTGGTGATCTGCAGGCAAAATAGTCAGCTGGAAAAAAGGGTGCCTGAGTAGCCACAATTATTTTTATTATAAACGAATTATTTTTTCGCAAGGAACGAAGCTTCGAATATAGTTGAGGAGCAGAGTCCAGCTCGTCTACCAGCCACACGTACGAACAGGCTCAGCTCCATGTCGGACTATATCAGTGTGGTATACTCACTAGGGTCGAAGTTCCGGATGTAACTGAGGATGTAGTTGAGGTGCAGCAACGCGTGCGCGCGCGGGTCCATCTCGTCCACCGGCCGCACGTACAGACACAGGTCCATGTCGGACTATGTTGGTGAGTAGTATACTCACTAGGGTCGAAGCTCCGGATGTAACTGAGGATGTAGTTGAGGTGCAGCAACGCGTGCGCGCGCGGGTCCATCTCGTCCACCGGCCGCACGTACAGACACAGGTCCATGTCGGACTATGTTGGTGAGTAGTATACTCACTAGGGTCGAAGCTCCGGATGTAACTGAGGATGTAGTTGAGGTGCAGCAACGCGTGCGCGCGCGGGTCCATCTCGTCCACCGGCCGCACGTACAGACACAGGTCCATGTCGGACTATGTTGGTGAGTAGTATACTCACTAGGGTCGAAGCTCCGGATGTAACTGAGGATGTAGTTGAGGTGCAGCAACGCGTGCGCGCGCGGGTCCATCTCGTCCACCGGCCGCACGTACAGACACAGGTCCATGTCGGACTATGTTAGTGAGTAGTATACTCACTAGGGTCGAAGCTCCGGATGTAACTGAGGATGTAGTTGAGGTGCAGTAGCGCGTGCGCGCGCGGGTCCATCTCGTCCACCGGCCGCACGTACAGACACAGGTCCATGTCGGACTATGTTAGTGTGTAGTATACTCACTAGGGTCGAAGCTCCGGATGTAACTGAGGATGTAGTTGAGGTGCAGTAGCGCGTGCGCGCGCAAGTCCATCTCGTCCACCGGCCGCACGTACAGACACAGCTCCATGTCGGACTATGTTAGTGTGTAGTATACTCACTAGGGTCGAAGCTCCGGATGTAACTGAGGATGTAGTTGAGGTGCAGTAGCGCGTGCGCGCGCGGGTCCATCTCGTCCACCGGCCGCACGTACAGACACAGGTCCATGTCGGACTATGTTAGTGTGTAGTATACTCACTAGGGTCGAAGCTCCGGATGTAACTGAGGATGTAGTTGAGTTGCAGTAGCGCGTGCGCGCGCGGGTCCATCTCGTCCACCGGCCGCACGTACATACACAGGTCCATATCGGACTATGTTAGTGTGTAGTATACTCACTAGGGTCGAAGCTCCGGATGTAACTGAGGATGTAGTTGAGGTGCAGCAGCGCGTGCGCGCGCGGGTCCATCTCGTCCACCGGCCGCACGTACAGACACAGGTCCATGTCGGACTATGTTAGTGTGTAGTATACTCACTAGGGTCGAAGCTCCGGATGTAACTGAGGATGTAGTTGAGGTGCAGTAGCGCGTGCGCGCGCGGGTCCATCTCGTCCACCAGCCGCACGTACAGACACAGGTCCATGTCGGACTATGTTAGTGTGTAGTATACTCACTAGGGTCGAAGCTCCGGATGTAACTGAGGATGTAGTTGAGGTGCAGTAGCGCGTGCGCGCGCGGGTCCATCTCGTCCACCGGCCGCACGTACAGACACAGGTCCATGTCGGACTATGTTAGTGTGTAGTATACTCACTAGGGTCGAAGCTCCGGATGTAACTGAGGATGTAGTTGAGGTGCAGTAGCGCGTGCGCGCGCGGGTCCATCTCGTCCACCGGCCGCACGTACATACACAGGTCCATGTCGGACTATGTTAGTGTGTAGTATACTCACTAGGGTCGAAGCTCCGGATGTAACTGAGGATGTAGTTGAGGTGCAGCAGCGCGTGCGCGCGCGGGTCCATCTCGTCCACCGGCCGCACGTACAGACACAGGTCCATGTCGGAAGAGTCCAGCCCGAAGCCCGACATCGTGGACCCCACCACGTACAAACCGTAGCGAGGGAATATTGTCTACGAGGAAAACGGATCATTAGAACTTAGACCTTAATCATTAAGTTGGTGTGGAAGGTACCGCACATCTTTTTCCCATCTTAAGAAGTGTCCTCTTAGGAAGTGGTGAAATAGCCCGACAACAAACATCAGGCATTTGCCTAGCAGACACAACACCTGTCTGGTCGGAGAATACTAGCTTTTTAATGGAGTTTGCGGGGCTCTACAGTTTACACTCTGTTCCGTACACCTTTATACCATCGAAAACACTAAGAAGTGGTTGTGTGGTGGTGGTGAGTGGTGGTGGTAGGTAGTTTTGATATCCGTCCGGATTCTAAGGATTATTAGAATTTAGAATCCTTCAAGGAGCGTTAAAGCCTTTCCAAGAAGCTAGCATAGTGGCCTTTTTCTGTTTATAGGCCATATCTGTGGTGACTCGTAAACAAACACCCAAAAATATTCATTAACTAACCTTTATTGTGATGAAAAGATATCTCCAAAGATTCATTTTCTTTCTGAAAGTTTCTTCTGTCTGCTGTGACTTTATGAACTTGTCCCAAATCTCTTGAGACAATGTGTCCCATTTTGAACCTAGAAATTACGATGGTTTTACTAGATGGTACTTTTGAGGATATTGATTCTAGGGACTTTTAAACAATCAAGGCTTTTGTTGCCGGTATAGCAAGAACTTAGTAAAGGGTATTTTGAAAGTTATTGCATCTTCATAAGCTGATAATGTGTGACTACCCTCAAATATTTTTCACAAAATAGCCTTGAACCCAAACTGTCAAACAAACTTCTTTTGAAATACTTATTAACTTAATAATGAAATATATATATATAAATAAATATATATATACTACAAATTATAATTAAATATATTCACCACATTTCCATTATTGAAATGTAAATGTATGTCCTTCACATTTGTGCAAACATTGTTTAGTAAATACCGAAAAAAGAGGAGAAAACAATGAGATTGTGTCCAACCACCTTTATTTGACATCACGATGTTTTTATAACTACCTACTACTAATTATAAAGGCTGATATTTCAGTATTTTTTTTTAAATATTTTGAAAAATCCGTACTCTAGATTCCAAAATTATAATTTCCATAGCCAAGCGTCTGTCAATCGAATCACTGTTTCGCCAAGCGTCTGTGACTCGAGTCACTCTTTCGCCAAGCATTTTTCACTCGAGTCAATCTTTCGCCAAGCGTCTGTCACTCGAGTCACTCTTTGGCCAAAATGTCTCTTCACTAGTCACTCTTTCGACAGGCGTCTGTCACACGAGTCACTTTTTCGCAAAGATCAGACACTGAAGTGACTCTTTCGCCAAGCGTCTTACACTAGAGTCACTCTTTCGCCAAGCGTCTGTAACTCGAGTCACTCTTTGGCCAAAAGTCTCATCACTAGAGTCGCTCTTTCGACAGGCGTCTGTCACACGAGTCACTTTTTCACCAAGATCAGACACTGAAGTGACTCTTTCGCCAAGCGTCTTTCACTCGAGTCACTCTTTCGCCAAGCGTCTGTCACTAGAGTCACTCTTTGGCCAAATGTCGCTTCACTAGAGTCGCTCTTTCGACAGGCGTCTGTCACACGAGTCACTTTTTTGCCAAGATCAGATACTGAAGTGACTCTTTCGCCAAGCGTCTTTCACTCGAGTTACTCATTCGCCAAGCGTCTGTCACTCGAGTCACTCTTTGGCCAAATGCCCCTTCACTAGAGTCACTGTTTCGACAGGCATCTGTCATACGAGCCACTTTTTCGCCAAGATCAGACACTGAAGTGACTCTTTCACCAAGCGTCTTTCACTCGAGTCACTCTTTCGCCAGGCGTCTGTCAAACGAGTCACTTTGTCGCCAAGTGTCAGACACTGAAGTGACTCTTTCGCCAAGCGTCTGTCACTCGAGTAACTCTTTCGCTAAGCGTCTGCCACACGATGACACGAGTCACTTTTTCGCGAAGTCTGACACTCTTCCGGTACTAGTAGTATAATCTACTTACCATTTAACAAGTCGTCGGGTGTGAACTTGACCTGGAACGGGTAGGATCCATTCAGGTACCTCTCGGGCGCGATGCGTCTCTGGGGGCGCGCGTCTCGTCCGCGCCGGCCGCGCCATTCGCGCACCTGTCCATAGCCGCCGGCGTAGTGGCCGTTCGATGTACGTTCTGTGTTGCGGGATGACTCCTCACCTGCGAGAAAAACCAGCACTTAACCTTTAACTGTGGTTAGGGTCTCAGAGGACCAACCCGCCTAATCTGATCATTTCATAAAAAAGGTCACTTCCCCGTGTCCCTCGAAAGGTACTCGGTAGGTAAGCAGCTCCGTAGCTGCTTATATACCGAGTACCTTTCAGTTTAGTGGCGAAACAATAATAGACGAAATGGTTGATTTGCCAGACTTAAAACACGTAAGCTAGCGTGATAGCACGTGATAGTCAGAGTTAGGTTTCATTATTGGCAGCGGCTTCTTAAGCCATGTTTCCCATACAAAACATTTCTATAAAAACCGGGCAAACGGAGTCAGAATCGCTGACTGTGGGTTCCGTACATTGTTAATACGAATAATATTACTTAATTTCTTATGCAAAAGCAAATCATGTTTTTAAAGGTTTTCAACTAATTACAAAAGAAACTGTTTCAGTTAGGGACATTGTTTTATTTTTCCTGTAATATGTACTTGTGTTAGAGATATTAAGGGAATAGTTTTTTTTTGCAGTGTTTATCATCAGTCTTTAGCCTTTGTTTTTTTTTATTTTACTACATAAAAGTTAATATCATTTTTTTTCAGTTTTACCTAAATTTCATGTAGATTTTAACCATGCAATTCAGGGGCCTCTGAGACCCCACGTCCATGGTAGTGTAATGAAAACATGACGTCCACAGTTAAAGGTTTAAAGAAGCTGCTCGCAAAACGCCCGTCCGTCATCATTTCTAGCTGCCAAGATTGTTGAAATGGCTCAGTCTCATCATCACCACTCCCTTGCCTTCATCTCAATTTATTTGGAGTCAGCGCAACACAACTGGCAACAGTGTTTGAACGCCAAAATCGCACCCAGTGATTAATGCTTCTGACTTTTCAAGGAAGTCATTTGCCATAGGGACCTTACTGATGGCGCAAAGCAATTGCGTCGATAAACAATATCGCGCACGTATTTTCTACATCGAATCACATCGCATTGTGAACGTACTTGTAATTTCGCTTAGTCGGTTTTATCGATTGGTAGGTAAGGATTTTTCAATCCTTTCATACATAAATTATGTCACAAACGACACAATAAAGTGCTTTTTTATGGACACCGAGGTCTCTAAAGTTATGCAGATAACAGGTAACCATGAGTCAACGCATAATTGAATTATAAGAAATAGGATAACCTAATTACGGGGTGACTGGCACGGTCTAGTTAAACCCTGATTATTATGAACAGCCTCGCGAATTACCGTAAGTAGTTGAGACATGCAAACGTTCTTCGAGACTGTTGCTGGCACTTTTTGACACTTCAAACGCACTTGAAATTTCCATTATATTTGTCACCTAGTAGTTATGGAACGTTCCAGGTACATTTAGGTTAGCTTTATGGCATTATCGGATTCTTTAATCATGATTTCTTCGCATGATAATGCAGCAAAGGAAACCGATCTTTGTTCCGATCCGTTTCGAGTGGAAATGACTAATGAGTTGCTAGAAAGCACTTGCAAATGTGTAGTTGGTTGATAAAAGAACTACTAACAAAAATACGTGCGCTGCACTATCTTGATCTTGATGACGGCGCATAATCTTGGTTTGACATCAAAGTCATCAAACGTTATTCATAGGAATGAAATAGTCAATAGATTTCACAAGTAGAAACTTGTATAAAATTATGAATCGTATTTTTATTGCAAAACGAGATGGTTGGTGTGCGTTTAAACTTTTCAAGGGGATTCCAATACTGAATGGGTCCCCCCCGTTAGGAAATTAGAACACATAATAATCAAGCATATTACCTACAGGAATGACAGGTATTATTTGAATTACTTGCGGTTCCTATGGCAACCGATATGCCGCAATGTCATGAGTTCAAAGTCCTCTAGAAATGATAGTGAAGTGCTGTCCCTTTCAGAATAACTAGTGGGTTTTATTTAGGTCAGATTCGATTTCCACCCAGCCAAATATTTAGGGGCATACAAAAGGTACTATTACAAAAAAAAAATCTTCCGAGCAATGCCCTGCGAAGCGAAACGTGAATGGATCATTGGAGAAAATGAATTCGTGCTAATAGTTTTAATTAGCGATTGTTGGACAAAAAAATGGCTTAGCAACGGCAATAATTGAATATTAACGTTAGTTAAGTGGCGATAATTCTATTTGCTACGGAATTTCCAACAGGTGTTAAGCTTCTAGCTAGAACAGTAATATATCGTTACTCATTATTATTGTAATAGAAATTAAACTTCAATATAAAGATTCGTTCTGCGCAAACTGATTCGATTTGTCAGGACTTCTTACAAGGAGAAAAACATGAACTACCTACATTAAAAACAAAACTATAAGGTTATGTTTCTGTATGAAAAACTGCGTTTTGCTAGTTAGTAACAGATTCATGTCATTTCTCCGTTATCAGTAAGGTATCGCATTATGGAAATGGTTGAATTGCTTTTGCCGCACCATGCTACATGCATAGACGGTATTTCAACATTGATAACACCATGAGTTTGCTGACCTTATAAGAGCATTCATAGACCCATTTCTGCATAAGATTTCTGGGCAAGTCAGCACAAATTACAGCAATTAATTTTGGTCCAAATATTTAGAGTTCGAAATTTGCTTGCGTGATAAGAAACAACTGCTCCATGCAAGTGCTAAACATGTGAACTTCTCACGACAGTGCAGTACAGCCATGCTCACTGCATCTTTGCAGTGCGGTCCCCCACATGCATTGACGCATCATAAAATGCGCACAATTCAAGAATAATCGACATTACAACATTATTTCACGACTGGCGTAATCTCTGTGTCATACCAGGTACTTGCATCCTGGGAGTAATCGTTTTAAAATAGTCTTTACTCTATTGAATACGTAATTTTATGATGCCTATTTTTAGAAAAGATTCAAGCTTCTGCAATGTGTGCAGTATGTTAAAACCTTGAAAAAGTTTTATTTAGTTTAACGTATTTGAAGCTCGATTTGGTCCTAACCTTGGCCGTAAGTTTCTTCGTGTCAAAGCCTTTTCGAGAGGATAGTACTATTGTATGCCAAGTTTTTCCAGAAGGAAAGCGCTTCCCCGAATAGTTTTTAATAGGTCCTAAAAGTCGTTCAACGTAAAACTTAGGATCTGACATTACTTTCAGTTTCTAGGGAAAGCCATTCGTTGGCTTTTAGTAAGATTTGGATGGGCACCTAAATCTCCTTGAAATTCTGCTTCAAAATAAGATAAGTATGTAGCTATGACTGGCGTCCACTGTACCTTACCATCTGGGGGAGACCTATTCTAGTCGCGAATCACACGGCATAACGAACGACGACTCTTCAGATTTTTATGCTAATTTGGAAATTCAACGGGCGATCTGTTGTCTGAAAGCGGATACATTGCCGTTGTTATTTGGGTCGTCAAGCGAAGTGTGATGTGTTCTCGTTCTATTTCCTAACGAGATCAGCTAAATTCTAGCCGTAGTAGCAGCATTAAAACGCATCTAACACTTTTTGCGTCTCATGATCTTACATAAAATTTTATAGTCTCTGTAATACGCAGTTAACTGTTGTATCCCGTCACCGGTTTTCGATAAAGCAATGCATTAATTTTTCTATTAACATAACGTATGTTTTCGTATAGCGTTTTAATAATACAAATTCTACATAATACGACTTGTATTCATTCTGTTAGTTAATTATTTAGTATGCACGTCATAGAAAGAAAAGGTGTTGTGCTGAAGTTCGTGCGTCTTCAGAATTTGCACGTCATTGCGATAGTCGGTCATGAGAGCAAATGAGCCGGGAGAAACTGAATGTGCGCTATTTTTCTATTTTCTTCACCTCATATCAGTATAAACACATTTCGAGAGAGAATCACACCGATCTATTTACTTATCTCTGACGTTCTCAAGGCTAAATCATTTAGATACTATTTACAATGTTATCTAATATTCAAAGTTAACGTCACGTTCAACACACCGCGCATTCCATTGTCATCTTTATGTTGATGAGATAAAGTATAAAATGATAGCGTCGAGTTTAAAGTATTCTAAACCTCTAAATATATCTCGACAGAAATGTGTCTACAATGGGATTTTATTCTGGGGCTACTAATGTATAGGATAGCACGTGGTGCTGTAAACAGGAGCGCCAAACAATTACGACATAGTTTCATAAAAAGTAATTTGGGCATCAATAAACTTGTTTACATGTTTTTTTTCCCTTCATTTGTGTGAACATAAGCTTTGTAAACTGGGTGCGTGTTGTCATGTCGCGTAATTTGGGAGAGGCTTGCGACTTCCGACTTACGACTAATGTGATACGCGAAGCTGCGTAAACGTGCTAAAGGAATCTGTTTGAGAGCGTTATCAACTCACGTTTTTGGTTGGTAACAAAACTGCGCATTTAGTGAGGCGCCAGGAAATTGAGAAATAATACCTAACTAAAATAAAATGGTGGACACGTTAGAAGTGGCGTGCTGTTCCTAATTAGCAGTACTGGCCCACTTTCGTGAAGGATACTATTTGTTAGTGAATGTACTGAACACCACAGGTACACACAGTGGGTACTTGTTCATTTTATGATCTGATTATCTGACCGTGTGGTTGTTTAGCCTTACAATTCTAGTGGCCTGTAAATGGTTTGGTTGAAATAAATGCTTTGAGTTTTCAAATATAATAATTAAAATATATGTTAAAATAAGATCAGATGTACTTGCAAGATTTTGAGGGTCTACCTCCATAATTTCTGAGCATTATTTGAAGGGTCAATAGTTAAAAATTAAATTGTTAGTTGCCTCTTCATTAATACTGCTCTATTATCATGAATCCTAACTGGGACACTTGATTAGACACTGCAATTACAAAAATATTTTATGAAAGAATCATGGCATCGCTCAATAATCAACTTATTTGCAAGATGCTGGCTATGTAGTATAAATATAATATTGACATACATACACACAAGCCTTGTGATATTGACATGAAAGTTAACGAAGCTGTAGATCAACTCTTAATATTAAGAGTTATTAACAATTTAGTTGTACTGAAGTATATCTACCCTCTAGAACGTAATTAAATAAAAACAAAACTTGACATTTGACTTTGACAAAATAACTAAAAAATTCCAGTTGCTTAAACTATTAAATTAATTAATTATTACAATTGAATTAATTATTTCTGTTTTCTTTAAACCACAACCTTAAAAGATACACAGGACATTTTCATATTGGATTCTAATGTAACCTGTTCAACGGGTTCATAAAAATGGTTAAAGATGATTGTTTACGCTAGCATTAGTCTATTTGCAGCTCTTTTTACCTTGAGCTACTACTTATGCTTTTTACATTTAAATTATTATCATTTTCAACAATCTTTGTCAAACATTTTGTACTATATGTACATTCTAGATTAACACTAGTTGGGGGTGGCATAAAAACATAGAACTGTTATTATTTAAAATTATTATTCAAATAAGATGCTGATTTTGTTAGAAAATCAACAGATTTTTTTACACTTTATCATGCTGACAAATGGGCACAAGGTATTTAAACATACTGATAACACTTGAGGGACTCTTACCTTTTTCTCCTGACTTGTTGGAGCCGCTAGCGTTGCTCGATAGGCTTGAATCATCAGAGTCGTACCCGAAGGCTGTGTTGTCTCCCGCAGCCTTGGCGTTGGGGTGGCGGTCGCGGCGTGGCTGCCAGCGACGCGGCGTGGTGTGGCCGGCCGGCGAGCCCGCCAGGCTCGGCAGCCCGTCCAGCGAGTAGGGCCGCGCCGTGCGCTCCTGCCCGCCCATCATGAACATCTGCCCCGGCCCTCCGAAGGCTCCGCTCTCGTGATACATCATCGGTGCACCCTCGTTCATGCTCGCCGCTATACCCTGCCGGCGGTTCAGGTTCTAACTTTGTCCGAGGTTCACGTTCACCGGCGAATTTTTAGACAGTAATTTTTAGCATACCGACCTGTATTTCGACTGTTAAATCCGATGGCGTCCGGCGTAGCGGGCGTCTATTGCGTCATAGTAGGCGTAGTAAATTAATTAGAGTATGGTGCGACGTCGAAATCTAGTGATTCTATTTATCTTGAGTACGCCGAAATTCGAGACGATCGTCAAGTGGGACGTTCTTTCCGATATGATAGCTTCCGGCCTTCAATTGTGTCGATTATAACGTGTCGCTTGACTCCCACTGTGTGAAAAAAACTAGCTACAATTATTTCGACGCCGGTAATAATAAATCTACCCACGAATTATGGCAAATCTGTAAAATCTAATGAGGAAGATCCGCCATGACTTTAGGGAGCAACACTAGCGACATCTGACGGAAGTGAGTGAAGTAGTACACGTGATTTTACTTTTTTTTACTTCAAATTCCGAAGTTCCATTTCATGCCAGTAATTAAAAAAAACTTATTTAGCCTGCAATCTTTCTGGTAATGGAAATAATTCGCTATTTCTATTACAAAATAATAGAGTTCTCCCAAAACATTGCTTAAAACTGAATTTTTTGAATCACATGACTTAACTTTTCTCAGTATATTTTCTCTGTGTGTTAGGTTTTTTTTCTTTTGCAATACTTGGGTGACAGTGACATTACAAAAATCGTTCCATTACAAAAATATAATTTCTTGAGCATTCTAAAGTTGAACCCTTGTTTTACGAACGAATATTGTATGGCGCTACCTTTGTCTAACATATTAAATGTGTAAAATATTGTTTTTTCATGCTGTTTTATGTTTCCATGTTTGACATCACGTCATTTGACATGACGTTAAGATTTGCCAGACAGTAGACACACATAAAAATAATAAAATTAGCTTTAAAACTATTATAACTTCCCGTTAAAATTGTTTACAATGATAATGGAAAACATCTCAGAATCAGTGCAATTATTAAACCAATTATAAAATACTTTTAGCAAGTGATGACGTTGAATGGGGACTATGTAACCTTAAAAGTGTTAAAAGAAACAAACTTTGCTTTCTCATTGTTTGATAATCATTGTTATCTTGGTGGAACAGTGTGTTGATATGTCACATTTCGGCGATTTTATGGACGGTGTACCCGTTAAAATATCGGAGAAGTATAAGCGACCGCTGAGATTCGATTTACCTTATACTGTAAACGAATGTCCAATAAGAGCACATAATGCCGTCGACAGCGCTAATTATTCGTGTACGTTCGAGAGGAACGTGCTTGCTAAACTCAAGGAGCTTAGGAATGCGAAAGAGACGAAGAAGAATGAGAGGCGGCACCGTCTGCAGCTGCTTCAGGAGGCGGAGCAGAAGCGGCTGGACGCGATAGCCGCCGCCGAGGACGAGGAGCGCCTGAAGCAGCTCAGCGTGTCCGAGGTGTCGTATCCCAGCACCGACGACATCAGCCCCCTCTCGGCCGACGATAGAGCTGATAAAAACTGTGATAACACTGCTAAAGTAGATAATACCCCCGACCATGCTGATGTGTCCACAAACATTAGCTACCCTACCACTAGTATTGCTGCCGAGTCTCAGCTTAACATACTGCAGCCCACATTAGTGAAGGCATATCAGCAGGAGAATAGCTTGCTTGATGACCCTGACCCACTGCAGAACTTGAAGTTAAATACAAAGATAACCAGAATAGCACACAACTCTAACATAGACACACTAACATTTAGAGATTTTGAGAATGATACATCGAGTCCATTTGACAATGTGGAACTGAAGACTATAAATGATATGGAGTTGTTGGCCCAAGTGCTGCAAGATCAGAAGGATTCTACTTCTAGCAGTCAGCTGCAGTCTACCTATACTCCAGAGCATGGGTACACCATGCCTAACTGTGTGTCTCAACCACATGTTGATGGAGTCACATATTTACCAGCGACATACTTAGAACAACCTATGCAAAATACAAATATGATGTATGGCTCTCCACAGCACTACCCTGTCTCAAATGGTTACTACATCCCCACAGATAATGATGCTGCGAATATGTATATGCAAAATTACCAATATTATGTTCCTCCTAATCCATATCCAGCTATTGATCAATATTATGGTAACCAGTTACCAACAACATCAGGTGAGATGGGACCTGTGCCCAATGGTTCTACGTACATTCCACACCCTTACTATTTCCAGTATCCTCATGTTCCTGTGACATATCAGCCTGGGCATGCACCAGAACCTTACCAACTGGTTGTACAGAATGAGAATATAGATCAGAATCAACCAGCTGCCAATCAAGGACCACAGACTACAGTGAAGTCTCGGTCACGGAGTGTTCCGGACATTGTTAGGGAACTAAATGAAGAATTGGCAAAACTGCGGACGAGTGAGAGATCATATAATGTTAGTCCGGCGCCTAAAGCCCAAGCTCCTCAGGCAGTGTCTCCTGCTGCAAATGATAGAAAGGAGGAGAAGAGGAGTAGGAGGAAATCGGAGCATCTGCCAAATCCATTTGAGAAGTTGTCTCCGAAGTTGCAGGATATGTGTCGGAAGATTCATGGAATGGGTTTTCCTCTTGACAGGGTAGCGAGGGTGATTACGCTTGTAGGTGATAATGATAAGAAGGTAAGTTTCATTCAATACATAGAATATGATATTATTTACAATCATTTTGTTTGGAGTTTTGGACTGATATTTCAGTTATATCGTATACAGTTGGACTGTATGAAATATCAAGGTTTCCATTTTTACCACTTGGTTATGGCACCCTAACAACAATATTGATTCTTGGTGCCCTTTCCTAAGGATAGACAGTCAAGCCAGGCATACTATATCTATTACTGTAGTCTAATGTAAGTATTGTTACGAGCTGGGGTTCAGGGATAAATTATTTAAACAGCTGACTTCAATTAATCATTGTTTATTACAAAAACACTTCTTAAACAATTCTATTACTTCGCACTATTTTCCGCTTTGATCGCTCTGTATCGCTTCTCAATCGAAACTGACTCACGACGAACCCGACCGCTCTTTATATAGCCCGGAAGATGTTTCTAGAACGTTCCATACTGTTCCGGGTACTTCGAGAACAATCGACTTTTGAACTCATCGATCCCGAAGCGACTAGAAACTTCCAGAATGTTCGGTTCGAACATTCTGGAAAATTCTACTCGACACGTACTTTCGAGAACATTAGTTCCGCTATTCGATACTAGATGGCGCCACTAGTTACTACTTAGTTCTTCTACTCGTTACTAGATGGCGCTGCCCTATCTTGTAACAGTATCTATGTTTGAGTCAAAACATAATTATAGTATGGCACCTTGAATTCAATGCCAATTTGTACAGATACAGAGGTTGAATTTGTTACAAGCTGGGGTTAAGGGATAAATTATCTAAAAAGCAGACTTTAATTAATCACACTATAATACAATAACAGTTCTTAAATAATTCTATTACTTCGCACTATTTTTCTTTTCTGATCGCTCTGTGTCGCTTCCAAATTGAAACTGACCCATGACGATTTTTTTTTTATTTTTTTTTTTTCTACGGGGCGTCTCGCAAACAGTCAAAATGACCGACATATGCTTAACCGGGCTTCCCTGTGGAGACTAATCTCTTAGCCTCCGGCCCGGCTTAGACCCACGACGAACCCGACCGCTCTTTATATAGCACGGAAGATGTTTCTAAAACATTCCATACTGTTTTAAATAATTCGAGAATCTTCCAGAACAATCGACTTTCAAACTCTTTTCATTGTTCCATGCCATTCCCGAAGCGACGAAAAACTTCCAGAATGTTCTCGTCGCTTCGGGAATGGCTCGAACATTCTGGAAAATTCCATTCGACACGAGCTTTCTTAGATTAGTTCCGCTATTCGATACTAGATGGCGCTAATAGTTACTACTAGTTCTTCTTCTCGTCACTAGATGGCGTTGCCCTATATTGTAACATATTTCTTGGCAATTAATTCGAGTAGTTATAGAAATATTATTTGAGGAGCTTATGGCTAAATAAAGCCGCACAAGTCAATCTTCGAGGTAAAGCAACGCTTGCCGAGATTAGTCCGTGGAGGGATGACCATTCCTGACATCCTGTGCCTCGACAAGCACATTAAACCATCGGTCCCAGCTGTCATTTGTAGATATTTGAGTTGTTACGGGTAGTCAGAACCCTGAGATCTGACACCAGACTTGCCAAGGGATATCGTTTTACCCAGTTACTGGGTTGTGGAGGTCGGACAGGCAGTCGCTCCATGTAAAACACTGGTACTCAACTGAATCCGGTTCTACTGGAAGCCGACCCAAACATAATTGGGGAAAGGCTAGGCAGAGTTATTGAAATATTATTTATGTGTTGATGGCTCAGACTCATAAGCAAAGACTGTCCATTAAATTTCTACTGTAAATGATGTTCCTATAACAAGTTAAGGTCCCTTTAACATGGTTGAGAAGGTTATGACGATACTGGTGATCAATGACTTGTTATTTCAAAAGCAGCATATAAAGACAGTCATCCAGTGATGGTTATTGTGTAGTAGTATAGTTTAGCTTCAACTAAATGACTTGGCTTTGACCTAATACCTACCAATTATAAAAATCTAATAGTGATTAGTGACCTTATGTCAACGGCGTAAGGACTTATTTTGTATGATCAGTCATTTCTGTACATTTTTTCCCTTTTTGGGGCTTCCAGTCCGATTACTAATTAAGTAAAAACAGTTCCAGTAGTTCGTTATATAATAACCTAATTATGTTGCTTATTGGGAGCCAGATAACAGCATTTGTTTGAACACGTTAGTGCCTGGTGACGTTGGTAGTCAAATAATATTGAAACTAACAATTTTTATCTTTACGACAAAGGTATAAAGTTGTAAATTGCATTTTTATTGAAGATAAGCTCCTGTCTTTGTAGAGAATTGTTTTTAGAATACAGTTCGAACTTATTTCATAATAAATGTACTAGGTACCTTTCTTGTATGAAGGCGACGCCATTTTGTTGGACATAAATCGGTAATTGATTAAATTTTTGACATTTTCACCCCACGGTTTTTTTAAGAAGTTTTATTTGAGAGATATAGAGCAAGAGATACAGAAAGACGGACCGCGGAGTCTTAGTAATAGGGTCCCGTTTTTACCCTTTGGGTACGGAACCATAAAAAATAATAATTTAAACAGCGATTAATGAAAAGAGCGTTTTCCAAGCAGCCAAACTGTGCGGAAAGAGTCACTTTTTTTCACTAGTGCTTTTTACTTTTCTGTATTTTTTTAATTTTTAACTCCGTCGTCAGCCAGACGTTAGTTAAGTACCTAATTATATTCCCTATATAACCCTAACCTAACCTATAACCTAGTATTATCATTCATATAAAAGGTAAAATATAACTAATACTTCATTAAAGGCGATTTTAATTACTCTAGATTTAGATTTGATCAATAAATTAATTTTAAATATTCATTAAATTATATATTTGGAAGAACGTATATTTTGCTCGTGCCTTTTTGCGTTACGACGTGACAGCTATTTGCACATGCGCAGTAGATATGCCCGAGGAACTATTAGATAATCTGTGGATATGCTGAGCGCGCTTGAATAAGCCCGCCATTTTATTAATTTCTTGCTTGGTTCAGTTATATTTATTTATTTCCTCGCACAATGCATAGTAAAATGTTGTATGATACACGTACGTAAGATGATTGCCGACTCGTGTCGATTTATTCACTCACTCGCTTCGCTCGCTCGTGTATAAAAATGCCACCCATCGGGAATCACCTACCTTCCGCACTTGTAGCATAAATAACTATTCCTTTATCTTATGAACCGTGATAGCTAGATAGTTGAAATTTTCACTAATGATGTATTTCTGTTGCCGCTATAACAACAAATACTAAAAACATAATAAAATAAATATTTAAGTAGGGCGGGAGGCAAAAAAACACGTTTGTTGTATGGGAATACAACAAACGTGTTTTTTTGCTTTTATTTTCGATAATGGTACGGAACCCTTCGTGCGCGAGTCCGACTCGCAGTTACTTGGCCAGTTTTAAAATATATTTTTTTTTTTTTCACTCTATTCTTTATTTCAATTTATTGAAAATTGTTTTCTACTGTTTAGTTTGGTTTTCTATACTGCGTGTTATTTAGTTGTTTTTTTTTAAGTATTATTTATTTATGTGAAAAGAGGTGTGTTAGTGTGTAACTTTTTTGGTGTATAGTATAGACTTAGTGTGCAATAAAGTATTCTATTCTAAACAAATTAAATTTTTTAAATTCCAGGTGATCGAAAGTCTATTAATAATGGGCGACCTCATGGATCTGGGCTTCCCAGAAGGCAGGGTGTCAGCAGCGTTGGCCAAGCACGAATTTAACCGGGACAAGGCTTTGGACGAGCTCGTCCCGTAACAGAGTGAGATGAACCCCGGAATATACAGTAAGAAGACTCGAAAAGTCGTATGGAAACTGATTTATGTAGTTGGACAGGAAAAGGAAATACCTCCTTGATGAGAGTCAGGTTGTGGCTGACAGAAAATGGCGGCTAAGCTAGGATGGAACTGGCAAATATTTTTACAAAAGTCACTTTATAGATGTACAGTCGACGAATGAAAAGGTTTAGCACCTTAAAAGCTATTTTTTTGGCAAATACGTAACTTATTTTTCCCCAAATATGTACTGCCATAACTTCAAATAATCGTAAAGATAACATGAGTTTTTTCTGGCTCTTGTGATATACGATTTCCTAGTACAAGTGCCAGGGTAGCACTGATATTTTTGTTAAAATAAATAAAAAGTTTGAGAATCATGCAGCATTGGAAAGCTGTATAACCTTTTCGTTCTGCCACTGTACTCTTATCAGAACTAGCTTATGAAGTAAGCCATGTTTATCCCGACTAATTGTCTGTGAAGTATAAAATCAAGCAGTTTTAGGAATGGTAGAAAATGTCCGTTAAAAGTGCTGCATTTGACTATTTGGTAGTTTGGAAGATAATAATTTAGAATCTGTAGTGACTGATATAAACGTTAGTCGATGTGTAAAAATATGCAAACTTGCCGCTATTACAATAATTTCGTTATTTGCTTCGATTTTTGAAATTAGGTAAGAAATGTTTTTAATTCCTTTCTTTTATATGAGAACGTGTGTGCACATTAAATATTTAATAAACATTTCAAATGACAGGGTCTCTTATAAATACTTTGGTAAATATTGGCATAGAATCTACTCCATATTTCACACAGAATACACTTGAACTCTTTCTATCGTGATTAGGAAAGGAACTGGATATATTTCCCTCTCACTTTATTGCCGCCGTTGTCCCCATAGGCGTCGTCCTAAAAGAAAGCAATTATCGCGTGAATTCGCGACCATCGCGTTCATTTGTATGGCAAAACTGGAAAGCGCCCTCTGTCGGCAAGACGATGCTTACAGGTCGCCATACAGTAAAAAACATTACGCAAAGCTACAGATAAACCAACACTGTGAATTATGAGTGGCGCTGTTCGTCACTATTTCACCAAAAAATAAACTAAAACCGATCTTATGTCCCATTTAAAATGTAAGTTCCAAAAACGTCCGTTTCACAGATAAGTTGGTCGGGCTGTATAGTTCTCGCCAAACTTCTTGGCCGCCCTGAAGTAGGTTACAATAGCTGCGCAGTAGTAAATTTCATATAACAAAAATTTAAAAAAACCCGACTGCTTCAAAACCGAACTAAAAAGACGTAAACAAGGAAAGAATCATGCTGTGCAGTCGGAGGATACATATTCGCGGGCTGGCTGACCAAAATCTGTTGTATCCTCCGCCTGCACAGCATGATTTTTTCCTTGTTTACGTCTTTTTAGTTCGCTTTTGAAGCAGTCGGGTTTTTTTTAATTTTTGATTTAACTTTTTTTATTTATAACTTTTAAGTTAAGTTTTTTTCGAATTAGATACATTAAAACATATAAGTGTTATATATTTTTGAAATCACCTCTTAAAACCCTTTATTTTGATACCCCACACGATGGGTTTGGAAGAAAAAAAAAAATTGGACCCCCACAATATGGCGCCCAAAATCCGCCATTTTTCTATTATCCAATTTTAACGTAGCCTATGACACTCGCAGGGTTAAGACGAATCGATTGACGTATGAATCATCAAAATCGGCCAACGCGTTTGGTCTCTGGAACGCCACATAGGAACAAACATACATACATACATACATAGACACATTGATAAACACATTACCTTCCTTCGGCAGTCGGGTAAAAACAGCGCCGTTTCGTGCCTCGCTCATGCGGTAAGCCAACTTCAGGGCGGTATGAGTAAACAGAACAAGTTTGAAAAAGCGCGACAAATTTGTTCGTCTCTTAATATTTTTGGTGGTATTTTCGATAGGTTCATCCGTGTAAATTTGAGCTTAACCAAATATAAACTAAATTTAAATCAAAATAGAAGTCGAAGCCGAAGTCGTAGTCGAATTCGAAAACAATACCAAAAGGTTAAAGTCGGAACCACACTTACTTGTCGTGGCGTGGCGTGGCGCAGGATCCACCAATCAAACGACTCTGTTCCAGCCCACGTCATAACGCAACGTGTTTTGTAGCTAATCAACTGCGTCAGAAGGCGCCACGACACGCCACGCCATGATACACCGTCCGTCACACGCCAAATATTCGTGTGACACGAATATTTCAAACACAGAATCATCTCAAAATTGTTCACCTAAACATAACCATAGACGAGATAGAAGCCGTTTTTTTTTTAAATTCCTTAAATCTTCGCCACCTGCGGGCGAAATAGGCAGAAATGTTCCCTATTGATCCCGACGCGAGACGGTTGCGTATTCGTGCGATGATCGCTTTCCATTAGGACAACGCTACAGACATAGCTATATTGTAAAAGAGTTGTATCACAGTTTTGGTGTACAATAAAGCATTTTCTATCTATCTATGAGTATTGTCGATTTTAGCTACATGTTAAGAATGCCCTTACCTCTGCTTTCCTTGTTTATCTAAAGTAGGAAGTTGTTATTTTGCGCAGTTTCCGGATATTTGATCAGATGGACTTAACACTTCTAAGTGATCGAGATCGCCTAAATTATCAAAAGCGACCGCTTTTGATAATCTAGGTCTGATTCGCATGAAAGGTTTATGAAGGAATAAAAGAGACCAAAATAATGGTAAACAAAACTGACAACCTATATACCTACTCTATTCCCTGGAGCAAACAATAAAAGGTAAACAAACAAACGTCAAACATTTATAATCCAGCTAATTTAAAAAATACAACCTTACAACGCAAAATGGTTACTTTTGTAGCACTCTTTAATCGTAACAGTTCCGAAATCTAGGCAGGCGACATTAAAAAGCATCTCAATTGCCCGAAAAAAAAAATTGTCTATATAATAAAAATAGTGATATTGTAGTAAAATACAGCAAATAAAGTAATAATTTATGTGGTTTTGGTTGTTGTATGAAATATTAAAATAATCAACTCATGATATTTTTAATTTTAGATTTTAGTGACAGCAAAGAAGACACTGTAAAAACCTTTTTTATGGTTTATTCACCTTTTATTTTTTGCTCCAGGCAATAGAGAATAGGAAGTCTCAGTAGTTAAGGCTGTGCGTTGTATGTCACTGAATTTAAGATTTATATAAAATAAATTATTCTAAACAAAAACGGTAAGAAATATATATGCACCATTGTTGCAACGAACCTAAAAAAACGATCATGCGGATCAGTAAATTGATCGAATATCTTATGGGCAGTGTAGAATAAATCTAAAAGGCTTTGTATTTTTTTTATTAATTACTATAAACATTAAAATACAAATTATTATGTATTTAAATTATAATGTATTGATTGGTGATGGCCAAATGTGATACAAATAGCATTCTTTGCGATTCTGTAGGTTATTTTTAATTTGAGTTTGTTGCAAAAATGTTTGTTGTGCAATTTTTAATTGAACATTTAAAAGAAATTGATCAATTACGTAATTTATTTGTGTCTAGGTTATAAACAAATTGCTGGCAATTAATTGTTTTAAGGCCTTTCTCTCAACGTTTGTTGCAAATATTCGGTCGTAGCATTTTGAACTTTATTGCAATGGGATTAGAGTGGTATGTTCAGTTTTCGTATGATTTTTAAATTATTTCAATTGGCGCCGAGAGCAAGGACTCAGATTGGAAGAGGTTGAATTTACACAAATGTTGGTTTACAGCTGTGGCTACATTTGAGCGATGTGCGTAGCAGAAAAATATGCGTGCTGAGCTTCTGCACATAGAGGCCCTACTCTAGAGAGGTGGAATTTTACCAGCGATAACGATTGTCTATAGTCAAAATTATTATGGGACTAGGTGCCGCCCGTGTGGTGTTTGTAGGTACTTATATCTGATATTCAGTCCTATGTATAAGCTATGTTTATTACATACTGTGAAGTTTTATCAAAAGTCCTTCAGTAATTTTTGAGTAAAAGATTTACCATATTTCCATCCTCACGAAATTTCGCATTTATAATACGAAAAAGGCTAGGATTGACCAGGTAGCGAATGTCAATCCCGTATATTTCGTCTCGAGTGGTTGGTTGGTTGTGCCTAAACGCAGCTTTATTCAATTAAAAACAAATAATAAATTTCATGCAACCTTTTAGAAGGATCTTCAGAACACCATCGATGTTTATAGATTAATACAGCTTATTTTTGAAAGTTGTTTTTGTGCAAAATACCCACTCAGGAAAAGAAAATATTGTCATTTAAAAAGTGGATAGAATGTAGTCTAGTCTACTCGGTTAGAATAACTGTACACTTGGCGCAGCACGTCACGTCACTCTGGCGTACGAGTTACGACTCTCGCTATTGTTGCACGAGGCGAACGCGGGGCGCAGCGCGGGTAGGGGGGAATGGGGTCGCATCGCATTCCTGCGAGGTGCACAGTTAATTTGACCGCTTTGTATGCATTAAATCGTGGAGCTCGTGGCTAAATAATAACAGCCGCATGGGTCGATCTTCAAGGTTAAGCAACGCTTGACGAGTTCGGTCCGTGGATGGGTGACCATTTTAACATACCAAGTTGCCTCCGTGCCTCGGGAAGCACGTTAAGCCGTTGGTCCCGGCTGTCTTTTAAAAGATCTTTGACAGTCGTTACGGGTAGTCAGAAGCCTGAGATCTGACACCAGTCTTGCCAAGGGGTACCGTGTTACCCAGTTACTGGGTTGTGGAGGTCAGATAGGCAGTCGCTTCATGTTAAACACTGGTACTCAGCTGAATCCGGTAAGACTGGAAGCCGACCCCAACATAATTGGGAAAAGGCTAGGCAGATGATGCAGATGATGATGTATGCATTAAATGTTTTCTTTTCTGAATCCAGTGTAGGTGCTTCTATTCATCTCAGAGCCCTTTTCTGGCCATTATTTGTGATTCATATACCCTTAGGCTGTTTTTAGAGTCACGCTGACCGACTCGACCAATGAACGAGCTCGCGGCGACCGTCAGCGCCGACGGGTGACTCTAAAATCAGCCTTATATCCCTCACACGGATCGACCTACCTAATAGTAGTACTTACTAAAACTATCTACATGATTGTAAAGGTGAACGCGCACCTGTCCGTGCCGCAGTCATCGCATTTTCTCAAGGCTCGGATAGGTGCGCGTTCACCTTTAATAAGAATGAATACTTCCGCGTCAAAATAAAAAAATAAAGCTATTGCCCTGTTGCCCAACTTTTTCTTGTTAAAACCACTTAGTTTTTTTATAGTCTTGTACGGAAGTACTCACAGTACACTAATAAACTGTTTATCGGGCTAATTCTAAAACGTGTTATCGTCAAACCAATCAGATGTGTTGACTAAAATAACGGAAATGTTCCATTTTGTTTTGAAGCCATTAAGATAGCTGATCTTGTTCTTTAATTGGTAATAACGATTTTCTATTAACACCTTTTTACTTACAAACCACTTAGATTTCTTGATACGTATCTGTTAATCTATCAATTTTGATGGTAATCTGTTTTGATTGGTGGATAAGGATTTGTTCAGTTGTACCTTGCAGTGTGGATTTTAAAAATTACAGGTTGGAAAATATACTGCTTATTACCTTATGGTTGAATATCATTTGTTTAGACCTTAGGCAAGTTTCATTTAGCTGCGAATTATTGTTAAAAGTGGCAAATAATTAGTTACCCTGACTGACAGAGCCACTATATTTTTTAATTCTCTTGGAATCAGGGTTACTGCTGTCTCGAAATTCATACCTTACCTGTGCCCTATTTTTATTAACAATATAATTCTTGGTTCACCCTTATCTGAACAGAATTATGCCATTATAAAACCTATGCTTATTGTTATGATAATAATGATTGTGTGCCTATCAACCAGTTTTCTTGTTAACACGGATTTTGTACATGGGTCTTTTTTACTCAGCGTTTACTTTTTTAATAACTATAAACACATTATTTCAAACGCTCCTATGTACAAATTCTGCCAAATTTCAAATTGATAGAGGGAATACTTATTAAAAATATGTTATAGTTGTACAAAGATCTTTTGCCTCCATCTTTTTTTATCAAAAAGATTTCCATAAACAATTTCACAATTTTTTACCAAATGACAATGTCATTGACGCCCTGAAAGGTCCTTGTAGAACTAATAACTGCTTGTAATATTATAAAAAAGACTTTTAGAGCGAGTGACCGCCATTTTCAGGCCCTTCTTATTCGAGTCTCAAATGCGTTGAAAGCACTATGAGTTGTATTTTAATTATTAATATTGTAAATATCACGATGTGCAATTTTCTTATATTTTGTATATTTATTTCTTGAAGTTATAGCAAAACCTTTGTGATCGACTTATAATTCTAAACTCGATGAAAATGTGTTACGAAGGTATAGAATTATTTACCTTCATAATTGAAAATATTTTTATATACTTTCTCCTAGGGAAAATTTAAAAATCATAATCGATGTCTAGAAAACTCACAACAATTTTAGAAATCCGAGGAAATTATAACGCTATACAGGGAAATAAAAGTTTAAGCATAACCCCCTGTTTTATCGGTTATACTGTCAGTCAATACTGTTGCAATAAATATGTAGTTTTACTGTTCAGATCTAATTAAATGACTTAAGTAGACCTTATAATATAATTTTTATTTTTCACTCGGCACGCGTTGCTAACAAATTGGTTACGTATTCATACAAAATTCTCTCCAATTTTTTTTTTAGAGATTGCTTTCAAATGGTAAAAATAGAGATTTTATAAATGATTTATGTTACTAGAATTTTGTATGAAGATGTAATTTGCGGATCACAATAAAGCTTATAATATATTATTTTTGTATGTAGATAATAAAAATACTCTAGAGTTATGTAAATTGAGTGAATATACCATATGGGGGGATCCCTTGAGGCGGAGTGGAGTGGGGGTGATAGAAAAGACCAAAGTAAAGAAACAGCAAAATTTGTAGAATGCTCTATCTCTCTCTATTGGTCCTTCTTGTCACCTCCCCTCTCCACCTCAATAGGTTTCCTACGGAGAACTTTGTTTCAAATGAGGTTTTTATTTATTTGTAGTATAAAGAACGTTACTAGTAGTAAATTGTAAGTGAAGGCTTGGGTAGAATGGAAGGAGATTTTATACATTACAGCTTCACAAACGAATGTATAAATAAAAATTGTTATTTTCATTTTGTGGTTTTATTAAGCTTGCAATAATGCTAAGAACCGTACACTTCCAGCCACATGTGTTGGGCTTTATATTGTACGAAAATGCCTTGCAAATCGAAACCGACCCCGGTTTATAGATCTTTTTAGGGTCCGTACCCGAAGGGTCCAAACGGAACCCTATTGCTGTCACTCACGTCGTCGTGTTGCTATCGTCTGTCGGTCAGTCTGTCCGTCTGGCCCTCTGTCCTTCGTCTGTTAAATGGGTTGAGGTTGAAGTCAGTCTTAAAATTTTCACATTATAAGCACCTTGGCAACTCAAAGCCAAGCAAATTGTCAAAAATATTTTTTTTATATTTTTAAGGGGGGCTGCCATACAGCTAAAGGGTTTTTGACCTACCCTATCGAGTGGGGTATCGTTGCTTAGAGCTCGTTGAGTAGATAAATGCAATATTTTTGGTTAAAAAAATATTGGAAAACAAAAGTATGAGAAGCCACCAAAGTCAGTTTTTTTTTATCAATTTTTGTTCTGAAGATTTTTTTTACTTCCCATTGACCTATGATGTCTATATATATATGATATCTTTGGTGATAATGTTGATTATTGCGTATGTTTTACTAAAAAATAACAATATATTGATAGATCAGATTTTTCTTTGAAATACCCAATTTTTTTCTATTAAAACCAACTTAATTTTGCGGTTTGGTACGGAACCAAGGTTGTGCGAAGTCCGACACGCACTTTGCCGGTTTTTTAGGGTTCCGTACCCAAACGGTAAAAACGGGACCCTATTACTAAGACTCCGCAGTCCGTCTGTCTGTCACCAGGCTATATCTCATGAACCGTGATAGCTAGACAGTTGAAATTTTCACAGATGATGTATTTCTGTTGCCGCTACAAATACTAAAAACAGAATAAAATTAATATTTAAGGGGGAGTCCCATACATAAAACGTGATTTTTGTGCCGTTTTTTGCGATAGTGGTACGCGAGTCCGACTCGCACTTGGCCGGTTTTTTTGTTTATATTGGTGAGCGTCAGAATCGCAGGTCAACAGTCTTATTTAGCTTTCAAATTGTGCCTAAAAATTACTTACCAATTGCTTATATTTGCTTACCATAATGAGAGAATTGCTTATTTCATCTATTAAAAGAATTAAAACATTTAAGGTTGACCAGCCATTCTGATATCAGAATGGCTGGTCAATCTCTGTAGAGTAGTAACCATGTGGAATTACTGAAATTTTAATGTGCCAAAGATTGCTTATTTCACAATTTAGAAGCCTAGACCCAGTATATCCTGTTATTCTATCTATAAGCTAGTCAAGAATTTAAAATCCCCTGTGCCTGTTAAATTTATGAGAGCAAAGTGACGTATGTCGAAAATTGCGTTTATATATCAAAAGGTTTTATTACTCGTTTCTTTATTTTCTGAAATAACCGAATGGGGCCTAGTTTCTATATTATTTTTAATCATGGCTGTATTTATTAACTTTGAATATCTTGCTGACATAGAATACTTATGTTTTTAATAGTGGCTTAACCGACATTTTTTTTATGTTGCCTGCCAATAAAGAGATGAAATTAATCTGCCGTACATTAATTTTTATAACTTACTGTCGTCGTTTTTTTATGTGCGTGTAGACTGAGGGACCAAACTGGTATGTCGCAAAATAAAAATCGTAGGATTAACTAGTAGACTTAAAACAATTGTAGAACAAATCTGGGAATTTCTAAACAAATTTATTTTTGAATCCTATGAAAATAGATAAGAGTAGTCTGACCACAAAATGCAGACAGTACTTTTATATTTTGTACGGTTAATTTTATGTTATATTACATGGCTTAAATGTATTTAATAAAACAATAGATTACAAAATTAACTTATCAATTATTGCAATACTAGTCAGCACTTACACTAATTTTGAAATATTGGTCATCATTTACGTTTAGCTAATTATTAGCTAAACGTTCGTTCATAAAACAGTGATATCAATAAAGGCAGATTATGTATTTCTTGTTTTTTATAGCATTTAAATTATATTTTTTTTTTTGCTACTCGTAATTATAAATAAATGAGCTGTTTCCGAACGCAATCTTGAAGTAACATTAAATTAATCTACTATAATTTTTATGTAGGTATGATATGGCTGTGTTTCCACCAGAGATGTGCTAGGATGCGTAGCAAGGGATGTGTTGTTAAGAACCATTACTTCAAACAAAATGATTCTATTGGTTCTTCTTCTTGGTTGATGTTGTTTTGTTGTGGCTGGGTAAACACCCAGGCTCTCTCAGCGTAGTTCTAGTGAAAGCTTTTTGTACATACAAAACAAAGGAAGGATGTGTGCGAGGAATGTGTTGCGAGATATGTGTGCTAGGGATGGGCGCGAGCAGTGTTGCCGTTCTAGCGACTTTGTCGCTAGTTCCAGCGGATTTTATGAGTGGTTAGGTTAGCATAGGGCAAACCTGGGCCATAGGGTCCCAGGGCTAAGAAAGAAAATTTGGTTCAAATAAATATCAAAGTTAAAAAACCGGCCAAGTGCCACTCGGACTCGTGCAAGAAGGGGTCTGTACCATTATCGCAAAAAAAAATAACGTTTGTTGTGTGGGAGCCCCACTTAAATATGTATTTCATTAAATTTTTGTTATAGCAGAAACAGAAATACATTATCTGTGAAAATATCAACTGTCTAGCTATCACGGTTCATGAGATACAGCCTGGTGACAGACAGACAGACGGACCGCAGTCTCAGTAATAGGGTCCTGTTTTTACCCTTTGGGTACGGAACCCTGAAAATGGTTCAAAAGTCGTTCAATTATTTTTTGTGGCTTACTCATATTTTTTGGTCGCCAACCACTCATGAACCCCGCTAGAACTAGCGACAAAGTTGCTGAAACGACAGCACTGGGCAACACGGGCACTCGGGCAATGGCGCGCACGCTCCGCTGCTTCCACACTTTATCTGAAACGAGCCCGCTACACATCCTCGCGCCGCCCATCTGTTCACCGATTCACAGCGTCGGTACGCATCCTCGCACCGCTCAGCTATCTCGCACATCTCTGGTGGAAACGCAGCCTAAATGTGTAGATTCTGTTTAATGCTACCTACCTACCTTAAAACTAATTCTCATACTATTATCGTGCCTTTTTATTAAATAGACTTTCCTTGAATACACACCTTTTTTCATTAAAATCACATAGGCCATAAAAAATAAAATAAAATTAACCGTATAAAGTATAATAGTACTGTCTATATTTTGTTTTATTGTGTGATCACACTACTCTATTTTCATAGGATTCAAAAATAATATTATCTCAGCTATGATGTAAGAAAAACACAATTTTAGATACCTATTATATAGTAGAAACTTTTTACTAAAAGTTAAGTACACTAGTCTTTCTGATATTCTTCTCGTCAAGCAGCTAGTACATGCACATATGTCAGTGGATGTGAGGATTGAGGGACCAGTTTTAATAATTGCTATCTAAAAATTGCGGCGATATTTCTTTTCCATTTCTTTTTTACAAAATGTTTCAAGTCTTATTTTAAAAATGTATGTAGAAAAAGAGAGATTTTATTTATTTGATTCGATAAATTCACTAAAATATGTATCTTTCTTGTGTGGAATGAGGGACCACAGTTTAGTCGTTACATATATTTTATCTTTGAAGCTTTGTGGTCTGTTATTTAGTTAATATCTTTACAAATTCTTTACTCAAAGTCTGTAGTCACGACACCTTAATTTTTAGGGTTCCTTACCCAAAGGGTAAAAAACAGACAGACAGACTGCGGAGTCTTAGTAATAGGGTCCCGCCCTATTACTAAGACTCCGCAGTCCGTCTGTCTGTCACCAGGCCAACCGTGATAGTTAGACAGTTGAAATTTTCACAGATGATGTATTTCTGTTGCCGCTATAACAACAAATACTAAAACCAGAATAAAATTAATATGATATTTAAGTGGGGCTGCTCCCATACAACAAACGTGATTTTTGTACGGTTTTTTTCGATAATGGTACGGAACCCATCGTGCGCGAGTCCGACTCGCTCTTGGCCGGTTTTCAGATACTTTTCGAGATCTGGCTGATAATCTGTGAGGACTGAGGGACCACACTTTAAGTTTGCTGCAGCTGTAGTTTTTAATATATTTATTTGTTTACAAATTCCCAGATTTGTTCTACAATAGTTTTAAGTCTAATAATAAATCCTACGATTTTTATTTTGCGATATACCAGTTTGGTCCCTCAGTCCACACGCACATAAAAAAACGACGACAGTAAGTTATAAAAATTAATGTACGGCAGATTAATTTCATCTCTTTATTGGCAGGCAACTTAAAAAAAAGTCCGTTAAGCCACTATTAAAAACATAAGTATTCTATGTCAGCAAGATATACAAAGTTAATAAATACAGCCATGATTAAAAATAATATAGAAACTAGGCCCCATTCGGTTATTTCAGAAAATAAAGAAACGAGTACCTAATAAAACCTTTTGATATATAAACGCAATTTTCGACATACGTCACTTTGCTCTCATAAATTTAACAGGCACAGGGGATTTTAAATTCTTGACTAGCTTATAGATAGAATAACAGGATATACTGGGTCTAGGCTTCTAAATTGTGAAATAAGCAATTAATAAGCAATCTTTGGCACATTAAAATTTCAGTAATTCCACATGGTTACTACTCTACAGAGATTGACCAGCCATTCTGATATCAGAATGGCTGGTCAACCTTAAATGTTTTAATTCTTTTAATAGATGAAATAAGCAATTCTCTCATTATGGTAAGCAAATATAAGCAATTGGTAAGTAATTTTTAGGCACAATTTGAAAGCTAAATAAGACTGTTGACCTGCGATTCTGACGCTCACTTATATTGACCTTAGGAGCGTAAACGTTATAGGGCCCAGGGTACTTATTCGGTCGAAGATGCAATAAAATCTTCTATTACAAATAATATGGGGGCCTCAATTTAGAACCTTGAGGCAGTCCATAATCTCAAAAAAGAGCAGAGTTTCTGCGTCGCCGAGGGTCTAACCAAATTCTTGTAATGGATATATTCGGGAGTATACTCTCCACAACCACAGGTTACGTTTCCATATTTGGTAGAAAGCTACCCGTGATTCGGAAACATTTTGCACATATATGAAGTGGTAAAAATGCTGACCGTCGGCGCCGAGTCGCAAGTCCCTGAAACAAAAAATCACAGCTATGGATCAAGTTAAAAGCACTCGGTTTGCCTTCTGTATTACTTTTCTTTACCGATGTTAAAATAGAGCCCGTTATTCTAGTCGCAAAAGTCAGATGCTCCGCGCTGCATCAATTGACAATTAGGTCTTTAATCATCAAACAGATAGTTTAAATACTTTGTGCGCGTAGCGAAATTAGAATAGAGAAACCGGCACCGCCAAACGACAAGTCAATGACCATTGTTCTTTGTTAAAACATGACCCGAATAAACTAGTGTTTGTCTCCCAACAAACGCTTGATTAATTAACATAGTCTGACAGACTTCTTGCTACCGAACGAGCAAAAAACACAGGAAGGGTTTTTATACAAACTGCAGCGCCGACAGACAGAACCCACACCATGCAAATGATCTTCAACAAGTTAGCACCACATCTGGTTTTAATTTTCTTACAATATTTCATCATTTAGATACTCTAAAACGATCCTTGCAGCCATGTGATAAGAGCGTTAACGAAAGTAGGTTTCTGGTTATATTGTTCCATTTGGCGTAATAGGTCAATGCCAAGATTGTGATTAATGAATGCGTGCACGCATGCGGTTGTTCAAACACCGGTGCGTGTTTGCGTACCGCGGAGGTTGAGTTAACGTGCCAGATAACTCGGCGGGGCGCCGGAAACAATTTTCTTATGAGAGTTTAGCCAGTTGTCACTGTGGGATAACCTAGTCAATACAATAATAAATTGACAAGAAACACCTTTTTCTGTCTTTATCATTCCCTTAGAAACAGTAATTCGCAACATTTGCTGAAAGTTTCAAGGGCGTTTGAGCATAAATGAATTTCGACACCTCCATCAAGTGAATGTGGTATAGCATACTTAGGTCTGCTTAGTATTATATTAGCTGTGCATAAGTAAAGGAACCCAGCTTCCTGCGGTCTCGCGTAGTTCCCGGACTTTCGCAAATAGGTCATAAAATGTAGTTTCCGCGAGCCGGTGACCCAGCAGACAATGGGCGACCACCGCATTGTCTATTGTCATCACCGGCCAGACAAGCCGCGATGAATGGGGCAAGTTCATTCCGATCCGGCCCACATTAGCCGTCCGAGGGAGACGCAGGTACAGCGATTATGCCAGCGCGACAGAGAGGGAAACAATACGGTCTACGCGGACAGTCGGAATTACCGCTGCTTGAGTTTTGTTTTGGAACGGTCCAGTTGCTTGGCGGGCGGCGCACGAGTCGAACTGTTCCCACGCGCACGCGCGATACGATAAGCTCGCCTCGCCGCGGTGTAACGTAACATGAACGGCTCGCATTTGTATACGCGCCGCGCCTCGCCGCGCTCGCACCGCCGATAACATCTGCGAAACCGATATTTAGGCCGGCGATATCGTGATAGGGTTCGAATTCGTGCGCGACATTTCGCCGGCACCGCGCGGCCATGTGATCGCTCCCCGACCGATGGGAGCGAAAATCGAACAAAAAAGCCGCCCGCTAATGTCTACCCCTCCCGGCCGCTACAAAAAAGGGATAAAAAGGTTATTCTTGGAATGCACACATGTGGACGCTGGGTAAAAGTGGGTGCTCGTATTGAATCCGCAGTGTTAGCACGATGCCTCGGAGGAGCAGGTGGATGCATCTGGCGGCGGGCCTCGCGCTCGGTGTCACTTTCGGGATATTTCTCAAGTTGTGTTTGAGGACTTCATCCAGGACAACTATAGAAGCATGTCCGGAATCGGCCAAGGTGTTCGCCGATCCCGACCCTATCGCGCTGATAGGGTTAATGCCAAACGAGACTGTTCACAACTCGAACAGGACATTAGTGTTCGTGGGTGTTATGACAGCTGAACAATATTTAGGTTCGCGAGCGAAAGCAGTGTTCGAAACGTGGAGCCAGGACCTGCCTGGTCGGATCGCGTTTTTCAGTTCGGAAGTGTCGCGGGCGCCGGGTTTACCTTTGGTTCCCTTGCGTAATGTGGACGACAGTTACCCTCCGCAGAAGAAGTCGTTCTTGATGTTGTTGTACATGTATGAGAAGTACGGGGATAAGTTTGAGTGGTTCATGCGTGCAGACGACGACGTGTATGTGCGGGGTGATAAGTTGGAGGAGTTCTTGCGGTCGGTGGACAGTCGGAAGCCTCAGTTTATTGGGCAGGCTGGTCGGGGGACGAGTGATGAGCGGGATGCGCTGGCGCTGGACTACAATGAGAACTTTTGTATGGGTGGTCCGGGCGTGCTGTTCTCGCGGGAGACATTAAAGAGGGTGGCCCCCCATGTGAAGTACTGCCTGAAGCACCTGTACACCACGCACGAGGACGTGGAGCTGGGCCGCTGTGTCGCCAAGTTCGCCGGAGTCTCGTGCACGTGGAGCTACGACGTGAGTAATGTATTGTTAAGCTAACTTTAGTAAACAAGTGACGAATGACGTTACATGCGACGATGTCTGTTGCGAAAGATAATATTTTTGGAACTTATCACGCATGTTTCGAAATCCTGAGTTATATCGTTATCGTATGATTTTAATTGATATGTGTATGTGTAATAAAACTAATCTTACTTCTTTATAATCCTACTATAAATTATAAAGGCGAAAGTTTATGTTTGTTACTCAATAACGCCAGAACGGCTGAACGGATCTGGATGAAATTTGGCACAGGGATAGATTATACTCAGGGATAGCACATAGGATATATTTTTATTCTGGGACTATGTTAAATCGGGATAATTTTCGACTTTCACGCGGGCGAAGCCACTGGCAGAAGCTAGTAAAGTTATAAGAGAAAACGTTAGCAATATGTGTAAGCTCGTTCGTGTCAGCATTTCGGCGTCGGCTCATAACGATGTTATTCAAGCCGGTTTACCTATCCAATACCGCGTAATTGATCAATATTTGAACTGTCAAAACGATCTTACGTCCGCAAATCGATGTTTTTAAAGTGGTTTTTTTGTGGAACATCTAATAAATTAAAGAATGGTCGATATAAAATACCTTCCCCGTAAATATAAGTTTTTATGTCAATACATCAGTCACGCCTTTGGTGGCCATGTAAATTGTGGACTTGTGGTTAAATTAAATGCACAGTCTAGCTATTTTATTTAACTTTACGATTACGACAGCTCTTAACCCTGAAAGAAATTGCACAGTCCGATCATTGCGATCTTTTAGACGCTTTTAAACATAAAATGTTCAGTTTCCTTATGAACTTGGAGCGCATGATTAGGTACCAGTTTTATTGCCCTAGCTAGATAGAGGAAATAAATCGATTTAGTTGGCTTCAAAAGTAATTATTCGGATATTCATTGAGCGTAAACTATTTTTAGTGACCAGTGTTTTTCAGTCTTGGGATCACTGACCGCTACCTAGGCAGTTGACTTTACGGTATTTTTTTAAAGACATTAAAAAAAGTACGTTTGGCATTTTACTTTTTTTTTCTAGTCAGCTATTCTTAAAGGTAATGATGTAATAATTTAACATATTATGTATTACATTAATTACTACCAGTGAAACGTTACCGTAAGCAATTGTACCTAGCAAGTTTTTCATACGACTACAATATTTACGATACAAAGAAGGACAATTTTGTTACCAGTAGATAGGTACCATTAGTCTCAAACGGTGGAGTAGGTACCTACCTATTGTTCTAAGACTGCATTGTGTCATGACATAACTAAATAAGCCAGCGTTTTTAATAAAATTAGGTAGGTATACAGCTAAAACATAATTAACATTAATATAAACTGAAAAACTGAAGAGGTACAGTTAGCTTAGCAGAAAGAGTTATGTCAACTCGTCCAAATCGAGTTAACGACTAGGAAATCATGATATTGATTGTGTAGGTAAATTTGTTACTAAATTGACTTTTCGCCCGCTTATAAATTAGCCTGATTGATATCGTCATAACAACAGAAAATAATTGATAAAGTTACCAACCAATTAAAAATTCTACAGGAAAAAAATCCTACGTAGCCTAGTTTTAATTGGACAGATTTGCGATTGGAACAATTTCGAAAGGAACGATAACATTTATTGCCGTTGTTACGTGTTAAAAGTATCGCAAATTGGCTTTAACTAAGTACCTATCACAAATATGACGATAGCTTTGCTGATAGAATTTACCTGCATGTGAAGAAATGAACACGAAAAGCTTGACTGTATAGGTTGTGGAATTCATGCAAAAAATTGTACAAGGACCGGTAATTCCGCCGTCCTTGAATACGATCAATTGTAAGCAAAAATAAAGGTTCTTCTGTGCTGTGATTAAAAAAGATTAACCTCTTTCTTCAATATTTGCGACTATTAAAAAACAGGCAATATTTTTTATTATTATTTAATCAGTCTTTCCAAGTTCACTGCTGGACAGTCTTCTATCAAAAAGTTTCACATCATACATCCTTCATGGGTAACCCAATCAGTATTTGCAAGGTAGCAAATCGATGGAGACTAGGATAAACCTAGATTCAGCATAGCTTCTTTCCTAATTATAATAAGTATTGAATCTTCATGAGTCCTGTAGATATGTTCCGAAATGGGATAAGACTCCCCAATTTCAAAAAAAAAAAAAACTTGTCAAGATTAAGAGGAAATATGGGCAGAGAGCGCCGACTGAATTTCCTAAGTAAAAAGTTATAATTCGAGGTTTAACTCTCTTCTATTTCCTCCCCCAATATTGGACCAATTTAAAAGATATTCCATAAACTTGGTAAAGTAAGATATATACTATGTCCCTATGTTTTCCTTTTTTCATTTAAATTTGTCAAATTTGTACACTTGACAGCGCAATTTTGAAATTTTTTGAGGGTTCTAGTGCTTCTAAAGATAATGTATCATCAAAAAGAAAAACACAGGGACATAGAATATATCTTTCATTTTCAGTTTATGGAATATATTTTAAATGTGTTAATTATTGGAGGAGAAAATAAACGAGAGCCAAACCTCGAATTATGACTTTTTACTTAGGAAATTCAGTCAGCCCTCTCTGCCCCCGTTTCCTCTTAAGTCTAGTTAGTTAACCACCTAAACATAAGGTTAATCCAAAAGATCCAAGTGATCTTCACTTTTAAGTGTCAACAGAGATACACCATAGCCCAGCAGTCTTCCAGTAACCAATAAAAAGTAGCATAGTAGAAGTCTACATATCTCGAACTGCATGTGCGTATAATACAATAATATGCACCGTTACATTTGCTCTTGTTTCCACGGCTTGAGTTAATTCGAACGGTTGCATGGCGGAACGAAAGTGTTACAATTACTTAATGCTTGATGCTAGGCTCTCCAGATGTTTGTTTATGTAAGGATTTCTTTTTATTACGATCTTATCTTCTGTATGTGAAAGTAGATTTGACTCTGGCTTCATTTTCATCTTCGTCTTTACCTATCACAGTCTTCTGTATCTATAGTGGTTCAATCTAGACTATGGTGAAGGGTTAACCATATAGTCGACTGATTCAAGCTTTCTTCTTTCTGTGTTATAATTTTCTGCTTTGTGCAAATCTTGGTCTACCCTATAAGATTTAGGGCGGTTGAAATTAAGATTGTGTCATAAAATGAGGTACCTCAATGGCAAAGTATGGCAGGTTTCCAGGATAAAGTTCCTAGAGTTTGACAAATAGATACACTTCACAACTTCTAATTGAAATTTAGGATTGGTAAAGTCATCGACCCGTCGCACTGTCGGCATTCCTACTTCCTTGACTTTGTAGTAAGTAGTTAGTTGGCTACTGGACTATTTTTCATCTGTACTGAGCCGGATCTGCGGGGTCCGGTCCGGCGGTCCTTTGATCCTTGGTTATTAAGTTTCTGCACGTAGAGTACAGCTAATGTCGTCTGACTTATCACAATTGTTTGAAAACCTGGGGTTATTCCAATCTAATCTTCGCATCTGTTGTGTTAAATTAATGTTTCTTATACTCTTCAACAATCTCATGCTATAGGTACTATAGATAACTTAATATTTTGCATATTCTCTTTGCCTTACAAGGCGATTAATTTACCTGTCCGTAATAAAAATCTTCCTAACTTGGATTTTGTAGCTGATTTCTTTCGACCGACAAGCATGCGTAAACATAAAAAAACTTGTTTATCCACTAAGTTTTTCTCCTATAATGAATAGTTGCTCCTATAAAGAGGCAGTTGTAGGTGTGTACTGCAAAAACACTGAAACGAAAGCAAAAACAATAATTATCTCCCGAGTAAACACACGTGTAACATATTCATATCTGACACAACTTGCTGTAAACGCGATAGTTTATAAACACGTGGGCCTTTCTGAAGTCTTGTGTTAAGAACCAGTATATGATTCATTTCTTTTTTCGTGTGTTACAAACTTTGGCAGATACCTAAGAACGTTGCCATTCTTGCATCTGTGATTGTAGTCATGTATTAAACGATTTCGGTCCCTGTATTCGTTACCGCTTCTTTTCCTGTTGATGGAAATCTCTTTGAATATTTTGGGCCAAGGTGGCCACGTTGATAGTAGTGTCATTGGTGTGTTATTTTTAGTTATTTTCACCTATTTTCCTGTGGTTGTACTTACAGATACAGGAAAATGGTCAAATATTTCTTTAATGATGACATAGCCCTCTACCGTAACCTGCTAGGTCATCCAATTCCATCACAGTTCATCGTTTGGGTAAATACGTGGTGCGTAGGTTAACACTACAATCTTCCACGTCGTTACTACACAAGCCAAGTGTGAGTAGGTCCAGGGCTGAAGATCAACCCATTATCTAGTATTAAGCTAATTCTTCCTGTATAGATTCATTCTCGTGGCACTTCACACGTTTACTACAATGGTGTAGGTGTTTTGTGCTATAAATGTTTTAAGTACCTACGCAAAGTTATTGATGAAATTAAAGGCTTGCCTACATAAGAATATCAATCATAAACAACCGATGCGAATCAAGTCATAGAAGAACTTTCAGAAAATCAAACTACAAAAAGGAACGTTGATAGGTCAAATGTGCAATCGCTCAACGTTAAAATAACACCAGATTGGTATTCAGCTGCTTCCGGTTAGACAAGTAGCTGACTGAAAAAAGAAGCTAGCCAGGAAGATGCTTGAAATTGCATTCATAAAATAAGAATAATTATCGACAACCAATAACCACTATATTCGAACAACAACAAGGCTCCAACAATTAAACAGTGATTGCCAAAAACGTTCGTTTACAATCTAGACTCAACTATCACGCTAGTTCTATACTACGTCTGCGGTCGTAAAGTTCAAGGCAAACCGATGTTTATTTTAATGTCAGTTTCCGTAATACAGGTTTGCACGAGGCCTCAGAAAAAAATATCCCCGACGATGATGGAGTTTGATTTATCGACGATCGATTTGAACTCCATAAATTCCAGACTAGTTTTTTAGGTGAAGTGCTTGAGTCTAAAAGTGTTTTGAAATTGAAAGTTGATTTTAGATTTTATGGTGCGTAAAAGTATTCGAGAATTCGTTTTTGTGGCGTTGTTTATATTACTGGCCATCCAATTTTTTCTAAGGATGATTCTAAATTTAACTAATATAAATAGGCTTTCAAAATGATCAAAACCTAATTAGATAAAACAGCCTAAGCTGAGGATGATATACTTCATTTATTAGAAGGTATACTTTAGAAAACTCGAAGTTATTTTCGTGTGACTCTTGCGAACTAGAATAAATTGCTTGCTAGCTATCATGACTAGAATCATGAACATTGTTAAAGCACAGTTAGACTACATTAGTATGATAATGACAAAGAGTCATGAATGTGTCTCAATTAAATTAAGTGGTTAGACACTACGGTAAAACAGTGCAAGAAACGGTTCATACTCATCTGCATAACATGCTTATCTCGTTACGGACACAGCATAAAAATGGTTTAAGGACTTACTTATCTTTACTGGTAATTCGGAGTACCAATTACGGATAATGTTGCTACATTGTAACTAATGAAATGGATATCTTTAATATCTTGCTCTACAGTCTACTGCATTCATATCTTCATAATCACTCTTAAAAACTGTTCCACATTTTACTTATACATACAATTATTATGCCTATGCAATTATTCTTGTCCACGACCAGTATTAAAACAATGGCGTAGTTTGGTTCCTATTTGAGTACTAACTACGATACGCTATCTATATGAGTCCCCAAAATTAGACTCATTTTTGGCTGAAAATCTGATGACGGTCCGATCACCTCTTATGCCCCTCTTTTATTAAAAGTTTGCAAATCGTCGTTCACTATCTATCTAATTACTAGATTTACTAGATTTACCCAACGGCATAATAGAAAACTTCATTTTGCCCAATTTTATAAGACAGGCTTAACAAAACATGTATAGATTCTTTAGATGAAGCAACTGCGATTACGTGGACTCAAAATTATAATACTTATCTACATGATGTAATTAACAAAGCTGGCTTCAAATTCAATCCCACCTACAGTGATATCCTTCAAACCATTCTAATTTAGGTTTAGCAATGGTCGTTGTTTTAAATTAATTTGTATTCCAAACATTGTTACATGCGTAACACTATAAGGATGTCTTTAAACTAATGCAGTTTAGTATTAGGATTTAGAAGACTGCTAACATTTTCAAGGTGATTATTTGCAAATGAATCTTGATTAGGAACCGTTTTTTTTATTACTATATTTTGTCTATTTATTTGTCTAGTCATCATGACTGCCCTGGCTTGGATGTAATACTCCTTAATCATTTTGAGCAGGAACATTTATTACTTCATTAATGGGTTTTTTGTCTTCCTACTAAGAGATATTTTACTCTTTAAATACAGTTACACTTTTTAATGCAATGTCTTTCACACTATATCTGTATCCTGTTTCTTTTTCACCTATAATTTACTCGCATGTTCACTTATTTTTTAGACTGCAAAGTTCAGACGCGGTTTCCGTTTCAATCACCATTATTAACCATAGGAGCAAAGAAACAATTGCAAATAAAAACAGCGCCACTTACTTCAATGCATATTCAAGTGAACACAGAACCGACTCAAGTTATATTTGTAATGGCATATTAAAGTATTAAAGCAACCATCCCGGCACTCGGTGGTGCAATGGCAACCGGTTTTTGTAACCGCCAGCAGTTTTTGCGACCACGTGATGTTAAGAGATACGGCTGGTCACATATTAGCGTCATATGTGACGTAGATACGACACTATTGTGGCCTGCTGTGGGTTTTTTAAGCAGATAGCACGGCGGTAATTGGATAGATTCATGATACTTGTAGTAAAGAAGATTTAAAATGTAGGGTATATAAGCTCGTTCAGTTCAATTTCATAGAGTGTAGTAAGAAATCTATTTGCAATGTTCTCTCTCTTATTTAGTGCGGCGTACCTTATCTATCTTTCGGAGTCCTAGGATGGATCGTTCCATGGCTGCTTGACATATTCTGTTTTTTTTTTCCCCTGTTTTGTGTATGTCCAGGTTTGTGAGCCATAATGGGCAGGACACATAGCTAGAATGGAGAACGCCCGGTGGACGAGACGTGTCATAGTATGGAAAGGATTAATGGAGAAAAGGAAACGTGGGAGATCGTCTAGAAGATGGGTCGATGACATTAAAGATATAAATAGCAATGGATAAAAATGGAGGAGGCCTACTTGGGTTCTCAATCAAAATAACGAAATAAAACTATATTATAATAAAATACAATTTAAATTGATAATAGTTTAAAATATTCATGTCGGTATTATAAAATAATTATGAAACTTCTGATCAATATCAAATAAAAATGTTAATCAATTGTGCAATTATGTATTAATATATAAATTGATGAAACCTACTTAAACTATAAATTTCGCAAAATAAGAAAATTGGTTACTGTAATGAAAGTAAATATAGTTTTTTTTAATGTTATTGCATGTAAAATAATAATTCGTAAAAGCGCATGTAACTGAGAAATCAATAAAGGCTTATTTATTATTATGAGCTTGTCTCTTGTGATTCTCATGGTAGTTAACACTAGAGTTTACAAAATCAACACTGATTCAGAGGAAATCATACTATTATCTACCTTTTCAATTAAAGTTAACTATTTCTGGTCTTTTTCAGCTCTGAAATGGTACCAGCTTTTCGACCCTTTCACCTTTACACAGTTTTCCTTTATTAAGTACAAGCTTTATATTACCTTGCCTTCGTCTGTGTGTCCGGCAACTAGTAATCCATTTTTCAAGGTATTCCTGGCATCCGATTAAACTGAAACTTGGCTACTAATGTAACTTTGGAAACATTGAAATAATAATGAACTATGGAACTGGTCTCATGATGTAGCCGGCTGGTGGCCATAGCTACACCTCAACCGAACCAGAGATTTCCATCGTGTTTGGGCTCATTGGATGTTTATTGAAAAGTGGCATTTAGTACCTTTCAGTTCATAAAGCTTGTTTCAAAAATTAAATTTTCACTGAACCCAAGGGCTTGGCGCGCGACGATGGGAAGAGACCAGACTTGCCTTGGTAGGTGGGTAGGCCTTTGGTGTGGAATGCAAATTGTGTCGACACCCTTGCGTCATCCCATCTTCTTAGCACGGCGGGCTGTGCTGGGGCAGCTGCTGCTGGTGCAGAAACCTCAAACGGCGCAAATACAACAACCTTATTGGAAGTTATATATTTGAGCCGTTTGGGGTTGAAACATTAGGTCCATGGGGTCCGAGTGCTCTTCGAGTATTTCGAGATGTAAGCAAACGGTTGGTCGACTCTTCACGTGAACAGAGGGCTAGGCTTTTCCTTGGCCAGAGAATCAGCATTGCCATCCAACGTGGCAATGCTGCCAGCGTTCTGGACACTTTTCAGGTTGACAGCGATGTGGACGAATTTTTTGACGCCCTATGACCCCTTGCTCTTTTATACGCGTTCGTACATACATACATAAACTCACGCCTTTTTCCCATGGTTGGCGTTCGTAGTTATATTTTATTTTTATTTAAGTGTATTTATAGGTAGTTATTGTTAATTAAGTATTTTATACCGTGTAAATTATAAATATAGTAAATTAAATAAGATTAAACATTTTCACTTGATACTTAATTTTTGAATTTCTTTTGGGTTATTTCTCATAATTGCTTTACAACTTAAAAACATATAATTATGCAGTAATTTAGCAAATGATGCAGTAGCTGCCTACAACGTTGATTTAGCTAACCAAACACGTCATGGCTCGTAGTCTAGATAAGATAGCCTGGATCTCAGCAACAGTGCAACAGGCCTTATCACACGATCAGTCTGGTTAATAACTGGGTGTGAAAGTGAGAGTTGGGCGCTTATCAACCGATTTAGATACAAGGCCTTATTAGAAATGGGTTAAGCTTATGATTGATGTCTTTCAAGGACTTTTGGTCATGTTTTTTTTATTATAGGTGCGGTGTGGCTGATATATTGACCAGGTTTCTGGCAAGCTTGAGCTACCTAGTTCTAGTTGTGATTTTAATCATCTTATAAGAATAATTTAAATACACACTGAATTTTGGCATCTTCATAGTAATACTCTTCTATATAATTATAGATAGTTTCTAGATTATTTCTTTACCGTTTAAAAGTAACATTTTATTATGGATTGCGTTTAGCATCAATCATCACAGCTGTTATGAAACTAAGACGCGTTTCGAGAAATTATAACATTTTTATATCAGATGATTCTCATAATTTTGCGAACTAGTTAACAGACTTGTGTTACTATTAACTACTATATCTCATAGATGTCGAAAATGTACTAAATCTATGGGCTTACACATACGGCCTTGTTGCTTCTTCACCCATTTGGGAATGAATCAGTTATCAAATCTGTACTAAAGCAATTTCTATATGCGCTGTGGTATCTTATCTCATGATGACGCCGTTAAGGCCATCTGCGAGCTGCTAATGAAAAATCATAAACGTGATGATGCGTGTTTGGATGATACATACACCCGTTATGATTGAGTAGTGTTTGTATCTTCGTGATTAGCTCCTTTTGCCAAACTATGAACTTCGGAATTAAATTTGTGTTTGTTTATCAATTGTTACAGTTGTCAATAAATGTTTTCTTTCTTTCTATGAATGGGCTGGGAATCGGTTGTTTAATGACCTATCTACGTATATACACATATAATTTTTATGGATTACGAGCTCTGAGTCAAATTGTAATGTACCTATTTATTTTAATCCGTTGCCGATTATTTCTCGAACCTGCGAAAATAAGATAGTAAAATGCACAATATATTACTTACATTAGATACCAAAGTTTATGTGAATTCAGCTGCCTAGTCAAAGAATTTAATTTAAATAATGAATACCGTATACAGTTCTAATACATTTTCTATTCTATGCCAGTCCATTTAGTCGCAAATTATGCAAGCTCTATTCGAAACGTAAAGAAATAATATCCTGTCGAACATAAAACTTTGATAAACGAACTCAGTTCTGGCTTTCTGTAATATCTTTATAGAATTTACCGCCTAAATAATAATGTGTATGATAAAATTTATCATTTTTATGTAACAAAGTTAAGCACTATTTTGATATGCGAACGATTTTCAACCGAGCGAGTAAGAACAATGATAATAAATGACCTTAAGGTAGATATGCGTTCAGACTTCGTGCTTTGAATAAATTAATAAATATTAAACAAGTTTCTTGTAAAATAAATAATTATGTAACTGCAGAGGATGTGAGAAAGCAAAAAGATAAAAGAAAAACAGTTTCAATACCGCTGTTTGCTTTTGTAAGTGAATGTAATATTTGCACAAGATAATACTTAGTGCATTTACACATTATGCATTTAAAGCAATACTAAGGGTTTCTGCAAGTTTTGTTGAACTTGCAAACTTGGGAGCTGCGAACAATCGATACATTTTTGACCTGCAAAAACATTCACGCAATTCATCTCAAGATTTTTAGAAAAGTAACTTTCTGAATGCTGCTATCTTGCTTCAGTGTCTCACATCACCCTGTTATTTCAAAATCATTTGTTAGTGCCTCCGACATCCAAACTACAAACAACATGCAATTTGATCGCGGATTCCGATGTTATCTCATAATATCTCCTGATACGGGGCTTGCCTCTAACAAGTTTCATAATCTGGTTTGTCATACAAAAACATTGTTTGCTACATAAGGAGCCCTATGTCCAGCAGTGGACTGATATGATGATGTTGCGGAAACAATCCCTGAGCATCTTAAGGACCTAGTTATTCCGATATCGGTGCGCGTACGCAGCTCTTATCTCGAGGTTCCTCGACTATCTCGTAAAGGGTTACGAGAACTTAGGAAATATATAAAGATATAGTTAGGGTTACAGCTTGTGTTGAAATGAAATCGGAAGCGATTCTTGAAGTTCTATAAATAGATTCAATACTTACATTATAGTTTATTGCATTACAAAATTGTAGCACAACTAGTTTATTATGTTGTTATTTCTAAATACAATATGACTGACGTTATTTCTGTAAGCTGTATATTCAGCCTCTCTTCAAAGAGTCTATGTAGTTGCCTTCTTCTTCTACGTGTTATGCTATGTTTTGTGCATTCTTCAATGATGCGCTTCGTCTATCGTTGCCTGAATATGGCCATCCTGCAATTATGGTATTCCATAGGTAACATTGATCTCAAAGTATCGTTGTTTATTTTTCTCTTTTGATGTATTTTATTCTTCAGCTGTTCTTTTTGTTTCCGGGTTTCCCTTTTTCTCTTACCTAATTGGCTATAGGTTACTGAAAGGGACCTTAATAATATCTTGTTACCTTGTCTTACTCCTCATGATGACTGGAATATTTTCATGAAAACCTATGACAGCCCTAAGTATAGGTTTGTCTACATATACGATTACCGTATATATGTAGTTGTATAGTCGTGCATGTATTTACAATAGCTATCGTTCATGTTTATGTTTTAGTATACAAGTATAAGCTGCCAAGGACGGGCTAATGTCCTCAAAAGAAAGCGATGACATCATCAATACAATAGTATTGATGATGTCATTGACTTATTGTTGATCGTTTATGTTAATATCATCTCAGTTTTGATCACAGAATGTATAGTTACATTATATATATCTAATAGTTAGAAGACATTTCTAGGCACAGGTGTCTTCTTTAAATTACCGTATTTGTGGCTTTTAAGATGTGGCAAACTTTTAGAGTTGAAGGAGGCAACTATTGAGATGACGGTAAATATATGGAGATGTATGGAAGAAGAAGACAAGCTGCGCCAACACCAAATAAATTGGAATGGGGAAAATGATGTGGCCTACTTTTTACAGTGCTAAGGCAAAGCAGAAGAAGTGTCACAACGAACTCTCCCGAAGTTGAAGATAGGGGTAAACGATCAAACACACGAAGTGACATCTAATAAACATGAGAATCAGAAGATCGTTGTGCTACGTATCCTGTGACGTCAAATTTTACGAACAAGACGCGAATAGCGCATACGTCTAGCGCCTATGTTGGATAAACATGAAACATATTGTGGCAAAATGTGGCGACATAATAATAAATGTTTATTTTATTTGTGACATTGGACTAGTATCCAGACGTGTATGAAAACAAATTTTGTGTGAAATCATAGATGCCCTCTGATTTGCTAACAGCTGTTCGCTTTTGTTTTTTTATGAATGAACTGATTGGGCCTGATGATAAATATGTTGTGTTACTAAAACAAGGTTAAGGTCAGGCAAACGTGCCCTACAAATGAATTACAATACAACTGTGTCAAATCATGGAATGATAACCTTTGGAGTACCAGAAAGTTTTGTCAGCTTGTTCTCTTTGGTCTACAGCTCAACTTGAAGATTGAAAACATAATTGTCTTATCTTTTAGTCGTCCAATTGTTTTATTCATAAAATTATGCAAAATTCAATTTTCATTTCACAGAACCACAATTTTATCTGCAACCTCACCATGACATGGTTATCAGTTCTGTAGGTGAACAGTTGAACACACACAGACAGACAAGCGTGACTCACTGATCGTAAAGTAATATCTTAGGACAGTGACCTGGCCGACACAGCGAAATACAACTAGCAAATTGTGATAAAAATTAACGTAGATAATTATAGTTATGTGTATATTATCTACTAAGTAGGTCGTTCTGTCATCTGACGATTTGGTTGGAGCTATTCCTCATTCCTAGATAAAGCAGTGTATTTAGCATAAACAGGCTTATAACAGATACTAAATTCAAATTGCCAACATAAAATATATGCTACATAAAAAGATTGAAATATGCAAGTAAATAAGCATGAAAATTTGTAAAATATGCAACATTGAAGTTTTAGAAAACGAAAAAAAAAGGAATGAAGTGGTAGTTTTAGGTGGTATTAAACATAAATATTAAAATGTAACAACTTTGTAGACGAAAATAATGCAAAATATTTAACATATTTGTAAACGCAAACAATCAGGTGTTCTAAATGTATAGATTCAATCAAACAATATATTTTTATAAGTGAAAATAGTTTTTGTAGGTATAAGGGCGTAATTTTTGATATATGGTTTATTATTACACTTATCAATAGAGTAACCTACCGAAAAATATAATAAATATAGGGAAAATATGCAATTTCCGCTAAGAATGGGGTAAATATGCAATTTCATATACAAATGCATATAATCCGTTCTCTAGTGATGATGCACATGTTTCCCTATAAGTTATCAAAATCTTTATATCAATCTTAAATCTTGAAATCTCTGGCTGACCCAGAGAGCGTCTTGTCGTTTCTAATTCTATCAGACAGGTAAAACAAAATCTAGCAGGTAGTTCCACTTTTAAACGGTATAAGAACGTTACAAAACGTTCGATAAACACCATGTTTCTTATTCATTTTTTTGCGTATCTGTGGAATGTCCGTTGATCAATGATCGTCCTTCATAAATCATCGAATGGGTGGTAGTTGATACTCGTAATTGGTGATGAGTTCTTGATGGAAAGGGCTCGGATGATTTCTGCAATTAGTTGCACACGAAAAGATAATCAATATCTTATTCGTCATCAGATCGGTCTTCCTTTGCTGGTATTATGGACAGTCGTGAGCCAATATTAAAGTTTTTATCACGACTGGTAAAGGCTGTTTATGATTGCAATATCCATAAAATGGTATGATCTCTCAGTTGCCCTTCAAGCAAAGCGGCGATTTGACAAGAAGTTTATATTATAGCCAGGAATATATTACGGGCTAGCTGTTGCCCGCGACTTCGTTCGCGTGAAATTCGTAAAACTAAAAAAAATACCGGCTTCAATTTATTTACGTGGAACCCTTATTGTTTTTCTAAAATAAAAGTAGTCTCAGTTATTCCTTATAACGTTAGCTATCTGGCTAGTGAATGTTTCGTCAAAATCGATCCAGTTTCAGAAATAAGTGGGAACAGACTGAAAGAGAGAAAAGTTTTTTCTTAAATTTTATTTAAATTTACGTATAGATTTCAATATTTCTTTATTTTTGGGTTGGCACGTCTATCTGCATCCTCTAATTGACTCATCCACTATGTAAAATATTTACGAGCTTCACAAATCGTAAAAATATGCACTTAGTGTTGCCACTTTCCTGCATTGAACAGGGTCCAATAAAATATGGAATGCGAGTTGTTTCAAACATTGTTGGCATTCCCACTGCTATATAACAGTGTTGCCAGAGAGTAACCCAAAATATTTGAGTTCTATATTAGCGGTGCCCAATTAGTGGACTTTTATAACTGATTTCTGGTGGTCGAATGAAGTTTGGCATAGCTAAGTCTGTAGTCGGAAATAAGTCATCAATAATCTTAGCCTCAGAAGGTAAAATGTAAATTATTCTGCTCACTGTAATTGTTCAAAAGGATGAAGAGGACAATTTTCTGTCTGCAAGGTTGTAGGGTCTCCTCATGATATTTGCCTTTATCGTATCTCAGTGTTGTATCTGTCATAGGATTATTGCAGACATCGCAAGTTTGTGTTTAATCTTGTGAAATTATAAATAATTTGAAATACAATAAATCCCATGCAAATTCGACAACTCAAAATATGTCTTATTGAGAAGAAAGAGATTACAATCTCACGCGATTTGTTATAAACTTAAGCAGTCGTATTACAAAAAAAAAAAAACTAAAAGCCCAGGTTTAAACCTCTATATTATACGGTGTAAACAAGGTTTAAACATGGGTTTTAGTTAAACCGCTTTTTGTATTAAGACTGAAAGTGTTTGCAATAATCCGGGGACATATAGAAAATATAGGTTTTTCGTAAATAGGTGTTATGGACTAAAATCTAAGAACATTTGTAGATTTGTACAGTAACTGTGTACCTAAATAAAGTGGCTGACCAAAGATCACCAGTGCAGTGCCTTACATAATGTTTGTAAAGTGAAGTAGAGTGACAACTGTCACGTCACGAAGTTGCGAGTAATGTTACATTTTAAAGTAATTGCTATTTGAGTGCTAGTGAAAAATGCTTCGACAAACATGCGGGAAGCAGGGCAATATTATCTCACATGCAGTTATTACGTCACAGTTATTTTTAGAGTACAGTAGAGACTAGGTAACTGATAACGCAGGTGCGAATTTATTGCAGGCAAGGCTTCTGGTAAAACTAGATGTATTGAGCTAACACGCTTGTTTTTACGACTGGTTCGAAGTGAAGCTAGTCTGAGTTCCTTTGTATAAATCAGATTTATTCGCGGTAACGAGTCATTAAGGCTAAATGCAGACAGTGAACCGGCAATTCGCAACAACGATGTGGCAGAATACATGTCCATGTTCTGTACACATAAATTATTCGTAGATCATGTTTCATGAAAACGTGGTGTCGCATTGTCGTATAGCGACTTACTGTTGGAGCCTTAATACTAAAACCTATGACTTCGTTCAATCCTCACTGACGAAAGTTCAACAAACCATACAAAATTGTATGCATAAAATATGAAGTACCCAAAGTCAACCCCCTTGTCAAGGTTACTACACATGGTAAATGTAGCCTGCACAAAAAATAATCAAGTGATTAATATGCGAGGAACAGGTTCGGTTAAATTGGACACCACTTATCATTTTATACGCACGTTAAAAAATATACCTTACGTTGTTGTACGTATACCCTTTGACGTACCGCAATAACTTTTTTTCTGGATGATCAGGTTATTTATAAGATATTGAAGATATTCGCGCCGATAATCTGCCATAAAATATCTACCTAGTTTCCGAAGGCGCCGTAGGTACAAAAAAGTTTAGACGTCAGTACACCGCCAAGTTGCTGGTACAAAAGTTATCGCAAAATGAATTTGACATATTGTCAGACGAGTGTTTTCTTCTGTGATTGATTGAATGAATTTTCAACAGCCAATCGCATCCTGGTTAAGGTTGCGGGCATTCGCTAGATGGGTAATACAATGACTCTGGCTGGATGCAAGGTGGTCCGATTGTCACCAATTCGGAATCTGATGATGGGATCCCATGGAAATTGAGGGAACTATAAGTAAAAATATTGAAGGCAGACATATAACGATTTTGGTATTTGCATTTGCATTCAGAAAGTATAATTAATTGGTGAAGTGGAACTGATGCAGAAGACCCTAAATGGCCACTGGAACTCCTTAATAAGTAAGACTATATAAAACCAAGAGTATAATAATAAGCGAGCACAATAAATGGTACTTATGAAAATGGTACCAGCGAACTGATCTGATGATGAAGCCGGAAGGTAGACACTGGAACTCTGTAATATAACAATGTATCCTTGTCGTGTCCCAAACACTTATTGGGATCGAAATGAGATAGAAATGAGATGACTCCGGCTCTAAATGATTTCCATGGTAATATGATGTCAGCTTTTTTTTTCAAAAGTTTTTTAACCTGTATGTCATGATTTACAAACGATACGATACAAAATCAGGTATCTTTAAAAGAGTTTTGTTAAATCTAGGTGTATTACTCCATTTACTCACTCATCTATGACAATCAATGAAAACTCATGGCATATGGACCGCCTTTGAAGCTAACGATTATAAAATAGTTTTATAGTCCCATTATGTTATGCAAATAACTCGCTTACGTTGTAATTACTGTACTATTCTAGGCCAGTGGTGCAGGTTTGTAAAAACAAATCAAATCAAATCAAATCAAATCAAATCAAATGTTTATTTGTAGAGCATAGGTAACATACAAGGTGTACATAATAAAATATAAGTTCGCCATGTCTAGCCGATAGCGGCATACAAATATTAATTATATATAATGTCCTTACAACTAAATTAAAGAATAAGTATCACAATATTAAATGATTTACATGCACATAATTACATTATTACTAAGTCGAAAATGTTAAAATATTACTAATATTATTAATATTGTTAAATATTGTTAAAGCACATATTTATCTACAATTTATTTGAATATTTATTTAAATTATCATCGGTTAGGTATTCTTGTACTGAGTAATATGCCTTCTGTGTCAGGAATTTCAGCAGCGTTTTTTTAAATTCATTTAACTCATTTTTTTCTCTGATGCACCTGGGTATTTTATTGTATATCTTGGGTGCCATACCTACAATGCTTTTTTGATAAAGGGCAGTCTTGTGTGAGTAGGAGCAAATGTCCATATTACGGCGTTTAGATTTTACAGCTTTGAATGTTTCCGAATTAGTTTTTACGAACAAAGCTATCTCATAAATATATAAGCAAGGCATGGTAAGTAAATTAAATTTTCTAAAATATGGTAGGCAGCTGTCAGTTGATTTTAATTTAAAAATTGATCTAAGGCATTTTTTTTGCGCTTTGAAAGCGACGAGTCTATCAGTGGAATTTCCCCAGTACATAATGCCGAACCGTAGTGTAGAAACTACATATGCATTGTACGCTACTAGAACGGCAGACTCATTTACCATTTTTGATAAATTGTATAGGGCATATGCATATTGATTTAACTTTTTGGCAACGGTTTCAATATGGGATTTCCATGATAGGTGATTGTCTAAATGTAATCCTAGAAAAGTAGCAGTATTAGTTTCAGCGATCCTTTTATTATCGTAAGTAATATTAAGTTGCACTTGATTTTTTCGCTGATAAAATAACATTATTTTGGTTTTTTCTAAGTTTACTTTCAATTTATTTATTTCTAACCAGTTTATTATGGATTGAAGGGAACTATTAATATCATTTTCGAAAGTATGTATGTTTTCACATGGGACTATGACAGTGCTATCATCTGCAAAAAGAACGGTTTGATGTTTAATACATTTTGGTAAATCATTTATGTATACAATGAATAGCAAGGGCCCGAGGACACTTCCTTGGGGAACTCCGCATGTAACATATCTAGTCGACGACGTATAGGTATATTCTACTTTTGTTTTGGGGCAAACCTTTTTTAAGACAGTGACTTGCTTCCTGTCAGATAAGTAGGATTTAATTAATTTTAATACATTGCCCCTTACGCCATAACCTTCTAACTTACGTAGTAATAATTCATGATCTACATGATCAAATGCCTTTGACATATCCATTAGTATGGCTGCGATCGGTGTTTTTTTGTCAACATTGACTATGATTTTTGAGAGTAATTCAAAGACTGCCATATTTATTGTTTTATTTTTACGAAAACCATATTGCTCTTTAGTTAGTATATTTTGTGATTCAAAGAAAGAATATAAAGACTTGTTTATGACTTTTTCGAATACTTTAGACAGTACTGGGATTAGAGCTATGGGACGGTAATTTTGAATAGCTGTTTTATCACCTTTTTTATGCAACGGTTTTATTATTGTCAATTTTAACTTACTTGGAAAGTGGCCGTTTTCTATACACAAGTTAATTATATGATTCAGTACGGGTGCTATAATATTTGATACTAGTTTTAATATTTTTGTACAAATACCGTCGTAACCCGTACTATTCGTGTTTTTTAATGAATTTATAATTTCATATAATTCTCGAGGATCCGTAGGTGCCATAAACAACGATTTAGGGTAATAGGTTTGGCTTGGGAAGCTATTGCTATTTTTATTACAAGACGTTTGCTTTACTGAATCTATATAGTAGTCATTAAAATAACAATATTATTAATTTTCTTATTCAGCAAATTTTCTAGCAAACCGTGTTTTTTTAACCATCATACGATGTATTAATGTAAGGGCACAGAAGGGTGTTCCTTTTTTAAGTTTTTTTATTTTATTTATTATTTATGAATGAAATGTTAAAATTTACTAATTATATTGTCAAATTAAAAAAAAACAACACATGTCAATAGGTATACTAATAAAATGTAATGTCAAAATGTATAATTTAAAAATTCAAGATGTTGATGTATCTCGGCTTTTTCAGCAATTTCGTAGTCTGCCTATGTGCTGCCAGTGATATAATTCCCTAGCTGTAAATAGACTTTCCAATTCGCTTGCTACTAAGCCGAAGTTTTGGCCAAGCTCGATCCATCATCGGGGCTACAAGGCGTGCAGCGATGTGCTATCGGTACATGGTGGGTATGGGACAATCCCACCGCACTATTCCCAAACCACTGCAACTCCTGAAAGCCAGAATCAACAGTGGCGACCACCAGAAAAGCGCCGAGGCTATGATGCTCGACGAAGTCCCGGAGAATGAATTTACCTGTCTTGGATCCCGCAACGAAATTAATCAGAAAAGAATAACGGAGGAGTAGGAAAAATGTAAATTTCCACTTCCCTGGGTTTTCCTTTCCTTTCCTGGTGGGTATGTGGATATCCTAGGATGTGGTCACCTTCTGTGTCAGAGTTAATTAAGCCACCTCTGGGAACCTCACAGGCCTCTGACTTGGATATCCCAGACTTACATTAACTATATTAATACAAGTTTCCTCAGGATGTTATCCTTCACCGTTGCCTGTGATGTCCAAGATAAATTTAGAAAGTACATATGAATTTGAAAAGTCACATTGGTACTTGCCTGCCCCAACAACAATTGGGAAAAGGCTAGGCAGATGATGACGGTACTTGCCTGCCGGGATTTGAACCCACGACCTCAAGCACGAGAGGCGAAGTTTTAGCCACTGGGCCACCACGACATAATTAAAGAGTGAGTAAGAGTAAATAGGTTACTTCGAAGAGATCGTTAACCACAATATCAGGTGAGATGATGGCCTAGCGAGTCTATCAATGACATAAATAAATAAACAAGACTGCCATAGTCTCCTTTTGAATTATATATCATAAAAATATGTCTGAATATTGTGGACCCCAATATAGCTGAATATTGAATAGTGTGAAATGTATGAAAGTAAACACCTGTGTGGTTTCGTAACCTCATTACCGGAGCACACTACACCAGCTTATCCGTTATTGTCCAGTGACCACACAATTAAAACATTAGTTCATTGTAAAGCTACGTCTGGTGATTATGGAAATGTTGTTGCCAGCAGAGCAGAAGTTTATAATAACTATACAAAGAAAACATAACTTTTATGTTCAGTGAAAGAGGATGAAAAGATAGTATGATTAAAAGATCCCATTAAAACGAAACAACCAGTTCTTGAACGCAAATACAATGCTACAAGTTATGTTTGTTTTTCGAAACTTTGCAATATATAATTCTGTATTGATGGCATTTTTCCGAAGTCCGATAAGAGCAAAATAAATAGACGTGAAATGAAAGGAAACTTGACTGGAAACAATTTCATGACAGCTTCCTCTGAAAATAAAATTATTGAAGGTATTTTTGTATTTGTATTGTTCAAAGTATCAATTTAGTTATCGTTCATTGAGTTTCGTCATCGTACTGCGTTTAAATCTCCAAGATTATCTGTTTAAGGGCCAATTTTTCAATAGTCTGATGAGGAAAAATAATGGCAGTTCGAAAGTATGTTATTTATTTCAGTGATTAATTATCTGACTATTAAAAAAATTGGCCTATATGCTATAGTATCTATTCGTCAAGTAAAATATCTCCTACAAAACAAAAACTACGAATGATCACGCTACAATGATTTCCTACGTATAGCCTTGAGCATAAACCACAAAATCCATGTTTAATATACAAGTCTTAAAGTTCAGTGAATTACTTAACATAACTGAGACCGTTACGTTCTCTGAGCATGTTAATATTTCGTAAGTGAGCCGGGAAAGAGAAAGATAATCACCTCATAACGTCACCCTTAGTTAACGCCTGTAATTTGCGAGTTAGTTGATATAATCGTAAATTGGGTACTAGGAGTGCATAATATGCAGATAAGGTACATGATAGTATTATATTTTCAATCATAAGTCAGTGATAATCAGCTACTTATACTTGGATTTGTCCGATCCAGTCCCTGTTCAGATATCCTCATCGACTAATTGCATAATCTTCATAAATTCTCAGTCATAATCGCCTTTTGCCCTTATGTATCCCAATTTATTTGGGGTCGGCGCTACATAATCTTCTTCTTTACCTGCTTCTGTATTAGTCGTCATCTCAGTAACTTACCAATTAACCCCTTAAGTGCCTAAAACGTGAATGTGGCTTTTTTTATCATGGTCTTCTCGCAAATCAATCAGGGTAATTGGTTACTGCTTAACCGGGCGATCCTGTGGAGACTAAACTAGAGCCTCCAGCCAGGCACAAAAAGCTATCACACTGAGGGCTACCCTATGGTGTCGATCCTCGGCTCAGGGCGTCGCTGGGGGGACGACTAGGGCTGGATCATGATTAAGTGATTCTACCATCCGTTCGGCAAATATCTACGTGGAGAAGAACGGACAAGTGTGAATCTACGTGAGACACAATGGCTTTTTAATTATTTCGGTTATTATGGCACACATCATCTTTAACCGTGTACCGCACACGGTTAAAGAAAGGGGGATGAATACTTTCTAGACAAAGCCATATATATTGATTCACACAATCCAACAGTTTCCTTTGTCTATCCTTACTCTTATATCCACTGGCATTTATAGTCAAGACTTTCCTCTTTCCATTTAGTTTTTTTTTTCTAAAGTGTCAGTATAATTGCGAATTGTCTCTAACATTGTATGACCCAAATTAATGACCCAAATGTATGACCCAAATTATGACATAAATGTAAAACCCATGATTCAAATCATATTTACATAATAGGACACAAATAGTACAAATTGAAAATTACGACCATGGAAAACATGAGATCAAAAACATTAGATCACAAGAAAAACAAATTACTTGCTCAATCCCACAAGGAAGTGTATTAGGATGCCCACTGTTTTTAATCTATATTAATGACCTTCCTAAAATATTAGACAAAGAAAACGTTTTACCCGTATTATTTGCAGACGATATTTCAATATTAATTAAGTGTGAAAATATAAATAACCCTAGTCTACAAATACAAGACACCCTCCAGACTGTAGATACTTGGCTCCAGATCCACAACTTGGAAATTAATAATAATAAAACTAAAATAATACAATTCAGATCATACAAAAAACCACCACTCAATCTAATAACAACATTTAGAAACACTAAAATAGAAGAAGTTAATACATTTAGCCTACTTGGTATAAATATTGACACACATATTAACTGGAAATCACACATCGAACATATAAAAACAAAGCTATCAAGATTCTCTTACGCTCTTCTTCAAATTAAACAAAACACTAACACACAAACAGCTATGGCTGCTTACTACGCATACGCCTACTCATGGCTGCGATATGGCATCATGCTATGGGGAAATAGTGTTAACGTTAATGATCTATTCATAATGCAAAAGAAGTGTATAAGAATTCTAGCCCAAATAGATAGCACGGAGAGCTGCAAACCATACTTTATAAAATATCTGATCCTAACTCTCCCGTCAATATACATACTTGACATTTGCGTGTTTGTTTTTAAAAATATCAATAAGTTCACTAAAGTAGAAGATACGCACAACGTCAACACACGCCACAAAAAGAGGTTATGCGCTCCATCCTCAAGAATTAAAATGTTAAGTGATAGCCCATATTATATGGCAATAAAAATATATAATAAGTTGCCCAACACGTTTAAAACTGAAAAATCAGTAACAATATTCCAAAAAAGGCTAAAATTATACCTTATCCAAAAATGCTTCTACTCAGTGAAAGAATATTTAGAGTCCAGCTTAAAATAAAGATTTTATCTTTAGTGGCGATCTGACCTATACAAACAATCAAATTTACTCTATCCTATTTAACTTCATACGAAATTATAATTTGTACTACCTGAAAAGGATGACATTGATATTGCTTTATAATTGTATTAAATTCATTATTATTGACATTGAATTTTGACATAACTATATTTTTATCAATTTAATTATATTAATGTAAAATATTATAATTCAGTAATGATAATGTTGATAATGTTTAATGCATGCTAATTTAGAATGATAAGCACAGCACAATGATAATTGCAATGCTTGTAAAAGGCTGCTAAGTCATAAGTACTAACATAATATAACACCAATATGATACACTTAGTTCGCAATAAACGTTTTGACTTTGACTTTGACCCACGAGGCCATGACCTCAGATTTGGTCCTCCAGCGGTTCTGCCCCACCGCTCTCTGACTCAAAGTGGGTGCACTCAAACACAAACAATTGAGTATTAAGATCTTGAACGTGATTTATGCATCCTATGTCTAGATTGAACGGCATAGAGTTTGGTTCCACTGCTCAACTAGCTTGAGGAAAATGAATTTTAGCACCGGGTCTTTTCCAGCGAACTGTTTGTATATAAACGCGTCTTCTGATATTTTACACCTAGATTTCCAGTTTTGGGTTTGTTTATAATATAAACTTCAATTCTTTTTATGTCTTAGCTTGTGGCATTGTATACAAAATAATGTAATTGACACGCTAATTCCACCAACCCGCACTGGGCCCGCGTGGTGGATGTCAGTTCATTCCCTCTCACAGAGTGGAGGCTGTGTCCCAGCAGTGTGAAAATTAATAGGCTGAAGAGGAGATGATGATGACACGCTGCCCTTCGTACAACAATTTCTTCGGTGTCGGCGCAGCTTATCTTCTTTCTTCATACAAATCTATTTGCCATCATATAAATAGTTAACTATAGTAAAAGTGTGTGAAATATGAGCCATAAATGATCGTTTCTCGTAAATATCTGTCGAGCTGATAACAACTTATGCAATTAAAAGTAGTAACAATAATCTAAACCTAACCTATTCAAGGCATTTGCCCGTTCTGTCAGTTGTGAAACCACACCTTTAGATGCTTATTTTGGCGATGACCTTGTTGACGCTGGATTGCTACTATGTTAACTTTAATTGTTCTAGACTGCTTGCCGGCTTGTTGCTATACATTTTAATGAGTTCGCTCATTAACAAGAACAAGCAAGGATTAGTGTGACAACTTATTGTTCTTCAATTTGGTGATCGTAAAGGATGTCCTGTCATGCCTCGTAAAGCTTTAGTGGAAACATTGTTATGATTACCACCCATTGTATAGTAATTCAAAATGTGAAATCGTCTCTTCATTTATAAAACTGAAAAAATCACATTCCCATTCGATTCAATCTGTTTTTAACGATATCCACCGAAATATAGAAATATGGAAAGCCTTTGCTTTACAGTAAACCTTTTTTTTTTAAATTGTTTTCCACTGTAATACTAATTAGGATAATTTCAACAATTAGATCGTTGCTAGCTATGCTATATTTAACACACGCTTTCCAATCCACCGCAATAATTTCGTAAGTCAGTTACATCGTTAACGATATTTCCGATCCCGTTGCTATGAAATCGACCTTTATTGCCGGCTATCCTTACAAAGTCTGATGATACGCTTAATGTTGTCTCCTGCATATCCTGCTATCTTCACGTTACAGGGACTGATGATGCCTAAATCATAGCCGAATTCTGCGCCAACTATATTTATATAGGTAGCCATCGACGAGATGAAGCTTTTCAATAGAGAACTGCAAAATGCTAATTTGATGTCTGTGTGTCAATATGCTATAGTGTCTCGTAAAATATTTACAGCTTTTTGTGAATGAAAATACTCAAAGCTATTCAACTCTTATTACTCTTATAAAGACAGATTCCAATGTTAATTGCAAGCAGCTACATCCTTTTATCATTCCCTTCATATCCTCGCGATTGTTCACAGCTATCAGTCGATCTCTGTAGGATAAACAGCACAATGGGCCAATGACCTCAAATGTAAGATCCACTGGGAAATTGAATAATGATATTCTTCATGGTCGTAAGCGTGACGTCGCCTTTATGATAATACGGGTTAAGTACCTACGTCACAGCTCAGAAAGAGTGATTGCGGCGTAGCTTTTTAATGTCAATATCAATGGAATCCAACACAATGGAAGGTCTCATAGCAAGATTGACAGATGTAATATAACACTTGTGGCTTCTATTTTTACATGGTAAAAATACCTAATCCGGCGATTCCCCAAGACTGGGAGAGTTGACCACATTATGATTTCAAAAGCCTTCTCCTTAATTATGCTACTCCACTTGCTTCTGACTAATATTATTATGACCATCCTAATTTCTAAGAGTTACAACCACCGCTAGTATAATATGTGGTGAACATAAGACAAGTGGTAGGCTGACCGCAATAGATCAACGTCCTTAGCCAGTCGAGTCTGTCTGTGGCGTAACGCAACGTGGCGTGATTCAGTGTTATCTTACACACGAGGATGCAATCAAGCCTAATTGGCAGGTTTGGGGATATCACGAATGGAAAGTTTAAGCGATCAAACTTCCTTGATCGTCAGCCTTATCCGCAGATGAGGTTTATTTGGCAAAGCGAAACTTGGCGTTTTTTGCAATTTCGTATGGAGCACTGTATCTAATAACATTTTTATTTGTTCAAGTATCTGCTTAAATACTTCTAGTGCTATCAAGGCTGCAAGTCATGACATGAATTCTTCTTGTATAGCTTGTTCTGACCGAGATATTGGTTACCACGTATTACTAACAAAATTATAATTGCTATTACAAGCAAGACTATTACTTCTCTTAAACCATATAAGTGATTTTAAGATGAATAATATGAACATCAAACTTGCATAAATTCAAACTTCCCAAGAAACAAATATTTGCGCCAGAATTGAAGTTTGACTTCAATTCTGTGTTTGTGGTCAGTAGCCTGCTTTACAAACAATCCTAACTCCAGGAATCAACTAAGATAGACTGTCCACAGAGTAACGTTTTCTTGATGATTCACACGATAATTTCGCCAGTACAAATAGATCAACGGCCTCAAATCGTCTAGTCTGTGTCGAAACCCGCGGTGGTGCGATTGAGGTGTTATCTTACAAACACGAGTATGCAATTGAGTCGAATCGACATATTTGTTACACATTTGTTGACTGATGACTTTTGCGGCGTAAACTGGTGTGTTTGTAGGTGAAAATAATTTTAATGCGCTAGAAGATATTATAGTGGAGCAAGTATTTATCAATACCTACTTTCTACTTATCAGTTCTAAACCTGACTAATAGACTTGTTGGTGGAAGGCATTGCAAGAAAGATAAGAAAGAGGTTTAAAAACCGGCCAAGTGCGAGTCGTCAGACTCGCACTTGGCTTCGCAAATTTAGGGTTCCGTACAACCGCAAAATTAAGTTTGTTGTAATAGGAAAACTGAGGGTTTTTTTTTCAGATTTATCAATATATTGGTATTTGTTAGTAAAGTATACGTAATAATAAACATTATCACCAAAATTTCATGTTCATAGGTCAATGGGAAGATTAAAATACTTCGTAACAAAATTTGGAATAAAAGCTGACTTTTTCCACACAAAGTCAGTTTTTCATTCCTCAAACAAAAAGTACAGTATTTATCTACTCAACGAGTTCTAAACAGAGATACCTCATTCAATGGGGTAGCTCTAATAAAATCCCCTCTTTATCTGTATGGGAGCCCCTCCTTAAAAATATTTCTTGACCATGTGCATGGTTTTGGGTCAACAAGATGCTTATACTGTAAAAAAATAAGACTACAGCTCCAACCGTGTGGCCGTAAAACCCGTGTGATAGACGACAGACAGACGGACAGACGGAACCAACTGTCATGTTTTTCAAAATTTTTCTTGGCTTCTTTTATAATTAATCATCGATTACTAGTAAAAAAAAAAACTATATTGGTGACCCAAGTAATGAATTATTGAATTTTGGTGATGAATTAACAGAAAAAAACAGCACACTTAAAAATAATATAGCATGTTCTCAAGAATATTTAAAAACAGTAGCCAATAAAATTTAATTACCATAGGCATACAAACTACAAAGACCTACAATTACGAATGTCTAAACAAGATCACAGCTTCATTCTGCAGACAATTCTCACGATCTATTGTCGTCCTCCTAAGTTCACAACTGGTTGTCAAGTGACAATGGCTGTGAACACATAGACTTAACTGGCGTTGTTCGGAACTACCGCCTTTTAAAGCTTTGTGGGGCAACACTTGATAATTTACAAGTCAAACTGGTAAATGCTTTTGGGATTTACAAATTCTGGTTTTCGTGACAAAAAGTTTTGGGGTCCATTTTTGTACTAACGAATTTATTGTTATGCTTATGAAGGCAGAAGCAGCTTTGTATATTTATGAGTCAGTAATACACCCTGTGGAAGGACCTGGAAGAGTCAAGTCATCAAACAGAAGCAAGAAGGCTATTAATGAAGACAATCAACAACGCAACAACATTATATAGTTTATAATATATTTCACTAAAACCCACGAGTAATGCTAAAAAGAACTCAATCGAAAAGTGTAGTTGATTGTAATGATATCCGAGCTGATTTTATCAATAAAATTGTTAGTGATGATTCATTTACCTACTATACTTATAGGTAGATATAGGTCTGATGATGTAGTTTATCAACGCGTATGCATGCTTTTCTAAAAAGCTGATACTGATATACCTACTATACAATACGAATCTGTAAAACTTTATTATTATTCTAGAAATTATAATAACAATTGCATACATACGGGTAATGCCATTATGATAGCATTGATAATACTTAAAGATCAAACGTCTCTTTTGCATATTGCTTTTCGCTAAATAAGGACAAAGATCCACTAGAGATTGGAATTCCTGGGAGAGTATTCTACTCATAGTGCTGTTGTATTATTATGTCATGTTGTTTTATATATATGTTACTGTTATTTGATTATTTTTTTGGCAGGTTTTTATGTCTTTGTATTCTTTGACTGCTTCATTAGCAAGAAGCCCATAGAATACAAGAAGTCTTGCATGGGTTTTAAAGAATACAAGTCACTTAATAACCTTTTTTTTTCTAGCTACATCTCTAGTTTGTTTCATTTATTATTTATATATAGAAATTATATAAATTTTGGACTTATGAACAGCAAAATATTTGCAACAAGCAGACATTTCAAATCTTTAGACCAAAGCTTTTTTTTTAGTGCCAAATTGTTATCGTTTGCATTTCTTCAATAAGTAGGTACTAAGCATAACTATACAACAGTAGGTATGTACACAACGCAAATGCAATAAGCCGTAACAACAACAACTACAGCTAATTCTACAACAAAAGCTGCAATAAAACCTAGAAACGATTACATAATTACGAATTCTCCAAGTTATCCCGTAGTAAGCACATTGCATCATAACAGACGACATCCATTCTCTATTGTTCGTCGATTCTTTGCGTCATTGCTAATAGAATTGGCTATAACTCCATAAACCAATGTCATGAGGGGCGTTTACGAGTTGACAGCTCAGGTTATGATGGAGACTTCAGGCAGATTGTACAAGTCCAATAGAAATGGAGCTGTAGTTTGATGATTAAATGTGTGGAATGAAGAAACATCCTTTTGTAGTAACTGTTTAGCTATATAATTAAATAACAGTACTGAGATGAGGCTATAGAATAGCCTTCGATAAAGGTACCTTACAATAGATTAAAGGCTTTTTAAACCGCTGAACGTTAAATCGCGATGAGTTAATAATATAACATCATCATTCACGTCAACTACATCTAGGACTATTATCATCGTTCTCTTCGCTCATGGAATCTTTGTTTCAGGTGACATAGCAACTAATAACAGTATAGATGACCGTAAAAAAGAAAACGGTAATTTCGGACTTTATTTTACCACCATTTCGAATTATTGGCTTGCGCTCTCGAAAATGGCTAAAATTATGAAATCGCCGAATTGCAAACAGTCATTATCAAAACACAAATAACCCCAGGTCCAATAACCCTTAATAATAACGATGTATTATTTATTTTAAACGAAGGTCTTATTAATAATTGGCCAATATAAACACCAAACAAATGGTAATATGTTTCGATGATTGTCCCTAATAAGAGACCCACTTTCTGATACATTTGCAACATTTGTAATGGCCAGTATAACTTGGTATACCATGATGGTGCTGCTTCTTTACTCAAATGTCAAGAAAGTGTCATATTTATATGGTGAATGTAAAGTTAGTTCCGTTTTTCGCGGTAGACCTAGTTATGATGGCTGCTGTGTACGTACGTGTTTAAGAACATTTATCATCATTGTTCTTGTGGGAGTTGAAGAAGTATTGGTTCTTGGTGCATCTCTTTGTCATATTATAGATTCAATTTCTTATTTACTGTATTTGTCACACTAGCGAAAGATAAGAAGAAAACTCGAGTACTTAGCGGCATTTCTTTTTTTCCTATTGCTTTTAATGGGTGTTTTAAGAAAGCACCCAATATTTATAAACAGCAGGAACGATAACTTACGATCTAAATAATCTTGAGTAGATCCAGTGGGAGCGGCCGAGATTAATAGCAACTGTTTCTCTTAAGAGATAGATCAAAAAAGCATTTGGCGTTGCTAAGGGCCAACTAATTATGATCTTGTCAAGTGTGACTCTGACAATAACCTGGATTATTTATAATTCTTTAAAAGGAAGTTCATCAAATACTAAATTGACCATGCAAAGGTCAATTTCATACTCACAAAAAATGAAATTGATCCCCCACAGGACCAGGATGGCAAAGGACCATAAAATTTCAATTACTGCCCACCTTCCTGCTTAAAACATAAAGGATGCACACTTGGACAGCATTTTATTAAACTAAAGACTTGCTTGGAACGCACTGGGTAAGAATGCTGTAGCGAATTAGAAGCGGGCAATATTTATGTTAAGATGTTATCCTAAAGTTTGTACAATCTGATATTGAACAAGTGGTTGACTTAGCTTAGCTATGGCTGATGACCTTCTTTAATACCCTTCTTTAATGCCAAAGTTTGATAGGTTTTCAGGCTCAAATTAAATAGCTTATTCAGAAATCGGGGCCTTATTAAGTAATTACTGTCACTACAAATACTATATCACTAGTAATGCTGTACTGCTATGTTTGCATAGTCTGCGCGGAATGCGGACACGTAGAAGCGGAAATTTGAAAAAAAAAAATGTCATCCTGCGGTAGCCGAAATTCCCAGTGCGTGTGTGATTAATTTTAAGATGGCGTGCAATGTCCTGATCGCGTGAATCCTAAAAACACAGTGTTTATGTCCATTCTTGGTCATAATAAGTACGTTACGGAACAGTGTACCAAGCAAAAAGTTTAATAACAGGCTCTTTATAATAATTCCGGAGTCCAGTTTTGGCCTTTGGCGCCAAAAAAGTTTACTTAGTGCTCCTTGCTCGTCATGTGGTCTAATTGCGGAGTTCAGTGACCCGATTATTATGATATATTTTTATTTAAACAGTTTTAATTTGGTGGTTTCTGTAGACAATTGGCCATTTAGGACGCGTTTTTGCCGCGTGCATTGATCCATTCAAATGTGGGCTCTTTGGAGTGCGAACATGTATATATATTTCTAACTGGGAATATTGGTGGTTCTAGGTAAGGATGTGGTTTATAGCATTTACCTTTGAAATTTACAACTTGAGCTCCGTTAAGAGCCTACAACTTGGCATTGCATAATATAAAGATGTTGAATCATTACTATTAGGTGACTAATTTTATTAGTACGAGTATTTAGTCGATATATTTATGTCTTACTGACTGCCATTGTTGCTAATTGCTCTTTTATTGCTAAGTTAGCAGTAATCCAGTCTATTTATAAATACGTAAAAGTGCTGGGTCTACGTGCTAAATTTTTCGAGTTGTTTTATACCTGCGTTTGGTGTCCGATTACTTCGATATTTATCAATTCCTAAACACAGTCGTTCGTTCGACATTCGTTAACAGTCTTATTTATTAAACTTGCTAACCAATTGATTAGTTAAAACACTAATTAGCAGGTTCTTCATTTAAATTCTCCTTAAATTGTATTAAGAATCTGCTATCTATCAGTGTAAAGTAATCATATGGTTAGGAAGTTTAGATAAATAAGGCCCTATAGGTCTGAGCCGTCACACCACTTAACATTTTAGAAAAAGCGTTGAGTTTTTTTTACAAAAGATTTAAAAAAATACCTTTTGGGCAAAAAAGGCAAAAGAGTATAAAATGATTTAATACCTCATGATATATGTACCTGTAGACCTTACCATGGAATCGTAACAGCTGGGCTAGAGTCGGGTCAGCGATTATAGTAATGATGTTCCATGGCTGCTATTAAATTAGCAAGATAATGTAATTTTGCCTTATGAGAACATAGTCTTCATGTAAGCGAGTGTAATGAAGGGTGTTCAAGAAAAATGACTATGGCATGCAGACTTTTTTCTATTTCTGCCGATAAAACTGGACGATTAAAGAATAATAAAATCGTTTATTTCTCCTCACAAAACAGACATTAAAAGTTACTTAGGTATAAAAATACAGGTACATAAATTCTTAGTCTAGAATGTGTGAGAAGCTGGTGTCTGAGTTAGGCATAGGAATGCCTGTATTACAAATCACCAGAATGGTTAAGAAAAAGATAGTTCACATAACATCACGCCGGTGTTCCGTGAAGGGTTTGACCAACCCTTCACGGAACACCGGCGTGAGGTTTACATATATAGTAGGTATACCCACATTTCGCTAGTTGGGCTTCGCACAAACGGGCCACCGACCACAGCTAGCAGTGGCTGTACTGGCTGTCGCGCGCCACAGTTACTTTCCGTCACGTCATCGGTCACAGGTCCAGTTGAAAACCAGCGTCGGGCACTAGCTGTCCGCCATTTTGCTGAACTGGTCCTTTTTGGCGCAGCCGTGGGACACGCAATGTTACAAATATATTATTTTCTTTTTTTTTTTATGTTATAGTTGTTTAGTCTAAGTTTTTTTTTATTTTTTATGTTGTGTGCTATGGCTTGTGTCAAATAAATGTGTTTTCTTTCTTTCTTTCTTTCTTTCTTTCCTGCTGTGAGTGCGAGTGGTCGCCGCCGGTAGCGTGTCGCGGCCACTTAGTCGAGTGTGGTTGACACTGAGGCTTAGCTCGCCCTGCGGATTTTTCCGCTCATTCTGCGACCTATGGAATTGTATGAAGCTGCACGCATTGTGGTAAAAAATCGCTTGGAAATAATACCGCAAGAAATTCGTGTTTTGCCACAGAATCCAACGCACCGCGGCGCGGGTTAAGATCGCGCGAATATTTTGAGTTCTATGAATAGAGAGATACAAAAATTGCGCGGAATTTTATTCGCAGTGCGTGCTTGTTAGATTCAGTACGCGGACAAAAATTCGCGCGGTTAAAATCGCTATGCGTGTTAAGCCTAATTAAGACGGAACCACACTTACGTATCGTGGCGTGGCGTGTCGAGCGATTCACCAATACAAAGACTCTGTTCCAGCCTACGTCATAATACAATCAGTTTTGTAGCCAATCAATTGTGTCAGAAGGCGCCACGCCACGGCCCAATCCACGACACGTAACTGTGCTTCCGTCTATGTCGCGAGCGGCCGCCACTCGCTACACGTGTGCGGCGAGTCGATACAAATTGTATGAACAATCTCATAAATTGTTTGTCGCTAGCCACCAGTGGCTGCTACTGGTGGATCATTTGAGCGGAGCCTTATGTTTAAGTCCTGGGTATTAGGGGACGAGCCTGTTGCCATCAACCGCGCATAAATCGAGATGTGCTCATGCTCATGGGCTGTTACTGAGAAATTCTAGATGGAAAAGCCCAATAACATGTCTTTAAAAGTGAGGTCAATAGACAACAACTATGTCAAAGTGAATGAGATTGATGTTTTTAAATTGTATGTCTAGATTGGATTGGGGTACTAGATTCGATCTAGATTATTAACCAGTTGTCTGGGATCATCTAGTGGTCTAGTCATTCAATTTAAATGGTCAAATAAACAAAATCGCAATGCGGTCAATTCTATGTCTGGCAAAAAGGCCTTTTACCTGCTTTGCAAATACTGGATGGAACACTAAAAACTTAACAATATCTTTTTGATTTGTTGCCTTGTTCGGGGTCCAAACATAAAAGGCACCTCTTTTATCATCTTGCCCTTGTACATGTTACTTGGGGTTGGCGTAATACGCCTTCTTCTTTCATTCCGCCCTGCAATACATTGTAATTTTTTTATGCTTCATATTCATATTCCTTATTACACTAAGGAATATGAATATGAAGCATAAAAAAATATAAAAATATAGAAGGACAACTTATGTACAAAGGCGAGCTTAACCCACAATTGGATTCTCTTACAGCAAACCTCAGTGTTATACCGAGATTTACACAATTAGGCATACATACCATTTTACTGTTAAAAGATTAAAATCAATATTTATTATATTTTTAATCAAGTGCATTTCTGACGCAATATCCTTAACATCCATTTAAAACAGGATAGCACTTCGGACATTCCGATCAATGTATCTTGTAACGTAAGGAAAAGCAATTCCGACTAATAATGCAAAGCCACCGGCACCAGCCGTCTCCGGCCAATGACCGCTGCCAATCAAGTTTGCCAAACTCACTGCCAAAGTGCCAGATTGCTTGCTACTCGAGCGATTTGAAAATCGAAAGCGACGTAGACATTTTTTTAAATCCGTCAATTTTTATTTATTGTGTTCCTATTTTAAAAATAGCGATGACTATCCGCTTAAATACTTTTTTGTTTATTTTTTGTTTTTATTTTAACGTCAACTTTGAATCGAATGAGGAAAATGTATGCGCAATAGGGATGTTTCCTGGGTAGAAAACTGATAATTCTATTTAGTCTGTCAGTGAGATTATCACTCGTATTTTTACTTTATCAAATCAATAAAAAATCATAAAGCCATAGCGCATCAAAATTTAGGAGTGGGGCTTGTGACGTCACTATGTCAGTATAAAGTGTACTATCGGCGTGACGTCACAAGATATTTCAACGCATTATATCGTCGTCACTTTATGTTTAAGTGTCAAAAGAAAAAATACGTGTCCAATTTTTTTATTAATCTACCTGGCGGACAAAAAAACAAAATTTCAGTCAACATCCCTACTCTTTTATATCGCTTTGTTCACTTGGTACGATTTAATGAAGTTCTAATGCATTGTAATATTATGGTTATTGCGTACTACAAATACCTACATACATAAGTAGGTAGCTCTTAGTATTGGTAACAATTGATGAGAACAATACAAGAAAAGAATGCTGAATGCGATATCACCCTACTAAAATGAAACATAAGAGTTGCCTCCTTTAAAACCATTATCATTCAGTTGAAAACTGCTAGACTGACCAGTGTCCACCGTTTGATATCCTCGAGCATCTTTGGTCCAACATAATCATAACCACTCTTCTAGATAGTATTCAGAAATGTCTTGGCATAAAAGCATATTTTGGTTTTATCTGTGTTATACCTGTATTTTGTGTCAATAAACAATTTTTTATTATTTTATCTGTACATGTATAAAGTCTCAACTTTAAGGAAATCCTACCTTTTACTTAGTAAATCAACTGCCATAAACGGGCTGGGTTGTAAAAGCAGGAATTGCAAGTTCTATTACATACTTCCTTTCATACCAACCGTAGTTGTTAGCTTGAATAAATAAGGATTCAAAGTTGAATGCTTCTATCGTATCAGAACAGTCCATCAAAATAAGTTGTCTCGAATATTTTTGGACACTAAAAGCTCCCTTCATAAAAGGCCAACAACCCGCAAATTGAAAAGAAAAGACCGTAAGCATTTTGATGAGTATCTTGTACCATAAAATGACCAATTACTGCAGGGTAGTAATTTCAAAGGACCAGGAGGATATAAAAAACCGGAGCCATGTTTGTCGGTTTGAATTCTGCGAATTAGAGACGGCTGGAGACTTTAATCAATGTGCATGTGTTATGGATTCATACACAAATGTATGTAGAACGTATGATCATACGTTCTACATACATTTGTGTGTGACGCACATTGTCGGGTATCGATGCAGGATTCTGGGTTTTTTCGATGGTTTCACCGTTATTTGCAAGTTTTTGCAGTCTGTTTGATGGATTCTTGTAAAGGAAACTTTGTGGTTTTGATGTTGTGTGTATATCTTGGCATTTTTAGGGACTTTTAGATTTTTTCATGTGCATACATTCTCCAATTTTCCCTAAATAAGGGTTATGTTGTCATGGAAGTAACAGTTCCTAGCTTCTCAACCATAAGACTTGACCATAGCCTATAAATGAGCAGTGTTCGCTTAAAAAGTGACCAAATTCATTGCCGATATAAATTTTTAAATACCCTCAAAAGTACTGTAATGCTCTCTTAATAACCATACTTAACACATTCATAGCTCATTAAGTAGGTACTTGGTTTGTATGTTCTGTGGCTAGCAAAAATACCAACAAGTTTACCGTTAGCAGTCCTCTTTACCGGCTAGTACGGCAGCTAAATATTACGACAAACATAAGTCGGCTTGGGGATAGTTAGCTGTACTTCTCATTTTTTCTGCCCAACAGTACAAGTGCCAATACCAATATTGGTCACGGTTAAACTGTTGTCTATATATGTCCAATATTGGTCATAAAAGTGCTCATAGATAAAGGTGAATCTTTAGTGCAGACAATGCCAACACGTCGTTAACTTTTGATGAAGATATAGTTTGACCAAAAGTGAATCTGGTAGAACCTGTGAGCTGGCACACATTCCCACACTCCTGGGCAATTGGCTTAAGAAGTCATTGGCCTATGGTCAATAGACGGCGAAGTCGGGCTGTGTATGAAGATGGTGACAATATAACATATTGGAATGAAAGCTATTGAAAACCCCTTCAAAGTCTGGCTAGTTTAAGAACTCTGCAGAGATAAAAAAGCTCTGAAATTCTCCTTAATTTTAAAATAATTTTGCACTTCCAAGTACGTGACATCGCCGACGACATACCTACTTAGCAGCTGACACGTGGACGAGTCAATGAGCCCCAAATAAAATTAATTCACGATGTGATCAGACTACTTTTTCTGCAGTACAAAAAACTCGATAAAAACCCGGTAGTAACTGTTGACAGTGTGTTTGCATTCGCGTTAACAGTGCCTATCATATTCAATATCCGTTTGAGTACGCAAAAAGTTTTCGGATCTATTTGCGTGATGGATCCGCAAGGGACAAGGAAAAGACATAATTGAACAAAAAACAGTCATAATTAATTCGGCGAAAATTACCACATGTCTCTATCGGATTTTACCGTGATGGATCTGCAGGAGATAAAAAACTATAAGGAAAAGACGTAAGTAATTAAAGTAGTAAACAACAAGAGATTCATAATTAATTCAGTTAAAATTAACACTTGTGGTCTATTTGATTACCTGCTACTGAAGGTGTTTATATAACCCATAATGAAGCTACGACTGTATGCATAATTAAAATTCATGTTTTCGGATACGAATGAAGTTTTTTGCACCTTTTATTTTGTTGATTTGTCGTTGAATAAAAGCCACCTGCTGCTTGTGCTTTGTTAGTTTATGAATGATACGTTATTTGCACAGTCACAGTTTAAAATGTTTGATTTGTCTGAATTATCGCTACACAGGGTCAAATTATATTAATTTGCGTTATAACTAACGACGATAATACAAAAACAATGCCTGTAGAGTTTCGCGAATGTGGTAAATATTTATGAACTTTAAAAACTTTTAACGGAAAACAGATTGAGACACAAAGTATAGCAAGCAATCACAGCATAGTTAAGAGACTTGTAAATCTCGCTCTATGGTTATCGCTCACTCCTAGTCACCTGATTGTATGCGCCACACCTCAAGGCAGAAACAGGTTCCTGTCTGAAGGAGTTACTGTACAAATACGCCCACGGTAAGCAAAGTATCGCTGGACATGCCGATCAGGTGTCAGAGCTTTGAGTAGGAGATAATGCGGCATTGTGTCCGACCAAACCTTTAGCGTCGGCGTCGGTTTCGGCAACATTCGGTAAAAATATCAAAAGCGAGGGGAAGATGTCACACCACGTTGCATCGGCCGCGACCGGGCGCCTGCCATCGCCATTAAATAATAAAAACCAAAATGGACAATAGCCACTAGGGAACCTAATTTCCGGCTTCGGTTATGGCAAAAACCGATCTCAACTTCGCCTTCGGTCAAAATCAACTTTCGGTCGGACACTAGCCGATAACTCTAGTCTCGCAGAATATTTGAATATATTGAGACTACTCAAGATCTATTCGAATGACAAATTAGCATGAGATTATACTTATCAGCTCAACCGTAAAAAGCATAAGTAATTACTCATCTGATTCGCTCAAATGAGTCAACAGCAAAGATAAGCCTGGAGAGCAAAGTCTCGAGTTAATTGATTCAACTTTATCAATAATAGCCGAGCAATTTCCTATAAAAGTCACCGATGTCTGGATCAAATGTCTTGTGTAATGTTTAATAGAAAACAAATCAATATAATGGAGCCGGCTCCATTGTATAGCGGTCGAACAATGTCAAATATTTTGCTATCAATTACTAGATTGCCAGGTTTTTCCTCTGCATCGGTGCATGTGAAATTGTTTTTGATTAGGTATTTTATGTCTATAATAATAATTTTATTAAAATATAAAATGTTTTGTTACCTACTCTAAAAATATCTTAAATTTATTCACTGACAGACATCGCACATCGCTGTGTCTAAAAGCATCAATAAAATTGTATAGTTCTCGCTAAACTTCTAAGCTGTCCTGTCCCCGTACCCTGACGTGTCAAAACTATCAATAGTTCGACTGTGAGAAAAGGACAGATGTATACAAGTCATATACATCTATCCCTTACGCACATTCAAAATAACCTTAAAGAGCTTATGGTCACCCTTCTGAAGTTGTCTACAATGGCTGCGCAGTAGTAAATCTTATACAAAAAAAAAGATAATTAATAAAATCAGAAAAGCTGAGTGCTTAAGAACCGAACTAAAAAGACGTAGCAAGAAGAAAATCATGCTGTGCAGTCGGAGGAATCCACTGCACACAGCATGATTTTCTTCGCGAATATGTATCCTACAGGAGGATACATATTCTCTCAGCGAGCTGGCTGACCAAAACCAGATACAGATCCTTCGACTGTACAGCATGATTTTCTTCTAATTTATGTATTTTTAGTTAGCTTCTTAAGCAGTCGGGTCTTTTGATTTTTTGAAGTAACACATTACTCTCCTTGTCTTGCCGTGCCTTGCGCAACGGAAGGCCAACTTCAGGGTGGCCAAGAAGTTTAGCGAGAACTATACAAGAGTTCCTTACATTACGTAGACGACCACTACGAAGGAATTTAAAAACTTGCCCTCTAAGGAGTTGAAAGGAACTTCGCCATATCGCTACTACCCTGGTAAATCCCATCGGGCGAATGGAGAGTAGAGTAAGGTAGTAACTAAAAAGATAAAATAAGTGGATTTAACTCAAAACTCCACATTGTAACTATTCTTTATTTTGAATAATATCATCTACCTACTTAGATTTTTCCCTTACGTAGAAACACATAAAAAACTTTTTTGCAAAAAAATACTACCGACTTCCAAATGAAAAACTACAAAGTGAAAAATAACTTTATTTTTGGAAGTCGGTGTCTTTCGTAGATACCAATTATTTGCAATATGGACACCGACTTCCAAAAATAAAGTTATTTTTCACTTTGTAGTTTTTCATTTGGAAGTCGGTATTTTTTTGCAAAAAAGTTTTTTATTTTTCCCTTTTTAGTTTTACCTACCTAATAGGCAAGTTGTTTAGTAAGTACCTATTATGCCAGAACAGATTACCCGAAAAACATGAAACTTGAACATAACCGGTGAAATTAGAGTTCTGCGTACCCCTTTCAGTATACTGGCGTGATGTCATGTTATAAAATGGTATAAACAATAAACAGACATGCGATTGAAGCAATCCCGAATGATTTGCCGTTATTTATTGAAGAGTTCTGTTGTATATCTCCGAAGTTCTTCATCGGATCTTTAACAAATTAAAATGGGACCAATTTCGGCACATGTTCTTTCAAACAAAAAAATAATTTTCAAAATCGGTCCACAATTGGCGCAGATATCGGTGAACATACATAAAAAAAAAAAAAAAAAAAAAAAACATACAAGAAGTCGAACATAGAACCTCCTCCTTTTTGGTAAGTCGGTTAAAAATAGAAACGGCGCACCGCTGCTTACGTACTTTGTGTCTGTAGGTATAGGTACTTGGAATACCATTCTATGATGAACATTTAAATTCAATTAGTTAAGGTAACTTTACTGCTTTACCTGAAAAATCTTAGCAATTTTCGTTTAGAACATTATTATATTACTGAAATATACGAATAAATGTAGTATTGTTATCATAACAAATGGTTGTAAATAGATAACCAACAATTATAAAATGGTTTTTTTATGTACCGGAACTATGTTGTAGTAATTTAAAGCAAGTTTATCTCTTGTAGTATTATTTTAATTTTGTTATGTGATACACTTAATTTAAAGTGAACTCACGTTAAAAATCAATCTGTCTGCCTTGTCCCAACTATGTCGGGGTCGGCTTCCAGTCTAACCGGATTCAGCTGAGTACCAGTATTTTACAAGGAGCGACTGCCTATCTGACCTCCACAACCCAGTAACTGGGTAACACGGTACCCCTTGGCTAGACTGGTGTCAGATCTCAAGCTTCTGACTACCCGTAACGACAGTCAAAGATCTTTAAATGACAGCCGGGACCAACGGCTTAACGTGCTTTCCGAGGCACGGAGGAAACTCCGTATGTTGAAATGGTCACCCATCCACGGACCGACCTCGGCAAGCGTTGCTTAACCTTGATGATCGACCTGTGCGGCTGTTATTATTTAGCCACGAACTCCTTACGTTAAAACTCGTCGAACTCACGTTAAAAATACTTAGTATAACCAAATTGCATGAAAATTCACAAGTTTAGATTTCAATTAGTGTTCTTGAAGTTTGATTGTGTTTTCAATAACTAATATTATCATCCACAGTTATACATTTTTACTATCACTTGCTTACAAAACAAGCAACATCCTTAAAATAACTTAGTTGAATCAGATCCCTAAGGTGGTTTGGGCTTTTTCCTAACCGCAAAAAAGGTGTGTAACACCATGTCTAATTCGTTTGTAAAATATTCTCGGAAACACGATTCGATCTTGCGGTTAGCACTTATTTTACTTTTACATCTAAACTAAAAGATTACCACAAAAATAACTTTGTATGTTAAAACCCTACGAGGTAAGAGCTAAATGTGGTAAACTGGATACTTAGGAGTGTTAATGGGCGACGAGTCAGCAGCTTCCGAGTGCTTGGGTAATTTTAGCTCAAATGGCTTCACGGTTCTCACCGCGGAAGCTTTTCTTGCTATCTTTTTGGTGGAGGTCCTACCTAAAATTGGTTGCTATTTCTTATTTGCCTAATCTGAGGCGATAAAAAAAAAAAACATTTGGTTATCTATAATTTCGTGATTGCCTTACTTACATCAACATTCGAAAACAAATTAATAATTTAAGTCGTCAAGCTTTGGTTTCTTGATCGGAACGCACAATGCTGCGTTATGCGTTGCACATAATTAATCCAATGAAAAGCGTCAAGGATTGTCCTTTTTTCCGTCGCAGTATGCGTCAGTAGTAACCAGTATCACAGATAATATAATACTAGCCCAGTATTATGTGCGGCACTGGCACTGCATACCACAGCGCTGTGCGTTCCGACCAAGAGTCCAAAGCCTGTCTGAGTCTGTGAATTTAAGTGTACAAAATGTTGATTAGTAATCGATTAGTACCGACACTCGTGATACAAGTGCTTTAACTGAAACACTCAACGCCACTCAAAACAGTCATTAGTTTAACAGGCACTTACAAATTAAATAATCTACGGATCTTCCTCTTTCCAGATGGGCCTATTTTTTGTAATGATCGGATTGTCCATTATTTACCAGATAATTAAAATATGGAGCAGTTTATTTTATCAGGGGTTAAGTATAGTTGGAAAAATGCTAGGCAGAATGATTAATTGTCATATAAGTTACCCGAAAAAAAAAGGAGATATTGAAACAGGCCACAAATGCTTCTAATTTTTAAATAAGAAGGAATTATCTGTTCAACATTTCAATCGCTCCATTCCTGTCTCCTCAAACAGACACGCAACTCCTCAAACCATGTCAAGAGGACTATTTCGTCATCCAAGGACTGTAAACGGGAAGTAAAGACAGTCAGGTCCGCCATGTTCTCCAAGATTGACATATCCTCGCGTGCGATACTCAATTACACAGCTCACTGCTGGGGTCCAAATGGGTGCTTCCTTTCAAGCCGTTGTTCTTTCATTGCCGTCAAATTGGCACCGACAGTTTAAGTAGAGACGTCGTGATCGTCTTTTGTCATGCAGATTTTTGATGAGGTCACAGGAATTTTTATTGGATGAAGTAACCTTCAAGAAACGTGATATTTAAATGCACTCATAATTTGAGATTCTAATTTAACTATTTTTCAATACACTTCCTCGAAAACTAGCTCTTATTGCACTACGATTAGTTTCGACATGCAACATATTTCGCACGCGTGCGGTAATAAGATTACAGCACGCGTGCGGTAATTCGATTAAAACATAAGAAATAAAAAAAAAAACACCACTGACTATTATAGAGCAGGCGTGTTTTTTTTTTAATCTCGTCATTTTGATTTGCGTCTTTACAGCGTAAATATTTTTTGAATATTTAAATTGTGTTTATAAAAAGAATACTACTAATAAACATGTTTATTTTAAACAAATATTACTTTTATGAACAAGTTAACATTTTATTTGTGTTCTTAATTAAAATATATTTGAATTTTATATTTTTCCTGTGAGGCTGTTTAACGGCTTCCTAACTTTGCTTCTCCTTTAACCTGCGAACATAAAGCGCGGGGAAAAAGCAAAGTTAGTCTTAATAATTTGAGTTATTTGTGAAAATTCTTTTTAAATGGTACTCCGCCGGATATTGTGATTGAGGCACAAAATGCTTGCGATAGCCTGTTGCCATCTAAATCTAAGGTGAAATATATGGCAGCTTTGAAAAGTTTTCTTCAGTGGGAAGATACTAAAAAGGCGTCGTCATTTTCGGAGCAAGTATTTTTATTTCTTCGAAAGTGTATTGAAAAACGTCGTTTGATACACGTGGGAATTTGTTATTGCGTTTCTCGGCCCCATAACACCCTCGCCTTACGGCTCGGGTGTTCATTCGGCCTCGTACGCAATAACAAACTTTCCGCACTTGTATCAAAATGTACTATTCCCGCCCGCGATTAAGATTTTCGAAACTCCTAAATTTGGGATTGACATGTCATACACACACATTATCGAAATATGACGTGGTCAATCCCATACATTTATTACTTTTGTTTAAGGACCTTGGGTAGACAAAGTAACATTCTATGAGCTATATTGATTGTTGATGTCAAAAATATAAATAATGTACTGACAAGCGCTGCTGAAATGTCATGTCAATCCCAAACTTTTTGGTATTTCTACAATCGCCATCGCTCATAGTATGTCACCTGAGTCCCTAGACAAGTGACATTCTATCAATGAAAGCGTAACGATAGCGATTAGAAAAAAGACATTAATTTATGGGAATGTCAAACGCTATCGAAATATCACGTGATCAATCCCTTACATTTTGGCATTTCAATTATCGCCATCGCTGACATCGAAGGACACTTTTCTAAATCCTCTGGGCGATCTGATTCGCTTTCTGACTGTTTGACATTTATGCCATGAACAATTTTCTCGTAAAGTTCGTGCTTCGGAGAAACCAAAATTGTCCTCAATTTTCAATTTATTGCAATGACTAAAATGTCGTTGACTTTTCAATGGTTGATGTCATCATCAATCCTAAACAAATGTACATTTCTGTGTCATCTCTGCTTTATCAAGAGCTTTGTATTAACTTTCGGAGGAGTTATGGTTGAATTCATCTCAATTATTATACGTTTCTGCACGTTATGTTTATTTCAAGTTCTTCAAATGTAGGTATCTTATACTTTTGTATTATCAAGTCTGGCCCTTTTAACGTGTTCTTGCTTGCAGTTTGCATTTGCCATATCTTGTGCAAATAAGGTGTGCCGTAAGTACCTCTTCAGCACTTAGCAACAGTTACATAATTCAGCAATAATTTCTAAACTTTTACGTTTAATGTTATTCATCAACAGTAGTGCGATTCTGCAAAAACTTATGTGAGGTAAACTTGAAGTGAGTTGTCACTCCGTGGTTTATTGAAACTTTACTTAACATAAGCTTTCACGGTGAGATTCTTACTGAACAGTACGGCGGCGTTTTTGGGGGACTTTTGTATGCCCTAAGGATATTTTGTTAGGTCTCTGCTCCGACGTTATCTCATCCGGGTTCATGGTTTTATTATTAGTATGACAGTAAGTACTTTTTACCCTTATCAAAAATCTTTATTAGCTTGCTCCAGTATAAATCGATCACGCTTCCAGCATTAGCCACCTGCTCTCTATAAATCACTGATTTTATTACAAGGTGTCCAAATAATTCCCCACTGTGTGACACATTTGTATTCCGTTGATAGCTTGCTTCCAAACATTTCACACGGATAATCTTTTCTCAGTCGTGGTTGATTAAACTGTATAGTGCACTTGGTATGCTACATGGTCCATATTAGAATCTGTATGTTAAGTGACCAATCTTAATATACCAGGTCCTGGTGGTTACGGTGATGTTTTCTCACGATCTTGTCTTTTAGTAATCGCGAGTCCCAACATTATGCTGAGCGATGGGAGTTTTGCGCGGTTGTGGCGCATACTATCCCTATTTATGTTTTTCTTTTTGGCATACCTAGCGTAAATAAATTATTATTCTTTCTTACTTCTTTCTTTAGTTTGAGCCGAAAGTCAGTGATTAGTGTGAGAAAGTGTAATGATGATGCTGAATCAGAATCCACCGTTTATTTAATATGTGCTTTAAGAGATTTGCTAGGTTAGAGAGTACCTACATATGCCTAATTTTGGTTTTACCTATCAGAGATCTTAATGACTATTACAATCTTTTATTTCATTAAAAAATGTTATTATGATTGAATTGTGTTCAGCGATGGCAATCATTATTTTCTTCTTCCTTTCTGAATGAAAATAATTCTTAAGTTATTGATATTGAAGACCAAGAGTACGATAGTGGTTATGATTTTGCCATAACTCACTTTAATAAGCCATAAACAGGTTGTAAAATCAATGCAGACTTTGTCGTGGCCAAATTGTCACGTATTCGGATTAAATATATTAATCAAGAAGTAAATACACATAGAAAGAGTACTACGGTTTGTATTAGCGCCACATTTTGCACATATGAACTTATCAATAGATAAGATACTGACAGTCAAGGATGCGACTGATTTTCGATTGGTGCTCGAAAATGCTCGTTGATCGAAAATGAAAGGTTAGAGATAACTGTTCACAGGCGTGTAGTCTATTGTTATATTTTCATGTTGTTTAACACGAATAATGATTCATTTATAAACACTTTCTTGAATATAGTCACACAAAATCGTGTGAAGCCAGATCTGATTCAAGCAGTGGGTTTGATTCAGATATACGTAAAACTTAATATTTAAAGGAGAGATAAAGCAATACTGCTTCCTACGAAGGAATATAAATCACAAATCAAATAGTCAAATGTTTTTGTTAGACCATTTACCAGAAAGACAGTGTAAATGCGTAAGAATAGATTTAGATGAAACTAAGCTAACAAATGACGATCAAGCTCCGAACACAGATCGTGTTATTTCAGGCATTTTGAAGTAATTAATTGTAGCCCATGAAGCTGTCATCACCCTCTAACTAGATGATGACGGCCATTTGGGACTAGCACAGCACGTGCAAACTACAAAAGGAGAACGTGCGCGATTAAAGAATATAGATCGCCCAAGATTAGTTGCTAACACTGATTCATATCTTTCTAATAAAATTAATTGATATAATCTTGCCAAAACATGTGAGGAACGCAAAGTCATAAGGAAAAGTATATCTGAGAATGTCAGAAAATAAATAAAGAAATATTTATCAATTACAACAATAAGAGAATATTGATTGATGACGGTAAGCTGATCAGTGGACCTCGTGTCAAATAATAACAACTGTAGGGTTCTATCTTCAAGGTTAAGCAACGCTTGCCGAGGTCGTTTAGTGGTTGGGTGACCATTAATTACGTACTGAGACTTCACCATGCCGTCGGAAAGCACCTTAAGCCGTTGGTTCTAGCTGTCATTTGACGATCTTTGACAGTCGTTACGTAAGTCTCAGAAGCTTTTTAATCTGACACAAGTCTTGTCAAGCGGTGTCGTGTTACCCAGTTACTGGGTTGAAGAGGTTAAATAGGTAGTTGCTTCATATAAAATACAGGTACTCAGCTGAACCCGGTTAGACTGGAAGCTGGGCTCAACATAATTGTGAAAATGCTAGGCTGATTGATTGATGACGTTAAGAGAGTGCAAATGAAACCTAGCAACGCCTTATCAAACTATCTTGTAGATATTCTAGATTTTTAGAATCGTGTGAATGTAGTAAATGTTTAAGATAACGTAAAGTCGGGCACAGCTGTCAGTAACTTCACATCGGAGATAAAGAACTGTTACAGTAGCTTCACTATCAAGATATAGGAAGTGATTGTTAGAACAGTGACGTAGAACCTGATAAGGATGACGTATTTATCCGTATAGAGAAGTAGATGAGGATAATAATGCCTAAAATGGGGCAACTGACAACTGACAATATAAAATAAATATATTGTTTGAAAATGAATGAAAAACGCCACTGCCTAATTTTCGTTGATGCTCTACTCAGGTTACTATTGACATTCTAATTCACTCAGCTAAAACTGCCGCGAAACGTGATTATCGTAATCTCGTATATGCTATTTAGAAGGATTGAATGGCTCATGCATGACAGATTAAACTTTCTTCGCTAAATAGGTGTCTAGGGCTAGTATAGGGGTAGGCAGATCGAGGCAACCTTGAATGCACCGGACGTATCTCCAACAGACTGTGTACAAGTATCATCGCTAATGCAGGCTCCTTAAATACACCCCTATGCAAATTTGCACTCCATATTGTGTCCGTACAACTCAATTTCTTTTATACGAAACCCCTATCATTTGGCGAGACGAAATGTTTCTCAAATAAGGTCATAGGAGGACAATGCTCGTAATTTCACAGCTTCAAATCAGGTCGCATGTGTTTGCAGAATCGCGTCATTCAGCAAACGATTTTATTGCATATAAAACAGTTTTTATTAAGTAAATTGATGGATAGTGTACCGTTTCGTTAGTGTAAGAGGTCATTTAACTGTTCCGACAATTGCTAAATGTTCACCGATAGGCTTCGATTGTGGTGTTATTTATTTTGTGTTTTGGCAATGATTTTATCGGTTTTTAAGTGATCTGGCAATGGGAATATATGATTTACGAGTATGTTGGACATTGACACTGGCATCAATGACTGAAGAGTTTTGTGGATATCGGTTGTCAAGGTAACATTCAAATATTTCTTTTCTATGATAAACAGATAAGATTTGTTTATGAATGATGGCTATAAGAGTAGGTGAAGACCTAAAGCAAGAATGGATGAACTGTGTGAAATAGGATACAGGCAAGAAAAGAGGTGAGTGCGGAAATCACGACTAAAAGAGAAGTATGAAAGAAGGAGATATATTTATGTGAGGCCTAAGGGTTACAGAATGACGTTGGGAATTGACACTTAGTATAGTGCAGATTTTACGAGTATTGTCACCATATAGGCAGCAGACAGTCGCTGCCAAATATGGGCTTCCCTATTCAGGTACACTACAAATAAGGTGCCTAATTTCATACCGGTGGTCGCTTTCACACGTGTAGGTAATCTATAACCTACTTTAATGTGTATAGCTTTTGGGACTTTACAACCTAGTTCCTTTAGCATTTCCTTCTTAACAAACCACATCAAGTATCCATTCGCTTTGTCTATAGTCGGCGAATTCTCGTTCTAAAGTCATATCTTAAACTCAGCATCCACGCATACATATAGCCTAAGATATAGGGCGGCGGGACCGGTTGTCGCCGCAAGAAAGTACGCCAACTTCACTCGTTTTTATCGCAACGAGATTCTATTAGCAAGTTTGTCTTGTTGATGGGAACGGGTTTCTAATAAGATAAGTGATTAGTTCCTAATGTATCTAAAAAGGTGTCTGGTAAAATTGTTGAAAAATTCTGAGCCGATCGTTTCTCCGAAATAGGCCATCGTCTGATAGATTTATGTTATAAAGGTTATCAGAGATTATATCATGTGGCATAAACGGTCTATGCAGTTGGCTTATCATCATCTAGCAGTGCCAGAAGTTATCTAATACTTAGTCCATCTCCCAGTTCTCTAGAAATTTAATCTACAATGTCTTTTTAGGGTTCCGTAGCCGAATGGCAAAAAACGGAACCCTTATAGATTCGTCATGTCTGTCTGTCTGTCTGTCTGTCCGTCCGTATGTCACAGCCACTTTTTTCCGAAACTATAAGAACTATGCTGTTGAAACTTGGTGAGTAGATGTATTCTGTGAACCGCATTAAGATTTTCTCACAAAAATAAAAATAAAACAATAAATTTTGGGGGTTCCCATACTTGAAACAAAAACTAAAAATATTTTTTTTCATCAAACCCATACGTGTGGGGTATCTATGGATAGGTCTTCAAAAATGGTATAGAGGTTTCAAATATCATTTTTTTCTAAACTGAATAGTTTGCGCGAGAGACTCTTCCTAAGTGGTAAAATGTGTGTCCCCCCCCCCCTGTAACTTCTAAAATAAGAGAATGATAAAACTAAAAAAAATATTTGATGTACATTACTATGTAAACTGCCAGCGAAAATTGGTTTGAACGAGATCTGGTCAGTAGTTTTTTTTTAATAGGTCATAAATCGTAAACCGCAATTTACCAAGTACGGAACCCTTCGTGCGCGAGTCCGACTCGCACTTGGCCGGTTTTTATCTACCTTTTACATTCCGAATTCTATAACTATACTTTCTCTTCAAATTCTTGAAATATCAATCTGCATAGCCTTTTCCCAACTATGTTGGGGTCTGTTCAGCTGAGTACCAGTGTTTTACGTGAATCGACTGCCTATCTGACCTTCACAACCCAGTAACTGGGTAACACGGTACCCCTTGGCTAGACTGGTGTCAGATCTCAAGCTTCTGACTACCCGTAACGAGTGTCAAAGATCTTCAAATGATAGCTGGGACCAACGGCTTAAAGTGCTTTCCGAGGCACGGAGGAAACTCGGTATGTTGAAATGGTCACCCATCCATGGACCGACCTCGTCAAGCGTTGCTTAACCTTGGAGATCGAACCCTGCGGCTGTTATTATTTAGCCACGAGCTCCTCTTGAAATTCTTCAATTCAATGATAATCAACCTTCATTCATTACGATTTATTTCTACTACATTAATTAATTAGTTAAATAAAGGAAGTCCAAAGTCGTTGATCTCGTCGCCCATTTCAACACAATCAAGGGTTCATTGTAGTAATTCAGAGAACCTCACAGAGCAATTAATGGGTCAACTGGATTACACGATATTACTCTACATCTAACGCGCCGATACCCCGAGAGTTCAATTAGCAAATTGTTTTTGTTCACTCAATCTATTTTATTGGTTTTTTAATGTCACTAGTTTAAAGGAATAATAATAAGGGTAACCCTTTTCTTTTTGTGGTTAAATTTGTATAGTCACAGATAATACTAGCATAGTAAAAGAAATATCTAGTTTTACGGCGATGAACAGCAGCAATTCAACTCAGAAGATTCCTATTATAAGAAGGAGACTGTTATGATAAGCAAAGTTCATTGATTGATTTTTTAAATTTCAAGATTGAAAGAAAGAAACAAAATACATTTATTTATACCATTCCCCCTCTAAAAAGCTTATTTTATTCACTGAAAACAGTGAATAAAAAGCACTTTTAATCACTGTTTTGGTGTTTGAATTTGGAACACACCAATGTATTAGACGTCCATCTCAATGCTATGTAACCTCCTTGCGCCTCCTTGCGCAAAAAACACTCGATACACAAACTCCTTCTTCGATTTTAATTTTGAGTTTGTTATTTAGGATTTAAATAATGATTTTGATTTTAGTCTAAGATATTTATTGTATACTTGCTTGAATTGTAATTCTGATATTAATTGCAATGGTATTTACATCACATCATCAGCCTATTAATGTTCCCACTGCTGGGACACAGGCCTCCTCTCTGTGAGAGGGAATGGGCCGTAATCCACCACGCGGGCCCAGTGCGGGTTGGTGGATGTCACATGTCTTCGAATTTTTGGTTCTAGGACATGCCGGTTTCCTCACGATGTTTTCCTTCACCGTTTTGAGAGCAGTGGTGAAGAAATAATTAACACAAAGTAAAGCGCCTGCTTGGGCTCGAACCCACGACCTACAACTTGTAAGTCGCGGTCGATACCACTGGGCCACCACTGCTCCTCTCAATGGTATTTAATTAATTATAATTATGTAAGGTAACGGAGGTGGTCACTGGCCCCTGAAACACAGGTGCTGTTACCTAGCTCAGGGGTCAGGGTTTCACATTTTATGTAAAATTTGAAGGTAATAAACCATTTAATTATTACTCGTAATATTCCTTGTGCTTTTCGCTTAAATCTTTCTTTTTCTCGAAGTCATGGTATAAAATATAGTATGCAACTCTTGAATAAAACGGATTTATATCGAGGGCCATGAATCACTCGCGTCGCTCATGATTCTAACACTTGAATCACTCGCTATGCTCGTGATTCAATCATCATGAATCACTCGGATCCCTACGGTCGTGATTCAGTCGTTAGAATCCTTCACTTGCTCGTGATTCATCTATGGCCCTCGCTTTAAATCCGTCTTTTATTCACTAGTTGCATAATATACTATTGTCACAAGCCATTAGAGCACACAATATAAAAAAAATAAAACTTAGAACTATACAACAATTAAAAAGAGAAAATATAATATAAATATGACATTGTGTGTCCCACGGCTGCGCCAAATAGGACCAGTTCAGCAAAATGTCGCGCAACACTAGTTGATAGCCCGACGTTGGTTTTCAACTGAACCTGATTGCTTATCGCAAATCTGGGATTGACTTCTGTGAGGCCCTCTTCTTAAGCGCCAAAATAAGATCAATTTTGTTACCAAGCGTGGTGATAACGAAATTCTTTCGAACTTTACACTTTACTTCAGGACATGCCAAGAATAACACAAATGGACTAGCTATTCTTTCAAGCACGGAATGAGCTATTCTTGATAAAAATGATACAATAGAAGAAAAAGCACCATTACCTAAATCCAAAGACACAAATCAAAATCTAGACAATAAAACAGTTATTCCCAAAGAAAGTGGGTGCCGTGGCAAAGGCCGACAAAGACTGATGTCCGTATTTACACACAATGCCTTGACAAAAACTAGTCGCGACGTAGCTCGTCCGTTTGCTTGAGAAACAATTTTTGCTAAATTATGTTTTGATTCGTTTGCTGTCGTTGTTCCATCTTCGTCCGTTGAGCAAAAACGTTTGTTTGGTTTTGTGTGGTCTTCGGCTAAAAATAGATCCACAACTTTACCTGTTGGTGAAGTTATGTGTAAAATAATTAACTTCTTATGTTTATTATAATCAGTAGATTCAATTGCGATTATTTTTAGGATATCTTTATAAGTTCAGCTGATTGCACCTTCATTAATGTTTGTTTATATTGAGTTTCCCCAAACTAGAAGGTGTAAGGCACCCAATTTGCCTAATCTACTGAGAACTAAGAGTAAAGACCAACCGACTCTGGTTTTATTTTCATCCCTCAATCATTGCACACACATCGTTATGCAGGATAGGTTTTTCATAAGGAATAGTTCTGAGCTACTTACATGAAGTGGTAGCCTAGATAATCCCTATGTGCATGAAGTATTAAATAAATACCAATAACTGGCTCCCTCATCCCTTAGTAATCTGTATCATGTAAAATTACATTAAGTTTGAAATAGTCTCTATCTGTAAAGTCCACAAACTCTCCTATAAGCACAGTATTTTCAACAGCCAACAGTATAAAATCGAGAATGTACCGCATTAGTACGTTTAATTCAATTATTATAACAGTTAGATCGCTGTTCTCAGCGCACTTTCGCTCGGCTCTGGTGGCAACTTGTTCCAGTAGGTACGAGTCTATGATTCCATCTCGCAGCTTGACGACACTTTCGTCTTAGTTTTTAACCGACTTACCAAAAAGGAGGAGGTTCTATGTTCGACTTCTTGTATGTTTTTTTTTTTTTTTTTTTTTTTTTTATGTATGTTCACCGATATCTTTGTCAATTGTGGACCGATTTTGAAAATTCTTTTTTTGTTTGAAGGAGTATGTTTCGAAATTGGTCCCATTTTATTTTGGTGAAGGTCTGATGAAGAACTTCGGAGATACACAACAGAACTCTTCAATAAATAACGGCAAAACTCTCGGGATTGCTGAAATCGCATGTCTGTTTGTTGTTTATACCATTTCATAACATAACATCACGCCAGTACGCTCTAAAGGGGTACGCAGATCTCTCATATCACCGGTTATGTTCAAGTTTTATGTTATTCGGTTAATCTATTCTGGAGTTATAGGGACCTTAATCAACAACTTGCTATTAGGTAGGTAAAACTAAAAAGGGAAAAATAAAAAACTTTTTTGCAAAAAAATACTACCGACTTCCAAATGAAAAACTACAAAGTGAAAAATAACTTAACTTTTGGAAGTCGGTGTCCATATCGCAAAAAATGTTTCCTACGAAAGACACCGACTTCCAAAAGTTAAGTTATTTTTCACTTTGTAGTTTTTCATTTGGAAGTCGGTAGTATTTTTTTGCAAAAAAGTTTTTTATGTTGTAAAGATTAGTAGATTTGATACAAAAATACAAAAAAAAAATACAAAATCTTTATTTCTGAACCAAAAAGTTTTACATTCGTTGGTGATTGGAGCCTCCTTTTAAGCAAGTAATGCCTGTGTTAGGAGACTCCGCTCTTCCACAGCAATATACAATTAATTCAGTACCTTAGATATAACCAGTATGTTTGCGTGCGTGTGTGTGTGTGTGTATGTATGTGGGTGTTTGTGTGTGTGTGTGTGTGTGTGTGTGCGTGCGCGTGCATGTGTGTATTTCATTTTGTATGTTGCAATAGTGCCTCAGTGTCTGCGTAATTTAGTGTCTTTATCCAATTTGTTAGAATTTTTTTACATTCGTGTAATTGTTTGTTGTGTATATATATCTTTTTATTTATCCTATTATATAGTTGACATGATAGTTTGTTGTATTGAATGTCAGCAAATTTTGTTTTAGTTTGTGGAACCTGTGCTATGAGATCTTTCCGTCTTCTTGTTATTGTATTTTGATCGTATGGTAGATTTTTATGTTTTTTTAGAACGGTATAAACGATGTATAACTTTCTGACAGAAAGCAGTCCACTATCCTGATAGAGACTTTCTGTAGGGTATGTTATCCTTTTGAAATACATTATTTTTATTACGGCGCGTTGTCCTCGTTCAACATGTATAAACTTTGATTTTGCTGCGCCACCCCATATTGTAATACAGTAGGCTATAATAGATTGTGCTAGAGAGATATATATTTCATTTAATAAGTTTCTGTTAGAGCCTGATTTCTTTTTTATATTTATAGGTGCAATATATCTTAATGTTTTAAAAATCCACCCCAATTTCCTAATCCTTCCAGTAACATGTTCAACATGAGAGTACCATGACAATCTGTGGTCAATAATTACACCTAAATATTTTGTTTCCAAAACTTTATTAATTAAGGGACAAGCGCAATTATTGTTTTCAGCTTTATCGCAAGAGTGTACTCTAATGTTAAACACATCATCTGGTTGCGAACTTTTATAGATGGAGAAGCACATGTAATTAGTTTTCGCTGTATTTAATGTGAGAAGGTTATTATCTAGCCAATTCGCGATTTGGTACATACCTGCCTCTGTCTTAATTTTAACATCGGACCAGCTGTGCCCGTGGAAGACAACAGCAGTGTCGTCGGCGTAGGAAAATACATGTGCGTTCTCAACTTTTAATTCACAAAGATCGTTAATGTAGGCTAGAAAAAGTGTGGGTCCCAGAACACTACCCTGGGGTACACCGAACGACACATCAGCATCATCACTAATAAACCCTCCAATCTTTACCCTTTGTTTCCTGTTTGTGAGATAGTCTATAAAAAAATTTAGAGGGGTTCCCCTTATTCCAAGTTTTTCTAATTTGGTCACCAGGGTGGGAACGGAGACGGTGTCAAAAGCTTTCTTTAAGTCTAGAAATACCGTCAGACACTTTTTCCCGCTATCCACATGCTTAGTTACTAGCGTGGTGAGGGCACTAACTGCATCCTCGGTGGAAACTCCCTTCCTAAAGCCAAATTGTGTTGAAGATATAATTTTAAACTTATTTAAATAATTAATTAATCTAGAGTTGGTTAATTTTTCTATTACTTTAGACAGGGCTGGCAATACCGAGATAGGTCTATAATTATTGACATCGCTTCCGTTCCCTCCCTTGTGGACTGGAGTAATAACGGATTGTTTCAGGGGAGCTGGGAATACTCCGTTTCTGAAACAGAGGTTAGCTAGATGAGCAATAACAGGGGCGAGTTCTTTACTACAGTATTTTAGGAATTTTGTTGAAATACCATCCCAGCCAGGGGCACTATCCGATTTCAAGTTCCTTATGATTACTTCTACTTCCTCTGTGTCAGTATCTAAGAGCACGAATGAATTTATTTGTGTATGTAATTCTTTTCGTTGGTGATCAGGACTGTTGTTATTTCTAGGTTGTATTTGTTGAGCTAGTTCTTTACCTATATTCGCGAAATAATTATTTACGTAGTTTACTGACTCAGTCGGAGTAGACTTGATATTTAGTAATTCTGCACTTTGATTTTTTGTTTTATTTGTATAAGTAATTGATTTTATGTTTTTCCATAATAATTTCGTGTTGGAGACTGAGTTAGCTAGTAATTCTTTTTCATATTTTCTTTTAATTTTTTTAATGAGGTTATTACAGTAGTTTCTGTATCGGCTATATGTGATTTTTAAAATTTCATTATGTGGGTCAGCCCGTGAGTTTTTTTGTAGTTTATTTCTATTATTTATACAGCGGAGTATCCCCGGGGTTATCCATGGTTTGATGATACGTTTGTTGTTAGGAATAATTCTTATTGTAGTATTATTCTTGATAGTTTCTGTAAGTTTTTCTATAAGTACATCAGTTATTGCATCAGGATCATTACAGAACATCAATTCGTTTATATTTTCTTCTTTTAAGTTATTTAAAGCTTGTTCAAAGTTCAAGGTGGTAACGCTTTTATGTATAGTTTCATTATTTTTTGTTTTCGATAGTGATAAAAATGTCGTGAAGTGATCAGTAATCGAAGTCTGTAAAATAGCTATTGATGCACATATATTTTTCCTGTTGATTCGCAACATGAAATGGTCTAGGCAGTTTTGTTCTCTGGTAGGTAATGTATGACCTGGTAATATGCCATATGTTGACAGAGTGTTGAGGTAATGGAGCCGGTTATTTTGCTCACTAGGCGCCCCAGTCTCTTTGGGTCTAATATTAATATTAATGTCCCCAGCTATTACTAAGTTTTTTTGTGAGTCTATATAATCTAAGTGTGAACTAAGTGAGTCTAAGAAATTGTTAATATTTGTGTTTGCCGGCGATCGATATATGCATAGCACCGTGGTATTTAGAATATCTACTTGAAGACACGAGGCCTGGGATAAGATTATTTCTTGAATTTTTGGTTTTAATGTATTTTTTACGTATACAACTACCCCATCATTTTGATTATATTGGCGAGTTGTGACATAAGACTGATAATTGGACAGTTGTGGTATAGATTTATTAATACTTAATCTACATTCCGTTAAGATTATCAAATCTGTATCGAATTTAAGTGAAGATAAGGTAATAACAAAATCATCAAAATTGCAATATATACTCCTTATGTTCTGTGATACTATAGTTAGATCATTTTCCCTGACACAAATATGATTAGAAAGATTTAAAGGTTGGCATTCAATTGAACTCGAAATTTCAATTTTATCTAGTTCATTAACTGTTTGTACCGTGTTACTCATACTGATTACTTTTAAGTAGAAATAAAGTCGCAGCCTGCACGTAGTAAACATCCCTGATAGATAGGCGAGTACAGTCTATTTTCATTGTACCAGAGAGTAATTGTTTGTGTAATAATAGTATAATTGTTGCCTGTAATATTAATTCGTTAAATATATAAAATAATAATATGTTACGATATATTTTGTTATGAAATTTTTGAGGCGTGTGTTTGTATGTGGTGACCTGTGTTTGAGTTTTATGTGATGAAATTATGTATGTGTTACTATTAAATAGGGTGAGGAATTTATGAGAGTGGGTGTCTGTGTGAGTACTTAAACTTATATAAAATGCAAAAAAATAACTTAAAACTACTACATTAATATTACATAGTGTGAAATGATAATAAGTGTTCGATGGGAATATAATCAAGGAGACACTTAAGCAAATAGAAATCGATAAAAAAATTGTGTTAACTAATATTTCAAAGCAAAAATAAACATCAAATAGTCATACTTTCTGCATTAGCTGCTGTATTTGTGCTTCACTTCTAATAATTAAGGGCGGAGCCTGGTCGTCCTGCTTTACTAGTACTTTGCCATATGCCGTCCAGCAGTATTTATAAGCGCCGGATTTTTTCAAATCGCGAGCAAGAAAATATAAACGAGAGCCTTTGGCGGTCAAATGCTCAGACAGGTATACCGGTGTGTCTTCTTGAATCTTGAAGCCCAAATGCTTACAGCATAGTTTGGTCTTGTATTTTAGGTTGAAGTTCTTAGCCATTTTCAGAATATCATTCTTGAGGAGTGTCGATCCTGTTTCTACAACTATGGGCGTATTATAGTTCTGTTCCTTTCCACGCACCCGATAAATGTCCTTAATATCATTTTTAATCATGGCACAATCAATATTTTGGGAAAGACTCATCACCATGTCTATTAAGTTTTGCTTAGACTCGCCTGCGATTTTAGGTACGTTTTTAATCACAAAATTATTTTTACGACATCCCGTTTCCATTTCCTCAATTTTATGCTCCAAAGTTATAATATGCTTTTTATCTTCTTTCGCCTGATTTTCCAGCTGAGAAATTTTCTTTTCATGGTCTATATTCTGTGACGTGAGGAGTTTAACTGTATCTTGTATATTAAGATTAGATTCCTGGATTTCTTTCAGGGTTAAAGAGACTTGTTGTATCTCACGTTCGCATTTGGTCATAAATAAAGCCATCATTTCTTTTAATTCTTTTTTAAACTCATCTAATTGCTCAGAAATTGAGATGTCTTCCCGGCTTCTTTTTGTTCGCTGGAATACGAAATTAGGCGGTGTGGTGGAGTCGTTAAAGATCATCTGGTTAATCTCTGACTCCGAAGCTGATTTATTCATCGACGAAGCCATCACAAAATATAGAATGTATAAGAAAAATGCAAAAACAATGCAGGCAATGTTCGATCTCGATATTCCAACTAACGCAACTGTGGCACAAACATATACATATCCAATATAAATATTGGTTTGATTCCTTACTTGCGAGCGGCGTAGCAGATCACGAGTAGCGAGAGTCGAGTCAGGCAGCGCGTAGCAAATGACGTAGCTCGTAGCACTTGCAGCAGCCGCGTAGCAGACGCGATGACGTATATGGCCCAACCCGTAGTGGACTGTAGTTATGAGTTATGACAACTACGTTGATTTGGCGCAGTGGCTATCACAGCGGTCTCGATGCGGCGTGCACGGCGCAACCCAGGTTCAAATCCCGCCGGCGACGGCACTTTTTCCAAGTCTATATTGTTCTTCCAATTGACAGCTCAGCTCGCTGGTGAGAGCGAGACTTCCGACACCAACAAATATGGCCACTGCGTCTAATGGGGATCCACCCAAGATAGAAAAGGAGGGTCCGAGTTTGATTGCAAAACACCAATTTAAAAATTAAAATTAAATAGATAAAATATACGAGTTGCGTTCACACGTCTCACAAGCACGACCGATCCAGGTAAGCGCCTGAGGCGAAGAGGAATGATAGTTACCCTTTTTCTTTCCCTTCTTCTTGCTTTATTATCCTTGCTATAATATGTATGGTGTTTATTTTATACTCGCTTCTTAATGGTTTCACCCGCGTAAATCAAGGCAATATACTCCCGGGATAAAATTCATCGTATGTCCTAGTCCAGGAATTGGTCTACCCGTGTGCCAAGTTTTATCCAAATCCAAACAACCGCTAAGAGGTGAAAGGTAACCAATGGACAGACAGTGCTAGTTTCGCATTTATAATATAAGTATGGATTGTTCCATATTTTTGCTTTTCAAATTCTCCTTGTCGTTTTTAGCCAAACCATCGCAATTGACTCTTAAATTTTGTCTAAAACCTGATCAAATAAACAACTGTCTAGTTTTAAGCAGACAGACTAAACAAGCTCTTTGTATGCATGAGGCATAGATTTGGTGTTAGGTACGAATTTTGAGGCGATTATGAATCCAAAGTTTGCCTTCCTCCTGCCGGTCCAAATTAGAACAAGCCTTGTATAATTTTGATTGTTCTGTTATTATTTTAATTTATAATGTGTGTTATGTGAATATTTGATTTATTTAACATCATTTCACATTATATTTTTTCTGACTTCAAAATATATTAACTTATATATACAATTGAATGTTACAAAAATAAAAAAACTTTTTTGCAAAAAAATACTACCGACTTCCAAATGAAAAACTACAAAGTGAAAAATAACTTAACTTTTGGAAGTCGGTGTCTTACGTAGATACCATTTTTTTGCGATATGGACACCGACTTCCAAAAGTTAAGTTATTTTTCACTTTGTAGTTTTTCATTTGGAAGTCGGTAGTATTTTTTTGCAAAAAAGTTTTTTTATTTTTCCCTTTTTAGTTTTACCTACCTAATAGCAAGTTGTTTATTAAGGTCCCAATATAACTCCAGAATAGATTAACCGAATAATATGAAACTTGAACATAACCGGTGAAATGAGAGATCTGTGTACCCTTTAGAACGTACTGGCGTGATGTTATGTTATGAAATGGTATAAACAACAAACAGACATGCGATTGCAGCAATCCCGAGAGTTTTGCCGATATTTATTGAAGAGTTCTGTTGTGTATCTCCGAAGTTCTTCATCAGACCTTCACCTAATTAAAATGGGACCAATTTCGAAACATACTCTTTCAAACAAAAAAAGAATTTTCAAAATCGGTCCACAATTGACAGAGATATCGATGAACATACACAAAAAAAAAAAAAAAAAAAAAAAAAAAAAACAAACATAAAGTCGAACATAGAACCTCCTCCTTTTTTTGTAAGTCGGCCCATATACAAATACAAAGGGATGGCAATGCTGATTCTCTGGCCGAAGAAAAGGCCAGCCTAAGGCCAGCCTAAGCCCAGCCAGGTCATGTGAAGAGATTATTTATTATTTTTATTCCATTTATTCATTATATTTTTACATTTTTAAATATTATTCTATAAAAAATAAAATAAAAAATATTAGCCCACCGGTATCGGGAACAGGGTCCAAGCTACCGGTGGCCAGGGCTCCTGAGAGAGGAACCTGCTGTAAACGCGCCGTGTCCAGGAGCACCGCTTTTTTTAAATTTTATTTGTTGTAATTTGTTTTTTATTTACTTACGCTATTTATATTTAATTGTTTGTTGTATTTTATTTTACATTATTACATACGTTATTATTGTTATTTATAAAATTATATATTGCCTTTGTAAAGTGTTGTAATAGTGTAATTGGCTTCAGCCGTTCTATTTCAATTTCAATAAATAAATAAATCACCATTTAATTTATCTACTTATAACAAAAAAACAAACTAATAAATCTGTCAAACGGCCATTTTTATTCCTCAATTATAAGTTATCAGACTATTGAAAAATCGGCCCTAAATCATTTATTGCGAAAATATGTAGTTGTAAAGAAACTATTTTACATGCTTATTCGAATGCTTCTCTTACTTTCTAATAACGTTCTTCACTCACATTAGTATACTACTTCATTGGGTAAACTATGCGAGTCTCGGTTTTATGGTAGATTGACCAAGTATCTCTATCGCGCATCCTACAGGATCTGTGCGAGTGACTAACAAGATTCCGCATTCGTGACCAAAAGTACTCGTCCTTTGAACAGTGGCCTTTGTGCGATTTTTTCAAACTAAATTACTCGATCACGTTAATTATCGCTATCTGGTGACACTAATGGAACACTCCAGTTTTTCTATACAAATCGACACAAGCGAATGTTTGGGTAAGTAGAGTAAAGTTGACGCCAAACTTCTTGGCTACAATGGCTGCGCAGTAAGAAATGTCATACAAAAAACAGCACCGATCCGTGCCTTGCGCATCGGAAAGCTAACTTCAGGGTAGCCCAGAAAATTGGCGAGAACTATACTCGCGCTAAGGCCATATTTCTCATGACAAAAAAAGGAAAGTTTCACATAACAAGAGTGGACTTGGCCCAATTGCATTTCATAATTAGTTAAACGTAACTGAACTTTAATTTCGGTAATAAACAGATAACGGGCAGACTTTTTTTTTTATAACATATAGGCTCGCGCTTGACCACTATCTCACCTGATGGTAAGCGATGATGTGGTCGACGGTGAAACACGCTTGCCTAGAAATAACTTATTCACTCTTGACTTAAAGACCCCTAGATTGTAGCTATCGGGAAACAGACTCCGGCAGGGAATTCCACTCCTTAGCTGTACGCATAATAAGTGTTCCCAAAACGTTTTGTGCGCATTAACATTAACGCAGAAAACAGCTGTTACTTAAGATACAGAAAAGTGAATTGAAATAACGATTTAAAATTAACTTAGTTCCATTCACAACCCCCGCAGTCAATGATTCCAAGTTGTCAGCACCTAGTAAAACAAATAAGAGCGTAGGTGAAGTGATTTACTCGCATTCCTCGAAATCTAGGTCATAGTATTACCTAGACACGAAACAGACGCCTTTCAACATTCTTATCATCACATTGTTTGTTCGAAAAACCATTTAGTTTTCAAGTAATCGATATTATTTTCGTAAAGCGGAAAAACCGCTGACGCAATAAACGCTTCAAGGATTTTTTGTACGGTTATGTTCGTAAATATTTTGAGTGGTTTAGTACATTTACTTTATTTATTTTTTGAGCTGGCAATGAGAAATATGCAGTGTTTAGAATGCAGTGTGGATTTTTGTAAAATGTTTGAAATATTTACTCTAGGAAGTGGTTTGTCTGGATTTGTTTTGCTATGCATTGATGTTTTGGAGATTTATGATTTCGTTTTGCAATTGATTATGTGTTCTGCCGTAAGTGCAATGTTACTCAGTTACCATTGAGTCAGAATTATTTCTGGCTGCTGCTTTGAAGTCATGGTTTCGAATAAAAACTATCCTTTAATCTATAGAACTATATGTATTGATGATTTGATTTAAGAAAAACATGTCAGAGTCCAACATGAAGGCAGAGTCGAACTGCAAATAACTTATTGTTATGTCAAAAATGTCACTAATACTATTTCAACTTTATTGTTTGTTTAAAAAAAAATATTACTCTAGTTGCAAACTTGCAAGCGTCAGTAGGTCTCAATGGAGAAGAATTTGCAAGAAACTCCACGGACACTATTTTTCATCAGTTTTAATTACAAGTTTTTGGTTACATCATTCTTGTTGAAAAAATACATATATGTGAGAACGATGTAAATAGACGTGCACGTAAAAGTAACAAACAATTTAAAAAAAATACAATGACAGGCCGAGGCAGCTAAGTTATGACCAATCCCAACTGATGGCTGATGTATCTTCATCAGACTATGAAACTTTAGCTGACATGTAGTTTAGGCTGATTTAACCTATTAGCTAATATATAACTTGGCTACGAGGTACGAATTTATAGAATGTTACCTCAATGTTGCGTTAAAGTTACAATGCGCAAAAACGTTTTATCACTAACTGAATCATGAATTATGCTATACTAAGACATCCCCTAGCCGTCCTTACCTACTTATGGGAATCTCGACTGTCAAATTGAATAACGGTGAACATTTCTGTTCGATACCTATTTGCCTGCGGGTAGTCGTGAGCTTGAGTTACTGCTTCGTATCAATTCCTGGTCCGTCTACAGTCTAGACGATTTATGTCGATGTTTATACAGCTTTGGTATCTTGGGATACCGGTAAAAGGATACAGTTACCCTTCTGTATTGATATTATATCGCCTATGTTGAATGGAGTTGAATAGAAATTACAAGTTAATTTCTATTATTTTATTAAATTATTAAATTCTTCAAATTGTTTCGAACTAACTATATGAAAACAGCGTATCTACGTAAAGTACGAAAATTATATCGAATCAGCTAGTTGGCAGAGCAAGGTTGCCTGCTAAACTTGCCACAACTACTGAAGTACTTTAATAAATGAAGTATTTACGTTGAGGCCACTTTCATTATATCTTTGTCTCAAGTTACTTGGGGACGGTGCTGTACGTTTTCTCCTTTCATTCTCCTCTGTCAACTGTGACATTACTCCCTCGTCTTCCATATCATTCCCATACCATCGATCCAAGTGTTGGCTTTCCTCTTCACCCATTCACAATAATACTCATAACAAGCGTTATATCATTAACAAGCGTTACATATGTGAATTTATTGATAATTTTATATTTATTATTGAATATTATTTTCGACATTCAAAATTTTTATTTTGCTGGTATGATTTTAAAATGGAATTTGGATTATTGTTATTATATTTTTTTCTTTTGTTGTTGGATAACTGTTTTCAATTATTGAGATATTATTATTTACCAGTATTTTTTTATCGGACTTTATTTTACTACTTTATTTTTTTTATTTTACTTATTACTTTGTACACAATGTATATTGTTATGAAATATATGACATATGACTTATCCACCTTTATCACATTAAACGATTCGCTTTTATAAGTTATGTTGTAACTGGCACCGCTTTCAATCTTCCTCTTATATACTCCTTCTCACATTATCCATACCTTCTGATCTAGGTTTTTGCAGTTACTGTTAATTTTGGTTTTATAAATATAATTGAAAAATTATTGATTTCTGTCTTCTTATTTTAATCGTTTCGTTATTCAAGTGAAGTGCTCGCACTCTAAAAATATTTCTCTTTTTTATTTCTATCACGTGTACCTTGTTTAATTTTTTACGTAGAATCATGGCGCTAAACTCAATGATACAATCAAACAAGCAATCCTGGCGTGTATTGAAAATGGATTTCGTTATCGTCGCTGATAATTCTATATTTGTTTTAATTAATTCTTCTACACACGAGTATCGAGTATTATCGATGTTGCTGCAATCCTCTCTCTCTGGGTCAGAGCAATTTATTATAATGTAGTAGGTAAACTGTTATCGCTCACAAACTGCGTGACTATGCGTTGATTAGGAAATTTCTGGCCAATTCTGGTATGGAGCTTTAGGCTCTGATTTTTGTTACTAAGTAATTAAAAATTAACTGATGAATTGATGATGAATTTCTGTACGTTTTGTAATTTCTTTTTTTTATCAATCCGAAGTAATAAAATAAAAAATCCAAGTATAAATATACTTTTAAAATATAACACTTTATATTTGACCCATGGTATAATAACATACTCCGTATACTTCGCCTGGTATGTTCTTCCCAGGATGGCCTAAGCCTACGTCACGATAAGTGTTACCATTGATTGTCCTTTTTAGAAAATTTAGGTACTTTCTCATGTAGTTAATGAAAATAAAATAAATTACTAACTTGCTTAACTATTTAGTAACTCATGTGATTCATCTATGTTCATCTATGTCATGTATATTTAGTGTTGAATTAATTTATATTTTGAATTATTAGTTCATAATTGCTTTGTTAACATAAAAACATGCATTTTGCTCGGGTATTTCAAAACACACAGTGGCAACACATCGAATTGACAAGTGTCATACTGACAACTAGCCATTTCATCGCTATTGTCGTGTATCTCACACCTATAGCGTTGTTTCGCTCGGTGAGAAAAATACTGTGGCTCCCAAACATTTGTGATGAACCCGTGAACTTTGAAAGATACACAAGAAAAATTGTTAATTGTTCCGTAAACTGTAAAAACAGTAGTATAAAAGGCGGTGTAATATTTTTTTTCTTTTCTCAATGAAGAGACGCTATCATATGCGTGGCTTCAATATTGTAACTAACTTCACCTAAAATAACTGGTATGTGCCTTTCATTAATTTATTATTTAATTTATACACGCGTTGTAAATTCCATAATTTAAGGCATAGTTGTGTCAATATATACGTCTTTACGCCCGAACTTAACCTTACCTAATTAGTTTTTGACTTATTTTAGTCAATTCAAGTTTTGTGGGTTTTCGTTCCGAACTAAATAAAATACTAAAATGCAATAAATTAAAAGAAAGCAAAGTAAATAAATACATATAAGTAGATAAAAGTATCATCATCATCATCATCATTTCAGCCGAAAGACGTCCACTGCTGGACATAGGCCTCCCCCAGGCGTCGCCACATTGACCGATCCCGTGCGTCTCGCATCCAGCGCCTTCCCGCAACCTTAACCAGGTCATCGGTCCACCTAGTGGGAGGCCTTCCAACGTATCGTCTTCCAGTTCGCAGTTCATAAAAGTATCAAATACGATTTATTAAGAATTATAAAACATTTGTACTTATTGTATTATTTTTATCTTTTTCCCCACTAAAAAAGTTTGAGAACCGCAACGCAATTGATGACGTAGTCTTAGGCCAATCACGTGACCCAGCTGTCACGGGAAGAGACTACCATGTCTTGTTCTACCATGATTTGACCAATGCAGTTGCGGGTTAAGTATAATTGTGCTATCCTCATAATTAGCCACAGAAGTGTACCCAAGTACTGGTGGATGGATCTCCTCAATTGTACGACATTTTACCTGAATCTCGGTTACTTTGTTCAGCAGATGACGTTGCTAACTTCTGGAAAACTTTGTCTTGGAGTTAAAATCTCTTGTTTTGGTACATGCGTTTCTTCCTATGGGAAAACATTGTCGAGTCCTTTGCATAGAAGATTCGAGAGCAGTTCAATCTACCTAAAAGTGTCATATGTCATATACATACATACCATAAGATAACATCACTCCAGCTGCCTAATTACGTAAGTGAATTCGGCAAAGAACACGTATAGGTAAGGGTGACGACGCCTTTAAAATATAGTTTTTCGTATTGCGTAGTACACTCGTCATGGAAAGGATATGTGAATTCAACTTATATATTCTCATATACCCGCAATGCTGAGTTATATTGATCTTTGGCGAATCCACGCACACAATTTCGGGAAAGGCAAGAGGAGAAGCACTAATAGCTCGGAGCCCCTCTTCGCAAGTTCATCTGCGGCATCATTGCCTAAGGATCCATTATGTCCCTTGATCCAGTGGAGGGGAATTCGATTGGATTTCGATATACTCTCCAGGGCGAGGTGGCAAGTTATTTGAAGATAAAAGCCATCATTATAAAGTTGGAGCACATTTAATTAGATTGCATGTTATCGAGGGGCATTGTGTTTAACCCATCACCGCTACACAGCCTTTGATAGAAAGCCGATGCTACGTAGTATTTTACTGTTGCCTTTTGGACCAATTTGTAATCACAGGACAAAACTGGAATGAATATAGTTAGTTAAGTATTTAAGTTACTTATGAACAGTTATTTGCACAACATAACATTACGCCTGTATGGGCCGAAGGATTGTGCAGTGCATAAGTCTCGTGTAATAATGGGCGAACCGGTTAACATCAATTGAGGTTATTTTAATGAAGTACAAATATGTTAATTTTCTAAAAAATATCTGCCAAGTGTGTGGTCGGACTTGGCAGAAATTTTTATGATGATATTTTTCGGACGTACCAAACCGCAAAATGAAGTTGGTTGTAATAGGAAAAAATTTTGAATATCCTGAAAAAATCAGATTAAATATATTGTTTTTTTAGTAACATGTACGTAATAATAAACATTATTACCAAATTTCAAGTTCATAGGTCAATGGGAAATCAAAACATTCTTCGGCACTATTTTTTTTTTTATTTGCCGACTTAGGTGTCTTCTCATTCCTTTGTTTTTCCTCTTTCCTTTGTTTCAACCGCTCTACATTAGAGATAATCTCAGGTCAGTAAATTCCGAGGATGCGACGAAGACATCGGTTGACGAAGACCTGGATTTGGCGCGAGATGTCCTTTGTTACCTTCCACGTTTCGCACCCGTAGAGCAGCACAGATTTGACATTGGACCCGAAGATTTTGAGTTTAACCCTTCGGGTCAGTTTCCGTGATTGCCACACAGGTCTCAGCTGTGCGAAGGTAGCCTTTTTTTTTTTGCGTGTAGATATGCTCATGCATACTGCACTACCACGGGGAGATAGTGCAGTTATGTGGGACTCTAACCCACTAAAACTCCACGGTGTCCTCCTGTGCCGCTTATGGCGGGAACACGGGCACGCGTTAGCACTCACCGCGAACCCGCCGCGGCTGTCCGTCACCGGACCCTCCTCGGGGGAGTGTTCTCCATCACCGGCGCACCAGAACACACTATACGCCGTGACCACCCCAGGGACCAAATCAGCACATGGATGCCAGACGACCCCGTGTATGGCACCCTTGGTCCCCCAGTGACGGGTCAAGGTCAATGGCCCCGCCACCTACCATTTTGCGGCCGCAGAGGATAGGGAGAGCGACTAACGCTATACAGAAACTCCTCTTCACCTGCGGCCCCACCGCGTCCGCCATCAGACGGTGGCGACCCCGTCTAGGCCGCGGAAGGTAGGGAGAGCGGCGCACCGCAATACCGGCACTCCTCTCCCGCCGCGGCCTCCAACCCTCAGCCGCGATATCGTATGGGACCTGGGACGCTCCATAAGACATCGCGGCCCGCCTCAGTTGCGATGTCGCCTGTTACCAAGCGGCACCGCAACCTACTAATTGGCCGCTGCGTCGTCGGCTTAATCGGCAAAAGCTCTGACGAGCGGCCCCTCCTCGGGTTCCTCTTCGCTTCACCGTGGGTGACCAAGCCACGGTTACTGAGCCCCCCCCGCCTCGACAATGCGGGTACCCACCGGGGGGGGGGGTCGAAGGTAGCCTAGCTCATCCCACCCATAAGCACTAAAAGTTTTGGAAATACTTTCATTATGCGTACAGCTAAGCAGTGGAATTCCCTGCCGGAGTCTGTGTTTCCCGATAGATACAATCTAGGGGTATTTAAGTCAAGAGTGAATAGGTTACTTCTAGGCAAGCGTGCTTCACCGTCGACCACTTCATGGCTTACCATCAGGTGAGATAGTGGTCAAGCGAGAGCCTATAATATACATATATTTAAAAAAAAAAATGGTCTTTGGTGACCCGTGAAGTGATATCCTCTTCAGTTCCTCCAGTCTCTGACACGACGCTCCCGAGGTACGTTTGTGGACGCGTTCCACAACCTCTGTGACGATTAACATCGGTGTAGAACCCTTCACACCTGTACGCATCTCCTGGGTCTTTCGGATGTTAATTTTGAGCCCATTTATCTATTTAATGAACGATACCCCACTCGATGGGGTATCGTTAATGGCGTACCTAACTTTTTTCGTACCCTCCTTTGCCTGTATGACATTTTGTATGGCTTTGAGTTAACAAGATGCTTTTGCTGTAAAAAATTAAAGACTGTAGCGCCAACCGTTTGACTGAAAAACCCGTGTGACAGACAGACAGACACGTGAGTGACAGCATTAGGTCTCCGTTTGGACCCTTCGGGTACGGAACTCTAAAAATAAAATTTCCATCGCAAATTGTGTTGTTTAAGCCGTCTAACAAATGTTAGTTGCGGTCTGCTTAGTTATGTATCTAAGCAAAATTACCGAAGTTAGTTCCTACTTACGACCTAATTGGATGCCAGTCCTATCATTATTTTGATTGCACAGTCACTTTTCTCCAGGAATGTATAGTTTTTCCGTTGACTGTAACATCTGGAGCCCTACCATGAGCTTTTAGAGCAAGATTATATCCAGTGTGAGTAAGACAGATGTCGTTAATTTAAAAGCCCGATCTACGGTAAAACCTAGGATTTAAAAGGCTTTGGCTTTGCCAAAGCAGGTATATACCATTATACCTGCTTTGGCGAAGCTAATCAATCATTCATAAATTTTTCTCATCATTTCGTATCAAAGTGTGTCATAGATATTACACTTTTACGACATTTACCAGTCTCTTCGGTAAATCCTAAGATTTACAGTATGATTTCGGGTAAAACGCTGAAATAATCGATTATCAGAGATCATTTCTGACTTCAACCGGTAAGACTTGGTAAATATAAGGTTTTATCGGTAAAGCCAGTGTTTACCGTAGTAGTAGTTCGGGATTTTACAGTAACACATACATTATACAAGTCATATACATCATCTGTCCCTTACACACTATGGAAATAACTTTGTTTAAGAGCTCGTGGTAGGGCCCCACTAGCATCTGTGCGTGTGCGTGTTTCTTAATATTAGCTGTTATGTTTCCTCCAAAACGAGAAACCGAACGGACGTGGTATTAGTCATTTGTTTTTGTTCCACGAACTGCTAGATTTGTTATTCAAATAAATAAGATGCTTCGCAGAGTGATGGCCGCGGCCGCTTTTGAAACTTGCACATCGAGGAAACAGATTTATATTTTATTGTTATATTAATTAAGAGAAATGAAGAAGCAAAGTGTTAGTAAGTACCTATATGAGGTGTTAGATTGCTCAAGTTAGGACCAAAACTCAAATATAGCAATATAAGATTTAATAGCAATAAAATTACCAAAACGCGTTGGGGTCTTTTCTACTAAGAATAGTTTGGACAAATATATAATGGAACACTATATTTTGACCGCGATTTTGTTCGTACATTTTATTTTTGGAAGATATTCTTTGACATTCGGCAATAGTGTAGCTTCCTATCAGTAAAGGATTTTTTTTTAACTGACATACAATCATTCGATTTTACCTCATTAAATATAATTTTGGACTTAGATAACTTTAACGCGAAAAGCCCACAAGTGAAATGTCGTGTAGTGGCTTTCAAGATAAAACCACGTCCGTTGACCCCAAAATAGTTGGGAAAACGCTAGGCAGATTGATTACGTTGTGGTAATTACGAAAAGCCACGACTCAAATGAAGATTGAGTTCCAAGATCGTTAATTAATTATAAGATGATATTATTCAGATATATTTTCAAAGTAACTCTCACGTTTGTAAACAGTGAGTCGGTCAATTTGCTTAATAGATTATCTCGCCAACACAAGGCTGTTTAGCGCTTGCCTGTGCTTAAGACATTCGACGATCTCAAGGCCCGCTTAAAGAATTGATCGTTTGAATTTAGAAGCCGAGGCCGGTTTCTGATTTAAGTATTTGACGTTAGTAACGTGTCAAACCCGACTTTAGTGCCAAATTTTGACACGTTTTCAGGCACATTCAAATTATTATTATTATTAAATTATTGCACACAGTACATTATTTAAAGGGGTAGGCTAAAGTATAGTTCGACAAACACTCAACTCATTCTCAACCTCAAATACTTATATCTGATGAATGATTTTTGTTTTATTGACCATAAACACACAGCAAACACGTAATTATTAGCGAAAATTGCAAACCATTATTTTTACCCGGTTGCAAGGAAAGGGTTATGATTTCGCGCGTATCTTGTATGTATGTAATATTCTTTATTACCTCGTATCTTTCAAACCACTTCATGGATTTTTATAATTAAGACATCGATAGATAGGTTTTGGCCGCCCAAGTGTTCTTAGTTAAAAGAAAGTGCCGTTAAAAAAAGAAACATGGCGGATTTTGGGTGCCATATTGTAGGGGTTGCAATTTTTTTTCTTCGAAACCCATTGCGTCGACACCGAAGGATCTACATAAGTGACATTCGATCAACGAAAGCGTTGACTTAGCGATCAGTCAAACATTTATGGAAAAGCCAAACGCTTTCAAAATGTTTCGTGATTACATTGACCATTGTTCACCATTGTATTTTGATTATCGCCATCGCTGACAGATTGACACTTGTTCTAGAGAGTCTCCTCCTGCTTTATTATTGGTCCTTTGGGATACTAATTTGTAAGGTATCCTGCTATATTAAATTAAGCGTTACAATAAATGTCCAGGCATTATGACAATTGCCATCATTAATCATCTGATAGAATGAGTCTGGAGCTTCAAATAACATGGGACAGGGGCAGATGATGTGTTCGTATTCTTCCGTCTCTCAAGAATGCATAATTATTATTGTTTCTTATAGACACTAAGTTATAAGGTATTCTATTATGTTAGGTTCATCTTTTATATTAATTTCTTTGCATTTTTCAGATGCAAACGATCTTGCACCACAACGGCAGCGGGAACCTGGCGTACACTGGCAGACTTAAGAACAGAGAGGTACACCGCGCCATCACGCTGCATCCTGTGAAGGACCACCGACAGATGTACAGGATACATTCGTACTTTAAGGTGAGGATTTATACTAAGCATTGTGAGGGAAAAACATATATTTCAGTTAAGTATATTGTCAAAGCACATAAGATTGAGGATGAGTTGGTGGAACTACTATTCATTTTGTCAGCCAGTACTGCATTAAGAGTGTTTGTTTAGTCCTTAATATTCTGAAGATTGATTAAGTAACTTCAAACGTGGCATTTAATAATCTCATATTCCTTTGGCTCATGATGAATGCCTGGACTTAAGAAAAGACTGTATAGCTTCCAAAGGTATTTCAGCAATAAATTATTTTAGTCTATGAATTAGTTAAGTTTTCATTAGTTTCATGAATGGTGCTTCATAAATTATCTGGCATTTAACTTCAACCACACGTTATTGTAATATACATAGGACGATCCCGGTCTTATTATTGTTAGATTTATATCTGTGAGTCATACAAACAGGTGCTTATTACTCTAAGATTTATTATTTACCATAAAATATGGGATGTGAGTTTAACATTCAAACCAGAATGTAGCTTCAGATTTAGTACAATGTGTTTAAAAACAATCTGTTTCCTGAAGTTCGACGTTCCTGAACATTGTACCCACGTGTAGTTATTATTGTTTTAGTTTACTTTAGCTGCTTTCCTAGTAGTTGTTTGAAGATGATTTAGTTGTTCCATTATTGTTTTGCTTCAGTTCGTTCTCCAATGTCTTGCCCTATATTCAATTACTCTTTGCCTAATGTTATGCATATTTCCACGGCTCTTTCAGTTTAAGAAATGTATGTATATCTACTTCTTTCTTGACTGAAAATATTGTTGCAGATTCTCGCTGGTCCAACTCAGGTTCTTTGAATTCGTATCGTACATATAGTTTTTCAACTTTTCATTAGATTGCCTCCTGCTACTTGTATTTCAATTAATCGCATTACTTCATTAGTGTCTGGGGCGTTTGATTACTATTTCAACTGATGGTAAGCCATGATGGAGTCTACAATAGAGTACGGTTGCCTAAAAGTAAAAGCAAAGCTCCAGAGCCTTGAACATCGTCGCCGATTTGCCAGCTTGTCGGTTTTTTATCGGTTACATTTCGGGGAGTGTGCGATGGAATTGCATGATTTAATTCCGCCCAGCCCGTTCCATCATCGGACTACCAGACAAACGGCGATGCGACATCAGTACATGGTTGACATCCCACTCATACGCACAAAGCGTTTTGGGGACACTTTTATTATGCGAACAGCTAAGGAGTGGAATTCCCTGCCGGAGACTGTGTTTCCCGATAACTACAATCTAGGGGTCTTTAAGTCAAGAGAGAATGGGTTTTTTCTAGGCAAGCGTGCTTCACCGACGACCACATCATCGCTTACCATCAGGAGAGATAGTGGTCAAGCGCGAGCCTATACATAATAAAAAACTAAAACAAAGTAACCATCGAGCAGGGAATTCAATAGCTTAGCTGTAATCTTTGGTCCGTTTCTCAGAATTCCATTGACCTTTTGAGTATTTGTGTGGTTTTGTCACAAGTCACAATAAATCTTCGCACTTTGATGCCAAGATGAGGTATTGTCAATAAATCTTAGTCGCAAGTGCCATGATGTCAACCAGTGTCAAGTTTGTCTGGTTGTTCGGCCATGAATGTAGTAAATTCCGCGTAATTCGGCAGCAAGATAAATATCTTTACGAGTACTTGTATTTAGTTAAGAATATATTTTTCGAAATTGTGTGAAATGATTTGCGTATGTGTTAAATTTAGTTACAATTACTATTAAGTAACCGGGATTTTGCCTTGAGTCTATTTAAATTTTGGTTTGTAATAAGAAAATTAATCACCAGTTTCATTAAGAGTTATACGAAGTTCATATTAACCAATTCTTAGGACAAGAAAAATCAATCAATCATACAGGAAAACCACAACATTGATTGATAGGCAACTTCCTTTGATAAACACATCACCTTTTGGTAAAAGATGTTTTTTATAACTTTATAGGACCGAGAAACCAGATCTATGTGGAAGCTATAAATCTACGCAATACACCGAGCAACCTGCCTTTGATCTTTAACGTTCATCTAATCTTGGAGTATGAATGATACCAGCCTTAGTTTAGAAAGAATTACATTCCTGGTCTCAGTAGGTTCTTTAACAATACGAGTTGGATGACAAATGTAAAGCTTATAGAGTGGATCCACTTAACGCCCAATGGATATATGAATAGGGATAGACACCTACTGACGCTTGCGAATGTGCAACTAGATTAATATTTTGTTTGAAAATTCAAAAGTACCTTTACTCCATTTGAGATAACATTACATATTTAAATAATCCCATTTTACAGCCCCTTCGATTTTGACTCCTATTGCGTTAGTGATAAGACAAATGGCAGCTGTAGTAAACAGTTGGTATTGGTAACAGGTTTATTCTATTTATGCCATCCGTCCTTATGCTTACGGAATAAAACTCACAATCAGTTGAACGGACTGTAAAAAAGGGTTGTAGAAATTTCTAATGGTTTTCAAATGGAGTGTGAAGATGTGTGGTTTAGTTGAATTCAAAACATTTTTTTTTGAATGTTCAAATCGAAACCAAAATTTTATTGAAATAATAAGCAGTTGACAACAAAATTTCTGCATCGGTTTTGAGTGAGTTTCTAAGAACCAAGCTAGATTATATACATTTATTTATTTATTTATTGATCACCAACTACACATTTACAAAAAACTTACTTAATTATAATTGTACCGACATACAACATCATTCTGTGCTAACATGTCACTTATAAGTGAACACACAGGACATACATTTGATACAAAAATGTATCAATCAATCCGTCTAGCCTTTTCCCAACTATGTTGAAGTCGGCTTCCAGTCTAACCGGATTCAGCTGCGTACCAGTGTTTTACATTGAGCGACTGCCTATCTGACCTTCACAACCCAGTAACTGGGTAACACGGTACCCCTTGGCAAGACTGGTGTCAGATCTCAGGCTTCTGACTACCCGTAACGACTGTCAAAGATCTTCAAATGACAGCCGGGATCAACGGCTTAACGTCTTTCCGAGGCACTAAGGAAACTCGGTATGTTGAAAATGGTCACCCATCCACGGACCGACTTTGTCAAGCGTTGCTTAACCTTGGTGACCGACCCGTGCCTGTTATTGTTGACCTGTTATTATTTAGCCACGAGCTCATATAATAAAGATATAAAAATGTATAATATTTAATAATTGAAAACCATTTGATTAAAATTATACATGGTCTAACGGAGAGGTGGAGGTCATATTTAAAAAAACTTCTTTTGCCCATATAAATGAACAACTTTCTGCAAGGAAGTCATAGTCACTTCTCAAAAACCAAATTGAGTCTCCCATAAAAAGGTTAGTCAGCAGATACAACTTTGTATGGGACATCCGAATTAGCTAGGTATACAATAGTACGACGCATGTCCAGAAAGTGAGTGTACTAGATTATTGTAGCTTTCAAAAAAATACCCACGTAATGGCCATCCCACTTGTTGCACGAGTGAGACGATGAATCAATAATTTTTGTGGTCCGTAGTCAAAGAAACCTCCTTTGGCCACTTGTTCACCTCCTCCTTCACTTTCTCCACAGTTGAATCTTTTTCCACCCATGTGCAATTGTGCATCTTCCGGGTAGCGAACCTGTGATAATCTGAAGGCGCCAAGTCAGGGGGATACGTAGCGTGGTTCAAAACATCCCATCCGAACGCCACCAAAAGTTGCTTTGTTGCGTTGGTGTGGGTTCTGGCATTCTTGTGCAGAAAGCAGTCCACATTCTGCAGGAGTCCCGTGTCTTGTGCTGAATTGCCCTTATATTTTTTTAAGTTCTTTTCTCACACATTTTTTTACATCAGGGTGTCATCATGAAAATCAATGCCCCTGCCATTAATTTTTTCACCCTGAAGTAAAAGTTTGATCAAACTGATCCCTTAGTGTTCCCAAAACACAAATGCCATGATGTTTTTGGCCGAAATAGTGGTTTTGAATTTATGCCTGACGGTGATGAGGTGTGACGCTATTGGGAGGATTGGTTTTTGGTTTCAGGGGTATAATAGTGGGCAACCCAAGTTTCGTCCCCTGTGACAATAGAGTGCAGAAAGTCATCACTTTAAAATTTATAAAACTTCATAAACAAACGCCACAAGCGTGCTTCACCGTCGACCACATCATCGCTTACCATCAGGCGAGATAGTGGTCAAACGCGAGCCTGTAGTTGAAAAAAAAAGCAAAGTAAAGCTGCGATTTTTGCATTTGGCGGCAGATTCTCTTGAAATAGTTCATAGGGCCGACCCGTTGCTGTGACCACAATTTTGTCATACGTACGCGTTCTTGGGCTCGTTGGAAGTGGAGGAGCTAAACTACACGTCGGTGTGTCCAACAGAGCAAAAAAATCTTCTTTAGCTCTTGAGGATCCTAGTACACTTTCTGGACAAGCCTCTTATATTCCAGGTTGATAAATTAATACTCTCAAACGAAGGGATGACCAGAGTTGATTTATTTTTAGAGGAGCCCACTTCTTTATTGTTTATGAGACTTTGATTACACAGATGAGTTGTGCGCCATTTTTTTATCTTTTTGTTCTGGTTCAGCCGTAAATTGTGAGTTTAATGGTCCGGAATTCAGTATCTACAGGATGCTGGCTTTATTGTGATTATTTCTTAGAATCTTGGTGCAGCTGGAAAGCTGGTCAGGTGGGTGGTGGTTTGAACGTAGTACCATTGAGGCTAGCCAATGAACACTCGTTTTCGTCGTGTGATGTGGAATGTTCCAGGTCCTACCTATTATTATACAAACTATGTACAAAATAAACTAAATCTAATAAACTATGTATATTCAACCCTTTTTTTTTTTTTTTATCTATTATTATGTGTTACACGTGATAATATATATGTATGTATATATAAAGGCTTATGTATAGTATTTAATTGTTTATATATATATTTATATTTTAATGTAGCATTACACCACAGACTACCCCTGTTCTATTCTAAGTTATTTAGGTCCATCCAAAGGTTGTCTGGTAGATATCGCTGTCAGCGATAAGGCCGCCTTTGTACCCGTAGAAATAAGTATTATTGTACAAGAGATGTGTAACTTCATTTTTTCAAACAGAGAGCTATCCTATGAGTAAAATATTCTTTTGAATGAACAAATCATTTCTTTTAAGTAGCTTTTGCTGACTGGTTGATTCTAGAGTTTATAAGGGGTTAATGATTTGTGAGTCCGGTAAAAGAGTTATTTATGAGATCTGCCTGTCCCTTCAGGAAACGGTTTGATGTAGATTGCCATTGCTGAACTTAGGTCACTTGTCTTCCCTTTTAATTGCATTTTACGATAATTACATGCATATACACAAAGGTAGCTGGTGAGCTGAAAATGATGGAAAGATGCCATATACCTACTCTAAAAGATTGAAATCGAAGATTGTATTATGTGATTGTTTAAATAAAATTGTTGGGTTTGGCTATATGGATGCATATGGCTATCAAACGGTTAATTGATATAAAAAAATATATTTAATGCAATATTAATTTCCCCACACTGTAGGATAATAGAAGTAAACAAGATAATGCAGTGCAATGAACGCATTAACATTTGGACGAATCATTATCAAAATTGTTATCACATTAAGTTTTTAGCAAATCTGTGGTCTGTCGATTTTTTAAATACTTTGGTATCAGTCATCAGGTTAGAGATGATGACCTGTGTTCGTAACAAATATCTATGTGTACGAACACATATGTATGAAGATCCTATTTTTTGGCAAATATAAGCTGTAGTTTCGAAACAGAATTGTACGATAAATTAGTGTCAAAAGCTATCAGAAACCTCATTTTACTAGATATTGCTGAATTAAGACTGAATCAATGAATGTTTCGCAAGAGTTTAGGTTGTAGCTTGCAATTTCCGACTCATCTTATTAAGGCCCTTACTCCGCTTTAGTGCCTTAAAACGGTTACTTTCAAAAGCATACTCCTTAATAACGGCTAGGTTAATGGTTGATTCATGTTCAATATTTGTGAAACATGGATTTTTCCTATGACTAATACATCTGCTTTAAAAAAATAATTAACAACACGATATTTTTTCGCTTCTTCTACATACTCCTCTTAAACGACTTGGATGTTTAAAAATATTTTCAAACAATTTTTTTATAAAAAATTATGATTAGAATTTCTTCTTGCAAGATATTTTTTTGATTTAATAACCTATGTAAGGTCGTATGTAAAATCGTACACAAAGTAGTCTTAAAGCAAATATGCATTATGCCGCTCATGTTACAATCCTTACATATTCCTTTTGCTTCATTTACGTTCATACATCAGTCATACACGCACGCCGTTTGTGAGTACAAAGCACTTGGTCTTTCTGAATAATATCACCAATAAGATCTATGTAAGTCCTGCTAGGGCGTCTCCGGCTCGCAGCGTTACAGGACTGTGTTGAGTCAGTATACCAAACATATAAACAAAAAAAATGTCTGCCCAATTTCACTGTTACTGCCTCTGTTTCCAGAACCTTCGCATCCAAGAGCTTCGAGAACGTTCCCTAGACCTGCACCGAGACATCGCCTCCGCCATGAAAGAGCTGGACGTGCCCGAGGAGCTGGTGGCCGACTACAAGCTGCAGGAGGACGTGCCTCTGTTCCCTGCCAAGATCGGGGAGCCAGACTACTTGGGGAATAATAAGATTTTAGGTGAGGACTCTGATCAACATATGATATTCCTAGCCCATACGATAAACAGCCTCTGCTCTATGGCCATGACCTATGCCCATGCCCTTTGGCCTATAAAAGCACGTGTTATTATTCAATTTTATGAATAACCTGTAATTGACGGCTGTGTAATTCTAAGGCTATTTGTTATTTAGTACCTGGGTGACCGAGCTCTGCTAGGGTGAAAATAGAGAAAACGACGTATTCTAAAAATGAAACCTAGCTACATCGATTTATAGCCCCCGAAACCCCCTGCATACTGAATTTCATGAAAATCATTGAGGCCGTTTCCGAGATTCTGATTATATATATAAGTATATATGTATATACAAGAATTGCTCGTTTAAAGGTATTAGATACAGTACTAGCCAATCCTCTTGATCACCCTGAAGTTGGCTACAATGCCTGTGCAGTAGTAAATCTCATACAAAAACAACATCGCGCCGTGCCTTGCGCATCGTGAAGCCAACTTCAGGGTGGCCACAATGTTTGGTGAGTACCTTACCTAAGAAACTTTGTATACAAAGTTACTTCGGCTATCTGTACTGACTACATTCGAAATAACTGCTTCTTCTTCTTCTTTTCGTATGAGGATGTGGCTACCTTTGGAGGCTGAGTTAATTAAGCCACCTCTGGGAAACCCACAGGTCTTTGACTTGGCTATTTCAGAGTTACGTTAACTATATAAGTCCAGGTACAACTGCTTGGTAAGTGGGTGGTTGGATAGATTGCTTGTTTGATAGGAACTGCTTGTAAAGCTCACATACTTAAATATTCTCTTGTTCCTCATTCCAGGAGCTCCGATAGACATGAACCGCTACAAACCGAACACTGTAGACGAGATAGTGCCATTCGACTTCATCAGCAAGTCCCTGTACTCAGCCAGTCACTCCAATCCCAAGAGGCGGATCGAAGGACCACTTCGAGAGGCTCTTGATGATGTTATTAGAGAGGTAAGTGTAACGTAAAGTATAATATACTGCTCGTATTCGTGTGATACTGATACCAGTTAACCAGTATCCAATATCATATTAACTTTTTAATTTGACTAAGCCTTAGACGATGAACATGACGCAGGCGAACAGAGGGTACGGATATTTCATACTATCTGTAACACACACACTGTTTTCATTACACTACAGAAAAAAAGGGTTCCACAAAGAAGTCCAGTAACTACCGCCTGATTGTACTTATATCACACGCTAGCTAAATCTTACTAGCAGGCAGGATTCATAAAGTGAAAAGGTACTCGAGAGCAAATCTTTGTAGTGCGCCAAATCATTGATTTCTCAAGAGACCAACAAATCAACATATTTGCGTCGTTGAATTTTATAAGGCGTTTGACTCGGTGAAATGGCCAGTGCTGTGGGGATCGCTTCTTGCTATGGGCACACCAAAACACCTTGTACATCTTTTGAGGAGTCTTGATGAGGATGGAACAGTGTCAGTAAGGACGGATGGCATGCTATCGAATGACTTTCAACCCAGTGCAGGCGTTCGCCAAGGATGTATAATCTCGCCACTCTTGTTCAATATTTAAACCGAACTGATCATGCGGATTACACTTGAAAGCTGGACGGATGATGTATCGATATGAGAGTATGGAACCTGCGATATGCGGCAAACACTACGTTTTTCGCGACTAGTGGTGACCGTATGGTGCAGCTGCTATCCAGGATGGAACACATCAGCTCGACATTTGGTTTGAGACTCAACAGGAGCAAGACGAAGATGATGATTGTCGATCGAGCCAACGAAAACACGCCCGAGGTCACCCACATTGCGAATTGCAACGTCGTACAGTCATGCATCTACCTAGGCGCTCTAGTATCGAACCACTGAGGTTGCGGTTGTGAATTCGACAACGCAAAGGGTTTGATCACAATTAATCGACCAAACACATGCGAGATGAAAGACGTGATGGGGATTTCTGTCTATGTGATTGGAGGATTGACGGCGGTCAAACCCTTTGCCTTGCCGAATTCACTTACACAATTAGGCTGCTGGTCTGCCATGGATAGCCTAAAAAAAAAGGAGGAACCGCAACATCACGAATGCCACAAAAAGCCGACTCATACGGGCACTTCATCATCGGCCTAATAATGTGCCCACTGCTGGGACACAGACATCCTTTGTGATAAAGGTACAGGCACTTGTATTACTCAAATTCCTGTACGAAGCGCTGAGAGAGACTGAAAAGAAGAGAATAGACGCTCTGGAAATGTAGTGCTGGCGAAAAATGCTTGGATTATCGTGGACTGAGTTTTGCACCAACATATCCAATCACCAAGAATTCGGCATCAAGCAGCGTCTATCGGCTATAGTTCAAGCTCGAATACTCCAGTTCGTTGGTCACGTGTCCCGACAAGGCAACGACTCCATTGAGTGACTTGTAGTCCAGGGTAGTGGGAACGAGAGCGCGCGGCAGGTCACCCATACGATGGACCCACCAGATTAAGTCTTACAATCCCCCCGCACTATTCCCAAACCACTGCAACTCCTGAAAGCCAGGATCAACAGTGGCAACCAACAGAAAAGCGCCGAGGCAATGAAGCTCGAGTCCCGGAGACTGAATTTAACCGTCTTGGATCCCGCAACGAAAAGAATAACGGAGGAGTAGAAAAAAATATGATTTTCCAATTCCCTCCATATCAAGCAGGAGACAGAACAAACAAGGCCAATAGGCACAAAGGGTTTACAACTGGGATAACCCCAGTTGCCTATCACCACGGATAAAAAGGGATAATATTAATGGGTCCTAGTATTGTAAAGTCTGCAATACTAGTAAGGCAGCCCATTGCATGAGTGCACACGAGTGACGGCCGACAGAGAGGGATGGCGTCGCATCGTGAGGCGAATTATGGCAGCCCGGAGTCTCACTGCAACATGATGATTACGACCGCTTTGCCAAGAGCGTACCAACGAAGAATAAGAATTTGACTGTCTAAGGGCCTCGTTCACCATCTCCAAGTAAAGCGTTGATTAGTTATGTCCAGGATAACGTTATGTGGCACGTAAAAGTTGCGAGTATCTTTTGTCAATTTCACAAACGAAATTATAGGTTCGAGTAACAACATATTGGTTAAGTGAATGCCTTAACAAATCTTCCGTTACATTCGTTCAATAATACGTCAATGTTACTCGGCAAATGCCATTGCCAGATGTCAATAGTCATTTGTACTTTTTTTTAGGGTATGCGTCGTGCCTGGCGCATATAAACACTTTTTCTATCTTTCTTTTTTTATATTTATGGTGTTTTTTCGTCTGGTTTGGTATGCATGTGGTTTTAATATGTTATAATAGCCTATTGTTCAGAAGTTCAGTAGATTTGATAGTTTATTAGTGAAACCACTTGAAAAATAAAAAATACCAATTATATTGCGATTTATGGGTTATTTTATGTTGGTTTACTGCATAATTCAACAGACGAATTCTAGCAAAAATGAGTGACATCTAGGCCCGTAAAATAATCAACACAGCATTTAAATATACCAATCCTAGGTACTCGTTGCGTCGTAGAATGTTCTAATTCATCCAATTGATGATCAATCAAGTCAAATAAATCCATTTTTATTCACAAATTGTAAAATAATCTACACAAAATGACAACGGACAACTTAAAACTGATGGGTAAACTCGCTAATGGGCAGATTTCGTGGCAAGTAAGATATGGGTCAGTTAAATCTTATAGTTAGTCCTACTCGAACGTCGTGAAATTCGCACATGACGTTACGGGTGACTTTGACTGGCGGTTAGCCTATTCGACACTTTAAATGCAGGTGGTGAACAAGGCCCTAATACTGTTTTTCTTAGCTATATTATTCGCCTTTATTCACGTCTTGACATGGTCAGAGCATAAGCATTGCGATACAACTTGACAAATGCTGCAAGTATTTCGAAACATTACTAGTGGACAGCGATGCGTACTTTTTTTTACTTTGATTAAAGTATATTATATGTTTATAATTATAGTTACTTAATTATTTATACACTGTGTATATTTTTCTTAAACCAACAAATAAAGCTGGCACGGCTAACATAACTACTAAACCCATTCCAGGTGATGGAGATAATAAACGCCCCCTCCCGTCAGCGCGGCCGCGTCATAGACTTCAACGAGCTGCTGTACGGCTACACGCGCCTGCAGCCGCTGCACGGCGCCGACCACGTGCTGGATCTGCTGCTCAAGTACCGGCGCTACCGGGGCCGCAAGATGACGGCTGCTGTGAGGAGGCACGCCTATCTGCAGCAGAGTTTTACCAGTGAGTTTATTTTTAACTAGCTGCTACCCGCGGCTAAACCCACGTGGAATACGCCAGTACTTCCCAAATATAGGTATAAACCTATATGACTGTGAAATTTCATCAACATCCATTCAATATTTTTGGTGTGAAAGAGCAACAAACATCCAGCCTCACAAACTTTTACATTTATAATATTAGTAGACAGTAATTCGGTAAAACAATTAACACACAGCTACCAATCTAGTTTTTTTTGGTGAAGGAACTAAAAAAAAGCCCTAAATTCCAATTCCAAATAATCTTTAAGTGATCATTAGGTAAAATAATATCTTATGGACAATCTTGAGAAAGACAATAAAAAATTGGTGAATTTAGGGCAGCAAACGAAACGACGTCATCGTCATCATTGTTTTGCAAGAACAGATGTTTTTCTTAATAAAACAAAAAACTTAATAACAGCATAATGTATTTAAAACCTACTAGAATTTTGTTAATATTTGTTTTTATCTATTTCTAGGTATGGAGATCAGAGAACTGCCAATGGGAGACCCGCCTCTTTTCGAAGATCCAGAAATACTAGACAAGTCTGAAGTCCAAATGAATCCAGTAGACTATGAAGACTTTGACGAGTCCAAACAGCAACCAGACGGCTTCCTTGATAAATTAAACGTTAGAGAAGCACTCGAGAGTGGACTGATGAAGTTACAGAACTTGCCTAATGTATTAAAATGGGGTGATGACAATACCGAGGAATATCCAGTATACGATAGGAGAATACATTTCATACTGCCCCTTTCCGGTAGACAAGAAACCTTCGGCAGGTTCATGAGGAATTACGAAGACATCGTACTGAAGACCAATGAGGCTGTGTCTCTGATAGTCGTAGTATACCTAGATACGAGCAGTCCCCTAGATTATAAGAACACTGAGAACTTAGTCAATTACTACGTCGATATGTACGGTAAAGACATAAAGGTCGTGATGATGGGCACGGAAACTTTCTCGAGAGGCGCTGCGCTAACAGAAGGACTGAAACTCTGCTCAGATGACGATCTAGTTTTCTTCATCGATGTCGATATGCAGTTCAATTTCGATACTCTTAGAAGAATAAGGATACACACTATCAAATATCATCAAGTATATTTCCCCGTAGTGTTCAGTGAGTACAATAATGAAGTGGTAAATAGTGACGACTATAATAAACTCTTAGGTGATACGGTAGTCGATGAACCTAATCCAGAGGAAATGGAAGATGAAGAGCCAGAGGAAGAAGAAATTAAAACAGAAAAGGAATTGATAAACTTAAAGTACACTAAAGGAATTAGGAACGACCTAGGTTACTTTAGACAATACGGTTTCGGTATTCTAGCTATGTATAAAGTAGATTTTGAAAGAGTCGGAGGATTTGATTTAAAAATCAAAGGCTGGGGAATGGAAGACGTTCAGATGTTTGAAACATTAATCAAATCGAATTTATCCGTATTTCGGGCTGCCGACGACAGTCTCATACATATTTTTCATTCTGTTGCTTGTGATAAAACTTTGGAAAGACCTCAATTTTTAATGTGTCTCGGTACAAAAGCATCTACGTACGGCAGTGAAAAGCAGATGATTTATTATATGATGAATCATCCTGAGGTGTTGTGGCCCGAAGAGAATGCGGAAGAAGAAGCCAAGAATGCCGAGGAAGAAAAAAAGGCAGAAGATGAAAAGAAAAAAGCGGAGGAGCAAAAGAAGATTGAGGCTGATAAAAAGGCAGAAGCCGAGAAAAAAGCTAAAGCTGAAGCAGACAAGAAGGCCTCGGCGGAGAAGAAAGCAGAAGCAGATAAAAAGGCTGAGGCTGAGAAAACAGCGTCGGCAGAAAAGAAAATCGAAGCTGTTAAACCAGCTGAAGCACCAAAAACGGTTTCAGCTGAAAAGAAATCAGGGGAAGAGAAAAAAGGTGCTAGATAGTACAGGGTTTAAAATACGGACTAGACAGTCGGTGCAAGTGAACTAAGTAATTAATGATTTGTATAAATATGAGTACGAATTCTAGTATTTTTTAAGTTTTTTGTTGTCCTTTTCTGTACATATTTAGTTAGAAAAGGGAGTAAGATATAAATTATAAGAGATTTTATAATTTTTGTCTTAAATTAGGAGAACGAAATATTGACGCAAAATAAAATTGCAAATTCGATTTCGAACGTGAATAATACTTTTTTACTATAATTGTGATTTAGTATTAAGAAATTATTCTTGTAAAATAAGATTTTTCCTTGAAGCTACATTTTTAGCTGTTCCTTTTATCTTGCGTCAAATTATCCTTGTATATTTTATCCTGATGATTCCATATTTGTAATGATGCATTTAATTCTATTTTACATTAAACTAAGTATATTTTTTATTTATTTATAATAACTTTATTTCGTCGTAAACCATATTGGAATCTAATGTGTTATTCCCTATTGTTACTCTTCTTCAATTGAAAAATATTTTATCAGTAAAATATCATTTATAATAACGAATGTATAAACTTTACGCAAGTCTATAAAAGATATGCATTTATAAAAAAAAAAATCTTATCCTCGCTGTCCATTGCTACGTATTGTTATTATATTAATTTTAATGCAGTTGAAAATACTAGTTGTGTAGTAGATTTCCTTTAATTTATAATCCAGTTACGAGATTAATTTTGTAATTTTAAGACTTTTACGTAAAATGGAATTGATAAAAAGAAATCCAATGCCTGTTATAATTTTATCATGCTTAGGTATTCCTACTTCATTTATTTTGTACATAGTGACGGTACGTTAGGGTGGGCGATGGGCTTTAGATTACCTAAATTAAAATAATAATTTTGTTCCTAATAAAACAAAGTATAAATTATTTAGTTTATAAATATGTTCATAATCTGTGCACTTGACTGTGGCCTTATTCAAATATTCTTTATTTATAAACTTAATCTTCTCTATTGGTTATTTATATTGGCGTATGAAACAAAATTATTTTAGTTTGGTGACTACCGAATTTCCTGTTATATTTTTAAATATACCTATTTCATTACATTGAAAAACGTAACTAATGAATATCTTTTATTTAGCAGCAAGGCTTGGTTTTAAGCTCACTTTTAGCCCTCCTATCTCCCGGTTTCTGAAATCATAAAGTCGAGTGATTCGACTGGTTATTTTTTAATAACTGGCTCCTTGGAAACCGGGTGTAAGTTTGGCAATTAAAAGCATAATACTATACTTTAAGCCATACCGACCAAAATATATCACTGCCAAAATATTACAAAGTTTAAAGCCAAGGCTTCTTATAAAAACTAAGATATATCAAGCTTTTAAAATTAAATATCTTTTGTAAAATATTTTCTTCGATCATCTACTGTCCATGTCATACAGAATACTCGTAACTTTGGTTGTGACAAAGGTTATTTATCAAAAACTAAGAATAAGCTCAGGTTCGGAATAGGCATAACACTTAAAAGGCAATATTACTTACTTTACTATTATTAAGGAGAAATATTGTGGGTGTTGCCAGGTTTGTGAGATTTATATGTAATTTATAACATGGTAAAAAAGCGATACAATATGAAATTATATTCCTACACAAAAAGGCACACTTGCATTACGTTGCGTCTTGTTGTGAGCTGACCTTTATGCAGAAGATTGAGAAGGCAAACACCTCATACATATTTATTTTGAAGGGTAAGTGAAAATAAAAAAATGTACCAAAGAAAGAAAATACATATTTTTTTTCAGATAAGACCTAGAAATATTGTTCTTTCTTTCTTACTTCCAAAATGTTTTACCCCCAGTTGCCCAGATCAAAATTATCGGATAATTAATGTGACAAATTGTCAAGCACTCGATATCTTCTGTCATTGGCTGTTGAAAATTAATTCAACCAATCTCAGCAAATAACGCGTGCTTGACAATTTGTCACATTAATTCTCCGATAATTTTGAGCTGGGAAACTGGGGGTTAATATAGTTCGCAAATAACACATTAAAAAGGCTGGTCCTATTTTGCGGAAAAAGTTTTTGGAACGAGAATTATGATCGCTTATTTTATATAATAGATTGTCTAATGCACATAAGCTGCTGTGATTAGTTGAAGGAATTTTCAGCAGCCAATCATTTCATCATTTTCAGTTTAAATTGTGACGCGTCGATAAATTTTTTCCCAGAAACGGGTGGGTAAACCTGGCATCATCGTACCAAGTAGTGATCCGTCTTCCTCTCTCTCGCCAGTGCTCTATCATAATACGTAAAACTAAGTATTATTTTTAAATAAATGTAAATAATCATGTACATTGTTATTATTGAGCTCACTAAGTGCCAATTCCTAGTATTTTAAGTAGAACAATGAAATAAAAGCTAAACGTATGTAATATTGAAATTATTTCGTGTTGATTTATTAAATATAAACAAAATTGAAATTGCATTGTGATTTGAAAGTGATGAAATTAATTGAAATAGTACGGAAAATAAATATGCTTGTGATGAATTATTTGAGTTTTTTATTGACCTATAAAATCACCTGAAAATTTACTGTTTGAATAAGTGTCAAAACTATGTATATTCATTTGATTCAAGGGTTAAAACACGATTATTTCGACGAAATGCGAAAAACGTTTTGAGCTGACCCCAATTAATATGATGGCATAATATATTTTATTTTACCGTCTTTTTGCCACAAAATATACTTGCATCAACTTCCTTAACATTCGATGATAAAGGACCATCTAAAGTAAAGTGTATTTTCTATTCTGAAAACTCTCAAAAAAACTGTGAATTACCAGATGTAAAAGAAGTGCTCCAATTAATTTTATTGTGTGTGGTTCCTTAAAAGAGCATTATTGCCTGTACCTTACGCTCAACGGTCATCTCTTGGCATCAAAGGCTTCGCTGTTTGGCGTACTGAGTCATAACCGGCGTCCACATTCATTGGTGCTTACGTACTTATCCGGTTGCCTGTCTATCCGTCCTGCTACCTATTCTACTGACTACCTGCCCGATTGCCTGCCTTCACCATCAACCCTTGCTGCCTGCTCACCTGCCTACCTGCCCGATTGCCTGCTTGTCCGTCGTGGTGCCTGCTCACCTGCCTACCTCGGGCATTCCACGACTTTCTGCCCGACCTGTTGCCTGGTTAGCTGCCAACGTCGCGCGAAGCCGGCCCATAGTTTTATTATCAATATCCTTTTTATTTTCTTAGTTTTAATTTTAATAACCTTTTTATCTTAATTTTCAGTTTGGTTTCGTTTCATCTCATATTTTTACGCAAAATACGCGCTTGGTTGTAGAGTTGCGGAAACCAGCCCGTTTTAAACTAACCTAAGGACCATCTAAAGAAATCTTGTGTAAAATCTGAAGAAATATTTAAAAGTCCGTGAAGTGATTGAATGAATCAAGCAAGATTTTGTCAATTTTTAACATACATTTTGAAGTTACTCTCAAACTCTAGTGGCACTTGAAAACACGCAGTTTCTAAAGCACTCAGACAAAACCAAGGCTTTAGAAAGTCCAATGAATTTTGTATGTCAGAAGTATTTAAATTTTAGGATGGTCTTGAGAAACATCGGTAGAATTGGAATTATAAAATTATTTTAATGACCAGTACCTAACTGTACTTACCTGTTCCTATCAAAAGAATAACTTTTGGCACTTGTATGTTTGGTTAAGATTAGATAATAAGCTCTCCATAGATAAAAAATAGGAAATAGCAAAAATTGAGCATGCTAGAACCCACCTATATTCTTAACACTCACCCCTACATACTCCACATATACTCATACACATACCTACACTCACCAAAAACCAAAACCTCTATTTCTATTTATCTACTTTACAAATTAATTAAGTTGTATCTCTGTGTTACCATGTAAACATATTTGCCTAACATATTTGGGCAGAGAATGGACTCCACAAACAGGGAATCCCACTGTGGGGTCCAGGGAATTTGTCAATACCTAGCACTTAAGGGTTTCCATGTAAAGTATTATTGGTTTAATATTGTACTGTGTAAAAATGAACGGAATAAAGAATTTTATAGATAGTCATCTTCCTCGCATTTTCTCGACTATGAATGGGTCGGCTGCCAGACTAACCGAATACAGTTGAGTAGGTAACAGTATTTGCCTATCTGCTTTCCACAACCAAGTAACAAGGTAAGATGACTGGTGGCTTTGGGCAGACTGCAGGTGTCCGATTTCTTGGCGTCTGACTATCTGTAACTACTGTCAAATTTGTACTTAAATATAATAATATATAATACTAGCTGACCCCCGCGGCTTCGCTCCCGACAAAATTATAGCCTATGTTACTCGGGAATAATGTAGCTTTCCATAGGTGAAAGAATTTTTGAAATCGGTCCAGTAGTTTCGGAGCCTATTCGGTACAAACAAAAAAATCTTTCCTCTTTATATTATTGGTATAGAATTAACGGAAAAAAAAAGTTAAATATAAAAAAAATTGTGTACGTTAATAATGCGTTACTTTAGTAACTGAGACGCAGTTATTAGCGCCCACCCGAAAAGCGAAATACAATAGACCAGTGTTTTTCAACCAGTGTTTTTCAACCTGTGGGTCGCGACCCTCTGGGGGGTCGCGAAGCTTCTGTAGGGGGGTCGCCAGAGGTCGAGAGAACTACTTCAGTAAAAAAGCAATAAAGATTAAAAAGATTGATTTATTAAGTGTGAGAATTTTAACAAAAGGATATACTCATAAACATGTGTATGTTAATACAAACAAATTTACAAAAAATAAAATCCTAAGACGCATGTTGATGCGAAGGTTGTGCTTGTTTTTGATTAATCAATTTCTCCCATCGTGGATCTGTATTTGCTACACATAGAATTAAATCTTTTTCCAAATTTAAGCGATTTCTTTGCTTACTTTTCATTTGGGCCATTGATGAAAATGTCAAGTAGCACAAGTACGAGGTGGCAAAAGGAAACAAACACTTCAAAGCCTCAGTTGTCAATTCCGGGTATTCTGTTTTTCTCCTTAACCAAAAGGTATCCAAATTAGCAGACTTGTATTCCAAGTGTAACATCCCATCGACAGATAATTCTAGCAGATTCTCTTTGAACTTAGTTGGCAAATTAACCTCATTTATAGCTGCATTTAAAAACGGATTTAAGATCCACCTCTGCCCAGTTTTCTCTGTCTTGTTCTATATCTCTTGCACTGAGAAGTAATGACACAATTCTTCTTTCATTGTGGAGACGCATGAAAACGTCGTATGGAATGAATATTTGTAACACTGTAACATACACATACATACATACATAATAAAAAAGCGAAGGGTCGCGAAATATTTTTTCATACCATTTTCGCATCATGAAAAAGGTTGAAAAACACTGCAATAGACAATAGAGTTCCATAACAACAATAATTTTGGTTACACCTATTTAGGTAGAAACTAGACACTTTAAACATTTAATAATAATACAACTAGAATTAGACAATTATTAATAATAGATTGAAGCAGTATAAGTAGGTGTGTGTGGGCATGAAAGCCGCAAGATTTGCGAGGCACAGAAGAATCTCGGTATGTTAATATGATCACCCATCCACGGACCGACCTCGGCAAGCGTTGCTTAACCTTGAAGATCGACCCGTATGGCTGTTATTATTTAGTCACGAGCTCCCTAAATATAGCCATAATATTAAAAGCCTACGCAGACGAGGGACTTTTGTCTATGAATGCCTGGAGGCTCTAGTTTAGTCTCCACAGGGTGGCCCGGTTAAGCAGTAGCCAATCACACTGACTGAACTGCAAGAGGCCCATAAAAAAAGGACTTTTGTTCGCAGGGGTATAGTATAACTAATTCCTTTTCTTTAACTTAAAATTATATTGAAAACATAACGGGAAACTTGAGAATTTAAACTTGGGAACACATCTTTATCATTTATGATTCGGAAAGATATCTATTGCGGTATCCATTTAGGGGGTTTTATTTTGTCTTCTGTGGACAAAAGTCCCTCGTCTGCGCAGGCCTTAAGAAATTGTTAACGACATGTTATTGCTAGCAAAGCTTTGGTTCTCATGCTAATACTATTACATTTTATACTACGTTTCTGTCTGACGTTACAAATACACAACACTAAACTTTCAAAACAAAAAATGATTGGTAACAACGACCGACATAACGATATCTGTTATGTCCCAAGCTAACATTAAGTCATTAATCACTACATCTATGAATAAATTCATCATGTACACAACACATTACCTGTCTCGTGTCACACTTTCGATACGAATCTGTAAAGTACCATGTTATCAACCTCACACATCATTTACCCTACATAGCGAAACGTACATACAAAAAGATAATCATATCTAGGGTTGTCATCACCTGTATGCCAAAAACCTGGAGAAAAAAAGATCGATTTTCACATTTTACACAAATTTCAATATCTCCAGCTGCATAATGATTTCCATTTATCTGCTACCACTAATTATTTAAGTATATTCGTGTATTTAGTTTATATGTATGAGTATTTATTGCATGTATTTATAGTATGTACGTATAACTTTGTATTTGAATAAACCTACCTTAGGTATCGTGATTTACTTTCAATATTGCACCTACCACTAACTTGTCTCTGCTTCACCCAAAGATCGACTGGTAGAAAATGCTTAAGGCATTAAGTCCGTCTCTGTACGTTTGTGTGCATGAAGTAATAAATAAATATATCTATCATTCTCTCTTTATCTTTATATAAAACGTTACCCAACAAGACTCCTCCTGTAATATATCTAACAAATTAAAAAAAAAACAGAACTCTGTAGACCTTTGTAAGCCTTGGGATGTTGCACTTTTTCTTCATCATTTATTTTTGAACAAACATTTCTACCTGTTTGTAAAACATCATGACCTATAATTTGTTTAAAAGATCTTTGACTAAAGTACTATGATTGCCCTAGCAATTTAAAATTCCGAGAGAATATTGGATGTTTTAAATTTCTTCCGGGAGCCGGGACATTTTTATTTTCAGGACTCGATTCTGGGAGAGGTGGGAACCCTAATCATACGCCATGATTGATAACTGTTCCACAGCACCCACAGTCGGTCTCCATTGTGCAAGTACTGATAGATCGCACTCGTGCTATGTATGGAAGATGAGCATCTTACATAAAGCACTTTCAATTAATTCCGTAGGCAAATAAAGAATCGATTTCTCTTTAGTATTAATCCCGTGGTTTGTTTGTTTAAAATTCTATTTCTGTTGCTTTTACATCAGCTCGTTATTTTACTGTGTTCTGTATGGGTCAATGTTATAAGTTCGCAGTCATATACAATTAGAGTAAATCTATACAGCTACATACGAATTACTTAAAGAACTGATATCACACAAATCCTAGATACACAATCAAAGTTCTTCACGAGTTTTAAACATATACACCAGCCTGATAACAACCATCGAACAGATGTCCACCAAACACAACACCCGTCTCGGTCGGTGGATTCTCCTTTTTTTTTCCACCTATAGATACTAATTTTGTTTTTATCACATCTATTAAAAAAATGCTAGTTTATTTATTTATATACACTTTATTGTACACCATAATAAACAAGAAAAAGAAACTTAATACTAAAAACATACAATGGGCGGCCGTATCGCATACAGCGATCTCTTCCAGGCAACCTGGAATGGACAGAGATTACCTGGACATGACATGGGGTTGTCATTGGTGCGACAATACCAACAATGAACATAATGTAACTACAATAATATTTTCTAGAAACACAAATAAATACATATGCTAAATAATAGATACATAAATACATACATACAAATATATAAGCAATGAAAATAAATGATTTACGATATATATAGGATACGATAGGATACGATATATATAGGATATTATAGCAAATTCACTAAGCCATATAATAAATGCATGTATAAGTTCAGGTATATTTCCTGAAAAACTGAAAACTGTCATCATAAAACCACTACACAAAAAAAACAATAAGGAAGACATGTCAAACTATAGACCAGTAGCTTTAATTTCAGTTTTTTCTAAAATATTTGAAAAGATCATATATGAATCTATATACACATTTTTATCAAAAAATAATATATTATGCGAAGAGCAAAAAGGTTTTAGGAAAAATAAAAATATTAATATGGCTATATTTGAAGTTTTAAAGGTGATAATGAATAATGTTGATGTTAAAAACCCTGTATGTGCAATATTTACAGACATGACAAAAGCATTTGACTGTGTAAAACATGACACGCTCTTAAAAAAGCTTAACAATTATGGTCTAAGAGGCAACATATTAAACTTAATAAAGTCATACCTCACGGACCGAAAACAATATACAGAACTTTCGAAAGTATGTACTAAGACTAAACACGAATTTAAATATTTATCTACTTGTAGAACACCCAAATTTGGTGTGCCGCAAGGTAGTGTACTTGGGCCGCTACTATTTTTATTGTACATTAACGACCTCCCTAGACATATTCGGCACCCAATGACATTATTTGCGGACGACAGCACAGCTATAATCGCATGCGTAGATAAAAATGAATACGAAAAAGACATAAATGACACACTTAAAACAATAATAGATTGGCTCAATAAAAATAACTTAGTTATCAACCTTCAAAAAACCAAAGTCATGCATTATTACCAACGACTACATCCAGAAAATGTAAACACTAAATATAAAGACCAAATCGTTGATACAACCTCAGATGCTAAATTCCTGGGAATATATATTGACGAAAAACTGACATGGAAACCACAAGCTGAAAGCGTATGCCAAAAACTAAGCAAGACTGCTTACCTACTCTACAACCTTTCAAAAAAAGTAGATACTGACACATTAGTGACAGCATACCATGGTTTAGTTGCTTCATCTTTAAGATTTGGTGTCATATTTTGGGGTAACTGTAGTGAGAGAGAAAGAATCTTTAAGGCCCAAAAACGTCGCCTTAGGTCAATGACAGGTCATAAAACTACAGAAAGCTGTGTGCCACTTTTTAAATCTTTAAAAATTCTTACATTTCCGTCCCTGTACATACTAGAAGTAGCCCTTTTCGTCAGAACGAATAAACACTTGTTTACGTCAATGGTTGATATTCGACAACGCACAGGACCGATTAGGTCTTTATATAAAAACCAACTTTATACAGGTGGTCATAAGACAGCTTTATTAAAGAAAAATATTTTGTCCATGGGTCCGCTTATTTATAATAAATTACCTTTGAATCTTAAAGAGTTACCCATCCAAATGTTTAAAAAACAGCTAACAAAACTGTTACTAGACAAATGTTACTACACAATTATAGAATTTTTAAATGACAAAACTATCAGTTAAAATGTACCCATTTGCTTGTTTTAATTATTTTGTTGACTTGATTATTATTATTTATACAAATTTTATTTCTGATGTTTTTGACTACGACTGTACTTAATTTATTAATACAATTTGTTGACATGATTATTTCTAATTCCTAATGATTTTGACTATGATAGCATTTATTTTATTATTTTGTTAACATGATTATTTTTTATTCCTAATGAATTTGACTATGATTGTATTTAATTTATTAGTTTACTGACATAATTATTCTTTATTCCTAATTTAATTTTTCTTTATTCCTAATTTTTGACTATAATTGCATTTAATTAACTGTTTTGTTGACATTATATTTTTTTAATCTAGAAATTTTTGATTACTTATTGTTATATTTAATTATTTTGTTGACATAATGATCTGAATGTTTTGTATTATTGTTGTATTAATAACTGTTTATTTTTATTTTTTTTAACTGTTACATTCAATTGAACAATTTTGCATGCCGTAAGGCAAAATGTACCGGGACTGTCTACAAAAAAATTACCATCTTATATGTATACCTACATTATTGGCAATAAATGATTCTGATTCTGATATTCATAGCACATTATGTCTTAAAACAAAGAGCACAATCACAGCGATAGGTAATGTTCTTTGATGAGTTTTTTAAATACAGGCAACGACTGAGCACGTTTAATTGGGTCAGGCAATGCATTCCACAGACGAGCAGCCTGGACAGTATAAGTAAAGGCTTTATCCATGAAAGTGGTGGAATGCATTGGCATTCTAAGTCGCAAGTTATCTGATGACCTTAGAGGTTATTGTTATTTATTTATTTAGTTTATTCTTCGTAAATAGGGACTAAAATTATTTGAATTTGGAATGTGTTTTTTTTTCCAATAGATTCAGCTTAGATTTTGAGATTAAGCAAAAATATTTAAAATTTTAATGTTTAATACCCTTTTTATTCATCGTTCATATATAATTTGTGTGTGATAAATTGTACGAGGCACAGCGTGCTGCATACAGGATAGTACAAGCGAAGATGCGCACAAAGGGGCGACGCCGAGGAGAGAGCCGGCGGCGCAACAAGAAAACCGAAGACGTACGAGCGCGCGCTGACTGACACATACAGTGCCTAGGCTTTTTTAAAATCTATTTTCACCGATATGTCTGTCTAATCCGGTCAAGTTTGTCCGAAAAATAATAGGGTATTCTTTGCTTAAATTCCAAAGAAGCTCAAAATTTACTTGAACGTTAGGGATACCATTTTAATGAACATTTAAAAATCCTCATCGATTCCATGTGTGCAATTTTTTTTAATTGAAAGTCAAAGGGCACATAAAACAGTTTGTTTGCTTAATTCTCGTCATGGTATGATTTTATTGTAATTTGTTCCATGTTCAATATGTGCACAATAAAGTTTAGTTTAAAGTTCGAGATATGAGCCAAAATACATTGTCTATATAGTACCTGTTGTTTTTCGTTTTTCGACACCGACTTCGGAAAAGAAAGTTATTTTTTGCTTTGTAGTGTTTTACTTTGGAAGTCGTTTTAATTTTATCGTAAAAATGTTTTTACTAATGTTTTGGTTCCGCAGTAGGAGTAGGTCTAAGTATAACCTTCGCCCTAGGAATTAGTACTTAAAGATGTTTCACCTGGTACATCAAATCACTTCGTTTCATATACTTCCGTGTTCGTCTTCGTTTCTTTCCTGTGTGGTCCTCAGCAAATGCTAATTGAATTTTACAAGTTTAATGGAAATGCTGTGTTTAGATATTTGCTTAGTCAATTAACATCTGCAGCAAACGTATGTTTAGTCCAATACCTATCTAACGTGAAAGCGCTAAATGTTTTGTTTTGACGAATTCCTTACTTTCTTATGGACCAGGGATAAAAATATAATTAGTATTTTACATGTCATGGACCAGTGATTCAAAATCAAAATCATTTTTTTTATTTCATATAGGCCTACATGGGCACTTATAAAACGTCGACAAAAGGTGCACGGTTCGGGTTGGTCGTTTCCTATGGAGAAGAACCGGCAAGAAACTCCATGGTTGCTCTTTTAAAAAATGGTTTGGTTTTACAATATTTCCTTGTTACAGCATTAGTACTTAGATATGTGGGGACAACGCAGGCCCGACAATAAATTTAAACAAAAGAAATTAAAACGAGTTAAAAAGTTAACGAATGTTAACAAGCATCTAGAAAGCCTACAATGTTCACACATTTACAAAACAATCGATAAAGGAATCTATACAAAAGTAAAAAAAATACTAAATCTAACATGTGGCACAAATATTGTTATCAGTGCTGTAACTATTCTAATTAATCAGGACCCTGTATATAATGTCCGGGCATTATGAATGTAGTCAAGTCAATCCAGGGAAAATAATGAATTTTGATTTAAACTTCTATAGAATAGAATAGAACAGGATAACAATTATTTGCTAAAAACATGGTATACAAGATGGTACAAAATTAAATTTAGTGCATACATGTTTTTGCTTAACATTGTAAGCGTGCTTTTTCGTGCATACAATATAGTCATTTAATTTTTTGTCATAAAAATCTTTTACACTATAAAAACTATAAGTGGACAATATATTTATCAAATTGTCTATTGTCTGGTCATTATGAATATTGCTACGTGACGGTTGGGCAATTTGATAATTATGATCAATGAATTAGTCGGTTTAGGCGGCGCGCCGCCGCTCACGTACATTGTGGTTTATGGCACCCTGACACGGATAGGATATGTTCGAAAGAGATGACTCTTATGGCATGTCCTGCTTGAGAACTAAAATTATGGATTTAATAAATTTAAGAAACAGTAAGAAATGTTTCTTTTTGTCGTTTCGACTGTGCAAATATTGTTATATTATGTCGATCCAGTTGCCTTTTGTAAGTACTTCAAATAAAACCGTTGAACGCGGAAACCAAATCTAGATCTATTTAACTGTTACCTGCCCCTCATAACAAAGATGAACACCTACATTCTTCACTCAAAAAATCCTTCTGGAAAGCTAACACAGTATGTCGCCACAGCATCATTAATTAACAATTAAATAAACAATGGCCGCTCGCAACACCCAGTCCCACCCAGAGGCAGAATCTTGCCATCAACGTTAACGTGGCGTTGCAAAAGGAATGCGATTACATTGCGTACGAGCTGCTTAGAAATGTGCAGCCGCTGATTGTGTAGCGTCTTTGTAGCAATGTAATGTCATCGTATTGCTAGATTGAGATATTTTGATCCCTAAAAACTGTTCTCTATTATAAATTTCTGAGAAGTCAGTTGGAGGGCCAAGAATTCTAAGATTAGTCAGCCTAAACGTTATAAGGATGGTATTGATTTACCATTCTTAAAACCTTTGGGAAAAATGATTGACTGCCTTGGGTCCTAAATTTTAGTCTATGAGTCGCGCTACTGCTATGGGGTAGGTGCTGGGTTCGAGGCACGAGTCGGCCATGGTGTTATTTTGTTATTCTATCAGATTTCTTTAAGGAGCAGCCTATAATCTGGATTTGTATCCTATCCTATATCCTATCTATGATTGGTGTGGTTATACTATATGTCCACCTATGTTTAATCCTTAGGGAAGTTGATGATTTTAAGTTATGTCAATATAGTGATCAAAAGGTTAGTCTCGGCAGTGGTATCTCATCCCATACAAAGAAACCGTGCCGTACTGTACTAATTATACTGATTATTTTTTGTACATCGATCGCGTTAGGTTCGGTTCCACGGATATAGATGGTGATCTATCAAATCAGATGAAAAACGCTAGTTACGTCGGCACGGTTTCTTTGTATGGGATGTGGCATCTGTGGTCTCGGTTAAGGAGCTGGCGTTCAGATTAAAGCATCAGATCTACTGATAATACGCAAGGACGTTGCTATCACTTTACTATGAATTAGGCAATACGAATTACAATTTGTCGAAGTAACCTTAGTAACACCTTCATCTCTCATTTCTTGGTAGGGAAAGTGAAATTATATAAATCTAAGTTAACTGGGGATCACTTAGTATTCTAGGTGTCAATTTGTTAGGCTGCCTGTTGACATCACCTATCATCGCTTCTCAGAAGTTTACTACTTTAGCATGCTTAGAATACTGACCTATGTTATTGCTTTACAATGTCCACTTTCGTAAGTAATGAATTCATGATTAATGTATATTATGATTTAAGATTTCTGGGGATTGGGAAAATAAAAGAAAGGTCTATACCCAGTAGTGAGCGAAGTCAGGTTGTGAATGAGGATGACGATGATGATTTAAAAAAAGTTTGTGATGTTACCAACAAGAAACTACTGGTGTCATACCGCAAACTTTCGATGCTTCATGAAACATATCTTAATGTAGTTGAATGTTTCGGTTTTTAATTTAGTCAGGTAAACAGATAAACTATATAAAGACTTGAACAAAATTCTAGTCTGCTTAAGTGCTGGGTGTCTTATTATCTTGACTGATAATAATGACAAAATGAGTAGACATTATGAGGTAAACTAATCACTTCATCAAAGATGATGAACCGTCTTTCAGGAAGCTTACACTTTTCATTGACCCGAATGACATCGCTCGTCAGTTTCGCAACATCATCATACATTTCTGGTTGCAGTCGCCACCGGGTGATGACCATTGTCTTCTAAGTCGCGTTGGATGACGTAATTTTATGTAACGTGCATTACGCCCGCAATTTTAGTGAGATTAGTCGTGGGATCGCGATATTTCCCAACTATTGATGGTACTCGCCCGATTGAGATCACGTTTGCTACAAGAACAGAGGTTTCCATTGAGATGTCATCACTAATGACTTTATGCTGCCCTGGTACCAAATGTAGGCACGTATAGTTTCTAAATGTAATCCATTACATAATGTTTTGTCTACTTATTTTGTTTGCAACAATAGCTTTAACATTGTTGTCTGAATTTCTACCATCTTTCATAGATTTCATGAAAAAATGTAGTGGAATTTGGACTTCGCCTTTGAAACTAAATTACATTACCAACATTAGGTGCCATATATTGAATTATACTTATGTGACATTATTGTCGTGTAAGTATTTGTTTTTAGACACAACCAGTTTCAGCATCAGTGTTTCTGGTTTTGTATTCATTTGGCTTTTCTAACCTTACAGGACCTCTTGGCCCATCCATTTACTTGGGTGTGTCGAAAACCCAGTATTGAACCAGTGCTTATTATCCCATAATTCAAACATTAGGAAATGTAATATAAAGTGTCCATTATGTGGCGTTAACTACCCTTCACTTTGGCAATCTTCACGGTAAATAACCCACGTAATATTTCGACAGGTTCAGCATCTTAGAGTGTTAGGTGCAATACACTGTATTAAGTTGAAGTATTTGTTTGGTAACTCAGCGTGACCCTAAGGCGATTAACACACGGCACCGCGCACCGCCGCGGACGCGGAGAGGAGAGCACCGCTCGACCCGCGCGGTCGAGCGGTGTACGTGTGTTAGGCATCGACGGATTTAATAGAGATCAATGCGATATGACATCCGCTTCACCGCCTACCGCGGCGGTGCTCGGTGCCGTGTGTTAATCGCCTTAAGGATCCCTTTAGATTTTTTATAAGTCTACGTCATCGTCAAAATGATCCATATCAGATTTTCCTCATTTCTTTTCGGTGGTTTTAAGTTTATCAATATAAGCATTTTTCAATGCCTTGAATTTAGATTCAAGTGTTGAGAAACATTGTGGTATTCACTTAATTGCTTGTTCTGTCAGTGTTATCCTATGACCTTGTTGATCTTCGATTTATAAGTTACCTTTCTCATAAACTTTAACTATCTAAGCGATTATGCAGTTACATTCTAAATAATTTTGGAAAGGTATTAAATGATGCCATCGTGAGACCTGTGGTCATTTTGTGATGAAACAAGATATTGCCAAGCATTGAACATTTTTCTTCGATTTTGTAAATTGAACTATCACGATTCTTATAAGATAGCACGATGGTACATTAATAGATGTTTTGTAATGTTATTTTAGTGCTTATTCATCCCTTCATCGCTTTATTTGTTGTGGTCAATTTGCAGGTAGTGTTGGTGATGTTCAAATGCTTTCGAGTATGTTTATGTAAGAATATATCTGGGATGTTGTGACATTTTCTTTTTTTAATAGAATGTTTCTTTTTCTCTTGTAACCTACAGGGTTTAAGGTTAAGGGTTAAGTAAAATTTTAGTTTACGGTGTCAAAATGTATTTATTTTCTCTCTTTTTTGTAAAATAAAAACATAAACTTAATAATACAATAAGCTAACCTTACGATAAACTTTATACAAGATGTGATCCGAGCCCAGCGGCTAGCCACTTCACGCTTTGTAGCGCGACTTGTCAGCTGCCAATCTGTCAGTTTGACAGATTTGACAGTTGTCTAAATCGGCCACCAGTGACTGGTTAGCCGCTAGGACATGTTCACCCGTGTGCGTGCACAGTCGCAAGCGTTGGCCAGAGGCGGTGACAAGGGCCAGGGCCGGCCTCACCTACATTGTACGTGAACGCCGGCCGATTCGAATACACATTCGAGCAGCTCGGGGATGTTGCGAGCGCGCCCGAATAACGTCGACCATCCGAACTTTAAGTGACTACGGCATCTAGACGTCTTCCTTCTCTATTTTAATCTTTGATGTTGTTACTCGTCTAAATGTACTTGACAAGTTCGGATAAATTAGTTAATTTAGTAAGGAGCGCCGTAGCTGCCGGAGGGGACAGCCGCTGGGTAGCCGCCGCCGGAGGATGACTGCTGTTCGTACTGGGCGACCTGGATGGCCTGACGGACTCCCTCAAGCACGACTCCAACAACGCGGGCAGATGGGACACCGTAGCTGGTGGATGGGGCTCCGTAGGAGGATGAGGGGGCGCCGTAGGACGAGGAAGGAGCTCCACCGTGTCCACCGTGGCCGCCGCCGCCGCCGCCGCCGGAGTTAGCCTCTTCCTTGAGGAGGATGCCGCGGATTTGTTCAAGGAGTTGAGGATCGACGTTCTGTCCTTCGGAGGTCTGGTAGCCGGTGGAGACAGCCTGGTAGCCGCCGCCGCCGCCGCCGCCGCTGCTGCCGCCGTGGAAGCCACCACCGCCGCCGCCGCCGGAGGGACGGTTGTAGTTGTAGCCACCGGGGGCTTCGGCGTTGGCAATCGCCACCAACGCGAGGGCTATGCACTGTGGAAAATAACATCTATTAGTTTCTTGACCAAATTTTAATTTGGCTTAATTCATTGTGCTGAAAGTAGTGACAAGTGCGTGTAGAAACAGTCATTTTGTTTTAATTGTATTAGCTTAAAGAGGGGACAAGTTTCAGTCGAGCACCGCATATTCTTTTATTTGCTTAACCCAGTCACGCTCTCCGCAGCTAGGCTACCTTATTAGGCTCTAACAGAGCCAACTAGCCTTATCCGTACAAAAACGGTTACAGACATTTACGTGACATTGTTGTTGCTTTCTGTTTGATCTCTCATTTACGCGTGCGCTTCAAAAGGTGTGCAAATAAATATGTGTTACGTAAACTGCATGACATATGGCACTTACGGTCTTAGTTCTTGAGTTAATTGGATGTGAAGTGCTTCTAAAATTACAGTTATGTTTATGTAATATGTTTTTAGAGTGTAAATTTTGGGCCGTGACATTTTATGTAAAGGTCTCTATAAATTATAAAACAATTTTATCGTGTAAGTAGGAAACAGGAAAAACTGTTAGGAATATAAAACCATGCATGACTATCAGCAGGTTTTTTTAAGTTACGGGCTTGAAGGACCACAAAATAAATTGGTCCGTTGTCTGTTTGAAGTAAGTACATATCTCACAAAGACCTCTAAGCATAACAAAACAATAATCATTAATAACTTGTAAACATCGAGCCAACCACACTACACAATTAAATTAAATTGCCAACTTGACAACAACAACAAAAAAGATAGATGATAATCTTTCTGTTGTGAACTAGGAACAATAGTTCGGCAGAGAAAGTGAGGTCAAATGAGAAGCAAAGGTAGCGTTACATCATCAGCTATGCTACAGCTATACTCCGGCGATTTATGTGGGAATATGAACTTTGACTTGCGAACAGGAAGATGAGATGCTTCGATTTATGCGTTTCGTGTTTACCTTTCGCTAAGGATTAGAGGTTTTGATCGAACTACCTTTTAAGGTTTGGTTGCGTAACTGTTACATCTTGTAAGGCGTTGAGCGTGAGAATAAAATTTGTTTGGACAAGCTTAAAATTTATAAGGGAAAAAATTTATTCAGTACCAGTTTGAAATTGATTACCTACATAAATGATCCTTTAATTTTTATATCACAAGATTTTTGAGGATCGTACATTAGAGTATCTTGCTTTTAGTGTAACCTCATCCTTATCCAGTATTCATTTACGATTTAAATTCATTGCAAGAATTAAACAGCACATTTACAAGTAGTAGGAAACTATTATTGTGCAATCGCATGTTTGTATGCGCAAGAGTGGATTCTTTACAAAAGCCGTTCCGTGAGCTTACACCGCGGAAGATGCGCGGGTCATGTCATAATGACCATCTCATATTTTCTCGGTATGCTTTCTAATGGGAGATTGTAGGTAGGTAACTTGCTAAAATTCTTGATCGTTTTACATAAAATAGCTCTTAGGCTTTAGTGAAAGGACTAACACTAGGCATCTTTCACCTTCGCTAGTATTTTATCTTGAATATGATATTCATTTGCTTCTTTTTTCGAATCTCTCTTTTCATATGCGGCTGCCGTTAAATGGGAGCAGATTCTTGTCGTCTTTCTAAGCTCATTATATCCAGATTTCTCTAGCTGATATTGTCTATTGCACTATGATATGCGCCATTGCATCACTAGATGGCGCTTCCGCCGGAAGGCACGGAGGCGCCATTATCGAAAGCTTTCGTTTAGATCCCAATCGTGCTCACAGACATAATGACTTTATATTTTATGGACAGAAATTATGGGGCTCATGTTACAAAGATGATGGGTTAACTTGTCACTGTAATCGTTCTTGAGAACATTAGCATACGAACTATCAAGTTTTGGGCTGTCAAGCTTAAAGAGAGGTATTTTGTCAAAACAGATTGGTGGCTCATGGATTCTTCTGCTCCTGTATACTGTAACGGATTGTTTTTTGTTGCGTCAGTGCAGCCCAATACATTTTCCTTTTTTGTGGGTAGGTGGAAGAAAGTCTTCGTTGCTTTATCTTTTAAATAGATGATCCTCTGGATAGAAAATATTTAATCATCTACTACAGTCGATATCTAATAGAAATCAGCAGCTTGTCATTGAAATCAACTGTCAATTCAAACTAACCACAAATAATTCTATAGCTTATGCTCATAAAGACCACAAAGTAAGATTTCGATGGCATTGTGAATAACATTTATGAATTTAACACATTATCATCAAAATGGTCATCGTTGGAACTCCTTTCATATCTCCAAAGTGTATGACCGTAAAATTTAATGACGTTTTATACAACAGTAAAAGTGTTTGCGCATAATCTAAGATCCAAGATGGCGAGCGTTGATTTCTTTATCGAAGTAATGGAGTGATTAACATGTATAAAACGTAATTAGTCATTAAGATGGTCTACTCAGTGTTGGGTATTTAGGCAAATTAACAGTGGAATTTGTAACAGTATTCGGGACCGCTATTTTTTTGGCTTTCTATAAAAAAAATCTTTAGGTTAGTTCCTATCTGGGATGATATTGGCAACCGCAATATTTTATTTAGGATGATTTACATTTATGACTTGTAGTTCCATTTTTACGACTCGGATAAAAGTTTTATAGACAAAGCTTTATTTAACGATTGCATTTTCCGTAAAACATACTCATAAAATGTGTTCTTTTTATTCCCATTATGAAAATCAATAAAGATTTTATATTAAACATACTGAGTCCTTTGAGTCCAAAATGTAACTCTAAGCTCCTTTTTTAAAACCAAGGAAATGGCCCTGTCAAATATGAAAATCGAACCACGTTCGGATCTACATCTCGGACACATGCTACGATCCTGATTTGAATTAAATAAGTTACGCCATGAGGCTAGAGTTAGAATATTGCATTAGAATCGACCATTCGGTTGTATTAGTGTCAAACCTATATGGACATAGACCAGCTGGTGATGAGCCGACTTAACATTCGTTTATGGCCAGTTACAGTTTATGCTCATCACAATTGATCTTAAATGGGTGATCACGATGGCAAAGAATTTTAATCGTGCGAAAAATTGTTGTTTTTCGAGACATATTATATAGCATTTTATATTTTTATAAATACGTAACACTTACGTTAATTTGTTAGTATAAATACTATGTTTTTTATAGTCTTCAAGCTCACAAAATAAAATAAAATACATAACTTTCCGGTCAATTAAAACAATATATTAATAATGTTGATGATCTTTTTGACACAGAAATACGAGCGTTAATTAATAACGGTAATTCATGACGATGTCACAAACAACATATCTAATCAACGCTTGAATCAATTACAGTCAAAATAATTTACTACAACGTTTAGAAAGTTAATCACTTACTACCAGAATTTAAGGAAAATAACTTTAGCGCCTTTTAAATTTACGTACTATGCAAATCATTTTGTGTTTTGAAGTAATATAAAATTTCTCTCTGATATTATACTTTTATTGTAGAGTAATTAAAGTATGAATTAACTATGTTGGACTTTTGGTGTTACAAAATTCTTACTTCAAAAATTATTCAGCTTTTTCTTTTGAGCTATGTTTTTGTAGCAAACTTTTAATACATTACTGGTCGTAGTGCAAGGAGTTTTGCTTCTAGCAAAGTCTACAGTTCTTCAAAATAGTGGGACTCTATCACGCTTAAAGGCTTAGAAGAAACCCTTAAAGATGCTGAAGTCAAAGAAGCAATCAAACCTTAATGACGCAAGTACTATAAAACATCCAACAAATTTTATGAAGCTTTAACAATCGACACTCAACATATAAAAGCTCACACATAAAGTCGTAAATCGCTTGATTACATTACAGTTGAGTATCAGAAGCCGTTTGACTTTTGACCTGAGCTCAGCTCTTTGCGTAACACCTTCGTACGAGTACGAGTAATGTTCGCGATGCACGCGTAAAATATTACCTTTGCAGCCTATTACAATTTATATGTGCGTTTGTAAGTGTGCCATGGTATGTGTGGGACTTGGAGTTGAGTAATTGCAAGTATAGTAATTATTTTGGTGAATTAGTGTGCGAAGCTTTCTGGGGGATTCTCTCTGAGGACAAACTATCTCTCTCTCGAGAGTTGACGATTTTTAAGAAATAGGCAATTCGCAGCAGTAGTCGTCTTTTGGCTGAAAGTGATATATATTCTAAGGGCTGATATCATGATGGTGATGAAGTAACCAGTTAATTTTGGGCAAATATAACGGGAGATCCCACAGTTACCGAAGTTAATAAACCCAGTTTTCATTACATAGGCGAAGATTCTATTCTTATACCACAGCAAAGAAATGAAACGAAGTATTCTAATGAAGATGACAAAAGTGATGTGACAAAAACCGCAAAGTCAAACACAATGGGCGGCAAACGTGTGAAATCATTCAAAACGTATGCGTTTTGACATTTGAATGGCGCTTCGCGTGGCTTCAAGATTTATTATATCGATTTTTAGATAATTGTTTGGGAAAATGATGTGATGTGACTTTCACCAGTTTTTTTTCCAAGTGGAAAGTTTTGACAAGAAAGGTTAAAGGTTGTGCTAAGTTTGTCTTTCGGTTTTATTTTATATTGTTATTGAAAATACTAAGGAGGTTGTCTATTTTTAATTGGCCGCATTTTTGTGGCTATAATCGCTCTGAAGAAAGCAAAGTTGAACATTGATTTGCAATTTAAATTAACTAGAGATATGCGAAATATTTATTATTTAAATTTTATATAGGAGCTCAATGTCAGGATTTTACTGGTAATTTGATCAATTTAAAATAAGATTTAGCTTTCATTTCTTACGCATATTTTTAAACTTGTATCATTGCGATCCTTATCGATATAAACCTAATGCCTTATCGATGTAGGCTTTAGTTAAAGTTAAAAAAAGCAATCGAGATCAGATTACGATCGTGTTTTCAATACAAACAACATGCATGCTTAGGTGCCGATTCAAAAGGTCGTAAGAATCGGACTAGAGTTTGCATTATTGACTCTATCAGATTGCAATAAAGTTGCAATAGCTTGTCACTCTTTTACAACTGTTTGTTATTAATTAATCCTTGTAAGGATATCAAAGGAATTATTTTGATGAATAATATTTGTGCTATAAATAGATAGAATTTATAAAAGCACGATCGTATTCCAAATTCGAATCATCGGTAAAGTTCAGAAATCAACATCAGTGCATAGGCTGAATCACATTCCAAAAAAAGAAGAAGAAAACGAACACACACGATTCCCGATGCACTATTTTGATTTCGGAACGACACGGCACTTGTCACTTTGTTTTTTTTTCTTTGCACTATTACACTGCACTGGACTTACCGCTACGAAGGCTTTCATGTTGTTTAGTGATGGGTCACTTCGGAACGTAGCGAAGTAATGTGATGATGTTGGATGGTGCCTGGTGATATATAGTAAAGTACGGCGCGGTGGGGCGGAGAAAGGATAGCTTAGGTTGTGTAAGCACGGGAGATGCTACCATCCGAATAGGAAGTTTCGGTTAATTGGAGGGCGTCATGCGATTTTTTTTTAGACTTTTTCTATGATCGTACGGCGAGGTCAAGGGTTTTGAGTGTCTCTTTGAGGTTAGTCTTTTGAGAGCTGTTGATCGGCGATGTTTTGATAAAATCACTTGACCTTAGGCATATATTTGTGGTTTCTTAGTAACAGTAATTTGCTTCACCGTATGTGATATTTAATTTAACAAACTTAGAACCAAGCAATTTGTTTTACATTATGGAATCATCTTTTTCACTGTGCCCAATCTGTTGGATTTTGTACACTATAATGGACACTATGGTGGTTATTTGACATTGGAAGGATTATCTTTAGGAGTATCTTTAGATTTTAACATGATTTCAGTTGGTTGCAGCTTAGTTCATAGCACAATAGCAGACCTCAGCTCCATGGTATCCAAATGTTATTAGATAGATATAGTCGAACATTTTAAAATACGTCACTGTATCTTTTGTGCCACCACCGAAGATCTCTTGAAAGTAAAAAAGTATGGGGCCAACAATATGTAATTGTACAATAGATAAGAAGATGACTGGTCCTTGGATAGACTCGAAGGACCATATATATTATTTCAAAGGACCATTAAACGACTATAAATAGAAAATGGCACACAAGAATGTTAAGCTATAACTAGGCTATCATGCTGTGATAATATCAACGAAATCAATTGGTAAAATATAAGAATTGTCAGCTGTCTAGAAAACCATGTAAATCATAAGCAAACAAACATTTGTCTCAAAGAAAATAAGTAAAACCCATTTCCATTTTCACAGCAGGTACCTCTAAGAGCCCTTGAGTCAGCTACAACTTTTTACTGAGAAATTTACGTAATCTAGTGTTAATTGTTGAACAAAGACACATAATATAACCTGTGTGATATCGCAAATCATTCGATGGAAGATATTTTTAGTATCATGATTCATTGGTCTAGCTTATATGCTTAATTATGTTTAGGTATGGTAAGTGCTTTGGCTTTGCTTAGGTCTATAATGAGAACTGTTGATGACCTTTGTTGACTATATAAGTTTAAATGTATTGGCTGCAGAATCTTCATTCATTCGTCAAGGTGTAATACATGTGGTAGTTGCCTTTGATTTAGATGTGTCAAGGCTGATCAGCAGACGAAACTGTTCAGTCTTGCCAAGGAATATGGTGTATGTGGGTTTTAACAAGAAACAGGGTTGTGGGCTTATGGGGGTCAGATAAGCAGCCCTCTTTCAGGTGCTTCCAGGTAGACTGTCTGGCCTTAAGTAGTTGGGAAATGTCTACGAAAATTGATAAACAAAGTATCTTGTATTATATCAGAATGGCTAAAGTGAGCAATGGGGTATTTATAAGGACATTAAAAGTTTAGCAAATGACAGTAAAAATTGAAAAGGAATCGTAAGTCTTGGTTTAGGGTAGTGATGAGGAGGAATGAACGCATATGACTGGAGTAGGAACGAATATAAAAGTGCATATAGAGAGGCATATTTTAAAAGAAAAGCGATGGCGTGACGGTTGACAAGACGGAATGGAAGAAACTGCCGACTGAAACGGAAAACGATCGACTGCCAGTAACATGGGACAAGGGCTTGGAGACGATAACACTTATTCAATACTTACGATCGCATTTTTTTTTGGAAAATCAAAATTTAAATTCGAAATACTAAAAACTTACTTGAAATACATGCGTTATGTTAATAATATTATGTAGAGCACAAAATAAAAAAAGATTTTGTATGAATTAATCATATAGATGGCCGCATAGAACAAACGGCTATCTACAATATGACTAGTTTTCAGGAGAGCGTTTTTAACGCGAAAATGTTATAACTTCTACAAGAAAAATGCTAGCTGTTATCAAACTTGCAATAGTTAATTAATACGGCATTTCGAAGAAAACAGTGAAGGTCAGATAACTGATATTATATATTTCGAAATACGGCAGATGTATTTATTTACTTCGCACAACATAAATAACTAAATCAGTTTGGTCTCATTTTCTTGCCAAACTTAACTATAATTTATTTCTTATACTATACATGTTTCTTATAATGTATTTATTATGAAATATAGGTTAAACAAATTTTGGTTGTAGAAATAATTATGTGCATTCTTACTAGTTTATTAAAGTCGACCGCCCGTGCTAAAAAGGCCATTTGGAATTGTACAACGCACACACGGGCTACTACTGTAGATGTGCGTTTGTACTTCGTTGCTTCGTCAAAAAGGGTGTAGTTGTCTTTAGATACGAGAGAAAATACTAATAAATAATGTGATTTTTTATGAAAAAATGAATCACTAGATAAAGTAAAGAATTCTGAATACAATTATGTAAAATAGTGAAATTCGCAAAAATGCAGATGTCTTTTTATTCTTTGCTGCCGTCGATATGTTTTGATTTCTAAACATAACATGTCAATTTAATTTGAAGATAAGAGATGCGATCTTATCCATCTTCCGAGTAATATCAATTTGTTAAATTAACCTTATAGCAGCAGAGTTAGGGCTGTTTTCTTAATTAAGTATTTCTACAAAAAACGTATTAACATTAAGTAGGTATAGTTAGTATCTTATGTGCATCAAACGGGACTGTTTAGACGGTTCGGTTCCAAGTAGCATGATTACGGTATATTTATTTTCGCATTGACTAGTTGACCCGGCAGCGGCAGGAGGTTTTCCTGAGCGAATCCGTACAATCCGTATCGTGAGTTACAACAAAAATCCATTGAATAAAACTTTCGGGTTTGCCCGAATTGTTCAGTGTTCCGGGTAACTTTTACATTAATTTTAATATCCGCGATATGGAAAAGTGATGATTAATATCTAAACAATATTTTTATTTTTATTTCAATTAGACCATTTAAGGTCAAAGTCAGGTGACTTTTGAATTGTCAACAAAAAAAAAAACTAAAATTAATCTTGTTGCACATTCGCAAGCAACAGTAGGTCTCTATGGTGAATAACGTTCAAGAAACTGCACGGACTTACTATCAATAAATTTTAATTACAAGTATTTGGTTATTTTTGTTGGAAAAATTACGCATGATATCGATTATAATTTTATATATCATATTTTTTTAAATAATATTTTTAGGCTCGCGTTGGCCCACTATCTGACCTGATTAATATATATTATATGATATATTATATGTAATCAATATTTCTAAATCTATTTTTTTTTCTGGCGATACTCGTGCATATTACTAGAGTAAATAGATAAACATAATTATAAAATATCATATTGCTAAATACTGAGAATGAACTATAGAAGGAGACCTCTCTTTTTACACGTGCAATTTTAAATTGAGCGTCCGATATAAAACAAAAAACGCGGTTCACAAAAAAATACTGATTTCAAAAATACCTTAATTTACTTTTTCATTGGGCACTTGCAGGGCTTAGTTCACTTTATATCATCACACTATTATTCCACAAAGGAGTCAGCAGAGGCCAGTACCCTCATATTTCGAGAGTTTCATGTAACAGAGAGCGATCCAATAGGGAATATGCATGTAATTTTTGAACTCTAGTAAACTAATTTAAACTGAAAGATCTTTTTAAATATCTTGATCATGTTAAATAAAGCTTCAAAGTTGAGGATTAGAAAGAGAAGTCCGACGTGCCATCTGACGTCAGATAGCACGACATCCATACAACTCCCATAGAAAGCGGTGTTTTATAGAATAGAAGACAATATACTATATTGCACACCAAAAAAAAAGTTACAAGAAAACTTATTACCACGGGTTGTACCCGTAGGCGGTCTTAACGCTGACAGTGATATATCTACCAAACAACCGTAGAGAGGGACAGATATATTGTTGTCTTTATTCGATCAATTTTGATTGTTTTTACTAGTAGTATTTTTTTTTTTGTTTTTATGGGTAAACTGGTCAGATCACAAATCATTTTTTTTCATGTATATTCAAATAGTATTGTGACATAAAAACGGTTGGTCATATTAACAGAAAGTATGCACTTTCTTTGTAAGCGTCCATTCTCGCGGTCAATTTTAGATGACCATGTTGTTCCGCTCATAACGTACCAAAATTATCATAATAAAATTTGTCATAATATCATTAATTTACTATTTTAGCATAGACTACCATGGTAGAGAATGCCTCAGGCTCTAACTAAAGTGTTAATTGATGTCAGTGATGGCGATTTTCAAAATGACAAAATGTTAGGGATTTAGCAATTTAATATATTTTTGTCATTTTTCCAATCACTATCACGATGTTTTCGAAAATGGAATGACACTTTTCAAGAGCCTCTCGTTGTTTAAGGGCCCAAACACAAAACTCCGGTGCGACGTCGCGTCATAAAAATCTATGGTAATCTAAGGTTGTCTGGTAGATATCGCTGTCAGCGATAAGACCGCCTTTGTACCCGTATATATTACTTTTTCTTGTAAATGTATATAACTGTTATGGTGTACAATAAAGTATATTCTATTCTATTTTACGAGTTTGTTGCTTAGCTGTTTTCTGAGCTTCGCATCGCGTCGATTGTGTTTGGGCCCTTAAGTCGTTCTATGTACATAAAGTTTGAATAAATAAATCAATTCATATTAATCAATTCATATTTCGCACAGCAAATATGATTACTCTGCTCATTATCCTTTTACTAAAGAATTGATACTGAGTAGAATGTAAAATTCTAGACCCGCAAATCACATTAATATTTAAATTAATTCATTGTTTACAGTTATATATTGTAGGAAAATAAGTTTCCTAAATTAATAAAATACGGTTATGGTTATATTAGGGGGACGTTATTTTTTAGCAAATATGTAATAGAAAATTCTGAAACATAATGGCTAAACACATTATATCTCACTTTCAATCAAAACCGAATGAAATTATCCATTAAGTGCTTCCTTATGTTTAAAGATTCGTCTGCTCTACAACGTACAACCACGCAATGAATGCAGCTGAATAAAACAAAAGGCCTTAGGATCGATTGTGTGAATTTGGGTGATAAACAACGGGGTAATTTGTTTACTTATTTATTGTTACCTTTTTTGTGCAGTAGGGCTTAATCCCAGCACACTAGTCGGCTTCAACACGCATTTAATGCAGCTCGAAGAAGTTGCCCATAGAACGGGTGGCCCATTCTTCGGGTAAGTGAAGTCCAATGAGGCACCACGGCACCCATCCCAAGACACCATTGCGTTCCTGGTAAACAAATTAATTCCTTGGTGATAAAGTTATTGAAGTCTCCAGTTTTTGAACAGTGTATATAGCGTACCTACCGTAATAGAGCTAACAAGTTTATGCAGGTACTGTCGGATGTCGAAGTGGAAGAATGGTTTGAGGTCATCTAGAAGTCATCGTGTTCCACAGCTAAGGTTCATTGCAACGTTCTCATGTGTCATTTAAACTCTGAAGAGAGAGTGCAGAATTTTGCTTGCACCAAAAAACAAAGAGTGCAAAATATAATTAATGTTTTTTATAGTAGCCTGCAGTCTTGAGATGCATTTCTTATTTAAGAAACAAGTCCAAATGTTGGGAGCTTTTCTAGATTTAAGCTGCCATTGAAATTTGTAAGGATTACTTTCTTTGTTCATCTATTTACGCACATTTATTTGTGCTTTGGAAACCTATAATAGGGTAGTTGATCTATTTAGTCTGTCAGTTAGTTAACCTAAAAATATTGGACACATATTTTTCTTTTGCCACGTAAACAAAACATTACGACGAAACAGTGCGTTGAAATATCGTGTGACGTCATGGTTTGCTACACTTGATACTGACAAAATTACGTCACAAGACCCCACTCCTGAACTTTGATGACCTTTATCTTTGCCAATTTTTATTTATTTGATAAAGCAAAAAATACGGGTCCAATTATATATGATTATCTCACTGATGGAAAAGGCAGGAAATATCTCTATTGAACAGCTTATTATCCCATATTTCAAGCCAGCCTTGCGATCAAGGGAACTTGTTTTTCAATTTATTGCTATCAAAAAACTTTGGTTAATGTTAAAATGCTGTTACCTATATTGTATGTTGTTATTTTCTATATAGGATTTTTGGAAACATTCTATATGTCTGAGTTTGCAGCCAGGTTTGTAGTTGAGAAAAAAATCAGTTCACGGTGAAAATACATTTATTTTCTCCTTTTTAAATAAATAAAATAATAACAAAAACTCAACATTACAATAAGTTAAAAATAAGTTAAGACAATTATAAATAAATAATTTACTGGGGTGCACCTTATTGGCCGGAGGAAATAGCCAACGTTGCTGATGATGAGCCACTTCCCAATGAGCCAGAACCAGGGAAGGAGCTTCTTTGGTGGTACTGAGCGATCTGGATAGACTGGTCGATTCCCTCGACCGTGATGCCCACAACGCGGCCTCGTCCACCGCGGCCCGATCCGCTGAAAGGAGCTCCGTTAGCTGATGCGGGCGTGCCATACGCGGTTGAAGGTACCCTGAATGACGAGGAGGAACCTGCAGCTCCACGCCCAGATCCAGATGAGTTCTCTTCACGCAGAAGAATAGTACGGACATGTTGAAGGAGGTCGGGATCAACATTTCGTCCTTCAGAGGTCTGAGGGCCGACGGGGACGGCCTGGTATCTGCCGAGGCTGCTGCTTTCTGGAAAACTGCCACCAGCCCCTCCACCACCTTGGTTTTTGCTACTGGTGCGACCTTTACTGAAGCCTCGGAAACCAGCAGCGTTTCCAATCGGGCCTGGGAGGCTGCTGCCAACTTGGTTGCTACCAGCGCCAGCACCTTGGAAGTTACCGCCACCTTGGTTGTCGTTGCTAACAGGACCTCTACTGTAGCCTTGGAAGCTGGCACCACCTGCATTTTCAATGGGGCCTGGAAGGCTGCTGCCTGCACCCACGCTGATAACTTGGTTGCTACCAGAGCCAGAGCGCCAGCCTTGGAAGTTGCCACCACCTTGATTGTTGCCGCTAACGGGACCTCTACTGTATCCTTGGAAGCTGGCCTCTCCTCCGCTGCCTCCTTGGTTGCTTCCACCAAGAGAACCTCCACTGAAGCCCTGGAAACTGCCACCGCTGCTGGTTCCTTGGTTGTTAACGTTACTAGCGCTTGCGCTGTTACCCTGGAAACTTCCGCCGCCAAAGCTTCCACTGCCTCCTTGGTTGCTTCCACCAACAGAACCTCCACTGAAGCCCTGGAAACTGCCACCGCCGCTGGTTCCTTGGTTGTTAACGTCACTAGCGCTTGCACTGTAACCCTGGAAACTTCCGCCGCCAAAGCCTCCACTGCCTCCTTGGTTGCTGCCACCACTAGAACCTCCACTGTAGCCCTGGAAACTGCCACCGCCGCTGCTTCCTTGGTTGTTAACGTCATTAGCGCTAGCGCTGTTGCCCTGGAAATTGCCGCCGCCAAAGCCTCTACTACCTCCTTGGTTGCTGCCACCACTAGAACCTCCACTTTGGCTCTGGAAAATGCCACCGCCGCTGCTTCCTTGGTTGTTAAAGTCACCAGTGCTAGCACTATAGCCTTGGAAACTGCCGCCTCCAATGCCGACTTGGTTATTGCCACTGTAGCCTTGGAAACTACCGCCACCGCTGCTTCCTTGGTTGTTAAAGTCACCAGCGCTAGCACTAGAGCCTTGGAAACTGCCGCCTCCACCGCCAACTTGGTTGTTGCCACTGTTTCCTCCGCTGTAGCCTTGGAAACTACCGCCACCGCTGCTTCCTTGGTTGTTAAAGTCACCAGCGCTAGCACTATAGCCTTGGAAACTGCCGCCTCCACTGCCGACTTGGTTGTTGCCACTGTTTCCTCCACTGTAGCCTTGGAAACTACCGCCACCGCTGCTTGCTTGGTTGTTGAAGTTACCAGCGCTAGCACTAGAGCCTTGGAAACTGCCGCCTCCACCGCCGACTTGGTTGTTGCCACTGTTTCCTCCGCTGTAGCCTTGGAAACTACCGCCACCAGCGCCTCCATTGCCACCTTGGTTGCTGGCGATACTACCGCTTGCACTATTGCTTTGGAAACTGCCGCCTCCGATTCCACCTTGATTGCTGCCACTGTTTCCTCCACTGAAACCTTGGAAACTGCCACCTTGGTTGCTTTCACCAGCGCTTGCACTGTAGCCTTGGAAACTGCCTCCACCAGCGCCTCCTTGGTTGCTTGCGCCACTTGCAAATGCACTAGTGGATGGAGCACCGTAACTAGTGGATGGAGAACTGAAGCCTCCAGCGCCGCTGTTTCCACCTTGGTTGCTTGCGCCACTAGCAAATCCACTAGCAGATGGAGTAGCGTAGCTAGTGGATGGAGAACTGAAGATTCCAGCACCGCCGTTTCCACCTAGGTTGCTTGCGCCACTGGCAAATCCGCTGGCAGATGGAGCACTGTTGCTGGTGGATGGAGAACTGAAGCCACCATTGCCGCCAATTGGACCTGGAAGGAAGGAGGCTTGGATGCTGCCGCCACCAATCATGGGAATCCAGCCTTGAAAATTGTTGCCTTGGCTGCTGGCACCGGCACCCCAGCCTTGGAAGTTGTTACCGCCACTTCCTCCACTGCTGCCCTGATTGCTGTAACCTCCAGCGCCTCCACTTGAGGCTGGAGTCTGATAGCTACCGGCGCCTGCATTGCCGGCCTGAAGATTGAAGGCACTAGCGCTTCCGCCTCCTCCTAGGCTGCTGACGCTGTTCGCACCAAAGCTTTGGACGTTGCTGCTACCAGCACCACTTCCGCTGTTGGCTGGGATGTAGAAACCACCAGGGATTCCGGCGCCGCCTCCTCCAGCTCCACTACGGATTTTTCGCACGCTCCCACTGATGCCGAAGAGTCGAAGGTAGTCGATGCTACTCGAGGTCTGGCCACGGGCGCACGCCACCAACACGAGGGATATACACTGCGGAAATTAGACTGTGTGAGTTTATGTTGTAAAATAGAGACCAGAAAGCAAAACTATTTTATAAACAAAAATGGTTTTTGTGTAATCCAGTTATATAGTTCACTCAGGACTACTGAGTTTATAAGATAATCTAGGTGACATGCGTTTTTTTAATGTATATTGGTGTCTCTTATGAGCTATCTTGAAGTAACACTATCGTGCATTACTTGAATCGTTACAGTCAATATCAAACAAAAAGAAAAAATATATAACTATTTGAGAATTTAATTTTGTTTTGTTCTAATGCTGAAAAACGTAACTTTGCTGTCTGAAAATAGGCGTAAAACTTTAACGATGCTTTTAAATATTGAAAACAAACTATAAACAAAGTTAAAGGAAACATTTCTTCCAAAAATTTGCACAGTGTAAATTGTTTGATTTCATTTCAACTGAGTATCTGTAGCACTTGACATGATATTACACTTACACTTGAAATATTGCACAATACCAAGATACGCTGTAATTGTAATGTGCACATTACAGCGCAACTTGGTAAATATTACCGTTGCACATGTCTAGTACAATTTGTGTGCGTTTTTAAATGTACAATGTCATTTATGTTCTATTATTGTTAATTTAGCTTATCAATCATTGTGAATGTTGTTGTAGTAGCAGACCCTGGTAAATAATGGGAATATTTTAACTTGTATTAATTTACTAAAGGTTGCTGAAATCTTTTCTCAACAGATTATTTAGCAGATTCCATTGTTTTGAAAAACAAGTGTCCATGGTTGATAAGAACAACATGTTTTCCATAATTTTTACAAAGTGCAGTTCAGCAAATTGGTTTCAGTGTCCACACTAAGTATCAGTCTACTCAATATTTTGAGTCGTCTACAAATCTTCTCTCGACAATCCCTCATTATCAACACAGCCGCAACATCTACACTGCTGGGCATAGGTCTCACTAAAAGATTGCCACAGCAAGCAATTCGGTGCTGTCTGTCTACTTGTGGGTTGGGCCATCCTGCTTGCCCATCACACTGAGTATCCAATGCCCTATCCGACTTCCCAATAGGAAGAACTAACACGCACTGCTTGATGCACAATTTGATTTCAGAAGGGCACGCACAAACATTCACTTGGCTTTTATTTCTATTCACTAGATTTCACTACACTGGACTTACCACTACGATGGTCTTCATGATGCTTAGTGATGGACCGTAACGAAGTATTGTGACGATCTTGGATTCTGTCTGGTGATATATAGTAAAACGCCTTGTTAGAAAGTGCATCTGCCAAAACCAGATTTTTCAAAAAAAATACATTCAAACTAAACCAGTATTATGAATCAAAAATGCAAATGATGTTATGCGCTTTGAGATAATTTTGATTTCCGATGATATAATCTAAAGAATGCACCGGAATCGAAAGTTTTGTTCATTCATTTCCATATACGCAAAACTTATGTTGCATAATGCAGGTTAGATCATAAGGTCACAGGATATCCGAAAGCTCTAGAAGAGATTTGATAAAAGCACAGCGCAGTAAATATAAAACCTTTTGGATGGTAATAAGCTACGAAGGAATAATTAAAAAAATAAGGAAAATTGCATTCAGCAGATTCTGTGTCCTTTAAATTGAAGCGGGACCTTTAAGTTGTGATGACTTAAAAGTTGCTAAGTATAAAAATAACGATTTTCTTAAAGTTATAAAAGAAACAGTATGTTATCCCTGAAATAAAACATGATGCTATTCACTCATCATCATCTGCTTAGCTTTTCTTGGACTTTGTTGGGGCTCGTCTACTGGTTTTACTGGATCCAACTGAATACCAGTTTTTATATCGAACTACTGCATACCTAACCTCCATACCCAATAAAATGGGTAACAGGACAGCCCTAGGCGATACGTTATTACAAAAAAAACTGCATTAATATTGTGTCCGTGCCTATTAAACGCCCATTGTAAATATCCCATGTCGTGACTTTACAACTGATTTACAGTATCAGTTTGATGCTTCACTTGTATTTGACTCGCGTATGTTATACCAAGATACGATGTAATATATTACAGCGTAACTCGGTAAATATCGAGTTGCATTATACCGAGATAAGATGTAATGTGCACAATTGCACATGACAGCGCAACTCAGTAAATATTACCGTTGCACAGACAGCTACTACAGTAATCTGTGCGTTAGTAACTGTGCAATGATTATGCTGTTTCAGTCTAAATTAGGGCCAATTTTTTATCAGAGCCAGATTTCAGTTTTAGATTTTACCGTTTTTTTTTGTTTTATTTAGTGTATTTATTTGTTATTGAGAGCAGTGGTGGCTCAGTGGTAGCGGTCGCGACTTACAAGTTGTAGGTAGTGAGTGCGAACCCAGGCAGGCGCTTTACATTGTGTAAATTATTTCATCACCACTGCTCTCAAAACGCTGAAGGAAAACGTCGTGAGGAAACCGGTATGTCCTAGAACCAAAAATTCGAAGACATGTGACATCCACCAAGACGCACCGGGCCCGCGTGGTGGATTACGGCCCATTCCCTCTCACATTTAAACACCTCAACATTAAAAGGCTGGTGATGACGATGATGATTTGATTAAGTCTTGGCCTATCGCAGTTCACAGCTGGACATAAGCATATCCCCTGCTTGCTACTAAGCCTGCAAGCTCTTTCGATGACTGGTTATTTGCCGAATAATCTCATTATTTTGTGGTGGTGGCCTAGTAGTTAAGTCCTCGCTTCTCATGCTTGAGGACATGGGTTCAAAGCCGGGCAAGTACCAATGTTACTTTTTCAAATGAATATGTAGGTATCTTCTAAGTGTATCTTAGACATCGCTGATAGGCTTGAAGGAAAGCATCGTGAGAAAAAAGTTTGAAAACCATCTTGTGCAAGCCTGGTGATCAATGCTGGTACCTTCTCGATATGAGAAGTGGCCTTTGCCCTGCAGTGGAACAGTAACAGGCTGGTACTATAATCTAATTCAGATCTTATCTTCCAAAGAAATACCGTTACTACGTTTCGACTTTGCTAGCATGAAGAGAGACTGTATAGACAAAGAAGCTTATCTCGATCTGAGACTGCAGTTTGCACAGAGTTTCACATTGGTCATCTATACCAATATTACAAAGAGGAAATATTTTTTTGTTTGTTTGTACCGAATAGGCTCCGAAACCACTGGCCCGATTTTAAAAATTCTTTCACCTATGGAAAGCTACATTATTGCCGAGTAACATAGGCTATAATTTTGACGGGAGCGAAGCCGCGGGGGTCAGCTAGATTAATATAATTTAAAAATCAAAAACCCGCACTACTTAAGAAGCAAAAAATAAAGCTGTAAACCAGAAAAAAACATTCTGTGCAGTCGGAGGATACATATTCGCAAACTGGCTGACCCCCTGTTCTTCCGACTGCACAGCATGATTTTTTCTTGTTTACAGCTTTTTAGTTCGTTTTAGCAGTCTTGTTTTAAATTGTTAAATTAACTCTTTTTATTTACAACTTTCTAATCAACAAATTACTTTTAAACATATAAGTGGTATATATTTTTGTAATCACCTCTAATAATCCTTCATTTTGATACCCCACTCGATGGGCTTGGAAGAAAAAAGTTATTGGGATCTGCACAATATGGCGCCCAAAATCCACCAGGTTTTTTTTAACTTTACCTATCTAAGAACACTTGGGCGGTCAAAACGTATCTAACGATGTCTTAATTACGATGGTTTGAAAGATATGAGGTTATAAAGAATATTGCATACATACATTAGAATATACATACAAGAAAAGCGCGAAAAACATAACCCTTTCTATGTAGTCGCATAAAAATGATATAATGAATATTTAAAAGACTGGTAAAAGAGCACTACCTGTCACTGTAATCATGTTCTTGTTGGAGCTGTATTGTTTTCTTGCCTGTATATTTATAAATGTATGTATGTATTTATGTATCTATTTTAGTATTTTATATTTAGTGCTTCTGTTTTATCATAATATTTAATTTTAATATTGCACCAAGTGCAACCCCATGTCGTGTCCAGGCTATCTCTCTCCATTCAGGGTTGCCTGGAAGAGATCGCAGATCGCGATAAGGCCGCCTGTTGTATGTTGTTGTTATTTTAAGGTTTCCGTATGTAATGTTATTATCTTGGTGTACAATAAAGTATATAATAAATAATAAATAAATAAATAAATAAATAAATAAATAAATGACCCATGAGAGTTAGCTTTCAAAAATAAGTTTAAAAATTATCAAAACTAAATTTCATTCAGCAAGCTACACACTATCTTTTTACTATTTACTCATATTAATTGACTAGAATGTGAAATGCATAGTATATATCTACATAATTGTGTAATAAATAATAATAATAAATTGTTCATTGGAATTAAAATATTTGTACAGTCAAACACTTACGAACAAACATAATGCATAAATAATAAATTCATATTAGCAAGTAACAATGTATGTCAGTAGTATTTGTATTGAATATGTTGTTTTCATTAAATATTTAAATTAATTCACGATTTATACTTCCTACGTATACTCATGTATTGTAGAAATTATACGTAAGACTAGTTTTAATCGTACGAAAAAAATAATATGTAAATTTTTACTTTTACTTTCATTTTTCATTATAGTTGTTAGTTTTATTAGTTTAGTGATTATGAAACATGTCACATAACATACAATCACGCCTCACTTTCCGGAAGGGGTAGGGAGAGGCTTATAGTAGAGGAAGTGCAACATCCTCGGCGTAGCAGTTTGGCTTTTGTGTCTTTGAAAATAAGCAGCAGAGAAGTTTTTTTTTTTTTTTTGTTTTTTGATTGTTTTGCTCTTGACTCTAGTCTAGGTCAGAGGTGACAGAGACAGAGTCGACGATGGAGTGAGCTTACCCAGAAGACGCCTGTTCACTCTAACTATGAAGAGATAAATATTGTGAAATTATTTATTTGTCTATACTTCAATATCTACGTACTAATATAAAAACTACTGGATCGATTTCAAAACTTCTTTCACCGTTGGAAAGCTACACTATCCCCGGATGACATCGGCTACTTTTTATCCCTATATTCTCACGGGAACGGGAACTACGCGGGTGAAACCGCGAGGCGTCCGCTAGTGGATAATATTTAGAAAAAATATTTTCTTTCTAATAAATCTACATTTCAATAATTTTACAACACAAAAGTAGAAGCCCTCAAAATTTAAAAAATATATGAGGCCCGTCATTTGGAATACAACTTTTCATCTCTGTTGTTATGGGTTCCGTAGTAAAACAAGAAAGAAACCTTATGGTATCTTAACCTCAGATTCGAATCTAGAGACTCTTTGCTAAGCAGTTGTCCATGTAAGAAGGGCAATGAGATCCCAAGCAATAGGTTCGTCTCTATTAGATGAGACCTAAACATTTCAAAGAAGCACACACAAAATGTAGGTACAAATGAAAGGGAACTTAATTTTAAAACAATTACATAGTATGCCCCGCGGCTGCCCCAAAAAGCTCCAACTCCGCAAAATGTCAGACAACTAAGAGTTGCCTGACGCTGGTTTTCAACTGAACCTTACGTTGAAGTAATGATACGTAGGTGCTGCACAGTAAGTAGGTCTATAGTCTATACAAATACTTACGTTAACTAATTAGTCGGTCTTACACTATCTAATAAGTAATAAGGGCACGTACTTAAGAGAAAACGCACTACAGACGAAGAGGATTCAATGCAACTTGCACAATATAGGCAGTACGTTCTCTTAGATGCAGGCTAATTAGTAGCTTAGACCACCTGGACATAAATATGCGAGGTGAGATGTGCGCTGCGTTCGTCTGATGTGCGACGAGGTCGAAGCGTCTGGCTCCGATAAAATGCGTCGTGACTTAGTTGAAGAGGTTTTTCCTTGGACTAAGAGTATCTACGGAAAATAAATTAAAAGAGTCTACATAATTTCGGTTTACTGCAAATTAGGACTTAGATACGAGTAGTGACTCCTTTTGGGCAAACTGTCGCGATCGTGGCAATCAATATTTACCATCGGTTCTCGCTACTGATCCCCGGCACCGCACATCATAAATCTTTGTTGGGCAATTAATTCTGAATTCAACTATTTAAGCCTTAAAGAGTGTAGTATCTGTCTCTCATAATATCTTTCTTAAGATTGTCTTAGTCAATCATCAGTTTTACTTAGCGTTCAAAGGACCAGTTTGATGTTTTGAAAAGATAAGATTAATAAGCACACAAATCTGTTTTTACGACCGACTAGCGGACGCCTCGTGGTGTCTCCCGCGTAGTTCCCATTCCCGTGAGAAAATAGGAATAAAAAGAAAGTAGCCTGTGTCACCATCCCAGTCCAGTTTCCCATCGGTGAAAAAATTTTAGAATACGGTCCAGTAGTGTTTATGTTTATTCGTTATATAGGCAAATACAAATCTTTCCTGTTTATAATATTAAATAGTATAGAAGTATATACGTAGATATAGATTAAAGTTATTATAATAATAAGCTGTTGTCAAAAACAACAATCGGTATACTATCGACAATTCCAGTCCTGCGCCGACTGCATTCTGTCTAGCACGGATTCTTTGTCCTTGCACGTGTATAATCCAAGTTTTACCAAGAAATGAAGACCAATCAGAACGGTATTTATTTGGGAACTTGTATAACCGGATAAACTTCTCTTTGCCATTATATATAATATCGTTAAAGCTGTATTTTATGTCTTTAAATCTAGTTACCGAGGAGCTCGTGGCTAAATAATTACCGCCGCATGCTTAAGCAACGCTTGCCGAGGTTGTTCTGTGGATGGGTGACCATCTTTACACGGGAAGTTTCCTCCGTGCCTCGGAATGCACTTTAAGCCGCTTGTCCCGGCCGTCTTTTGAAGATCTTTGACAGTCATTACGGGTAGTCAGAAGCCTGAGACCTGACACCAGTCTTGCCAAGGGGTATCGTGTTACCCAGTTACTGGGTTGTGGAGATCAGATACGCTGTCGCTCCATGTAAAACACTGGTACTCAGCTAAATCCGGTACTCAGCTAAAGACGTTTTCAAAAAAAAAAAATGCTAAGCAGTTTTTTTAAAATCTAGTTACCATCTGATTACGAGAATTATTCCGTCTAGCTGCGGTCGTTGAGGCATCCGTATTATTAGATTTTGGTAAATCTAAAGTCAAATAAGAAAGATTTGGCTAAAGTAAACAGTAATGTGCGATTTCTATGATTGCATTTGAGTGAATCTGTAAATGTTACGTAATATCAACTTAGTTCGTTTTTCGACGAATTCTGTACGTGTTTATTTAGCCAAAAAAATATTATTTGATATCCTATTAGCTCCGGAATTCATGTAAATGTAGGCAATTTCTTAGGATTACGTGTTTATGAGCATTTCCTGTTAGCTCTAATGAGATGTAGGCTCAAAGTGGACCATCTTAATGGATATAATTAAAATGACAACGATTTCGTTGCTAATCAGCCAATGAAGTCAATCTACTGCATTCCACTGCTAGCTGGACATAGGTATTTACCAACTTCCACCACAGCAATTGCTTGTATGCCATGGTTTTTCAGTATCCGTCGTATTCGTATTTGATTAATTTCGTTGCGGGATCCAAGAAAGTTGAATTCATTCTCCGGGATTTCGTCGAGCTTCATTGCCTCGGCGCTTTTCAGTTGGTCGCCACTGTTGAATCTAGCTTTCAGGAGTTGCAGTGCTTTGGGAATAGTGCGATGGGGTTGTCCCAATAAAAAATAAAATACCTTACCAGCACGCTAACTAGAGCTGTCGATACTTATTAATGCAAACCCTTACGAGTGAGGATCCTACTTGATATATTAGGCACCGCGCTGCTGCTCCGTGGGCTATTTAAAACATTCACTCGCTTGTGTCACAAGCTTGTGTACACAATTTTCGCATTAAATAAAGGCCTGTCTAAACCAACGAACCTTTTGAAGGTAATTTAAATTCAAGCTACCAATATTACATAACTTATAAACCGTACCAAAGGACCAATAATATCGATACTCAAGAAGCATTTTAAAATCCTAGCATGTTGGGACATTGACCTAGTCTAGATCAAGGTCGACTGATCGAAAAGGCGGCGATCTACATAATGTATGCCAAGTTCAGTCAATATGTCAGAAGTGAATCTGCGATTGTTGACATTTCATTGTTTATGCTGGTGTATAAACATAAACAGGTCTGGTTAAAAATAGACGCGCACTTTTTTATTTATTAGAAGGTTTCCTTGTTCGAGGTTACAACTGCAAGTGAACTTTCGCTCGCGTTTGATAAATATCATAACTGATGTTATGCGAGGTGTGAGACAGGGAGACGTCATATCTCCGAAACTGTTCACCGCTGCACTGGAGGATGTCTTCAAGGTTCTGGACTGGAGAGGGCTAGGCATCAACGTCAATGGCGAGTACATCACTCACCTTCGGTTTGCCGACGATATAGTGGTCATGGCTGAGACCATGGAGGACCTCAGTATAATGCTCGATGACCTCAGTAGAGCTTCCGAAAGAGTGGGTCTTAAAATGAACATGGACAAAACCAAGGTTATGTTGAATGCCCATGTAATACCCACTCCTATCAAGGTTGGGAGACTCTACACTCGAAGTTGTGGAAGATTATGTCTAGCTGGGGCAAACGATCCAGTTGGGTAGGGCCAACTTCGAGAAAGAGGTTAACCGTCGAATCCGACTCGGCTGGGCAGCGTTCGGGAAATTGCGCGGTGTCTTCTCGTCCAACTTACCACAGTGTCTCAAGACGAAGGTCTATGACCAGTGTGTGTTGCCAGTGATGACTTATGGTGCTGAGACGTGGTCGCTCACAATGGGCCTCATCAGAAAGCTTACAGTCACGCAAAGGGCAATGGAGAGGGCTATGCTCGGAGTATCCTTGCGTGATCGAATCAGAAATGTAGAGATCCGCAAGAGAACCATACCGACATAGCCCGAAGAATTGCCAAACTTAAGTGGCAGTGGGCAGGGCACATTGCTCGCAGAACGGATGGCCGATGGGGCAGAAAAGTTCTGGAGTGGCGACCGCGAACCGGAAGACGATGCGTTGGAAGGCCTCCCACCAGGTGGACCGATGACCTGGTGAAGGTTGCGGGGATTCGCTGGATGCGGGACGCACGGGACCGGTCAATGTGGCGACGCTTGGGGGAGGCCTATGTCCAGCAGTGGACGACTTTCGGCTGATATGATGATGATGATGATCATGATGTTATGCGATGAAGTGGTAGACGATGTTGCAGCTTTCCTAGAAGTATCTTATCTTATCTTGTGGAGGGGCCGAGAAATAACTCGAACACTTTGACCCATTGGGGTCTATTGTGTTCCCCTAGATAACTTACTCCTCCCCAATCTCGTTGCAAACTCTTTTCATGAGTTTTACAACAAGACTAGGAGATACGAGCCTATAGTCTTCTGGTTTTGGATATCCAACCCATAGGAGACTCATTCGGTTACCATCCAGTGCATCGCATGTGCACAGAAGGTGCTCCATGCGTTCCGTAAGTTCCCCACACAATCTCCACATGGGTGTCGGTGTCCCATCTTCATGAGCATGTCGTTTGTTCCAAAGTGCCCAGCAAAGGCCCCAAGCAGGTAGCGGATTTGCCCCCTGCTCATATTCAAAATGCATTCCCGGGCTTTGAATGTAGAGCCTAGGAATTTCTTGGAGTGTTTTAGACCGGTATTAGACCAGCCAATGTGTTTGTTGTCTGTGATCTACTAACTCCCAAAATGTGGCTTTTACGAGACACGTCGCAATGCCTACACATGGTTCTGGACCCACAAATCATTTGCTGAGCCCGCTCTTGCCAGTTCATCTGCCACTTCGTTACCATGGATTCCTTTGTGCCCAGGGATCCACATCAGTCTTACCCTGTTATGCTTCCCAAGCCTGTTTAGGATTTGGACAGCATCCAGAATCAGTCTGGAGTCCACTTTGTAGGATGCCATGGCTTTGATTGCAGCCTGACTGTCACTAAGAATATATATGGATTGCCTAGAAGTAACCTTATCACTCAAGATTTAAAAATTCGCTAGACGAGGCCTATATCCAGAAGTGGACGTATTTCGGCTAAAGTTATAACGATGAGCTATTCAAGAAAATAGTCCTGCAAATTGAGTGGTTGGTTTGGTTTGGATTATGGTCCAGCCTAGGCTAATAAGTCAGTAGTAGTCAGTAAGAAGATCGACAAGCGACCACTCGACGATCTTCTTATAATACGCAGAGCATCACGGCTGTATTTTCCGAAGGATTAGGCAGGTAGGAACCATATTCCTCCATGTCATGTCATCATATCAATCTAGGGGTCTTTAAGTCAAGAGTGAATGGGTTTTTTCTAGGCAAGCGTGTTTCACCGTCGACCACATCATCGCTTAGGTGATATAGTGGTCAAGCGCAAGCCTATAGACGATAAAAAAATAAAAAATGTCATATACCTCCATGTCATAATTCATTCTCCTTTTCTTATCAAACGGATACTAATCCATTCCCCAAATGACCAATAAAAGTCTGACCCACGAATTGAACCTATGACCTCATGTTGATGCAAATACAATAATTTTATTTAGAAACAACAATTGGGTCAAGAATAGATTATTCATATATCAAGTAATTATTTAAAACAAAATAACAGAATTAAGGCTAATCAAGCTATCAACTATAAAATTTCTCTTACAAAATTAAATACCTACTTAAATAGTGAAAATAAATGATGATGCATCGGTCAAGTATTCAAGATTTAGCTTAAAACCTAGTACAAATAAAATCAAACTTAAAGGCGACTGTGAAGTTCGCTTTTTACTCCAACAAATTCACCACTGCGCAACAACTCGCCTCGAGTTCCGAATCGAAATTATATTTAAATCTACCTGTACATAAGTTGGCCAACAACATTTTGGACTTGCATAGCCGGGTGCATAGCTGTTGCAGGTTGTAAATCAATCATTAGGAATGCTGTTACCAGTCCTGATTTATTTTCGAACGACGATTTATACATTAAACTTGGAAAGTCCATGTGGTTTTTACTTCTGTGTTAATGGCATGTAAATATGCACACATATCCTTGTTTTTGAGGCAGCCGGCATGTCCTAGAACCAAAAATTCGAATACATCCACCAACCCGCACTGGGCCCGCGTGGTTACGGCCCATTCTCTCTCACAGAGAGAAGGCCTGTGTCCCAGCAGTGCAATCATTAAAAGGCTGATGATTTTATTTTATTTATTTATTTATAGTTAATTAAAGAATACAGTCACGATACACACACTTACTGTGCAGTTGAAGCCAAATTCAGAAACTGTCAGACAGTTACCCAGACCAGAAGACCAAATACAACTTGTCTGGTCGGAGGATTTACCCTTTTCAATGGAGGTTTACGGGACGTTTCACCCTGTTCTGCATACCACTCCTCTTCTGTCTGTCTCCTGAATCATATATTTCTCCTTCTCACTACCATCACCCTTTTTGCCTACCCTTGTCCCATGTGAATTGAGCTCGGCATAAAGTTTTCTTTATTTTTCTTTTTTGTATCTTAATATGATATGTTGGGTCGCGTTAATCTTCATCTTACCTAATGGTAAGCGATAATGTAGTCGACGATGGAATAGGTTTGTGTAAAATTAAGGTTGTATAGTTATCAGAAACACAGACTCAGGAAGGTAATTCAACCCCATAGCTGTACGCAAAATGATATTACTCCCAAAACGGTTTTGTTATTATGGGTGAGATATCCACCGTGTATCAACAACCCTGGCCACCTGCTTAGCTTCAAATCCTTGTACCTTGTATAACAAGTCAGATGATAAATAAATCTGCCTAAAGAGATAATTATACACTTAAAAGGATGAACTAATTGCTAATATACCAGTATTTTAACTGAATAAGCGAGCGTGCGACCATCCCAGCGATCCCACGGAGTTATTATCAATTGCTACAGAACTAACAAAGATTGCAGAACGACGTAAATGCCTTGTTATTTCAATTGTCCGTGGGTGGTAGCAGAAAGTTCAAGACACAGTTGTTTGATTGTTTCTTTCTCACAACTTGTTTTTATAAAATCCATGCTTTTAGTACTTTATATGCTAACTCTGTCGGTCTGTTTATGACGGAACGGATTTGGATAAAACTTTGAACACGGGTAGATCTTGTCCTGGATGAGGACATAGTATACTTTTTGTCCCGGAGTGTGTTGCCTTGGCAGAATTTGCATTTTTTGCGATCGTGTCCCTGGTCGAAGCTAGTAATAAATTAGAATAATTACAGGGACAGCTACTGTCAGGAGCGTAGATTCAGGTATTCAGGATACGATATTCTTCTGTCGTGTCGAATAAAGTAATATATGCCTAACTCATGCCTTGGTCGATTGTGATAGCGATTGCGATCTTGTGTTCTTGACGTCACCGTGATAGCTGAAACATTTCTGATACAATAATTGTGCTAACACACACACCGTCAGGTTAAATTGTATGGTCATAGATTGCTCGATGCATATTGAAGTTGACCTTCAATTAGCTGCTTTACGGTCAAAGTGAGAATGAGAGAGCTTACATTATTTCTGACATTTCGTTACTTTGAAGTTTTTTTTGTGGTTTAATTTATAAGCGAGTTATTCCCATTTATAGGTAAAAATAAGTTTCTGTTTTCTCTAACAAAATCGTACGTCACGCTAAGTTCCAGTAGAAGCAAAATAACAGTATTAATAATCCGATAATTTCGATCCAATGATTCATGAACTTTTAATAATTCGTGATGACACAAATCATTTTTAGATCATCAATGAGGACAATCACAACGGATAAGATGAGCAAGCAAAAAACTATATTGTTGACAAGCCTACACTAATATAAATGATAAGTGAAAGGAGGAAAAAATAAAAAAAACAACTTTAGTGAATGTCAGATCATCCGTACATTGCATATTCATCATCATTAAGCTACTGTTTTTTGTGCCTATCGTAAATAATAATTTGTAGGCGGAATCAATTAAGTTAATATTTATTTTAATGGATTTTTAATTTAAATTTTGTGTGTAAATAATACGATGTTGTTGTTGTGATGTGTGTTGTTGTTGTTGTGATGTTTATCGTACATTTGCATTTCGAGTGGAGGGAAGTGTCGAGGGAAGGGTGAGTGACAGCAATAATGCTCCCATTGGAACCTTCGGGTACGGAACCTTAAAAAGAGGGACCAAAACATCGATTTATGACTTTAAGATATCAACTAAATGAATCACAATTTTAATTTTCTGTTGGTAACTTACGAAAGTAATAAAGTTGCTGCAACTTGATTACTTTTTAAATGGCTATTTTTCAAAACGTTATCTCTTGTAACTTATACCAAACACCATCATATTCTTACACTTTTTTGCACTTACATTGCAAAATGTGGGCTTCATTTCATAGATTCGGTGCGATTACCTTTTCTTTTTACATACTTTGACATTTGCACCGTTATACAATGGTCAAGCATAAGCCGTCGAGTCGCAGGTCATGTCTTGTTGAAATTGAATTGGTACAAGTTACTTACGTTTGATGTAGCATGTGTGTCTTTTTGAAGTAGTGAAAATCTACAGTTACATCTTTTAATTTATTGGCAATCTTACAGGAGGTGCAAGGACCAGAACTGAAACCGCGCAAAAATCTGCTATTCCATACATTTTGTAAATCTAAAAGCGATTAATGAACGGCTGATATTTTTAAAATATTTACAAAGTTGATACGGTTGGAAGGTTGTTTATATTAATAAATAGATACATACTGTCATGACGAAATTTAACCAATGTTTGACATTTGACCAGAAGAATTTGGCTAAATGTATTAATGATTTTGCAATTTTTAATTAATGGATTTGCGATCTTTATATGTCTTTATCAGTCTTTGTATGTATGTTTGTTCCTATGTGGCGTTCTAGAGAGCAAACGCGTTGGCCGATTTTGATGGTTCTTACGTCCATCGATTCGTCTTAACCCTGCGAAAATGGAAAAATGGCGGCTTTTGTGCGCAATATTATGGAGGCCCAATTTTTTCATTCTATTATAGCATAATAAAGGGACTTAAGAGGAGATTTCAAAAATATGTAACACTTATATGTTTAAATGTACCAAATTTGTAAAAAAAATAACTAAAAACTTAATAATAAAAAAAGGTTAATTCAAAAAATCAAAAACCTGACTGCTTGAAAAGCGAACTAAAAAGACGTAAACAAGGAGCAAATCATGCTGTGCAGGCGGAGGATACACCTGGTTTTGGTCGCGCTTGACCACTATCTCTCCTGATGGTAAGCGTTGATGTGGTTAACGATGAAACACTGTTACCTAGAAGTAACTTATTCACTCTTGGCTTAAAACCCCTAGGTTGTAGCTATCGGGCAACACAGGCCCCAGCAGGGTATTCCACTTCTTAACTATACACATAATTAAAATATTTCCAAAACGTTTAGTGCGTATGGGTTCATATCCATGTACCGATGGTGCATCGCCGTATGTCTTGTAGTCCGATGATGAAATGGGCTAAGCGAAATTAGATCGCGCGATTCCATCGCACACTCCCCAAAATGCAGCCAATGTATATGACAGAAAGATCAGTCCACAAGTCTAATCAGACCAATAGGCGCACAACATTCTCCCATCTCCGAAAAAAACGCAATCACCTTCAAATTCGTGTGCTCAATTATCTACATGCAAATAAACTTCTGCAATATACAGTAAAACTAACGCCATCAGAATATTTATCGCCTAAACAGTTATTTTTCTCCGTCGCATATTGAATACGAATCGATTGCGACATGACCTTCAGTTGTTCAGGGCCGGTCGTTTTTAGAAACGTCTGATGCATATTATGCGTCTGATCCATTGTGCAGTGTGCCGTAACATGGTCACTAATGAATTTGTAATGATTTTACTGTGACCTTAGTGCTTTTAAGAATATTAGATGTACTAGATTTTTTTTTACGTGTATTAAATGGCTAGTGTTGTTCGAGCCGGATGTTGCTGTCAATTTAGACGGTAAAGCTGTAAGTGTAGACTCTTATAACAGTAGAGTGTAGTGGTCATTACTTTTATGTTACTTGGTTAGTAGGCTGCTGGCCCAGATCTTGAAGATCTTCTTCATTGTGTAAGTCAGTAGTCAAATGGTGATAAAGTAACCATTGATTGGACCAAGGAAGGCCTCTCACTAGGTGGACCTGTGGGCTTGGTGTGAGTTTTTACTCACGCTCACTCGCATTAACGTAAATGTCAATTTGTATTGAAACTCAATAAGCGCCGTCTGGTGACAGTAAGGAGAAACCTCTTTTGTTATATACAAATTGACGTTTACGCTATCACGATCGAGTACGTTAAAAAACTCGTAATAAGCACACTGGTGAAGGCTGCAGTAATTACCTGGATGCGAGACACAGGAGCGGTCGATAAGGCGATACTTGGAAAGCCTATGTCCATGTCCTATGTGGAGGTCTTTCGGCCAAAATGATGATGATGATCGAAACAAAGGGCCGAGGGGGTCCAAAATGTACGGATTATTCCAAAAAAAGTATAGGTAAGTAAAGTAAGCAATGTCTGTAAATAGGGTGAGGCCCAGGACTAGCATGGATCATTTCTATTGATCTAAGATTCGGTATATAACTCTCATATGTTATTTAATGATGATAAGGATTATATGGTAGATTCATAAGGCTACCTAACACGGTTGGATAAGGGAATAAAATAACCTTTAATTAATAACGCTTACTTACCTGTTTGTTTGTACCTGGCAAAAACAAAGTTGCGCAAAGGGGAAAATAGGCGATGTTTATTTTTTCAATTCCTTTGAGTATATGCTCGATTTTCATAAATAACTAATCGAGGAAGTTGGTCGAAAACATTTTTTATTATTTAAAATTATCGGTACGCGATTTAGATAGGCAACCTGTTTGCGATGTATCAATGTATATGTTACTGTAAAAGTCCAAAATACGATAAAACCTATGTTTTACCGCTAAGCTAAGATTTACCAAGTATTACGGGTAAAGTTGTCAAAAAATAAAAGGCCCGTTTTGACAGATATAAAAATACTAAATAATAATTAAACTTGATGCTTGCGAATTATACTCCTTGTCATAGTGTATCGGTAACATTAGTATCTATTTAATTAGGATTATGATTTTGGTTTTTTCAATTTCTTACGTAGAAAGCTATCGCGGCATGTAAAATGAGAAACGTCAACGGACTTCTTAGATTTTGACGACTATAATAGTCCGAAATGGTCTATAATCATTTCCCCTTTACCAGAAATCACACGTTAAATTTTAGGATTTTCGAAGAAAATAAGAACAAATTGACATGATTTAAAAAAGAAAATACGTAGGTACATGATTTTAAAACATTGCCTGTGAAAATGTTTTAAAAAAATCGTCTCACAAACATAATACCGGTTTTGGTATAACTATAATATCACTACATAATACTGTTCTCATCATTTTGTAACATAGTGAGTCATAGACATCATAATTTTTGAACATTTACAAGTATTCGACATAAATCCTAAGAATAATAATAATAAATTGATTTACCCGTGTGTTTTTCTTTGTAAATCTTAAGTTTACCGGTAAATCCTAGGTTTTACCGTAGTTCAGGCTTTTACAGTAACATAAATATTATCTACCATAATAATCCTTTATAATCATTAAATAACATATGGGGGTATATATTTCTTAAACTGAATCTCGCACTATACTCGTATGAGAAAAGTTCAACGGAGGTCCGGGAACAGCTCCATGCTATTACTAATGTCTGATACGAAGGCAATATTTTTGATGTCTAACAAAGTCTAATGTCATACACAAACAAGCATTTGAAGTGTTAATAAAACAGGTATTTGAACAGTGCATTTCATTAAAATGTAATAGATATTTTTCCTTGAAAGTCTCCATTCCATTTATGGAGTATCACACTATCTTCTATCTTACTTCATATTAATCTTCTATAATATAAAAATGAATCGCAATATGTGTTGGTACTAGCGCATAACTAATAATAATAAATAATAAATAAATAAATAAATCGTTTATTTGGATCAAACATTTTTACACATTAAATTATACCCACCAAACTGCGTAACAGTTTGTCGGCGGGATAAGCGCTCGTATTAAATCATAATTATAGATCTAAAGGTTATTAATATTAAGAATAATTCATTCCTTTTCCGATAATTCACCCATTGCATTGAAAATCACACAAATAAATAAATCAAAAACAAAATAAATTAAACATTAAAATTAAATAAAAAAATCATTCAAATAGGTACAATGTCAATACAATAAAATAAAATAAATAATCAGTTAAAATTTATCATTAAAATCAAATTAGATAAAATCATTAATATCAAATAAAATTACATCAGATACTTACAATAAAAAACTTAATTCAAAAAATCAAAAAACCCGACCGCTTCAAAAGCGAACCAAAAAGCCGTAAACAAGGAAAAAATCATGCTGTCAGTTGGAGGATACATATTCGCGGGCTGGCTGACCAAAATCTGGTGTATCCTCCGCCTGCACAGCATGATTTTTTCCCTGTTTACGACCCTTTTTACTCAACAATGCCTGGACCAATTTGGCCAATTAGTAGTTTTTTTATTTTTTATTAATGTTCAAAATATATATCGCAGAGTTTCAATTATTATAATATATTATATACAATTATTACAATAATCATAAATTAAGAACCACAGAAGCCGTTTATGGCTTATATATGGCTAATGAGTTCGGAATAATTAAGTTCTGAGACAAACAATAAATACTACGAAACAATGATAACTGTGAGTGTTACATTCGAGCGATACAAGAAGAAAAACAATATCTTCAAGTACTTGATAATACAGGAGGTAGGTATATCAAACTAAAGTACATACTCATGATGTGTAGGGTAGGGTAGTGTAGAGTAGGGTAGTGTAGGGTAGGGTAGGGTAGGTAGTGTAAGGCTAGTATACTAATAAAATTATAAATGCGAAAGTTCGGGTGGAAGTATGTTTGTTACTCAATCACGCCAGAACGGGTGAATGGATCTGGGTGAAATTTGGTAAAAAGATACATTATAGTCTGAAATAGCACATAGGCTACTTTTTATCCCGACATTATATTTCCTTGGGATGATAAAATACTTTACACGCTGGCTAAGGCGCTGGCAGAAGCTAGTGACATCATAAAAAATATATCTTTATCTATGTCTATACTTAATATTATAAAGAGGAAGATTTGTATTTTATGTTTATTTAACTATAAATATATCTTTTTTACTATTTTACTTCCTTATATTATTTTTTTCACCCTTGGTTGATTGGTAGAGAAGGCCTTAGGCATTAAGTCCACCCTAAGTAGCTGTATGTTGCATGAAGTTTCAATAAATTAATTAATTGAACTGAGATATATCAATTTTTTTAGACAGGTGGAAAAGCCTTAATTAAGAAAAGATGATGATAGGATTATAAAGCTAACGTGAACTCTTATCAATTTTTTTAGCCTCTTCCAAAATCTCAATGCAGCTAAGAGGAATGATCTGCCTCCACCGCTTAGACAGAGCATCTCTTAGCCATAGCCAGCATTCAAGGCAAAATACGTTTAAATCAAATGTATAACGTAGTACTGCTACCTCTGTCTTCGCACACAATCATGTATTGTTGGGCAGGGCTACAAATGCTACAAGACACAGATATAGAAATGATAAATGAATAGAATATTAGACAATACTACACTTTGTAATTGGCATTGTGTTGTATTCGTTGTGTTGTCATATGCATATGAATTGTTATATTAATCTATACCAATATTATAAAGAGGAAAGATTTTTTTGTTTGTTTGTTTGTTTGTACCAAATAGGCTCCGAAACTACTGGACCGATTTAAAAAATTCTTTCACCTATGAAAAGCTACATTATTCCCGAGTAACATAGACTATAATTTTGACGGGAGCGAAGCCGCGGGGGTCAGCTAGTTATATGTATTTGAATTTGAATATTATTATTTTGTAAGGCTATTTTATATTTGTTATTTTCTATGAGTATGTATAATTTAGTATTTAGGGTAGTAAGAGTTATTTACCTGGGGTGGGTTAAATATTTATTTTATAAATTGTTGTGATAAGAGCTGTGAGAAAGGGGGCGGACTGTAAATCAGCGTTGACCAGAGTAGTAGCCATGCTGCACACTGTTCAACATCTCCTGAAGCCCGCTCCTTTTGCCATACTGTGAAAATAGGGTTTTTTTTTTCTTTTCACACGTAAACATAAAGTGACGAAGATATAATTCGTTGAAATATCGTGTGACGTCACGCCGTTAGTATACTTTATACTGACATGGTGACGTCACAAGCCCCCACTCCTGAACTTTGATGGGCTTTATCTTTGTCAATTTTTATTGAGTTTGTAAAGCAAAAAAATACGTGTCCAATATTATTTGATAATCTTACTGACGGACTAAATAGAATTATCATTTTTCTACCCAGGAAACACCCCTAATATGTATATCTAAAACTATTTTTTTTTTGTGTGCCCTGAACGGCAAAACATGTAGATCGTATTACCAAATGTTATTTTAAGACCATGCAATTCTATTGTATACTCATGTTTTACAAAAATAAATATCTTATCTTATCTTATCTTAATTTTGTTACAGTTTGGCAATAAATATTTTTATTCTTTCTTTCTTCTTCTATCGGCTTTCAGTGTAACCCGATGCAGCTAGAAACCAGTATTTCTAAGGGTAACTAAATTAGTACACAATTATCAAAAAAGTTCAGTTTAAATCGTAGCAATAATCCTGGCAGGAGCAGTGGTCGCTCAGTGATAACGGCCCCGACTTACGTGTCGTAGGTCGTAGTTCCCAGACAGGCACATTGTGTAAATTAATACATCACCACTGCTCTCGAAACGGTGAAGAAAAACATCGTGATGAAAGCGGCATGTCCTCGAACCAAGAATTCGAAGACATGGCCCATTCCCTGTCACAAAGGGGAGGCCTATGTCCCAGCAGTGGAAACATTAAAAGGCTGACGATGATGATAATTCTGATGCGTGCATAAGGATCACCCTTTCTACTATCTAATCCATAGTCAATTAGAACTAGTGATGTGATCATTGTAATACCCGAAGCAGTAATCGACTGCTCAATTAGCCTCCTTTAGAACACCGCTAAAAATAGCCGCAATAATAATACAAGACACAATTAGTAATTCAATAGATATTTACTATTAATATAAAGTGCATTTTAAAGGTCGTATTAACACACTTTTCAATACATATTCGTAATAGTGTTGTAACAGTAAATAAGTTGGAATTAATTTTAACGATAATTTCATGGCTTACTGTTTCTATTACAATAGAGTTGGGTAACAGTAATAATCTGTTACGGCATTCTTTATAATGGGTTTTAGAGAATTAGGTGGTCAGTATAAAATTTTGATAAAAATCGTAAACAGCAAAATCCAGTTAATATATGGGTATGGAGGTTTCCGTCGTGAGGGATCGTTGCATCACGCCACCAGAGAAAAACATGTTGTCATAATCGATATGGTCCAAAAACTGTTGAAGCTGATACACCCTGTCTAAGATATTAGTCACTTGCGTTAGTTAGTATTAAGGAATTGAATATATGTAGTTTGGCTTACGGATTTCATGACACAGGCCCCTTTAAACGTCTCGTTCTAACTCTGCATTTTTAGAACTTATCATCATCTTCCTGCCCTATGTCCCATGTTACTTGGGGTCAGTGCAACAAGTTTTCCTATTCTATACCGTCCTCTCTCTCGTCACTGACTCCCTTTTCTTTCAAATCACTCCTCACACGGTCCATCCATCTTTTCTTTGGCTGTCCTCTCCCTCTTCATCCATCCACATTCATATTCACAACTCTTTTAGTAACATGCACTTCATCCTTCCTCATCACATGACCATACTAGGACAAACGGTTTCCTTTCAACTTTTCTGTCACTGACGCCACTTTCAAACTTCCTCTAATATACTAAGTTCTCACTTTATCCATTTTATAACTAAAACTTTATTTTATTTTGTGTATTTGGTTTACAGAATAAGCGAAATATTTACGTTACAATTTTAACATTGATTTTACTCTAAATATGTTGCGGCCGGTCATTATGATCTCGTCCATTCGTTCAGAGAAAAACAGAAACTGTCCGAATACTGTCAGGTGATACCCCTGATAACATTCAGCAATCACAATGATATCGGGTGCAAGAATGTAACTCAAGTGACAGGCCGAGCATCCCACATCGTAACACAAACGCCTCTAAATGCTCTTGTAACTAAATCTCAACGCGCGCGCATTTCCGTGATGACGTCATGTACATTACACGTCGATATAAATGGCTGCTGCACGGATCAGTAGAGAGGCGGGTCAATCGATGTGAGAGGTTAAAGTGACGGTTCCATAATCGATGAGATGGGTTAGTATTAATTAATGATTCTTAAGAATCGCAACCTCCTGATATAATTTTGAACTATGTGATAAAAATCTTACATTTACCGATAGACATTCCATAGCCCAAAACTATTAAATTTTGCACAACAGTTCTTAACGAAGTAAGGATATTTGGAAATGTATTCCTAAGGAGGGCCAAAAAACACTAGTTTTCATTCAAAATTTCATGTTTATATTCGTATTTTTTTTCGACGGGCAATCCATTGGGCTAATAGAAAAAATAGAATAACAGAGGTAAGACAAATCTTTTGATCTTTGCTTTCAGATCAATTCAGATGCTATGACCTAAACCTAAAAAAATACTCTTAAGCTGCCAGGCGAATAGAAACATCATTCTCTTTAGATAGAAGCCTGGCAATATAGGGTAAGGTTTGATAAGGCAACCTTTGTGTAGTCCCAATTTTGTAGAAATAGCATGGGTCAAGACAGCACCTTGATTATTTAACTCTTTGAGTTGCAGTAGGCAAGCCAGTCCAGCAATTGTAGTAAGACATAAGCAAAATCAGCTCCAGGATGAAGTGATGGCAGAGTGGAGGGAAAGATTGATGCAACCTGGAGCTGGCCTAAAGACCATCGACGCCCTCCAACCTGCACTTGTAGAATGAATGCATGGATCGGCGCCAGAGAGTACTGACCTTCCGGCGGACACAGGTGCTTTCAGGGCACGGCTGCTTTTGGAAGTACCTGTGTCACATTGCCGGCAGGGAACCGGCATCAAGCTGTCATCACTGCAACTACAGTGAGGACACAGCACAGCATACCATCGAGCTGTGCCCACCCTTGGTGGCGCAGCGGAACTCCCTAGTTGCCGAAGTGGGGAGTGATCTCTCGCTTCCGTCCATAATCAAATCTATGGTCGCAAGCGGAAGATCATGGGAAGCAGGCCATGGCATCACCTCTTCAGCCTTCGCCAAAGAGGTGATGGCAATAAAAGAGGCTGCAGAAAGGGAGAGGGAGATGTTCTCCACTCTACCAATACGTGCCCGCACTGCAGCAAGAAATGACGAATAGAAACACCGTGTGGTTTTAGTCACTAGGTCTGACAGACCCCCCCTTCCACACGAAAAACAAAAGTCTGGGTAGTGGCCTTAGCATAGTTGAAGATAGTCTAGGAATCCTAAGACACCAATAGTAATGACCAAATCTTCACAACGACCTGTGAAGTGGCTTCACCAACAGCAGCTAACCAAAGCGCAAAATGCACATGCACTTTCGTAAACAAACTTGACAAATCTTATTCTTCTAATAAATATTGCAAACACATCAACTGTCACTTTTATGTATATTTTGCAAACGTTTTGAAATGATTCAAGTACGAATCGAAACTTACCGCAATTTATATGCAATACTTTCAAAGTTAAGGAAAATATATTAGATGTCTTAAATTATCGATTTATTGTAATGTGTTTAAGTAAGTAGCGTTTCCTATACCTATGAGGTTTCTTTATTATCATTACAAGCTATAAATTACCTTGTTTTTGTATGTTAGTCCGGCAACGTTATAGTTATCTATTTTTCATGCACTTCCTGGTATCCGATTAATTTGAAACTTGATGTACTTATGCAACTTTGGATCAACAACATCATCATCATTTCAGCCGAAAGACGTCCACTGCTGGACATAGGCCGCCCCAAGCGTCGCCATATTGACCGGGTCCGTGCGTGCGTCTCGCATCCAGCTGATCCCCGCAACCTTCGCCAGGTCATAGGTCTACCTGGTGGGAGGCGATCCAACGCAACGTCATCCAGTTCACGGTCGCCACTCCAGAACCTTTCTGCTCCTTCAGCCATCCGTTCCGTGCCCACTGCCATTTAAGTTTGGCAATTCTTTGGGGTATGTCGGTAAGCCTGGTTCCATGATGAGGCCCATTGTAAGCGACCACGCCTCAGAGCCATATGTTATCACTGGCAACGCACACTGGTCATAGAATTTCGTCTTGAGACACTGTGGTAAGTTGGACAAGAAGATACCGCGCAACTTCCCGAACGCTGCCCAGCCGAGTCAGATTCGACAGTTGACCTCTTTCTCGAAGTTGGCCCTACCCAACTGGATCGTTTGTCCCATGTAGATATAGTCGCCTATAACTTTGGGTGCTCCGAAACGACCAATTCACTTTGGATACATTGAAACAATTTGGTTTTAAGAAGCTGGTCTCATAAAGGAGCCGGAGGATGGCCAGAGCAACTTCTCAACCAGACGAAATATCACCATCGTGTTTGGTTCATTGGATATGTATTGACAAGCCATATTATATTTCGTACTTTTTAGGCCATTTAATTTAAGATTGTTAAAAAAAATGGTTTTAATTTTTCTTATTGTATGAATAAGTTTTGTCCCTGCCCAATGTATTTTATGTTAATGGAAGTTTCATGTTTACAAAAAATAATCCTCTGATTTGCCCTCTACTGCCTTCTTTTTGTCCAAGAGTGCTTTGAGACGGTTTCCACACTATCGCCAGTAGACATGTAACTCCTGGTCCTTTATAAATTAACTAAGTAGCCCAAGGTTTTGGTGTTAAAGGTCTCAAGAAGACGGTTGTCTGTTGGCTTGCGTTGCGTATATTTCAGGATCAAAGATCAGAAACCTGCATATTTGCGAACAAGTTGTACCAGCCCTACCCGATGGCCATTCGTAGAAGGCGAAAGGATAGTAAGGAGCGATACAGAATTATGATGTGTGTAGCCAAGCTTTACGGATCAACTTTTTATCTGAACTTTACAATCTTTATCAATCCATTTTTTATCGTCCATATCATCTTTATCATCCAATTTTTTTCAATCTCTCTTTAATTCGATATGTACGAGGAATTATTTTATTGTAAGATGTGATCTAAATCTCGTAGCTAAAACCATCACAATGGTGTAAGTTTCTTGATATCTAAAACGAGGTGCTAACTAGACACTTTAATCGAGTGTGGTCTCCGTTAGATTTCTACCTATTACGTAATCATAATAGAGCCGATTATGATTAAAACATAATTATAAATTAATTAATTAATTGCTATTTTATTAATGTTCATGCCTATTAATGACCATATTATTGTATCAATTTCAATGTAATTTATGTATAATATTTTATAGAAACATGCAAACTTGTCTTTTGTTTTAAGATAGTGAAGGTAGCAAAGAGGATTACTAAAATAATAATAATAACATAAATATAATAATATTTTCTCAACTCTTTTGGGGTCGATTGAACATCAGTTTTTTACATAGAGCGACTGCCACAACCCAATGCTACCTACCGCGTTTAAATTTGCCACTAGGGGCGCTGGTTTAGTGTGAGGTCTTCAAAATGTCAAATTGCAAAGTTTTTATGGATTTTAGCTCGAGTTTATTTACTACTTTTCTATTGGCAAATATGGGAGATTAAGATATAGCAGGTACGGGTTTTACCAACCACTGCTTTAATAGAGTTTTATGTTTCGGCAAATAATATCCTACTTTTTTCGACGGGGCCGCGCAAAACTATGACATACTCAATTTTATATTTAATCGCACTTCTACGGCATTAGAAATGATTTTAATTCAAACTTTGGTTCAGTGTGCGTTATAACAACGTTTAACAGCTATATTCAAGGACCTTACTCGCCGGTGGCAATAAATGGTTAGCAAAAAAACGGAAGCCCTCATTAATGGGTACCACTGCACACTTTGTTAAGACTTAGTAGGTAGGAAGTAAGTATCACTGTGAACATAAATATGATATCGCAATATTTGCCTATTCAAAACTGGTTGAAAAATTTAATTTAAGCGAAAGCTAACCTGATCAAGCATCTTCGCACAAAACCTGTAGATATATCTTCATTGTTTGCATAACAACAAGATTCGTATTAATGAAAGATTTTAATTGTTTTTGTTTCAACATTTTTGTTGAGAGTTCTGTTACAATAGTTAGTGATACGGTCAATTACTGATGTTCAGCAACTTAGATATGGTATTATTTGTGTAGAATGATAGAAATAAACATAACGTATCTGTTCTCTTTTTTCGTTTATTCCCATAACAATTGTCCCTTCCTGCACTTCATCTCTCTGTATTCCTACATAGCTCTGCTGTCTCCTGCTTGATATGGAGGGAAGTGAAAATTATGTTTATTTGGTACCTTCGCTATTCTGTTCTAATTAATTTAATTGCAGCATCAAAGTCAAAGTCAAATGTGTTTATTTCAAGTAGGCCATTATGTGGCACTTTTAAACGTTAAAATTTACATTTAATCAAAGTTGATTCTACCGTGCATTCGGAAATTTAGCTTGTTATGGAGAAGAACGCACAAGAAACTCCATACTTACTCTTTTAAAAAAAGTTTTATACAATATTTATATAAGTACATACATTAATAAATTCATATACGTGAGGACGATGTACCCAGCACTACTATACTACATAGAGGTATGAGAGAATTACAAGCACTAACAGGTAAATTCCTTTACTTGATAAATAGGAACATGGTCCTCACGTACTTACAAATATTGCAAACATAGGTACATTACCTTTAAACAACAACAGAACAGTGTGCGAGTCAATTTTTTAAACAAAAAGAGAATAAAAAATAAAGCGTTACTATAATTATGAATATAATACAAATTAACCATTTTGATTTTCTCCAATCCATCATCCAAGATAGATGAATCGTTTCGGCAAGCTTCATTACCTCGATGCTTTTCTGGTGGTCGTCACTGTTGGTTCAAGCTCATTATATTTACATTTAGGTAAATAACCAGAGGGAATAAAGAAGGTACTAACAAATTTCATTTTGCATTTATTTAAGAACCGTACCTACCTACACAACACTGTCCTTTCATGCAGTGTCATAAGATCACTTACCATTATTTTACCTAAATAGTACAAAATACTTTGAAGCAAATATAAAAATAAATGCAATAATCAATGTATTTATTAAAGAGCTGATTGATTGGCTGATGACAGCCAATGTCGCAATCTACTCGTTAAGTAAACGTTAGAATTACCCTTGTAACTGATTTACCTTGGACTGCACTCACGAATTACCTACGTGGGAAGATTCAAATGTTACACACGCTCTTAACAGCTATAGAACTCTGCTTTTTTACCCGGCTGCAAGGAAAGGGTTATGTTTTTCGCGCGTATCTTGTATGTTTGTAATATTCTTTATTACCTCATATCTATCTTATCTCTAACCGCTTGATGGATTTTTATAATTAAGACATCGTGAGATAGGTCTTGACCGCCCAAGTGTACTTAGATAGTGCTATAAAAAAAAAGGAATGTGGCAGGTTTTGGGTGCCATTTTGTGGGGGACAATTTTTTTTTCTTCCATATCCATCGAGTAGCGTATCAAATTGAAGGGTTTTTAGAGGTGATTACAAAAATATATACTACTCGTACTTATATGTTTAAAAGTCATTCGAAAAAAAAAGTATAGCTAAAAAGTTGTAAATATCTTACTTTACTATATATGTCGAGCAAATTTGCCGGCTCGGCCAAGGTATTCTTGGGTTTCCGAGTGTCCGGTGTCTGTGTTGTGCCCGGTTGATGTCTAAAGGCTCGTCCCCTGTAACATGGGCCTTAAACATAACTGCGCGGAAGGCGCGCGAATACAGGCTTTAAGTTATGAATAAAAACAAATTATAACTTTAAACTAAATTTACTTTTAATCACAACAGTCATTATAAAGTTACAATTAATATAAATTAATTGAATTAAAATAATAACATTTATACCATTCCCCCTCTAAAAAGCTTATTTTATTCACTGAAAACAGTGAATAAAAAGCACTTTTAATCACTGTTTTGGAGTTTGAATTTGGAACACACCAATGTATTAGACGTCCATCTCAATGCTATGTAACCTCCTTGCGCAAAAAATACTCGAGACAAACTTCTTGTGCAGAGAATATTCGACTTTCAAATTCCTTCTTCAATTTTAATTTTGTGTTTTTTTAATATTAAGGATTTTAATAATGATTTTGATTTTAGTCTAGAATATTTATTGAATACTTATTTGGATTGTAATTCTAATATTAATTGCAATGGTGTTTAATTAACTAAAATTATTTAAAGTAACGGTGGTGGTTACTGGCCCATGAAACAGGTAACAGCACCTAGCTCAGGGCTCAGGGTTTCTCATTTTTTGTAAATTTTGAAGGAAATAAACCATTTATTTATTACTCGTAATATTCCTTGTGCTTTTCGCTTAGATCTTGCTTTTTCTCGAAGTCATGGTATAAAATTTAGTATGCAACTCTTGAATAAAACGGATTTATATCGAGGGCCATGAATCACTCGCGTCGCTCATGATTCTAACACTTGAATCACTCGCTATGCTCGTGATTCAATCATCATGAATGACAACGGTCGTGATTCAGTCGTTAGAATCCTTCACTTGATTGTGATTCATCTATGGCCCTCGCTTTAAATCCGTATTTTATTCACTAGTTGCATAGGTAATATACTATTTCTCATCCATTTGTCACATTGAGAAAACAGTTTAAAAAAATTTGAATATAAATATGGAACATGTCTTAAGTGGAAGCGAGCGCGGGAAGTTTGAGCAAATATTTTATGCTGATATCAGACGAGAAACATTTAGTGCTCTGTAGTTTCTGCCTGCATACTGCTTTGAAAAAGGCGTGAGGTTATGTATGCAAACATAAAGGACCTCGCCCTTAAAACCTTCTTAGTCTTGATTCATCCTCACCAAATCCTTGATCTTGTTACACATTTTACTTCATTAAAATAAAACCATTTAAGAGTAAAACAACCTTTTTTAATCACTATGCGTTATTCACACAACCTTCATGAATTGCCACATATGGTATGACATTGAACGTTTTGTTACACGACTGCATGACGGAGGTTGATGTTTTTCAATATTAAATCTTCATCCTAAGTCTGCCTTTAGAGAAAGTCTTTATTCTGCCATACATATACCGATTTATTAGTTTCAGTCGTCATCCCAGAGCCTTTCTGGTAAAATATTGTAGTCATACATGGAGAGATGGGGCGTGATGAGAGAAACACTCCGCTGGTCAGTCCAACAATCTTATTAAGATTACCAATTTTTTGGCGGATTCGGTCACGCAATCTTAATAAGATTGCGTTCCCGCCATTTCGCGCGCGTTCGTTTTGACTGTTTTATGCTTCCTAGGCCGGGTCTACACGTGTGTAAGGACGCATACGTTTTCGGACATAGACAAGGATGACGTAAATTCATTCAAATAACCGGCAACACCGATACGGGCTCCTTGAAGATTTTTTAAAGTCGCCACATCTCAGTAGACGTCCCGACCTTTTTTAATGTTTTAAATTAATGAAAAAATGCATTACGCATACCCGCCCATTGGAGGAATGGGGACGGGCTATGTGGGACTCCCCGGGCAAGACAAGCCCGGTATACCCACTAAAATAACCCAGCGGCACTCCCGCATCGTCTGTTTGGAGGAGGACTGGGAAACTGGCACAGCCTTTACGCCCAGTCCTCCGCCGACGACCGCCCGCCTTTACAGCGGGGCCTTCACGCCCCTCCCTTAGTGGAGGGGCCCGGGAATGACCACGTGCTCGGCCATTCCCGCCCGTCGAGGGTGGTGACTAGTGCAATGCAGACGACAGGCGCCCCCGCGCCTGTCGCCCGCTAGTCACCACCGGGAGGTGGGAGGAGACGGTCTTATAACCGCCTTCTCCCACCCCTTCTTCGTCTGCGGAGCGGCGGCGCGAGAGGATCGTCCTCCCGCGCACGCTCCGCCGCCTCCTTTTGCGAAATCACGACCTCGCAAAAGGAGGCAACCGCCGCCCAGGCCTCCTCACTCCCCAGCATGGAGTTGACCACACCGGGAAGTGAGAGGTCCTGCCCGATCACTTGAACTAGGGCACGGCGCAGTTCAGCCCAGGCTGGGCACACCTCTAGAGTGTGCTGCGCCGTGTCCTCTGCCGCGCCGCAGTCGTGGCACGCCGGAGTTTCCTCCCTCCGGATCCGGTGCAGGTGCGTTCCGAAACAACCATGTCCGGACAACACCTGCACCAAACGGAACGAGAGGAAACCATGTGGCCGCTCGAGCCAGCCTTGCAAGACTGGACCGAGCGCGTCCAGCGTCCGGCGTCCAAAGGCGGCGGTGGCGAGGTCCTCCGTCCAATGGAGGACGATAGCGTTCCTCGCCTCCCGCCGCACTGCCTCCCGCTCTTCCGCGGCGGGGCGCTCCCCGAGCGCCTTCCGCCGCGCCGTCCAATCGTACACTCTGGCGAGAACCCATGCCTCCAACTCCCAGGGAGGGGTGCCCGCCAGAGCGCACGCCGCCGAGAAGCCCACTGAGCGGTAGGCTCTCGCCACCCGCAGTGCAATGGCCCTTTGGGGCCTGCGGATGGCGGTCGCGTTCTCCCTCCTGTGGAGGGAGTCCGCCCAGATGGGCGCCCCGTAGAGGGCCATACTCCGCAGGATGCCGGCATAGAGGCGCCGGCATCGATCCTTCGGCCCTCCCAAGTTTGGGAGGAGCCATGAGACGGGACGCGCCTGCTGAAAGCCGCGGACGCCCGCTTTCAGCAGGCGCGTCGACAGCCCACTGAAGTGCGGGCCGAAGCGCCACCTGCTGTCTAGCACGAGGCCCAGATACTTCATCTGGGCCCCGACCCCTATCCGGACGCCCTCCACGACGATGTGGGCGTCTGGAGGGCAGCGCTGCCGAGGCCCGTGAAAGAACACGGCCTCGGTCTTGTTCAGCGCTACCCTCAATCCAAGCTGGCGGATCCTACCTGCCACCAAGGATCCGCCAGCCGAGGCCAAACAGGCCGCCTCCCCAAAGTCCCTCCCCCGGGCAACGAGGAGAGTGTCATCCGCGTAACAGATGACACTCGTGCCCTGGAGGAGGGTGCCCCGCAGGAGCCAGTCGAATGCGATGTTCCACAAGGGGGGCCCTAGCACCGACCCCTGTGGAACACCGCACTCCGCTCCGTAGCGCCTGATCCTGGCCGTCTTGTCCACAAGGAGGACCTCTCTGTCCTCCAGGTAGCTGGCCAGGATCGCCCGCAGAGACGTCCCGACCTTTTTTTTTTATTTTTGATAACGCTGGAAAAAAATGCATTACGCATACCCGCCCATCGAGGGAATGGACGGGCTATGTGGGACTCCCCGGGCAAGCCCGGTATACCCACTAAAATAAACCAGCGCACTCCCGCATCGTCTTTATGGAGGAGGACTGGGAAACCGGCACAGCCTTTACGCCCAGTCCTCCGCCGACGAATGCCCACCATAATGGCGGGCCCCGCACGCCCCTCCCTCAGTGGAGGGGCCCGGGAATGACCGTGAGTGATCGGCCATTCCCGCCCGACGAGGGTGGTGATTGTGCAATGCAGACGACAGGCGCCCCCGCACCTGCCGCCCGCTAATCACCACCAGGGGGTGGGCGCAGGCGATCGTACAACCGCCCTCTCCCACCCCCACCGCTGCCTCCTTTTGCGACATGGCGTCCTCGCAAAAGGAGGCAACCGCCGCCCAGGCCGCCCCGCTCCCCAGCATGGATTTACCACACCGGGAAGCGAGAGGACCTGCCACACAACCTCCTCCTCAGGGCACGGCGCAGCTACGCCCCCGCTGGGCACACCTAGACGGTGTGCCGCGCCGTGCCCCACACCGCGCTGGACCTTACGGCCCCCTCCGATGCAGCATCTGGCCCGCGAAGGCCAGACGCCGCCCTCCGCGTGTGCGGCGAAGCGTCGAGACCGACGCTCCGCCGCCTCCTCCCACCATTGACTTGTCCCTGCCGACCATCCCACGTCAAAGGAGGGTCGGCAACGACAAGTCACAACCTCCTCTTGGGCCCACCTCCCGCCCCCGAGCCGCAGCCACCCCCACCCGCAGGAGAGATTCCGGGCTGCAGAGCCAGGTGCAGAGCGGGCAAAGCCCGGATGCAGAGCCGGGCAAAGCAGGGTGCAGAGCTGGTCAGTGCACTCGGGGAGCTCAAACCGCACGAGCGCCGAGTGCAAAGCCAGGTGCAGAGCGGGCAGAGCCGGTCACTGCAGAGCCGGGCAGTGCAGGGTGCAGAGCTGGGGTGCCCCGGGCGTTCCCCCCCGCAGGGGAAGGCGGCCCGCCCAGAGGCCGGGAAGTGAGCCCCACCGCCGACCTACCGCTACCTACCCAGCCTACCCCTGTGCCGCGTCTGGAGTGTCCCCTGCTAATCAGGGGAACACCCAGAGCGACGCGTACCCCTCCCCCCCCCCCCGTCAGATATTCGCCACCGCCAACAAGAACCCACGAATGGGAAGTTATTGACGGTGCCCAGGGTGCACCAGCCCAACGGGTTGCTCTTCTCCCCGGACGTATCCGAAAGAGACCAGCAACCAACTAGGCCAACGTGGAGGTTACCTGACCCGCACCCCAGAGACGTCCCGACCTGAGCTAAGTGACGTGACCGCCTTGGTTTTGGTGCCATTGTTTTTTAAACTTCTTCTGTGAGTGAGTTTGTAACGAAAGAAAAATATGGAACGGTAAGTGATGAACAGTTTTTACAAGCGGCATTGTGTGTTTGACCTAAATTCCATCAGAAAAATGTATTTCAGCGAAAACAGCCCTCCATTGATCTCGCCGGGCCAGCCGTTGACCTTTTTTTCTCGGGAGTGTTTTGTTTTGTGATTTTGCAAAATTCTTATCAAACTATCGTTGTTATTATTCCTACACTAATTAGTAACGCCTCGGAAGCCGCTAATTGAAGTGATAACGCCGGTACTTTGATTTTAGTAGAAAACAAAAACATTTGACCCAAAAATTCACAGGGAATCGTGACGTCACACACGATATTTCTGCGACCTTGAAACTCTGGATGTGGCCTACGGATTTTAGTACCTGTAATATTGTTTGGATGTGCGTTTTTTTTTTTTTTTTTTTTTCAGGTTGCGCCTCGCCTGATCCGCCATCTTCGCCTGTGCGCGGGTGCGCCTCGTCTGATCCGCCATCTTCGCCTGTGCGCGGGTGCGCCTCGCCTGATCCGCCATCTTCGCCGGGCGTGCCTTGCCTGATCCGCCATCTTCGCCCGTTTTTTTTTTTAAACGGAAAGATTCTCGTCTAGGACGATGTCTCATTGTTCAGTTTTAATTTTGAGTCATGAGTGCAAGTACGCACAGTGCGCTCAGTACTGCGTGTCGCATCCATGTTACCGTAGATCTTTGTATGTTTTTTTCGTAAAATATATCATCTTGCTGATTGTTTTTTGTAATGTTTTTCTTAGGCAACAAGCCTTTGTTTTGTGTATTTTCATTAGTAAATATCATCATCATGTACATTGTGCAATAATATTTCAAAGAAATACCATAGTAGTTGCTCTGTGTCCAAATTACGAAAGGTCTTTGTTTTGTTATCATTTTCAAGTGTTTACATTGTGACTCATTGTTCGTAAGCTAAACAATTCTAACACCTAAGCCCTTGTCTGCGATAAGACTGTGTACCAAATAGCGTAATAGGATACTATACCAAGCCATGGAATTCTCGGAACCGAAATGTAAACATACCTTTTTTTTTGTCGGCGGCCGACTCAAGTACCTGGAGCGTAATTTTGTAAAGATTGTGTTCTGAAAAATATGTATGGGGAGGTGTAATCTAATGATTGATTTATGTGAAATTGAGTGTTTTTTTGTAAATAAAATAAAAAACTTATTGAAATAATGGTTTATTTTTTCATTTCTAACTACATTTGTACACAAAACTGGGAAAAAATCCCTTCCACTGACTTTACACATTTTTTGCAAATTTAAAATTGTGGTGTTCACTAATAAGAGGTTGGGGTTTATAATAAAACACTCAAATTATCAGTAGGCACAGAGCTCTACATGGGTACTTACGTCCAGTCCCCGCTGTGGGTGACACTTAATAAAAACCGGCCAAGTGCGAGTCGGACTCGCGCACGAAGGGTTCCGTACTTGGTAAATTGCGGTTTACGATTTATGACGTATTAAAAAAAAACTACTTACTAGATCTCGTTCAAACCAATTTTCGCTGGTAGTTTACATAGTAATGTACATCATATATTTTTTTTAGTTTTATCATTCTCTTATTTTAGAAGTTACAGGGGGGGGGGACACACATTTTACCACTTTGGCAGAGTCTCTCGCGCAAACTATTCAGTTTAGAAATAAATGATATTAGAAACCTCAATATCATTTTTGAAGACCTATCCATAGATACCCCACACGTATGGGTCTGATGAAAAAAAATATTTTTAGTTTTAGTTTCAAGTATGGGAACCCCCAAAATTTATTGTTTTATTTTTACTTTTGTGTAAAAATCTTAATGCGGTTCACAGACTCCATCTACTTACCAAGTTTCAACAGCATAGTTCTTATAGTTTCGGAATAAAGTGGCTGTGACATACGGACGGACAGACAGACAGACAGACAGACAGACAGACATGACGAATCTATAAGGGTTCCGTATTTTGCCATTTGGCTACGGAACCCTAAAAAGTAGACGCAGGCACGTATTGCTCTGTCGTTTATTATAGGATACCACATCTCTTCCTTTTTATAATAATAATTATTTTGCAAGTGCAATTACATTATTTTGCATGTAGACAATAATTCAGTTTTAAGTAGGTCTAATAACCTAATTTTGATTATAGAAATACTCAGCATTTAGTATTTGCATTAAATTTTAATTTACACTAAACTAACATATTATATAATATGTTTTAATCAATACAGTGTTTTATTTAAAGTCTTACGAAACATCACTTCTTGATCGATAACCTTCCGGCCTATGTGGCCTGCAGGTTTTTTTTATGATTCAAGTTATTTTTGTAAATTGGATAAAAATAACACAAATAGTGATTGAAGCTTTTAGATGACCATTTTATTATTTTGTATTTAAACTAGATGAGGCCGGTATTTCCTAGCGGACTACTCTGAGAAGAAACACCGAAACAAACATAGAGGTCACAGTCACTTTTAAAGTCCATAATGATTCATAGAATGGTCAAATCATATGAGAATTGAGAACCCTGTAGGTTTATGTCTGATCAAATCATTTAGATTTTAAGAGAACTACGTTGCGTCGTAGGATAATTAGTCTGAGGTGGTCTTCATTCACTAATTATCAGTCTGCTTTTCGTATTGACTGGTGACTGACTCGTACAAAAATGCCTGTTTTTTCTGAGGCCATTAGTGAAAAACGTTATGCCTCGTATGATACAGCATGTATTGAATAACTAATAACAGTATTATCTGCCGTTGTTAGATGTTATTTGAATAACTGATTACAGGATTATCTGTCGTTGTTAGATGTTATTTGAATAACTAATAACATAAATTATCTGCCGTTGTTAGATGTTTTAATTTTACGATTTACGACTTTTGAAATATATTTCATAACACTATTATTGTGTTTTGTCTAGAAATCACAATTTCTTTTTCTTTTGTTTTCTTTTTGTTCACAATTTCGATCTTGTGCAAAATATTTAGATTTTATATTAGTAGTCCTTATGGAAGTAAACATATTTCATATTTAAATACTCTGGATTCATAATTAAACTGGTCTTTGTTTTTATTTGGCCAAAGAACCAGTTTAAGAGTTCATTTCTCTTTTGTACAAAGACTAATATCGTCTCGTTATATATATTTTTTTTATTCTGACAGTACACTGTCAAACTTTAGTTTCCACATGAGTGAAATTAATTGTTTCTGTTTGTCGAACTGAACTAGTACAGTCACTAAAGTAACAGAACTGGTATCAGCGACTACTTGGGTGCAATACAAACTTTTGTGTCATTGTAGCCAAGGGTAGGCAATATAGAGACACAATATTTTAGTTTCAAAACTATAGATTGATTTTATAGTTGTAACATTAAGGATCCACTTGCCAACAAAATTGATCCAGAAAACTGGATTACTTTTATACTTTCCAAGTACTTGAGCGTTTGTGTTTAACCGTCGATTTCACCAACTGGTTAAATTATTATAAACGCATCACAATTAAACGTCAGTCAAGTGATGCAAATTTTGGATTCGATCAATCGCAGTAGCAGACGCGTGCGTTTGACAATTCCTTTTTTTTTATCGTTTTTATTTCATTTGTTGTTTATAAGTTTTAGCACTCCTTCGCCAAGCAATATATGCATGCACAAAAGCATTTTTGATTTTTACTTTATAGAAAAATATTGCTGTGCGGAATTTAGGAGTGATAATCATGTGTGGTACATTAGCAACACTACCTTAGTATTATATATTATCTAAGGCTATATGCATGTCCAAATTATAAGAATATCATTATCAGGCTTTAAGACTTGGGGAAACCCTAGATTATGGTTTTATTTACAGGTTCCATGATGTCTTTAGCTCGTATTGTGTTTTTACCTTTGATTCCAGGAATTGGGACTTAACTATGAGGTTGTCAAATTGTTTTGAAAATAGAGATCTCTAGATGTAATTTTGCGAAATTGAACATTTGTTTATTTTCAGTGGCATTCAGACCAAGTGTTTGTTTTAGTACATTAACGAAAATGGTAGCTTTCATCCACAAGATTTGTTGACCACATTGATTGAATTGTTTTGAAAATAGAAATCTATAGATAAACCTTTTCGAATTTGGAACTTTGTTTATTTTTAGTGGAATTCAAACCAAAACCTTTTGTAGTAGGTACATTAAGGTCAATGGCAGCTTTTACCCAAAATATTAGTTTTTACCACTAATCATTTAAAGCCAATATGCTTTCCACATGCAAATTTATAATCAATTGTTGCATCGTCATTGACTTGAAAAATATAGTCAACAAAAGTGAACCTTTTAAGCTTCTCATTTAAGCTTTTATTATCTCGTCATTTGACAAGAGGTTGAGTCTCTAAAATGAACATTTTTAGCTTCTTTTTTTAGCTTTTTGTAACTTGTCATTTGACTAGAGGTTGAGTCTCTAAAGTGGACATTTTTAGTTTTTTATTTAAGCTTTTATTATCTTGTCATTTGACAAGAGGTTGAATCTAGAAAAGTGGACCTTTCTAGCTTCTTATTTAAGCTTTTTGTATCTTCTTCTTATTTAAGCTTTTTGTATCTTTTCTTATTTAAGCTTTTATCATCTTGTCATTTGACAGGATTTTGAGTTAAGAAAAGTGGACAGTTTTAGCTTCTTTTTTGAGATTTTGTATCTTGTCATTTGACCAAAAGTTGAGTCTTTTTTTTTTATTGGTCCTTGTTTTGTAGTGTTTTTGGAAATAACATTAGAAAACTCCTTTTATTCTGTTCTCATTCATTGTACTAGGAATTGGTAACTGAGCATTATCTTTGTAACTCAGGAGCAGTTTACTGCATTAAGTTTTAAGTGCCAAAGTGCTCATCTCTACATTGGCATAAATACGGCAGAAACCGTTAGTTATCACGTTTGTGATTGTATTGCCATATCGACAAAAGAGGTTATACCTCTTGTTCATGTATCAATTTTAATAAGGCAAGTACTTGTTGCATTTTGGCTCTGACAACGTTATGCTGACTCTAGTGTTTGCTTTTGCTACTTACATTTAAATTGACAGTGCATGTTGCATAAGCTCCATTCAAATTCACTTCTTGCAATAATTATAACATTTTTAAAATAATCAAAATGCTAATAATAAAATTAACAATTGAGTTAATATTTAAACTGATTGTGCTCTATTCATAACAAGAGTTCAGTGTGGCTCAGTTTACGTAGGAATGTTTAAATAAACAAACTCTAGCTAGCAAACCGCACAAAAGTCCCTCAAGTACCTGTTAAGCGCCAGACTGCCAGTTAACTCGAGTCCCAGTCTATCACCTCAGGAAACGGTTCTTTTTTTTTTCTTAATTGAATATAATAGTCAGTACAAAATGCATTCGATTTGATTCTTATTTAGCCTTAGCAAATTTCATGATGCTTTTTTAATTTTAACAACAAGTTTATACCAAATTTGGCATCACATTGCTTCGAGTTTATCGAAGTGGAACTTTTTCATTTTTATCATTCAATGAAATAACTGAATGAATGAATTTACGATTCATCGCTGAAACATCTTGTTTTGACCCAATAATTCGTTTCGATTAATTGGCATCAATTAACGGTTCACCGTTCAAATATTTTGTTTTAGATCCAATAATATCTTTCGATATGATTGACATCATTTATTTCTTTAGATCCAATAATATCTTTCGATATGATTGACATCATTTATTTCTTTAGATCCAATAATATCTTTCGATATGATTGACATCATTTATTTCTTTAGATCCAATAATATCTTTCGATATGATTGGCAATTGATGTGTCGTTATCGTTTTTCAAACAACGTAACGACACCGTTGATCATTGGTCAACCTTTAACAAAACTATCTATTTTGGCAACTATCTATTTCTAAATGTTTAATGTGTTACCCTACGGTTTAACTTAAACACGTTTACCAAACGATTTTTATAGTATTCGATGAACTTCCCTTAGTACATTACCAAGCTTAGGACTGGCTGGATTCCACGTCCTGCTATTAACATTGCATTTATGTGATTGCTAGTACATATCGAGATAGTAAATCGAAATTCGAAACAATTGTGTCGCAGGTTACAATCGCAACGTATGCAACAAAGTCAAAGTTCAAAACAAAATTTTACGTAATAATAATATCGTCCTAAGTTACTTAGGAATAAGCTTCATTATCGCATTGTCAAATTCAGCTGATCATCCACCCTAATGAATATAGCTTTCTTACTCGCACGCATCAAAACGCTCTATCTTCTGGCTTATTCTCTTCAACCAGCTACGTTGACAAATTCAAGTGGGTATGTTATAGTTTGCGGGGATTTATAGCGTTGTGACACAGCTTTGGTTTCGTTCCATAAATAACGAGTGATGTTTGAGAAATATATCGTTTTGACAATTAGACAGTTTAGAAAATAAATAGTTTTGCTTTGCTTGAATAACTAGTGATTATTGTTTTGTGCGATGGATCGTTTTATAACTATACATACGTTGGAAACGCTCCATCGCCTTATTAGCAAACGGATTTGGTCAACCGGATTAAACCGGGTTTGAGTTTTTTATTGCTGTCGAAATGTAGTTTTTATTTTAATTTCATAACCACATTTCGGAACACGGTTTTGTTTATTTACACAAGTCAAGTAATGATTTCAATGATTTATCTAGCACATCCCTCAGCTTATCGCCGACGCGGATCGCTCATGGATAGGCAAATAATTATAAAAATAAACATTCTACTAAATTTCACATTTTCATTACTACAAATCCATTTACACATTTTATCTTTTATTTTTTCCAAAACCATGCAATAAAATAATACTTTTGTTGCTGACCAATTTCCGTAAGTGGGACATTATTTGATATAATCACTTTACTCACTGCGCTTTTACTCGTCGCCAATGTGGTGTTCACTAATAAGGGGTTGGGGTTTATAATAAAACACTCAAATTATCAGTAGGCACAGAGCTCTACATGGGTACGTCCAGTCCCCGCTGTGGGTGACACTTAATAAAAAGTAGACGCAGGCACGTATTGCTCTGTCGTTTACTATAGGATACCACAAAAATAATTCCAAACATGAAAATTCCATTTGAAACCTGATAGCTTAGTTCAATGACATTACAACAACATACGTTTCATGTATAGCTCACATATAAAACTTTCGAGATAAAGGCGTTTTAGTGGCGCGCGGCAAAACCGCGCGAAACTGCCCGGCCGGCCCCTGACCCAAGGTCAGTGCGGGAGTTTTTGCCGCGCGACTGATTATATATTTTAGCTCTTTAAACATAATTTATAGAATATTTACTTCGTAACGTCTTAATCTATGTAGTTTCTATTCATTAGCCACTCTTTCTCTTTCTCTTCCACCCTCCTTCACCTCATTTACTCTATGTTGTTATCACCGGGGTGGTTTTAGTAAGGTAAAAATCGCACACTCCCTGGTTTTTCCCAATATTCAGGCGCCTTTTGAAGAATATACCGGCTAACAAAAAAAAACAGTTGGGCGTTTTATCTCGTGATCTTACAACCTGCACTACTGCTGAGTATGAGGTCATTCTGGGTTTAATTCTCCGGTCAAGTACAGCGGCACCAACACCGCCACTTACGAATTAGTGACATAACGTCACATAAATCCAGCATCGCACAAAAGTGCGACAAGTCAGACAGTTGCCCCTAGCTCCCTTTTCTGTGGAGGTTTGTGTGACTTTACACACTGTTCCGCATACCTGCAAAAAGTGCTATTGGAAATTTCCTCCTAAATTTTTTTTGAAGCTGCTCTGTTGATGGCAATATACTGGTCTTCTATTGCATGGGACGTAGATATAACTGGAGAAATATGGGAAACACAAACACAATCCTTCGGGGAATTTAGTCTTGTTGTTATGCTCTAACATTTAGATAGATTCAGCAATTGTAGCTGAATTGTTTGTCCCATATTACCTTTGTATATATTATGAAGAAGAATATCCATCATGGCTACTCGATGGATCTTCGCTCTTGATATTGATAGTAGGAAACTGTTGGCTCTGTCGCCTGCTTCTGATCTTTTTCAAAAGTTTTAGAACACCCATTTGAAAATCTATAGTTTCATTGTCGTCAAAATTGTCCAGTGAAGGTAAGATTCCTTTGAAAAATGAAAGATGTCGGTTGGTTTCTGAAGCTTGATGACTTGAAATAGGATCCAAGTGAGACATATTCCCGTCTTCACTGTGGCTAGGTCTCGAATGCATAATATCAGGAATTGAATTTATTGTTCGTATATCATTAGCTTCCAAAGAATGTTCCGATATATCTATACTGTGGCTAGGTCTTGAATGCATAATATCAGGAATTGAATTTATTGTTCGTATAGCATTAGCTTCCAAAGAATGTTCCGATATATCTATTGAATCAGAATCATCTTCCCGTTGTTCTGTCTTTACCTTTTCGTTGGCAACATTGTTCACAGACTCATTTCCTTTCAATATTTTCTCCAGGAATGCTAATTTTTTACTATATAAATAAGGTTTTGTTGGTCTAGCGCCTGTTATTTTTTGATCTTGCAATTTTTTGTACGATCGATAGTAATTGTCTCTCAAGTGAGTCCACCTGCGCATTATCAGTTTAACTGTAAAAGATAAGAGACAAATTAATAATTATTGTATTAATATAATTATAGCAAAACAGCTCTTACGTCTACGAAATAGGGCACTGTTATAAAATCATGACGTGAACGCGCGGCGGTCTACTTACTTAGTCATTTTTACATTCAATGAAGGTTATGTACTTTCTGTCGCACGGCAAGATGAAATATGCAGCACGAAAACGCAATGTCATTATATAAAGAAATGTTTAAAACGTATAAAAACTTACCGTACGCTTTTCTAGTTGGGTCGTTCCATGCCATGTATTCCGGGCTTAAAGCCTTCAGTACATATTTCCAAGCCGTTTGAGTCGCAGCGCGGTTCTTATAAAATTCCGTCGTTTTGTCCCACAACACAGGCATTTTTTCTATTAAAGAAATCAATTTACTGTTATCTATGGACGAAGCGTCAACCATCTTGTCCATCTTGTATTTTTTTAATTTTCTGCGTGCTCTCACTCCAGCAGATTTTTAAACACTAGACGCTTGTTCGTCAACAAACGTGCCGTGGGCAACGTGATGCCTTCTCTTTCGCGCGGCACGATTCTACACGTTTTTAACGAACGGTAACCGAGCTAGCACGATGTCGTGAGGTCGTTCACGTTCATTCACTAGGTATTGTATGTATACTTGTAATTCATTCTGTTTGCGTCACAAGTCCGCTTAGTCTTCGATAAACGAATATATGCATAGATTAGAGGTTTCCGTTTTGATTTTGCCGTAGGAAATATTGTGTTACGGAAAGATTATAATTAGTTGCCACCTAGCTAGTAAAGTAGCGGCTTATAATAGGAGTGAAAGCAGAACAATACTAGCTTTTGGCCACGGCATCGCCCGCGTTTTTTTTTATCATCTCAAGGGAACACCCCATCGGGATAAAATATATCCTATGTCCTTTCCAGGGTCTCAAACTATCAACTTAACAAATTTCATCTAAATCAGTTCAGCTGTTTAGTCAACAGATGGACAGAGTTACTGTCGCATTTATAATACTAGCTACCGCCCGCGGCTGCGTCCAATATCTTTATAAATTATAGCCTATTTGTTATTCTGATGTATAAGTTATATTTCCGTAAAGATTCATCAAAATTCATTCAGTAGTTTTTGCGAGAAAGAGTAACAAACATCCATTCATCCACACAAACTTTCACGTTTATAATAGTAAGGTTTTGTATGGATAATACTTAAATAATATACAAATAGTAAAAATTATGGCAGACCGCACTAAAATTTGACTGCACTTAAATTAGCAAAACTATATAAAATAGCCAGAACTGTATAGCTTTACAACAGAACCCTGGTTGAATCCTGTTGGGCTGAAAAAAACTGTATTCAGCAAAATAAGGCAGAGTTGTGAAGCACGCTTCCTCGTACAGTATGGCCTGACCCTAACCGGTACAAGGCTATGACCAGATCACCAGAGAAGCACAGAACATCCCGCTCACTTGCAACTCTAACGTAAATATTTAGATGATTACAATTTATGCATAGATAGAGGTTAAGTTTTTAATAACAGTTGTAGTAATTTATGCTGTTATATTGACCGTGATGTTGGGTAATGATCATTTTGAATGCTGTTGAAATTATTTTTGGAGAACTTTCATTAGTTTGCAGGAAAGTTGAAGCTGTAAAAGTGTTAACCGTTATTGGACTGATAATACTGTTAGTATTATAAAAGCGAATATAATACTGTAATTATATGGATGGCCAAACTTAAGTGGCAGTGGGCAGGGCACATTACTCGCAGAACGGATGGCCGATAGGGCAGAAAGGTTCTGGAGTGGCGACCGCGAACCGGAAGACGTTGCGTTGGAAAGCCTGGTGAAGGTTGCGGGGATCCGCTGGATGCGGGACGCACGGGACCGGTCAGTGTGGCGACGCTTGGGGGAGGCCTATGTCCAGTAGTGGACGTCTTTCGGCTGATATGATGATGATGATGATGATGAATATATGGATGTTTGATAATTAATTACGCCTCAACGGCTTAACGGATTTGGAACAACCATGATTCTTTTTATCCCTGGAGTAAGTCGTAAATTATATCAAGCAATAATTTACGACTTTAACGTGGTTGATTTCACTGATAGAAGCTAGTTAAAGATAAGTTGATATATTATCTGCCTCTATAGACATTGTTAGGCGAATTATTATTTAAGATTTATTAAAATGGAAAAGTAATAGCAGATGCATGTCGTGACTATGGCAACATGGTTTCCACTCAGAGAGCACCACTTAATATCGCTAAAATATAGATTTGAAGCATTGTCATCATGCTCCTGCCCACAACCCAATTTATTTCTAGTTCGCGCAGGAAGTCTTCTTGAAGAAACATGTCTTCTTCTTCCATACATCTTGTACCGTCATCATGATGACGTCAATTCCTCAAAAGAATCCCTCGTGATCATTTTTCGCACAATTCTTTCATAAATTTATATCATCCGGGGACAGACTTGCACTAAGCGTTGATAAGGTATGAACAGGCTCATCAATTTTGAAAGTCTCTTTTCAAGAGGAAAATCAAGGATCATTTTCTTTCGGAATGTCACCATATTAGTATATGTATATAGGCATGTATGTATATTTTGTACTTATGTATATTTATGATTAATTTTAAATTATTCTAAAATTGTACACTGGACTACTTGTCTTCTTCCTTTTGTAAACTCTCTCTATCACTCTAAGGTTTGCTGGAAGATAAACTCTTCTTAGAGTTAAGCGCGCCTTTGTACATCAACTTTGTTGTATATGTATATTTTTGTGTACAATAAAGAATTAAGTCTCTGATTCCTTGAATATCATTAAATGCCGTCGAATAATTGTCATATATGTACCTACTTATGCCCAGTTAACATTATATACTCGTGGGTATGTACTCTTAGCTCGTCTTCCTGCATCTGAGAAACGCTACATAACGACCAAATGGATATTACTAAACTTATCTAATACTCTCTCACCTATGTACTCTTGGTAAACTTTGAACCCTATATGTCATTACACGTAATACATAGGTACTTTTGGTAAAGTTCACAGATTTACTTGGGCCTCCGTAATAATACCTAGTATTATTGGCTAATTCAGTTACCTACACAACAAACATAAGTATTTTGAGGAGATCTGTGGCTGAAATGATGATGATTATAAATCAAGATATGATAGATGTTTGCTATACTAAGTTCAAGGGATGTTGACAAAAAATAACTATTTAGTCCGTCGTTAGATATCCTAAAATTAATGAAAATTATTTTTTTCTTTTGCCACGTAAACAAAAAAATACGACGATGAAATAAAAAATCGTGTGACGTCACGGTGTGCCACACTCTATATTGACAAAGTGACGTCACAAGCCACCACTCCTGAACTTTGATGCGCTTTATCTTTGTCAATTTTTAATTATTTGATAAAGCAAAAAATACGGCTTCAATATAATTTGATATTCTCGCTGACGGACAAAATAGAATTATTATTTTTCTATCCTGAGATCTGACACCAGTCTTGCCAAGAGGTATCGTGTTACCCAGTTACTGGGTTGTGGAGGTCAGATAGGCAGTCGCTCCATGTAAAACACTGGTACTCAGCTGAATCCGGTAAGACTGGAAGCCGACCCCAACAATAATTGGGACAAAGGCTAGGCAGGTGGTATCCAGGAATCAACCCTATTGTCTACAGAAAAATTATTTGCTTGCTTGTGTTACCAATGAAAGTTGATATAATAAAATAAACGGTGGTTACTTTTGATTCTGAAATAAAAAATCGTGTGACGTCACGGTGTGCCACACTCTATATTGACAAAGTGACGTCACAAGCCACCACTCCTGAACTTTGATGCGCTTTATCTTTGTCAATTTTTAATTATTTGATAAAGCAAAAAATACGGCTTCAATATAATTTGATATTCTCGCTGACGGACAAAATAGAATTATTATTTTTCTATCCTGAGATCTGACACCAGTCTTGCCAAGAGGTATCGTGTTACCCAGTTACTGGGTTGTGGAGGTCAGATAGGCAGTCGCTCCATGTAAAACACTGGTACTCAGCTGAATCCGGTAAGACTGGAAGCCGACCCCAACAATAATTGGGACAAAGGCTAGGCAGGTGGTATCCAGGAATCAACCCTATTGTCTACAGAAAAATTATTTGCTTGCTTGTGTTACCAATGAAAGTTGATATAATAAAATAAACGGTGGTTACTTTTTATTCTGAATAAATGCACGGTGCCTGTTGGTAAAGGCACGGGAGACAAACCGCGGGACAAGTAGCCAATGAGGTTTTAGGAATCAGAACCAGATACTAGCTTAATTTTATATTTAGTTGTATCACCTTTTGTCCGACATTTCAGTTTGTCGGTTAATCCATTAGCAGTTAAGATATGAGTCTTCAAATATAATTAATAACAAGATAATTATGTTAATTTGCCATTCTTTAGTCATCGACCCTGATTAAATCGGAATGTTTTTAGAGAAAATAGTCTGACATGAATATTTTCATAAAACCAATGCCAAAATAGAGTAACAAACATGTTGGGTAATTAAATAATTAGAATAACTTTAACGCTGGAGAATGAAGGTCTGGCTGGTCAAGGTTCTGACCTTTTTGCATCATACTCGTACGCTACATACGCTTTAAGAGGGCCCTATGAGTATTTTATTTTCCTCTCTTTTTTTAAGGCGGTACCCCGAGCAAAACGCCGCGCAAGCCGTTTTCTGTGCTGTATTAGGAGCTATCTACTCAATTAATAAAAATACATTAAATTTCTACATAATATTGATTCTAAAATGGTAGATTTCGTTTTTTTAGGGTTCCGTACCCAAAGGGTAAAAACGGAACCCTATTACTAAGACTCCGCGGTCCGTCTGTCTGTCTGTCTGTCTGTCTGTCTGTCTGTCTGTCTGTCTGTCTGTCTGTCTGTCACCAGGCTGTATCTCGTGAACCGTGATAGCTAGACAGTTGAAATTTTCACGGATGATGTATTTCTGTTGCCGCTATAACAACAAATACTAAAAACCGAATAAAATAAATATTTAAGGGGGCTCGCATACAAAAAACGTGTTTTTTTTGCCGTTTTTTGCGATAATGGTACGGAACCCTTCGTGCGCGAGTCCGACTCGCACTTGGCCGGTTTTTTTAAATGTTGTATATATTTCACTAATCTACTTCCAAAAAAACATAAAAATGAGAAATAATTATTGATATTATGCATCTCCTCGTAAAGTGTTCATTGATTATTTTTTGTACTAACACTAATGGATAGACAATTTAATAACGAACATTTTTGTAGAATTATTTTTTTCAAAAGACCAAAATTCGATTTTATAAAGATTTTATTCTAAAATCTGGGCGTGTTCACTACTGTAATTCATGCGCCACCACTGCCGCTAGACCAATAATAGGAATGCTCATATCTCATGCCGATTTTTTGGTCAGGGTACCGTCTTAAGGCGGTACCCCGAGCAAAACGCCGCGCAAGTTTTTCGTGCTGTGTTTAGGAGCTATCTACTCGTTATTGAAAAAGAAATATCAATTAATAAAAATACATTAAATTTCTACATAACATTGATTGTAAAATGGTAGATTTAGTTTTTTTTTAATGTTGTATATATTTCAATAATCTACTTCCAAAAAAACATAAAAATGAGAAATAATTATTGATATTATGCATCTCCTCGTAAAGTGTTCATTGATTATTTTTTGTACTAACACTAATGGATAGACGATTTATTAACGAACATTTTTGTAGAATTATTTTTTTCAAAAGACCAAAATTCGATTTTATAAAGATTTTATTCTATAATCTGGGCGTATTCACTACTGTAATTCATGCGCCACCAGTGCCGCTAGACCAATAGGAACGCTCATATCTCATGCCGATTTTTTGGTCAGGGTACCGTCTTAAGCTTCTTCTGCGTCTTTATTATATCTAAGCTAATAGATACCTGCCTGCCTAATAGTTGGTAGTGGTTTAGTTAGTTGATATTCAATAAATATGACACAATATCTTGCGGGAAAACTCGGGCTTAAAAAGTAAAATACGCATATCTTTTGAACGGCTGAACCGATTTTCATCAAAAATAACTAAGAACCTCAACACACTATATTCACATATCATTCGTTTAGGAGTTATGATGCCACAGACAGACACATAAATACACACAACGACCTTATAACACCTCTTTTGTCGCAGTAGGGTTTGGAACAAACACTGAAATCCCGTATGTTTTAGTTAGTTTAGTTTTAGTTTCAACGGGCTGTTTCCACAACTCCACGACCAAGCGCGTATTTTGCGTACAAATAAAATGTTTGTTTGATCTTAATACTTATCACGTTTGTGTACAGTGTTGGTAATAAAGTTTTTCTCTGTCTTTCTTTGTAGAAATGCTTTTATTAAATGTTTGTGACATTCGGTAAGTGGCTTTTGTACTGGAGTATGAAACAATATGGAAATGCATTCAATGTAGTAATCCATTAGCGTGCGTCGCATTTAAATTGTGTTTAGTAGTTTCTGAGAAATAGTGTAACTGTGCCTTGGCGCCTCTTGCTTCATTTTATAATGAAATAATTTGCATATAGAATATCATACATTTATGACTTAATATTAATAACTTTGTTTTGTATTTATTTCATTTGATAGCAAAAAAATCGCTCGTTTAATAAAATCACTAAATTTTTGGCAGATTCTGGATACAAATTGACTATTATTCTAAGCTTCAAGAACTTAAAACAAAATAACCTTGGACCCCCTCCACCCCCGCTGTGGGTTCCCGCTTTGTCGAGGCGGGGGTGCTCAATAGCCGTGGCTTGGTCATCCACGGGCTACGGTGAAGACAAGAGAAACCCGAGGAGGGGCGGCTCGTCAGGTCGCGGCTGTGGGTTGGAGGCTGTGGCGGGAGAGGAGTGCCGGTATTGTGGGTCACCACTCTCCCTACCTTTCGCGGCCTGGACGGTCGCCACCGTTTGATGGCAGACGCGGTGGGGCCGCATGGGTGGAGGAGTGTCGGTATAGCGTTGGCCGTTCTCCCTATCCCCTGCGGCCAAAAAATGGTAGGTGGTGGGTCCATTGACCTTGACCCGTCACAAGGGGACCAAGGATGCCATACACGAAGTCGTCTGGCACCCATGAGCTGGTTTGGTCCCTGGAGTGGTCAAGGCGTACAGTGTGTTCTGGTGCGCCGGTGATGGGGGTACTCCCCAGAGGAGGGTGCGGTGACAGACAGCCGTGGTATTAGCTGTGAGTGCTAACGCGTGCTGGTGTTTCCCGCCATAAGCGGCACATGTGACCACCGTGGGAGTTTGAGTGGGTTGGGGTCCCACATAACTGCGCTATCTCCCCGTGGTAGTGCAGTATGCATTAGCATATCTCCAAGCTAACACATAATAATAAAAGGCCACGTCCTCCTGGCAACACAAGTTTACTTTACATTGCGGGCTCCAGAGGTAGATTGTGATCAAACTCTCGATCGTCGCCCGTAATGTAACTAAACTTTCATGTATTGGATCATTACCTATTTTATAAACACTGATTTGCACCAGCTTTTTTTTATATTTCACCGAAATTCTATAAAGCACTTAGATATTTATCGACCATCAATCACTATACTGCACTCAATACTATCTAGACTAATCAAGATACATCAATCATCTAAGTAGGTACTATCTGATAGCTCTAACATCTAATGCACATGCACTAAAAATGTATGATAAATATATCACTGCATATTCTAGGCTTTTTACAAAAGTGACATCAAAACAATATTTTGACCATCATGTTCACATAATATCATTACCGTAAGGTTCTGGTTCGAGTTCCGGGTCGTGCGTGTGTTCTCACTGACTGCCAAGCACCTAGGTCTTAGGTCAGCATACCTAGGCACACTAAGCACGTTTATTGGTGTATTTTATTCATTGCATCACCTTTGATCGGTTACTTTTCCTGTAGGCATAACTCTGCTGAGGCTGGTTAGAATTATGAGCGTGATATTATGTTTGAGAAATTAGAATGCTGGCTAGCTGGGCAGTTTGTTGCGACAATTCTTTTCCCAGCTAAAACACTAGGTATTGGTGACGGGGTGGGCGTTGTGGACTGTTTTTAAGAAGAATTTCGACGTTCAATAAGTGCTGGCTGGCACCCTAATTTGAATATATGAATTATAATAATCATAATCTTTATTTCTCCTCACAAAAATGGAACAACTTATAATTACATTTAGAAGGGAACATTTTGCAGTCAAGTGAGTGTGCGGTGCTGGTGTCTGATAGAGGTGTTAACCTGTATTACAGATCAACAAAATTGATTGAAAGTGTTTATTTGCAAATAATGAATCTGTAAGCTGGTAAACATGCCAGACCACATAGGGTTATCATGCGTCCAGATTTATCCGGACATGTCCGGACATTGGCCTCCTTTCCGGACTCTCGCCTTCTAATTTGTCCGGATTTTTCGATTGGATGAGAAAATTTAGTTTTTTTGATACGACCACAGCTATCCTCTAAGAATATTTTCTTGTTTTATACTTTTCAGATTGCGATTTTTTTATAGTCGGGATTATAAACTTTTTTTTAATTTCATGTCCTTTGTCAGGCCTTTTCAATTTTCCTAAATAAATGATATCTAACCCGTGCACACATCTGAGTCACTCTCTCTTTGCTTAGCCTTATGCCAATATTTGAAGTCTACTGTCCTCGCGTGACGTGTCTGCAGTGCAGACACGTTGGGTCGTCGAACCATCTAAGTGTTTAACTAGTATAGTCATCCAGGCTAGGTGCTTCATGTTTTTGCGGACTTGTGTCAATGCTCAAGACACATGTTCTGTAGTTTAGGACTTGTCTATCCTAACCTTTTTCTGTGGGGAAATTTTCATTGATACCCTCAGTTTTACTTACTTAGATAAAAAGAATAAGGTAAAAGGTGGGTTGGGGTAAACTGTTCGAACTAGGTACGTTCGAAAAATTCTGCCTCTCGGTCAGAAAACGTCGTTTGACTTAATGAAATCAAATGTGAGTATAGTAGCCCTACTATCTCACTATTAATGACACTAATGGCGCCAAAGTTACACACACACGCATAAATCCATAATTTCATATGCTAATACCAATTTGTTAAGCGATATATCAATCAGCGTCGAAATATCTGTCATTATGTGCGTAGAATCGAGTTTGAATGATTGAATTTGATCAACATCATCATCATCAGCATTTTTAATGTACCCACTGCTTGGAAACAGGCCTCCTCTCTGTGAGAGGGAATGGGCTATTTTTATTATTTTTTATTATTGGTAGGCTCGCGTTTGACCACTACCTCGCCTGATGGTAAGCGATGATGTGGCCTACGGTGAAGCACGCTTGCCTAGAAGAAACCTATTCACTCTTGACTTAAAGACCCCAAGGTTGTAGCTATCAGGGAACAAAGACTCCGGAAGGAAATCCACCACGCGGGCCCATTGCAGCTTGGTGGATGTCACATATATTCGAATTTCGATCAGCGTTATATTTTTGTTTTAAGGAAATTAATAAATGGACGTTTTCTAAAAATATATTTTAATTAGTGATTAAATGAGTGTAACACAACTAACTTTTGATTTCGAAATTATTATTTTGAAATTGAGTATATTTCAATCTCTAGTTTTGAATTCACACAACTTTGTTATTAAAGTAACATTTAACACGTTTTTAACTTCAAATACAAAAATTTAAAAAATATGGCTAAAATATATATAATTATATTTAATTTTAAATAATTATAAATATATTTTTTACTATAATTTTACATATTGTGTAATTTATTTTTTTGCTGTACAATTAAGTATATTCTATTCTATTATATTCTACTCAATTCAGAATTTGACAATAAGTATCCACAAGATAACTGTTCTTCGTACTGAAATATAGAATGTGGCTAGAGACACATAATTATGACTTTATTCTGCCTGTCTCTTATATGGACAATTGGACAGTGAAGGGGTTATTGTTGATGATTATCAACTCCGTGAAGCCATCGCCTCAGGCCTAAAAGAAATTCTTAGTTTCACATCCAAAGTGTTCAAATTGGTTTGACCTGAGGCAAATACTGTGATCATTTTGTCTCATCATTCTGTCCAGGATATGAGACGGCAAACGAGTTATACTAACTACTTTAGTCAAAAGCTTACACTAAGATTCCTATGAGCGTAGTTTGATACATTACTGTTACCATTTAAATATACTTTTGAGTATTAGGCCCATATCCCAAATCAGTTTGGAGGCCCTCTATTCATCTCCGTCGCCATTGCAACAGAAAAATACCCTCGATTATCTATACCAATATTATAAATAGGTAAGATTTTTTTGTTTGTTTGTACCGAATAGGCTTCGAAACTACTGGACCGATTTTAAAAATTCTTTCACCTATGGAAAGCTATATTATTCCCGAGTAACAAAGGCTATAATTTTGACGGGAGCGAAGCCGCGGGGGTCAGCTAGTAATAAATAACAAGCTCTGAGGCCGTTTGTACTCGACGTGACACACGACACCGCAAAATGTGGTCACGATTCAGAGCTCTATATATTTGTATGGAACGTTTGTTAATGGCACGACACCGCACCACACGCGACACGATTTTATACGGTTTTTCGGCTGTGTGGTCGATGACGCTATGTCGTCACAGTTTTTTTGCGGTGACGAATTAGTGGTTGAACAAAACCGATAAGTGCTTGTTGACGACACGACACATCGCACCGCACGGCTCACGCGTGGTTCGTCACTCACGCGCTTATAAAACAATACAAGTGCACTGCAATGTCGTTGCAGAATTGTATCTAGTGAACAAACGAACGCACAACAGACCGTATGCAGTGTGAATCTGTAGGTAATACAAATATTTGTTCCGTGCGGGAATCGAACCCGCGACACGCAGCGCAGCAGTCAATCGCTCAACCAATAAGCCAACCGTGCGCCCTGACTGTTGTTGTCTGTTTGATGGATCGCGTAGAATAGTGCAGGACGTGACTTGGAATATAGCTTGGTTCGTACTTGAGATATCCACACAAAGTACTCTATAATAGCTAAAAATAGCTACGTAGTGACTTTTATTAAAACCTCTTACAAGTTTAAAATTTCAAAGTTTTACCACTCTCGGAAAAATGACTTGGCAAAATATTTCTCAATTCATAATCACTAGTAGAACGTAAAGATTTTGACAGACAGGAGTTCGTAACGTTATAATCGCTAGTCATAAAAACTTTAAAGAATCTCATATATCTCCTAATTAAAATTAATGATTTTAATTACAACGTTTACGTCGTGATAGTTCCCTATGGCCTATCAGACTTTCTATCACGACTTTATTAATAGTTTTATTAAATGCATAAACAAACTATTAAATAAAAACTAAGTTCGCCAATTTGCTATTAATTAAAACCTATGGATGCGCTACAGTGTGTTACGAAACGAGATAGAACGGTTTTAGAGCGCACGATGCGGAGTCGATACGACTAAATATTTCGATCACAATTTTTGCAATCTCTACATATTATAAAATAAAGTGCCGTGTCTGCACGCGATAAACTCAAAAACTACCGAACGGATTTTCATGCGGTTTTCGCCAGTAGATAGAGTGAGAAACGACGAAGGTTTTTGTGTATAATTTATCACGGACGAAGCGGGGCGGGTCGATAAATAAACCGTTGTATTTTTTGAATTTAACAATAAAGAAAGACAAAAAAATAAAATGTTTGGAGTGACCAAGAGGCTCTACATTATTGGCATTCGATGTCAGCGATGGCAAATGGTCATAATGTCAAAATGTAAGGGATTGATCAGGTGACATTTTTGTCATTTTTCCAATCGCTCGAAAGCGTAGCGTTTTGTTGATAGAATGCCACTTGCCTAGGGCCTTGTGACGTTTCGGTAGCGTTACGTGTATGTATTTTATTAACCGACTTACCAAAAAGGAGGAGGTTCTTTGTTCGAGTTTATGGTTGGTATATATCTCCGTCAATTGTGGACCGAATTTGAAAATAGAAGTATGTGCCGAAATTGGTCCCATTGTAATACAGTAAAAACTGAAAAAAAAAATACTACCGATATCCATACCATAGTCCGTATCTTTGGTTTTTCCGTTATGGACACCGACTTCGAAAAATAACGTTATTTTTCACTTGGTAGTGTTTTTAGTTGGAAGTCAGTAGTATTTTTTTGTAAAAGTTTATTTTTATTTTGTATAGAGCCCAAAACTAGCTTGTCGGTGACACAGAGCTAATACGACTAAATTCTAGTGCACCCTCTCGGATATTCTCAAATCATTTCTCTCGTTTAAAAAGCTAGTAAAACTACGAGTATTTGCTTAAAAAGATAGCTAAATTATTAAAGAAGTGCAAGAACTCTTCTTCTTACGTGCTAATAATCCAATGAAGTAAAAAAAGTTAGAGAATTTTGTAGTGCCTAAACCGATGTTATTAGATAGCTACCTAAAACTCAGCCTGTCTGTTAATCCTGAAAGTTAGCCTTGTTTATTTGCCTTGTAAATGAGAGAGAAAAACTTTTTAACAAAAAATCAAACTGACTTCCAGAACAAAAAACTACAAAGCAAAAAATAAAATTCTTTACCGAAGTCGGTGTCTTTTTACCCATTGTTTTTCGTTTTTCGACACCGACTTCGGAAAAGAATTTTATTTTTTGCTTTGTAGTTTTTTGTTCTGGAAGTCGGTTTGATTTTTTGTTAAAAAGTTTTTCTCTTTTTACCTATTGTTTTCGATTTTTCGACACCGACTTCGGAAAAGAATTTTATTTTTTGCTTTGTAGTTTTTTGTTCAGGAAGTCGGTTTGATTTTTTGTTAAAAAGTTTTTCTCTTTTTACCTATTGTTTTCCATTTTTCGACACCGACTTCGGAAAAGAATTTTATTTTTTGCTTTGTAGTTTTTTGCTCTGGAAGTCGGTTTGATTTTTTGTTAAAAAGTTTTTCTCTTTTTACCTATTGTTTTCCATTTTTCGACACCGACTTCGGAAAAGAATTTTATTTTTTGCTTTGTAGTTTTTTGTTCTGGAAGTCGGTTTGATTTTTTGTTAAAAAGTTTTTTATTTTTCTATTTTTAGTTTTGGTAGGTACCTCCAATTAACATGATTATCATTTATTGCCAAAGTCCATCTCATGGCGATTCCAATAAGCCCAAACACGACTAGGATACTTTGTTTTATAGTGCCAGTGCCTACCTTCCGGCTTCATCATCAGATCAGTTTGATGGTGCCATTTTCATCAGTACCATTTATTTATAAGTATTTGTTTCATTATAGTCGAGATATCTTATGCCCGTGACATACTTAGCATTTAGGAGTTCCAGTGGCCATCTGTGGTCTTCTTCATCAGTTCCACTTCACCAAATGATACTTTTTGAGTGCAAATGATTGCATTGTTGATGAAAATACCAAAATCGCTATATGTTTGCCTATAATATTCAAGCAGTTCCCTCGATTTCTCTAGGATTCCATCATCAGATCCTGACCTGAGGACTATGGGACCAACTAGGAAGTATACCCTTTCAAACAAAAGAAGAATTTTTGAAATTGGTTCAGGTGTCTTTGAGTAATCGGGGAACATACATAAAAAAAAAAAAAAAGATTCCGACGAATTGAGAACCTCCTCCTTGGTATTACTTATCTTATTTCCATTAACATCGTGCAGTGTAAACGTCTTGTAGAAATGCTAATAGATGCAGCACTGTGCGTGATTGCCATTTTGAGTCACAAGTAATACGCGTCTACGGCCTATCGAGTATTTTGTGTTGGACCAAGTCACTAACTTTTTTTTAAATAAGACGAACATTCGATGAAAGCGTCCCTCTCAAAGAGAGGAGGCCTGTGTCCCAGCAGTGGGATCGTTAAAAGACTGATGATGGTGAAAATGTTTATCAGAAAAATAGCATTAGCAGACCTAGATAATTTCCAAGGACCAATTACCTAATCAAGTAATGATCAGGATAACTTGTTGTTTGGATTATGACTACGTTTGAGTGAACTGGGTTAAACAGAAACCACTTGATTAATAAAATGTAGATTATAACCAATGCAGGTTCACGGTTTGGTTAAGGTTCCAATCTACCTAATCTAGCAGTAGAATGCAAATATTTTACATGGAGCGACTATCTAGGTATCTCATTTCTCCCCCCGGTTTGTTTCCGCATTATCGAGGCGGGAATCTCAGTAGCCGTGGCTTGATCAACCACGGTGAAGCGAAGAGGAACCCGAGGACGGGCCGCTCGTCAGGACTTTTGCCGACTAAGCCGACGATGTAGCAGCCAACGAGTAGGTTGCGGTGCCGCTTGGTAACAGGCGATATCGCAACTGATGCGGTCTGCGATGTCTTGTGGAGCGTCCCAGGTCCCAGGGTTCGCGGTGAGTGCTATCGCGTGCCCGTGTTCCCGCCACAAGCGGCACAGGAGGACACCGTGGAGTTTTAGTGTGTAGTAGTCCCACATAACTTCGCTATCTCCCCGTGGTAGCGCAGTATGCATGAGCATATGTCTAAGCAGAAAAAAAGGTATCTCATCTTTACAACCTAATAACAGTACTCCCCAATCTTCTTGGCCGCTCTGAAATAAGTACTGTACATGGTAAAACAGGTGAACAAACATATAAGAGTTATATTCGATTCACGTTTAGAGCTCGTGGTTAAATAATAACAGCCGCACGGGTCGATCTTCAATGTTAAGCAATGCTTGCCGAGGTCGGTCCGTGGATGGGTGACCATTTCAACATAGCGAGTTTCCTCCGTGCCTCGGAAAGCACGTTAAGCTGTTGGTCCCGGCTGTCGTTTGAAGATCTTTGACAGTCGTTAAGGATAGTCAGAAGCTTGAGATCTGACACCAGTCTTGCCAAGGAGTATCGTGTTACCCAGTTACTGGGTTGTGGAGGTCAGATAGGCAGTCGCTCCATGTAAAAACACTGGTACTCAGCTGAATCTGGTAAGACTGGAAGCCGACCCCAACAACAATTGGGAAAAGGCTATATAGGCAGATGATGATTCGATTCGCGTTTAGACGTCGACCACATCATCGCTTACCATCAGGTGAGATAGTGGTCAAGCGCGAGCCTATAGGTTATAAAGAAAAAGGTACAAACTAGCTAGATAGGAATTATATTGATTTCTCCAGATTCAAAATCGCTTTTCGCTTAAGACTTACGCGATCGTGAGAAGTAAAGATTGTGATATATGATGCGGCCTTCCACTGGAATACCTTTCATTTTTATAATAACAAGAAAACGGCTATAAAAGCGTTTGTAAACTTGCTAACGATTTGCATTCCGATGAGGTTTGCACAGCTGGACTTTTTAGACAGGTTCTATAGTTTTTTTTTAGAATTTTTACCTCATAATTTGAATATTTTGCTGAGAAGAAAGCAAGCTAAATAACTAGCATTTATATTTATGCGAGTGTATTTTTTGTGTAGAGGCTATCTTTTTTAGTAATTTCTATTGAAGTAAAAGTATTTGAAGATGACACTCATGATTTTCGTCGTTGATTCAAGTTAGCCATGTCAAGCTTGCTAAATTGACCAGTCATCAAGACAGTCAGCTGTTAGCGTCTTCCTGTGCTCTAACAACTCACTTAAGAGTTATGATTATTAACACAGTAATTTAGGAATCTATGGTGGAAAAGCTGTTTTTAGGGTTTCGTACCCAAAGGGTAAAAACAGGACCCTATTACTAAGACTCCACTGTCCATCTGTCTGTCTGTCTGTTACCAGGCTGTATCTCATGCAACGTGATAGCTAGACAGTTGAAATTGTCACAGATAATGTATTTCTGCTGCCGCTATAACATAAAATAATAAAAACAGAATAAATTAAATATTTAAGTGGGACTCCTCTACAACAAACCTGTTTTTTTTTGGAATCCTTCGTGCGCGAGTCCGACTCGCACTTGGCCAGTTTTTTTTAAGTTACGTTGCTTATCAGCATAATATATTCTCAAGGAACACTATGGCATTATCAATTTAACCTCGACAGGGTGCGATCTTTCAACGGTGAAAGCTAATTTTTAATCGACTCTGAAATTCGAAAAAAATATCTACCGTTTAGTTTTATGTTCGCATAACTCGACAAAATGTAGGGAACAGTAGCTTTTTTGCGATTTTAGGGATGATTCCAAAGTTAGTCTCGTTGTTCATGTTCATAAGTACCTACGTACCTTTTGAAAGATTGCCGATTTATAACACCCTGTATAATGTCACAATGGTCTAACTACCGTGCACTCACTTTGATTTAAGGTACCCTGCTTCCATCTGCCTCAATCAGGTAAAACAACTAAACCCGAATTCTAGTCTCCAACACTTAACCAATTTAAGTAATTCACGTACAAAAGGTTACTTTCTGAACTGCTGAGAGTCATCACGCTATGTCGAAAGGGGGTCAAGCCAGTTCGAAGTAATCTCAGCAATTTTGAGCATTGAAAGCGTATCTAGTGGATTGCATGCAGTGATTGTCCGAACACATTATATTTTTGGACACAATGAAATATGGGACTTTTATGTGTAGCATCATTTATCATTTTACTTTTTATTGTGTGCATATAAGTGGTAAGAAATGAGTGCAGGTAGATTCAGACTTAATAGCGAGTCGCTATATGCACAGTAGCAAATTTATCTGACATCGGGGGTGGTACTGCTTAGTGAAAAGCGAACTTCACAGCCGCTTTTAAGTTTGAATCGATCTGTATCTAGGTATTACAATGATCATCAATTCAACATGAGACAATTTATTTCCTAAATTAGGTGAGACGACTCAAAAACAATTGACTTGTTCATCAACACTAGGGTATACATCGATTGTTGAATTCACATCTGGAATTTTCCCCTATCAGCTATTAGGCTCGCCTGATCTACTTGGTACTCGGACATAACCGTTAAAATGTGGCTGGTACACCTCGGCTTAATTGTTCTGGTAGACGAGATCTAATGTCTCAATGAAATAAAATGGTTAGAATTCTCAGATGTTACTGGCATTATGGGCAATTTTGAAATCTCAAAAGTACTACTTTCTTTCTACTTTCTACTTACATATTTCGAAAAGCTCTGTATAAATAAAGCCTTCTAAACATGTACTTAACCAATTTCTTGTGTCAATGGAAACGTAGGTTTCACTCGTCAGGGCTTTATAGACCGATATAAATTGGGCTTTCATGGGGGAGCTGTTCGAAAAGCAAAGGTAACCTGAAGTATCACATTTAAAATTAGTTCCGAATGTTCCCGTGTGTCAAGATAAACTGGATACTCTGACGTAGCTGCATCAAGTGTCTACAAGTGCACTTGACTATCAGAGTATCTAACAATTTCTAAATCTACTAGCTTTTGGTGAATCTTGTATTTGACCTCTTACTTAGTTTGCAAAATTAAGAAAGAAAATGTGAAAATTAAACCTAACTGTGGGGTATATACAACAAAGACAATAAAAGCTTACGTTACATTACATAGTTGTAAGAGCAGTTAAATAATTGAGTATACGTGTTAAATAATTAGAAAAATAAATAATAAATAATTGAAAAAAAAAACATTACACAAGTGCAACACTACAACTAAAACAGAAGTTATCAAAAAGCCAATGAGACGCGGTATTCCCAGGCAGTCACCCATCCAAGTACTAACCACGTCCGATCTTGCTTAACTTCGGTGATCGGAACGAGAACCGCAGCCTAATTGTTTTAGTGAATTCGGCAAAGGAAACAATCTGTTTCTTTCCCAAAAACGACTTTTCGTATTGCAAAAAGACGTTTTTGCGAAAGGAACAGTTTGTTTCCTTTGCCGAATTTACTTACACAATTATGCTGCCGGTGTATTCAAAATGGTATGGACGTTGGCGACATGGCGACAGTGCAATTGAAATTACTCTTCAATTGCAGTGCACTTGGCAGCTGCCCAAATCTGATTTATTTCTGTAGGTACCTATAATTTAGTATTAATTGAACTTCCGAACTAAATACAGACACTTTTGCTACTAGTTGTGACCGCCCATGACTCTGGCAAGGAACGTCATCCGCCATCCAGGTTGTTGAAGTAGTTCCATCGTTGCTCATTGCAGCTATTGTCGGAGTGCCTATCCTGCATGTTCTTCAACTCTTTAGTAGGGAAGACTCAAGAAGACAGCTTGAGGGTATATTGTGGATCATGACGATACATGACGTGGCCAGTGTTTAAGGAGATTGCCAGTACCAGCTTAGGATATAATAATAAAGATGATTGTACAGTAAACTATGCGATGACCACTTCCATTTTCCAAGACTAATCTAAACTTGTATTACTTATATATCATCATCATCAACATCATATCAGCCGAAAGGCCTCCTCCAAGCGTCGCCATATCCACCGGACTCCCGCACCCTTGCTCCACCTAGAGGGAGGCCTTCCAACGCTGCGTCTTCCGGTACGCAGTCGCCACTCCGGACGTTTCGACCCCAACGGCCATCCGTTCTGCGTGCAATGGTCCCTGCCCACTGCCACTTAAGTTTGGCAATTCTTCGGGCTATGTCAGTATTTTGGTTCTCTTACTTATATGTAAAATGGTAAAATTAAATATTTGTTTGAAATTTTTTCACTGGTTGAAAGTATACTATCCATAATAGGCACTCATCATTTTTATCTTTAGGTCATGGGAGCAAACCCGCAGAAAAAAGCTAGTGGATAATCAAACAATAATAAAGGTGACAGTTTTAGGTGAAGAATATAAATATGCTCGTAACTTGTATAAGGCACCTGTCCCACTGCCGACTATCAGCGAGAATCGAGTAGAGCTAGAAACTAGATACGAGTTGGCGAGCAGCGAGAAGCGAATGTGTAATTCCGATAATTTTGTATTTTATAAACGAGTGTTCTTGTGCGACTGGCGATTACCTGGCTGGAGGCTCTAGTTTAGTCTCCATAGGATTCCCGGTTAAGCAGTAGCCAATCGCACATATAAACCTATAAATAAAAAAAAGCGACGGGCGATTACTCGCACCACTCGTTCGGGGCGGCCAGTCCTGCGCAAACAATCTTGCACGCGCTAAAAATGACAACTGGTTGGTCTCTCGGCGTGAGTTCTGACCGCCAAGCGAACATCGCTGAGCGAGTATTATCTTGGATAGCTTTTGTCGCTGCAACAAACTAGTGGTGAGAGAGTTCTCGCTCATTCAACAGTCCTAACGTCACATGGATTATTCAATAATGATCCAACGGAACTTTTCAACAGAACTATAAAGCGCTTGCATAACTTCCAAACAACAGAATTTAGAGATATTTCTTGTGTGGAAAAAGTATTCTGACGTAATGAATTTCTAGATTTAAATCTGTTGAATTGAAAGTCATGTTTTATAATAGTTTTCGAGGGTTTTGTTGAAACAGATAAAGAGATAGAGATTAACTTGTAGATTCACCGACAGTGAGTACTGATTTAATCTGGTGGTGTTGTGTTGAAACTTGGGAATATGGGTAAATTCACTTACATAGGATCATCACTTAGCTACACTTTTTTTCTTCTTAGATAAAAAATTATACTTACAGATTTTTATGGTTGGTGATGGTGGTGGAATTCCACTGGATGGAGGCAGCTTGAAACTGTCGGTTGATATCCAAGCGAGGTTGGACATAATGATGATGATGTAAATACTTTCTATTGTTAACCAGATAATAAAAAAATAAACGTCGTTCACATCTGTCTACCAATCTATAAATAATATAAATGTATTTAATGAGTCATCATCATCTTCCTGCCCTTATCCCATGTTACTTGGGGTCGGCGCAACACGTTTTCTTCTTCCATACCATACCTCATAAATGCGTGGGCCAATTTAACGGATAAAATGGTTCTGTATCTTTCATTTGAGACTAAAATTATCAAAATATCTTAATTAAAAAAGCATGTTTTCAAGTTACGTAAGGTACGAGTCGGATCAAAGACTTTCGGTCATGGCAAAATAAGCCTCAGACACTATCAAAATAATAGCACAGGTGCAGTGGATCACAGCGTATATTTCAATGTCACGGAAGAGGTCTAAAAAATATTCTTCTTATTAGCTTATCGATGGCGAGCAAAAATATCCAGTTACTAGTAGTGTTTATTATTCAGAGCATTTAGTTTATTATTAACTTTAAAACCAGCAAATGATGTGTAGGAATGTGAGCTCTACTTAAATCTTACAATGCGGTAATAAAAAACGCCTCCACCATTTGTAATTGTGCCAAATACCGGCAACAGTAGTAGGTGTAGTAGAGCACAATTGTTTGATATTGTCGCACAGTTTACATCAGATTTTGTAACAAAGTCAGTGTACACACCGGGACTTACAGCTTAGTACGGCCGTTATTCCAAAGGCGTACAGTGTGGCTATGTTTGCTCCAATTGAGCCTGGTACCTATGAGATATGTAAGACCCCACTGACTACAAACCTAGCGCTATTACAATTACCTAGCACCCTATAGTTATCCTAATGCCCAAACACCAAACGTAGGTTACGTGCGGGAAGTCTGTTACAAGGGGACCTACGGTAACAGACGGAATTTGGATAGGAATAGGGCTTTGTGTACGTCGTGCAATGTACACAGGAAATGGTTTTCTCATTGCCGATCCCACAGACTCACAGGATCGTTTGAGGCTAAGGGTGTCTTGGCCACAGTAAGAGGAGTAACGGAGAGATGAATAAAACTCGACTAATTTATTACAGTACAATCACATTGTAACCTATTTACATGTGTGTTGTATGTGTATTGAGCCGATGAAGCGAAGATCGTAGTAGGTCACTTCTTAGCGCTGACGGTGTGACGGTGTTGCCGGCGCGAGGACCGAAAGTATGTCGCTGACGCTGTAATGCTGTTGTTGGCGCGTGTAACTATGGCCTGTTCATGGTTGAACAGTCAGTAACATCATCTATTACCGTTACGATATCTAACACCACGGGTTTGCAATGTGTAATGCAAGTTGTTTTCAATGTTTTTCTATAAATCTGCAATTTATAGTAACATGAGAAATATAGTACAATAGTTTAGTAGTAAAATATAAATGCCTAAGGCGTTAAGTCCGCCTATGTACGTTTGTGTGCATGAAGTAATAAATAAATAGTCACCCGCTGTTGAACATAGCCTATATTGGATTTACTGTCCGTCAAAGGACAGGGATATTTTTAAATATAGGTAAGTTGGTACTTATTACTATTTACAAAGGTTTGGATAATATACTAGCTGTGACTTCTCAACGTGCAAAAAGCCACGGAACAGTGAGGTTGTCCCTTAAAGCTTGTGAAACCCCAGGAAGCATTTATGTTTCTGGGCGGAGTAAAGCTAATGTGTTCGCTATGTCAACTAGGAGGGTGGTCACACAACCCATAAATGGGAATCAAAGTGAAATGGAGTCCCTAATCTACTAGGATACAACACCCACTGCAAGTTTCTGTAGTGTTTATTGCAGTGCTGGTCAATTTAAACCACTCAACAAAAAATCTGCGAATCTTTATCAAACACGCTGACCAAACAAAGTGCCTTTCCACCAATTTGAGTATAATCAAGCATACCATTAATATCGATGAATATTCAACTCCTCACATTCCGTAATGCTGCGCGGTGTCGATGAGTTGTGCCCGCTGACCGGGCTGTACTGATGCCATAACCTTTGCCTCTTACTTTCGAATGACCTGCGTAGATCAGTAAGGATGGGCGGCGTAGAATGTCGTGTCGATGTTTCGTTGGCGAATTGGTGAGTTATCGATAAATGTGGGCCGGTATTAAATATGGCTTGTGGTAGTTGAAGACACTTGACATCTACCAACCCGCACTAGGCCCGTAGTAGGTTATGGTCCATTTGCTGTCACAGAGAGGAGGCCTGTGTCCCAGCAGTGGAAACATTATATGCTGATTATAGTGTTATGGTAGTTTAAATGAATTTCTGGATTGAACATGGATCTTTTAGAAAAACTGTAGATAAAGGTAGATGAAGCAGTTTGCCTCGACTTATAAGTTGTAGGTCGTGGGTTCGAACCCAGGCAGACACTACGTGTAAACGCGGAGTCTACGTGGTCGTGGGGGTACTATGTATAAATTATTTCATCAGCACTATTCTCAAAACGGTTAAAGAAAACATCGTGAGGAAACCGGCATGTCCTTGAACCATTTCTTACGAAGACATATGACATCCATCAAACCGCACTAGGCCCGCGTGGTGGATTACGGCCCATTCCCTCTCACTTTGTGTCCCAGCAGTGGGAACATTAAAAGGTTGATAATGATGATGAAGCAAGCGAAAAGCAAAGCGCATTATTTATTTAGAAAACTGCTTCATTTTCTAAATAAATAATGCCGCTTTGAATTGGCCCTTTCAGAAAAGTACCTATATTAGAATCAAGATCCTAGGGCTGTAAACAACCCCCCCGGTGGGTTCCCGCTTTGTCGATGCGGGGGGGCTCAGTAACTGTGGCTTGGTCACCCACGGTGAAGCGAAGAGGAACCCGAGGAGGGGCCGCTCGTCAGGGCTTTTGCCGATAAGCCGACGACGTAGCGGCCAAAATGTAGGTTGCGGTGCTGCCTAGGCGACATCGCAACTGAGGCGGGCCGCGATGTCGTATGGGGTCTCCCATACCCATACGATATCGCGGCTGAGGGTTGGAGGCCGCGGCAGGAGAGGAGTGCCGGTATTGCGGTGCGCCGCTCTCTCTACCTTCCGCGGCCTAGACGTGGTCGCCACCGTCTGATGGCGGACACGGTGGGGCCGCAGGGAAGGAGGAGAGCCGGTATAGCATTGGCCGCTCTCCCTATCCCCTGCGGCCGAAAAATGGTAGGTGGCGGGGCCATTGACCCTGGCCCGTCAGAAGGGGACCAAGGGTGCCATACACGGGGTCGTCTGGCACCCATGTGCTACTTTGGTCCCTGGGGTGGTCACGGCGGTGGAGTTTTAGTGGGTTAGAGTCCCACATAACTGCGCTATCTCCCCGTGGTAGCGCAGTATGCATGAGCATTTATCCAAGCTAAAAAAAAAAGAAGTAGGTTTAGGTAAGGATCGTAGCATTCTGCCGTTTCTACCTACCCCTATGCGAAAAAAGCGTGAATACATTAATGTATGTGTGTTTAAGAATAATTATGTTTTATTAGTGTGGAGATTCGAGAGCCTCTACGTATAGACTAGAGACATTCTAAAATTGAAAGCGTCCCGATATTGATTGTTACTATGAAAATGCCACGTGATCAATATCTAATATTTTGACAATCGCTATCGCTGACAGAATTATACCTTTTCTAGATGTCTAAGGCCATAAACAACTGACTTTCTATATTCGAAAGCTTGGCGATAGCGATTTCAAAAATGTCACAATTGTACGGGAATGTCAAAAGCTATTGAAATAAACAAGTGACATTCTATGTTCGAAAGATTGGCGATAGCCATTTCAAAAATGTAAAAATAGTATGGGCATATCAAATGCTATCGAAATGTCACGTACATTTTGACATTTCGACAATAGCCATCGCTTATATCTAATGATACTTGACTTAAGCCTCTTGAGCCTCTTGCAACTTATTTTTTTGTCGATAATACGACATCACTTAGTTAACCCATGATAGTTATTATGTCACCACGCACATAGCATAGAAATAAAATAATTGTACGGCCGACCTATGTTTTGCACGATTTCGGAAACTAAATAACTGTACGATTGTAACTATTTCACAACTGAAACCTTCTTGTGGTTTTTATACTGCGTGTAGGAATTTTATCACAATTAATAACACATGGGTGAAAACAATAGGTGCCTAAAACCTTTAGGTCGTTTTGACCGATTTGGTTGCAGCCCGTATTCTGTCACCGACTAGTGTAAACGGGCTTTCAGTTAGCCGTTTTGTGTCTAGATGTCCGATGGTAGAAGGAGGCAGGTGGGATGAGTTTGTGGAGTTCTTGAGCACACTCACCATAGAACAGTCAGTAGAAGACCAACAAGCAGGCAACCTTACGGCGGTGAGCCAAACTGTGAAGCTTGAAGTTTAACGTCGCTCTGCTTCTTAGCTCTGTGCTCCAGCGAGGAAAGCGTGGCATATTTAGCTGAGCCATCCCAAAGGTGGCTGCAATACTCCATGCAGAATTGGACTTGCACTTTTTAAAGAGTTAAAAGCTGTCCAGGCGTAAAGTATCGCTTCAGTCTATTTGGGATGCTCAGTTTTTTGGCTGAAATTGCTCGTTAGATTACCCGTATAACATGAGACTATAAAATAACCGGTGGATTGCGAGTGTACCAGGGTGAACTGTATACATCTGCTTACCCCTTTAGAGCTTACTGGCGTGATGTTATGTTATGAAACGATGAATAAACAGACATGCGATTGCAGCAATCCCGAGAGATTTGCCGTAATTAATAGAAGAGTTCTGTTGTATATCTCTCAAGTTTATTTATTTATTTATATATGCTTTATTGTAGGTACACCAAGTTTAAACAAAGAAAAGGAAACTTAAAACTAAAATACATACAACGGGCGGCCTTATCGCTGACCGCGATCTCTTCCAGGCAACCTGGAATGGAAAGTGATAGCCTGGACATGAAATGGGGTTGACATTGGTGTAACACATAACATTACGAATATTTTCCTTAAATATACAATCATATTAAAATAGATACACAAATACATACATATGTTATATAATAGATACATAAAAACATACATACTCAATATATATATAAATAGGCAATGAAACCAAATGTTGACTAACGACAATCACAGTGACAGGTAATGGTCCCTTACGAGTCTTTTATTTAAATACAGGCAATGACTGGGCGCGTTTTATAGGGTCGGGCAGTGCATTCCACAGACGAGCAGCTTGGACAGTAAAAGATTTATCCAAGAAAGTGGTGGAATGCATTGGCATCCTAAGTCGCAAGTTCTTGATCAGATCTTCCCCAAATTAAAACGAGACCAATTCGGGCAGTTACTTTTTCAAAAAATTTGAAAGTCGGTTCACAATTGACGGAAAAATCGGAGAACATAAAAATTTAAAACTTACATTCGAACATAGAACCTCCTCTTTTTTGGAAAGTCGGTTAATATAGTTTTTATTTCATAGTAGGTAACAATTTTGTTGAGCCTGCAGAAAAGCTCACCAACACCAGCAGCAACACCAGCAAGCCACCAACTTCATGGCCCACCTGGAAATTTTTAAACCGACTCCGAAGCCAAGTGAGTCGCTGCAGGCAAAGTTAGATGGGGGTACTCCAATGACCCGAAGTGTTATTGTGGAACTACGTCCCAAACAATGCCTCACCTCCTATCGTGCTCTCGGTTCAACAACACCTGCACCCTGAAGGACCTTTGTGATGCAAATGAAAAAGCTGTAGCCGTGGATGAATTCTGGTCAAAACGTTTATAATTGAGGAATAATCGATATGACGAAGAAGAAGAAGAACAAATTTGTTTTAACTTTAATGCTATCGAAATCACGAGATCAATCTTTTACATTTTGTCATTTCGAATTCACCGACAGAACGACACTGCCTAGAGCCCAAGAACCAACACATAAAAAAAATATTTTTTAGAAACCGAATATTAGTGTAACGCTTGGGTTATAATCTCAACACGATATTGCAGTATTGATAACAAAGCAGCATCTTACTGTGATAATAATTTATCGACCATCACTAGTGCATCTTAAATGTCATGTGCATTTAAATAGCCAGTGCACAGTAGCAGTTTGCAGTAATGATCGCACTCTCTTTACATATTATGTCACTGTCTCGTCTCACACTCTCGATTGCGGGCACGTACTAAACGAGGCTGCATTTGCTATTCTAGGCAGATAATACTGGCTTAGGTTTCGTCATTTTTTGAGGGAGAAAGATAAAGGAGTCATTAGGGCGATGTTGGTTTTGTTTCGTGTATTTTTACCCGACTGCCGAAGGAGGGTAATGTGTTTATCAGTCTATGTATGTATGTATGTATGTTTGTTCCTATGTGGCGTTCCAGAGACCAAACGCGTTGGCAGATTTTGATGGTTCATACGTCAATCGATGCGTCTTAACCCTGCGAGTGTCATAGGCAACATTAAAATTGGATAATAGAAAAATGGCGGATTTTGGGTGCCATATTGTGGTGGCCCAAATTATTTTTTTCTTCCAAACCCATCGTGTGGGGTATCAAAATAAAGGGTTTTAAGAGTTGATTTCAAAAATATATAACACTTATATGTTTAAATGTATGTTATTCGAAAAAAACTAACTAAAATGTTATAAATAAAAAAACTTAATTCAAAAAATCAAAAAACCCGACTGCTTCAAAAGCGAACTAAAAAGTCGTAAACAAGGAAAAAATCATGCTGTGCAGGCGGAGGATACACCAGATTTTGGTCTGCCAGCCCGCGAATATGTATCCTCCGCCTGCACAGCATGATTTTTTTCTTGTTTACGACTTTTTAGTTCGCTTTTGAAGCAGTCGGGTTTTTTGATTTTTTTAATTAAGTTTGTTTTTCCACACTATTCACTCCCGTCTACTTGCACATTGATTCATGTAAACTCGAGCACACAGGCCTCTCAAACCAAGTTTTCAAAATACACATCACCCACGCCCTTCAGGCACGAATACTAGCATCATTACTCACACAACATACACGCTCTCGCAAACGTAATTCATACATAGAACCAATTTCTTCTTTTTCTCTCTTTTATCGTAGGTATTCACAATGTTGAAATTATGTTGCTTAATTGTTTATTTGCGTCCTACCTAATAATCAGAACATGTTATTTCTATATCTCCATTACGTTTAATTTGTATATTATTATGATTTATTTATTTATTTGACTTGTTATCTTGTTATAATTGAATGTATTATGTGATGTGATCGAGTTAAAATTACCTGAATAATTGAATTTAATTATCAATCCAAATGAAATCGAATTTATTTAGTTTTATTAATATTGCAATAACAACTGAAAGTTATACTCTAGGGGGAGGGCCTGGACACAAAGTACGTAAGCGGCGGCGCGCCGCAGACAGAGGGGCCACTCTCACTTTGACATTTCGGTTTTACAGGGAATATTGGGCAATAATGGACCGAGCTCAGTCGCGGCTGTCATGATTGCTTTGTGCAGGCGTTTGTCACGTCATTGATACATTAAGTACTGTAACGAGGTTGGTTGCATTGGATGGGTTACCTTTATTATTTGTTACAGACCGAATTTACTTTTTTGTTTTTAATTCTTTCTTTCAATTATTTTTAAGTTATAAAGGTCATTAATCTTTCAAGATGACAAATGAGAAATTAATTATCTAGGATTATAATAAATTATTTTAAGCCCATAGATGAAATTGGGAACTTGTCATAATAATAAGGTTCAAGTCATACAGCTTACAAATATGTTTCCTCCGACTGCACAGCATAATTTTCTTCTTGTTTGAGATCATCTTTGGTTTTTTGATTTTATTAGGTACCTGTTTTTTCACATTTATATTTTTGTCGAGCTTGGAGCTTTTTACAATTTAATTTTTTTAAGTGGGATCATTATTACACTATTACTACGTCTTTTTACTCTCCAATATTCATCGTATGTGGCGTAATATTAAATGTTTCGTGATATAAAATGGATATTTGATGCCCTGTCTACCCTCTAAGGCATGTAAGCACGATATGATGTATGTTTAGACGAATCTATGTATTTATGTTTGTAACTTGGGCAACCTACTCTTTTTTTAATTCGAAATCAATATTAGTAGCAACCCTAGTGAATCTGTCAAGTTTAGCTGTCAATTTTCTAAACGGCGGGAGTGGCCCTTCTGTATACTTACTATTTTGTGGCCTGGAGATCCGTAACAAAGGGCTTCCCAAGTACGGACTCCAGTCTCTCGCAAAGGAGCTTCTAGCAAATGTTTTAAAATAGTTTTAAGTACATACATTTTAAGGCAACCTTTGTGGAGCGAAAACAATAAATTTATTTTTATATTATGTATTCCTTGTGAAGAATGTGTTGCCTCATTAATTATAAAAGTCATCACAAATTAACAAGGATTATGTCAATAAGATTGAAGCTACCTGTTTGAAGCTTTTGTAACGGGCCTTTTCTAGTATCTAAATTCATTAATTACGGCAAGTTATTAATACATCACCACCCCACTTTTCCGTAAGTTTTCATAATTTACAGTTCTTAGATTAATTTGCATTTTGAATCGACCAGCGGATGTTTGTTCGCTGTGATGTTTGTTCATAATTAGGTACTAGGTATACTTGCTAACCAGCCCTAAGAGGAAATACGTCCACTGCTGGATTAAGATATCCACTGCTAGGTATAGACCTATGATTCTAAGATTATTACTAAAACAAACAAACGTTGTTTTACAGCAAATCGCTGACAAATTACTTAAACAAAACAGCAGTTTCCCTAATCAATCTTACACGTTAAAATGCCGCAAAATAATTGACAGGCGCTTAAACTGACAGCAAAAATGAGTGTTCATGTCACAGCACTATCTATCATAATTCAATGGAACATCTCTATCTGAGACGTGTTCGACCGCAGGTGGGTAAAGTGTGGGAAAGTGCATGCTGTTGTTGTAGGTAGGGGACCTATTGGGTCAGAGGATGATGTAATTGAATTATAATGCTAAATAGATGTAGGTCATGGAAATATAAACAGCAACTAAAACAAATTGGGTAATTTCTATTATGGTGAACTTCCTTGTAAACATTATTGTTATTAAATCCCTTTTTACATGCTCAGCGCCATGTGTATCGTTTGCGATACACACTGTCTAAATACTTATGTATCTTTTTCGATACACGAGCACCATCCCAGTCTAAGCGCCGTGTATTGCTAATGTGTAAAATTTCGATACATTTTGTATAGAGAAATGTTGTCCGGGTGGAAAATTTTCTGGTGTATTTGGGTTTGGGGTTGAATATTTTTTTTAGAAATTATGAAGGAAAGTGTATTATAAGGTAAAAATCAAAGAATTGCGGTTCTATTTAAAAGTTATAGGTATAATGTTTTATCAAAGTAAGGTAACATATTCATCACAAGTGGAACTATTTTCCTATACTATTTTCGTAAATTATTTTCCTAGGCCAGTGTTTCGAAAAAGATACACACTGGCGGAGTGGTTGGGAAAAGTGTGTTGTGGCAAAAATTCGGTTCTCTATAATGGCTAGATAATTTAAAGATAAAAATAAACCGGTCAAGTGCGAGTCAGACTCACGCACCGAGGTTTCCGTACAAACAGCTACATTCACAAATATAATTAGGTAACTAGGTCAACTGGAACTACAAAACTATGGGTTTTGGGTCGAAAACAAACTAACTATATAGGTTTTCGACCTAAAACCCATACAGGGTACTTCCGATACAAGCTTACAAGTTTTCGCGAAAATCTAAATTTGCCCATATCTTTATATCGTGTTGACTCAGGACCTTGATTTTTATACATCTAATAGACAAAAAGACAAAAGATATTTATTTCAACTGGCCCACCAAGCGGCACTTTTGAATGTCACAATTTAAATTTAAATGGAATACAAGTTGATTCTACCGTGCATTCGGAAAGTAGCTAGTTATGGAGAAGAATGCACAAGAAACTCCATACTTTTTAAATTTACATGGAATAAAAGTTGATTCTACCGTGCATTCGGAAAGTAGCTTGTTATGGAGAAGAATGCACAAGAAACTCCATACTTACTCTTTTCAAAAAAAATGATTCTACCGTGCATTCGGAAAGTAGCTTGTTATGGAGAAGAATGCACAAGAAACTCCATAAATATATATAAGGACTATATACCTCAGTATCTTGTATAAATTTCAACTTGCTGTGGTGATACAAAGAAGAGAGTGATCATACAAGGGTTCCTTTTCTACCTTTTGAGTTGCGAACCCTAAAAAAACAAAAATACGAAAATTGGTTGTTTATAGGACTTGGCGCTGAGCGTGTTAACTTTTTAAAACCCCGATTCATCGCATGATCGCAGAACGGATGGTCAATGAAGCCGAAAAGTTCGGTGGAGTGACAACTGCGAACCAGAAGACGCGAAGTTGGAAGGTCTCCCTCTATATGACCAGCAGCCTAATTGTGTAAGTAAATTCGGCAACGGAAACAATCTGTTTCTTTCCCAAAAAAACCACACATACACAAAAAAGTGAATTTACTTACACAATTAGGCTGCAGGTTATGGCTGTGGGAATCCAACGGTTGCGAGGCGCACAGGGCGGTCAGTGTGGTGATGCTTGGTCCCTTAATAATAAGGCCTATGTCCAGCAGTGGACGTTTATCGGCTGAAATGATCGATGTCGCGGCCTGGACGAGGTCGCGTCTGATCGCGTCGCGGACGCGGTGGGGCTGCAGAGGAGGAGGAGGTATCAACTCAGGTGACCCACTTTTATGTATTCTTTGATAATGTTAGCACCTGAAAAGCATACTTTAGTTATCGCCGATTGTTTTAACATCCAAAACTTATTTTGTACCGCTAATTTGTAAAAATTTTAGAACATTTAATACTCTGACGTTTTCATCTGATCTGATATCTGTCTGTCCAATTTATTTTCTTAAGCCCTAAACATAACATACCATGGACACTTCTTCTTCTCGACCTTTCTACAAAGCTGGTTGTACATTATAATTTTCAAAATAAGGGCAGCTCCCTCTGTAAACCGTATTTTATTCGTTCTACTCACCATTACTTATAATTGAGATTTGAATTTGAAATTCAGAAGATATGACACAGAACGACGAAAAACGGGTGTCGGTTTTTTGGTTTGGTTTTGGGTTTTGCTAGTGAAGCCTACAGTTTTGTTGCTTGAGTCTTTTTATTTAAACAATTGGTCTAAATAATTGAATTCCAGCCTGATCAGTTCAGTGTAACTAGCATGTATATTTAACGTACCCACTGTGTGTTCTAACTTTCAATACTTACTAGTATCTGACAATAAACATTGTGTGAGTGTAATACTGCGTATCAATCGTCCGACGCCTTGCCTACCCCTGTAGAAGGGTTCGTTGTTTGGCGTGTACGCCACAGCCCGGTTCCTCAACACTCCTTGCTGCCTGCCTTCCTGCCCACCTACCTACCGGTACGTGGTGCATGAGCTGCAGCAGACAAGACTACGGTGGAGCGCGCGGCCACAGCGCGCCCGCCAGTAGCACGTGCAGGTTGCGCACGCCACCGCGCCGTTCACGTTGGCCCACTGGTCACCGCATTGTTTCACCAGCCGTCCCGTGTCGCCGTAGCACGCCGCCCTGGTGTGGTTACACATTCGCCAGCTTGGAGTAAGCGGGCGCTTGCATCTACGACCACAGCGGATCCCATAGTTGGACGTGTTGCAGGGGTGGTACGTCGTACGAAGCCGGCCCTAAGTTTTAATACCCAATATCTTTTTTTTAATAGCTTTAATTCTTAATAATTCTTATTTTATTAACATGGCTTACGTAACGTATCAACGGCACGGTTTTTGTGTATAGATGAGACATCTGTATGCTAGTATTATATTATTTTGTGATCTAGGTAACCCGACTTCACTTACACAAACCTGATATTGCCACATCATCTGCCGAAGGGTTCGGAGGTCAGTCAGGAACTATAGTAATTCAGGTTTGACCAGAAATACAATTCCAGTGATGAATTAGGTATGTATTAGCTGGCCTTACGCCTGTTGTTTACTTATAGCAAATAGCTATTCATAGACAACAACAAGATAAGTTAATAAAAAAAAACTATACGCTGCATTATCCTCGTCTGATTTAATATCTGTAATCTTATGATGAGGTTACTTACGTATTACTACAATACGGCCCCATCTCCTTGCCCTTATAGCTAACCATAGAAGACATCTCCACGAAAATAAGTTGCACCTTTATGTGCCACAATATTGAACAATGAGCTAGATAATTAGGTAAGTTCATACTTACCTTCATACAAACCTATTGTCCTCAACAATAGACTCAAACGAATAGCAGCAAGTGAAGATATCCCCATCATACAGCACACAGGTCATCGTCCCCCACAGAAAGACATTAGTTTTTTGCGAGAGCCACGCGAGTACATTCACTCTTCAGCGATGGTCCAGTTTTGTTAGAACGGACCCATTAGCTCGTCTGCAGTGTCGTGTGGTGTAATTATATTAAATTATAGCTATTAGAGCTACTGAGTTACGAGAGGATAGTTGAAAGTAATGCATCTTGATGATAGTGAAGGTCTGTAGCATAATGCACTTTGTCGTACAAAATATTACTTGCGAACTTTTACCAGTGGCAGTAGAAAATATTCATCAGGCACGCATTACCGGGATAAACCCAGTAGTATCCTGTGTCCCCATCCAGGCTGTGCGAGTTTCAGTGAGGTCTTCCCTGCGAAGTCTATAAAATATCTATGGCATGTTTCTGCAATTTCACCAAGTTTACGCCCGCATTAGAATAATTTTTCATGGAGCAGAGTACATGGAGTAGTACTGCAGGTATGCTAATAGCAGAATCAGATGTTAGTTGCCAGTGAGCATGGACTACCTAACCAACTTTATTACATATAAGTTTTTCACTATATTGGCAACTAAAAAATATTGGAAAATGTGTGTCATTCAGAGTGGTTGCAAGAATTTTTTTTTTTTTTTTTTTTTTTATATTCGTTATAGTCTCGCGCATGACCACTATCTCACCTGATGGTAAGCGATGATGTGGTCGACGGTGGAGCGCGCTTGCCTAGAAGTAACCTATTCACTCTTGACTTAAAGACCCCTAGATTGTAGCTATCGGGAAACACAGACTCCGGCAGGGAATTCCACTCCTTAGCTGTACGCATAATAAAAGTATTCTCAAAACGTTTAGTGCGTATGGGTGGGATGTCTACCATGTACCGATGGCGCTTCGCCGTACGTCTGGTAGTCCGATGATGAAACGGGCTGGGCGGAATTAGATCATGCAATTCCATCGCACACTCCCCGAAATGTAACCGATAAAAAACCGACAAGCTGGCAACTCGGCGACGGTGTTCAAGGCTCTGGAGCTTTGACTTAACCAGTGCTTCATCGCCGATGAGCCCCCTGGCCCGCTTTTCGATCGACTCTAGTGCATCAAGCTGGTATTTGGCAGATCCGTCCCAGAGATGAGAACAGTACTCCATGCATGATCGAACTTGCGCTTTATACAAGCTGAGCAGCTGTTCTGGCGTGAAGTACCTCCTCACCTTCGCAAGGATCCCCAGCTTTTTGGCAGCCAGCTGAGCCTTTGCCTCAATGTATGAGCCAAAATTGAGAGTCGATGTCAACGTAACGCCAAGAAGCTCAAGATGGTCAGTTATTGGCACGGTCGCATCTCGGAAAGTTGGAGCCGGGTAAAATTGGCTCTTTTTAGCGGAAAAAAGACACGCCTGGGTTTTAGCAGCATTAAACCTGACCAGATTGGCATTGCCCCATTCGGAGACTGCCTGCAAGGAAAGGTTCAAGCGCTCCACCATGGCCTCCCGAAGAGACTGGATCTGAGGCCCGGTAGCACGAGCGTTGGACAAGTATCTCTCAGCAACAGTGCTGTCGTCTGCATACCCAAAGGTGCCGGGTTTTAGCAGATCGTTAATGTGCAGCAAGAATAAAGTTGCCGAGAGTACCGACCCCTGAGGGACCCCGGCATTGATATCCAATTGGTTCGATGAGCAGCCATCGATAACCACTCGAATGGACCGATCTCTCAGGAAGTCTGCAATCCAATCACACAGACCACCGGGCAAACCGAATGAAGGAAGCTTACCAATAAGGCTTTCGTGCCAGACCCTATCAAAAGCCTTCGAGATGTCGAGGGAGACGGCAAGCGCTTCCCCGTGCCTCTCGATGGCCTCACTCCAGATGTGAATGGCATACGCTAGAAGATCCCCAGTAGACCGATTTCGGCGGAAACCATATTGGCGGTCACTAAGGATATCGTTTGCTTCTAGGTATGCCAGGAGCTTATTATTGAGTACACGTTCCATACTCTTACAGAGTATGGAGGTTACAGAGAATTTACCGAAAACCAAATGTTTATATTCCAAACATTATCTACCTGCTAAATAACTTACCAATGGTCATTACGTTGAGGACTCACGTATACAAACAAAGTGTTTCAACAGTCTAGAGTCAGGTCATTATTGGAGCTACGCAACTTAAATATAAAGCAGTCATCAAGTCATGCACTACTTTGGGAATGAGGAAGTGTATGCTGCAGATGAATATAAAAGAACAACTGATTCATATTGTAACCTTGCTTTGTAAATACTCTTAAAATTTGCAGGAGTTTATATCTTAAATTAGATAAAGTTGCTGTAGTTTACTTCCAAGTAGTTAATCTCGTCGTTTTGTTAGATAGATGGAGATTATAAATTAGTTTATTTGAGGAAAATCTGAAAACTCATATAGGGAACGGTAGTTTCTCGCACTCCTTCACATCTTGTTGAAATGATCCTCCTGATGCTTGCTGAGCTGCAAATTCTTATTTTTATACTTTTTGAGCATGAGCACTAAGTACTCGTAGCTGGCAGGCTTAATTGTTACGAAATCTGTCAATTTTTAATAAAGTTTCATGCTCATTCTTTAGCTGAATAATCGTTTTCAAACTGAAGTCTACTTTGATATTCTAAGTCATTTCATCCACTCCACTCAATCAAGTTTTCTTATAGCTTGTTATTTATTGACATTCATCAAAGGTGTGCCTGTACCTGTGGTGTCGATGGAGTGAAGATATTTTCCTCTATCAAGACTAAGTATATCCATGTAGGCCTCAGTTTTAATCACTAGCATTCAAATAAGCAGTTTGCTTTACTTTTACTACTACCTAACTACAACAACTCTCAAAACATGAACGTGAAGGAAAACATCGTGAGGAAACCGGTATGTCTTAGAACCAAAAATTCCAAGACATGTGACATCCACCAACGTGTACTGGGCTTGCGTGGTGGATTACGGCCCATTCCCTTTCTTAGAGAGGAGGCCTGCACGCACAACGCGTACTGCTGTCGAAGTGCGACAAAGGGTCTAATCTATCCTATCCTATCCTACACAACCATGTCAGAGCATGGACTCAGGTGCGTCACAACACGGCGTGTGTATAGAAACCGTTAGTGGCAAATATTTGTGATGCGTCGCGACGTTCTTACAGGAAAAGCACTTTCCTACTCGCCGCAGAATCCTTCTGGAGTAGCGGTTTAAGTTACAGCAGAATAGTTTGTCTGTTGGTTAAAATGATTACACCATCCTGTTTATCTTTTTGTGTGTAGTACAGGGATTATAGCGGCTAGATCTATCATCAAAATAAGTAACTAATCTGCCTCTTTACCAACAACAACAAGATATGTACAACCAATCCGTCAGAAAAACTTAAAATAAGAATCGCCTGAAGGAGATAATGATAGCTGATCATTAATATTCTGTCCTCGTTATTCATTGGATGCAAGCGCAACTGCTGCGAATTAGGTATTGAGTTCGTAATCCGGTTCAGGAAAAGTATTCTTTTGTTTTCCATTAGCAGTCTAGATTTGTGTCCGGATCCTAGCGATAGGTTCATCCCCTATCTCATGGGATTTAAAATATTACTAATGTGGGGGTACTATTAGGTAGGTACTTCACTACACCCGTTCCTGACATACGAACCTGTGACACTTAAAGAAAAAAAGAAAGAAAGAACAATATTTCACTTGATATAGAAGGCAAAGTTCAACTCGCTCCTACTCATCGCTTGCACCAGCGCCACATTTGCGTAATTCACACGGAAGCTAGGAGAGTGTAACTGACATAATGATCAGCGCATTACATTGCCAAACACTGCATTGATATTTGATGCTTGGTTATCAATCTGTACTGCACGCTATTTTGGCTTTAGTTACGTGTTTACACAAACATCACACCTCCTCTCCCATCTCTGATATCAGAAATCAAAAGGTTGTTCAACTTTGCCACTCTGGGCCTGTTTGATAAAACATGCAGGCGACAAACCGACAATTTGTCAAGTTTCTTTAATACATTTTCTGCCGTATGATAATGACTTGTTGCGTCTTTTTAGGAATACGTACCCAATGGGTAAAAACGGGACCCTATTACTAAGACTCCACGGTCCATCTGTCTGTTCGTCTGTCACCAGGCTGTATCTCATAAACCGGGGGCCGGAGCTAGGCAGTTGATTTTACACAGATCATGTATTTATATTGCCGCTATAACAATAAATACTAACAACAGAATAAAACAAATATTTAAGTGCGGCTGCTATACAACAAACGTGTTTTTTTTTACCGTTTTTGCGATAATAGTACGGAACCCACCCTGCGCGAGTCCGAATCGCACTTGGCCGTTTTTTTTTATTATTTTTCGCATTTTCATGGTCAGTTAAATTAACGGGTCATAATTTTGACTTACAACTTGATTATATAGACTCACATCAGTTACTCACAAATTATAGTACAATCATAAAAGTAAAATCCAATATTGATTGTATCAATTTGTCGATACCTTGTTAATTTTTTCATTGCCACCCCTCGGTTTGTTCCTGTATATAGGAATTAATGTTTTTAAAAGCTAGAGTTTATGTTTGTTATAAAATTTAATTCAAATAATCGATGGTATTTACGATTACATAAGAGACACTTCCATTAAATTCTATTTTATTGCCCATACAGTGTCTTTAAGTATTATAGTCGTTTGTTTATTGTTGAATCGTCTGTCGTGTATTCAACTAAAATAGAGAGAGCCAGTCGGTTTGACACCATCTAAAAAGTTAATTCCAAATCGTTTAAATTAGTAACTCAAATTGACTTTATATTTAAAACAGGGTTTATAAATTGAAACTCATTAGAAGGTTAAAATATGATCTTAATTATCACGTTAACGAACGGTTTAGTTTAGCAATTGCGTGATTACGAGGACCTTGGTAGAGCCTACAAACATTCCACTATTGCAACATCAGTAACAAGGCAACATAGACAACATTGAGGTGGTTTTAATATATCTTCAAATAAATAGCTCAGACGTAAAACAAAATTTGAAGGTTATTTATCACCATCTTCATTTTATTCAGCGGACATACGTCACTGCTGCTCGTAAGTCTCTCTCAAGCATCACCATACATATATCGGACCTGTGATTCTCGCTTCCATCGGAGCAATCTTTATTGTAGACAAAATCAAACTGGTTAATTTCATCATCATCATCATCAGCCTACTAATGTTCCCACTGCTGGGACACAGAGCTCCTCTCTGTGAGAGGGAATGGGCCGTAATCCACCACGCGGGCCCAGTGCGGGTTGGTGGATGTCACATGTCTTGTAATTTTTGGTTCTAGGACATGCCGGTTTCCTCACGATATTTTCCTTCACCGTTTTGAGAGCAGTGGTGAAGAAATAATTTACACAAAGTAAAGCGCCTGCCTGGGCTCGAACCCACGACCTACAACTTGTAAGTCGCGGCTGATACCACTGGGCCACCACTGCTCTTGTGACTGTTCTGGTTAATTTATATATTCATAATTATATTATTGTCTTCTTTTCTTTTTTCTTCTCTTTTCGTTTAAGAAATTGACTCACACACTGTCCCGATGTTGTTGAATTAGGTATTTTACCTTTGTTTGCAATATTTTCAAGTATGTGAGAAACATGTTCCTATATAACAAATTAATGAATTTACATGCTAGTGCTTGTTATACTTTATACCTATACGTAGTATAGTAGTGTTAGTCTGGATGCATCGTCCTCAGGTATATGAATTAATGTATTTATGTAAATGTTGTAAAAACTTTTTTTTAAAGAGTAAGTGTGGAGTTTCTTGTTCGTTCTTCTCCATAACAAGCTACTTTTCCGAACGGACGGTAAAATTAATTATCATTACATTTACATGTAAATGGTTGACGATCAAAAGTGCCGCTTAATGACCTAATTGAAATAAAGAATTTTGACTTTTTTAAGTTCACAATGTCTTCGGTAAAATTAATTATCATTACATTTACATGTAAATGTTTGACGATCAAAAGTGCCGCTTAATGACCTAATTGAAATAAAGAATTTTGACTTTTTTAAGTTCACAATGTCTTCTGGCCACTTAGAGGAAGACCTTCTGAAGTTATATCTTCAGACATACTACAAAAAAGAAAATACTACTAGTAGTTAAAACTTGCCTTAATCTTGGGGAAATACAGCCATAAAGAAGAGAATAAAATAGAAATGCAAATATATTTATTTATTTATGTACACACAAAACACTTAACAGAGAATAAATAAATAAATAGAGAGAATAGATAAATATAATTATCTTAAGAAATAAAATGTTGTGCAGCCGGAGGATACATCTGGTTTTGATCAGCCAGCTCGCGAATATGTATCCTCCGACTGCACAGCATGATTTTTTATCTTGTTTACGTCTTTTTAGTTCGCTTTTTAAGCAGTCGGGTTTTTTGATTTTATGAACATTTTTATTTTATATAACTCATTTTAGTTTAAATTTTTTTCGAATTACGTACATTTAAACATATAAGTGTCATGTATTTTTGAAATCGCCTCTTAAATACCTTTATTTTGATACCCCACGGGATTGGAAGAAGAAAAATAATTGGGCCCCCACAATATGGCGCCCAAAAGCCGCCATTTTTCTATTTTTGAACTTTAATGTAGCCAGTGACACTTGCATGGTTAAGAATTCGTCGTCGTCGTTCGATTGACGTACGAATCATCAAAATTGGTCAAAGGGTTTGGTCTCTGGAACGCCATATAGGAACAAACATACATACATACATAGATAGATAAACACTTTACCCTCCTTTGGCAGTCAGGTAAAAACAACACTTTTAATATATAGCTTCCCAATCTTCTTCATTTGTTATTCTCACCAGTCGTTTAGACTCCTCCCACACTTTCCTAGTCAACACTGTATCATTCGCGAACCAAGAACTGTAGAACTCATGGCAGTCTCTAAAATGTTTTCCACTTTCACCTTCAAACTTTGGGTCCACTGCTAAAAACACTGCCATTGTGGCTACTCTGGGTAACGGTCTACCGAATTTCAGTAAAGCTGCATTCAACCCATACTTTACAAATGGATTGTCGTAATTCCTAAAAAACTCTGATTTTCCAAGTCCAGGATCCATGCTATATACACTGACTCCACTTCCTCTGATTATCTTGTCCATTTCCACTGTCCATAGAACATCAGCTAATTTCGCATCGGAGTAGTATTTCAAACTGGGGTATCCAACATCGTTCCAATGGTCTAGGTCTATCTTCCCTAAGATCAATGCTAGGGAGGAGACGTTGACGATCCTGCTTGGTGCTGAGGCTTTTAACATCGGGAACAGGAGAAACGTTAGAAGAAACGACCCGAAGTAGTTGACTTGCATCATCGTATGTAGATTATCTGCGGTCAGTCTGTCTTCTAATCCGATGGCACCAATATTGTTTATCAAGATGTCCAGTCTTGGTTCTGTTCTTATAGTCGTATCGGCAAAACTTCTGACTGAGGATAGAGACTCGAAATCAATCTGTCGTGTGACAACATTTTGGTTTCCAGAATCCTGTATAATGGTATTCCTTGCGTCTGCTAGTTTAGCCGGGTTTCTACTAGCTATGATGACCTTGGCACCTCTCCTGGCTATGTTTTTGGCTATTTCAAGACCTGTTCCAGCTGTCGCGCCAGTAACAAGTGCCACTTTCCCATCAAGCCGGGCATCGGTCGCGCAATCCGTGAAATCGTCCCTTACAGACATTACGTGTCTACTTAGTTCCGAAGTTATTTTACTACTGGCAGTTATAGACGCCAAGGCAGGAGAATAACAAGGTCTTCATATCTAAGGTTAACGAATGTTACATAGCAAAAATGTGTTAGATGGAAGTGGTCCAAAAAAAAATAGATCAACATTTAAAATACCAGTAATAATAAATACTTGTTTATTTGAGTTTTCTGTTGCACGTGTCTGTACCAAGTATTTTGGTTAAATAACTGATTTATTAATAAAATAAATCACAAGTTCTATCCATTCTATCTTTTTTTTTTTTTTTAAAACGTTGCCCCACACTACGAATTTCTTCCTGTATCGTAGGTGCGATTACAAACATATAAACTCACATACACAACACCCAGAGCCGGAACAACTATCTGTAGGCCATACAAATATTTGTTCCGTGCGGGAATCGAACCCGCGACATGCAGCGCAGCAGTCAATCGCTCAACCACTGCGCCAACCGTTATTGATTATATTTCTCTATCATCGCTTTAATTGGATACGTATTTATAGTGACCCATCAGGGTGGTTACCGCATTGTTTGTCTACCACTAAGTGTAGCTATCTATCTCCTACATTTCCTAATGCCCTGGTAACAAAAGCGTGGTCACAATGGATGCGAAGCAGGCCGTGAGATGCGTGCGGGCAAACACGCGGCGCGTAACTAGTTTACGTAAGACTATCAAGTAGTGTTAGGGTACCGTAGAGTCGTTGACACTTGATTTATTCATATACATGAACAAATCAAGAGAATTACCATTTACAGCGTTTGGGTCCTCAAGGAGTAAAGGTTGATTTCCAGAATGCAGAGTATAAATCTCTTCAGTTTTGTATTCATAGGCATATCATACCATGGAATTTTGAGTTAGTTCAATAGATCCTATACATGCTTATTATGCGCATATGATAACGATTTTTGCAAGCAAGTTGTTGATTTTGACCTTAAGTTTCAGATCAAGGCTGTAGGCATAATATTTCTAACTCCTATTTAAAATTTGTTGTGAAATAGTCAAGTAAGATATGAATTTGCTTAGTTTCTTTAAATCATTACTACAAGGTCTACAAGAGATTACCAAAGACCTTCACCATTTAAAGAAACCGACTGGATTTTTTTAACTTTAACTTTTTATCTTCTTTTCATAAGCATAGACTTCCTGGAATGAATGTGTTGATGATCACAGGGTTCATCAATCACCAAATGAGACAAATTGTCATCTTCATAATCATACGGAACCTTTGGGTTTTATGTTGTTAAGCAGTTTGAAACCATTTATAATATTTATTGTTGGCATTTATAATATTTTCTAAGGAATCATAAATTTTGCACATTTTTGTAATTTTTTTCTAGATACCTAAGAAGGACAGTTATTAGTTGATGGTCCATGACATTAAAGTTTTATAGCTTATTGAAACTGTAATAAAATTGAGCCGGATCTCTGACCTCGGTTTCTGTAAACTTGATCAAGTTAATTATGAAAGAGTAAGTATGGAGTTTCTTGTGCGTTCTTCTCCATAACAAGCTACTTTTACGAATGCACGGTAGAATCAATTTTTAGGGTTCCGTTGTCAAATGGCAAAAAACGGAACCCTTATAGATTCGTCATGTCTGTCTGTCTGTCCGTCCGTATGTCACAGCCACGTTCTTCCGAAACTATAAGAACTTTGATGTTGAAACTGGGTAAGTAGATGTATGCTGTGAACCTATAAAAAATAACAAATACGTGGGACACTCAGAAAGTTTTGCGAAACTAAAAAAAAATGTTCTATACGTACATATATTTTTATTAAATCTTTTCAAAGTACTTTCCACCAGCCTCTATACAAAGATTCATGCGCCTAAACCAGTTTTCAAAACACTTTTTCCAGTCCGCCGCAGACACCTCGTTTACAGCCTGCTCGAACGCAGCCAGCGCATCTGCCGGCGACGAAAATTGTATCCCTTTGAGCTGATTTTTTATTTTTGGGAATAAAAAGAAGTCACACGGTGCTAGATCAAGGGCTGTAAGGAGGGTGACCCAGGAGTTTGACTGGCGTGCTGTCCAGGAAGTCCCTCGTTTTGAGTGCGGTGTGCGCAGGTGCATTGTCGTGGTGGAGCAGTAGCCCGCGGAGCCCTGTGTTTGGTCGCTTGTTGCTTATAACAGAGAAAACTTCTGGCAAACATTTAGTAGTATACCATTCGGCATTAATGCTTCTTTGATCCCGTAAGGGAATTGATACCAAGTGGCCAGTCAAATTAAAAAAGCTAGCGATCAAAATCTTACCCCCGCTTCTAGATCGCTTCACTTTGGTAGGCGTTGGCTCATTTTGAAACACCCAAACAGTCGACTGGCGCTTGGTTTCTGGGTCGTATTGATAAATCCAGGACTCATCACCTGTAACGATGTCGTAAACACGCCGAGACGAGCCTGCTTCAAATTTGTTAAGCATATCACGGCACCATTCCACCCGGGCCTGCTTCTGAGCATCGGTGAGGTTGTGCGGCACCCAGCGTGATACTATCCTCCTCACGCGAAGATGGCTGTGTAGAATCTCGTGAACGCTTCCCGATCCAATCTTCAATATGTGTTGAATCTCCTGATATGTAATTCGCCTATTGTCTTGGATTAAATTTTTCACTGCTAGCACGTTTTCTTCGGTAACAGCCGTCAAAGGGCGACCGCTTCTTTCGTCATCCCCCAAAGTTGGTCGACCGCGCTTGAATTCGTTATACCAACGATACACGGTTGCCTTGGAAGGGCCTTCATCCATGAATGCCATTTGAAGTCTATCGTACGATTCATCCGGTTTCAGGCGACACTTGAAATCGTATAAAATCATAGCTCTAAAATGTTCCCGGCGCAGATCCATATTTCAGTGAGACACAATACTTTGAATTAACTCGCAAAAAATGTGGAGGGAAATTTTGAAATTGGAACTTACTTATTTTTACTTATAAATAATCATATTTTCGAAAAACATTATAACTGGCCAGTCTCCCATATATAAAAACTTTTTTTCGCAATACTTTCTGAGGGGCCTGGTACATAGTTAAAACTAAGAAAATGGTAAAAATACAAAGCTTCTTCATCAAAAATGTAAAATTGAATAAAGAAAGATTGCATTTACTTAAACAATCAGATATGTATTTATTTAACTTAGAAAAAAGTACTAGGAAATACCAAACTGACACAGAAGACTTGCAGTATGAACTTAACCAAGTACAGGAGAAACTTACTTCTATGATCATTAAATATACAGCCTCTGAAAACCAAATGAGGGAATATGTATTGGCAATGAATGAGCTGGTGAGCTCACAAACCAGCAAATGTGATCATTGTCAACCACCATCTGTTAAACCCTCGCCGGACCATTCATTGACAATATGTGATGCCACCATACCGCAGTCTAGTGTCAGTTTGCCATTAGAAATTACTAACTTTTTGCCTAAAAAGAGTGTAAGTACAGAAATAGTATTATTTTGTGACGAAATTGGAAAGGATCTAGGCCACTTGTTGACAAATAAATACCCAGGACACTCAATAATAAACTACTGTATGCCTGGTTGTTCGTTATTTGACATAATGAAAAAAGTTATAAAATGTAATTTTAACCAGGAAACTACATTATTAATATTCATTGGTAATAGGGGTAATGTGAATAAAGGAGAATTACTCCAACATTATAGATCATTGTGCAACCTTAGTTTAAAAAAAATTGTGATGTTCACATTCCCATACAGCCAAAGTTTGCCACAGGAAGAAAACAATTTTAGATTTGAAATGAATAGGACGTTACATAATATAACATATAGTAATAATTTATTCCATTTAATTGACACTAACAATTATGTTGGTAATAACTTTTATTTGACAATAGATAGATTTTTCATGGATAGGTACTTTCATTCAAAGTATTGTAAACGACAGATAGCTGTGTCGCTATCATATTATTTTTTTCCTTACATACATAGACCTTATAGGTGATGTTCTTCAGAAAGGCCAAGTGCGCAGTACCCATAACCGGCGTGTGTGTATGACTAGATGTATGAATGTGTGTGAAGCAAAAGAAGTATGTAAGGATCGTAGCAGGTGGCGTTCTGTTGTTTCTGCCTACCCCCATGGGAAAAAGGCGTGAGTTTATGTATGTATGTATTATTTTTCTATTATAGCCAAGAATTTGGCTAAACAACTTGCTTCTATTGAGCAATGCCAAGAAGTGTTTTTTAATTCAGCCAATAATTTGGTATCAGAAATTGATATTGATAGTAATTTAAATTACAAATTAGGACAATAGGGACAACCTCTTGCAAAACTGTACATAACGAAATTTGCAAAAAAGAATCAAATAAAAGTTTAAAATCAGTAAATAGTATTAACCTGGTGCATCAAAATATTCAAGGATTTTTGAACAAAGATTTAGAAGTAGATTTATTTATGAATTTTAATAGCATTGATATTCATTGTATAACAGAAAAAGCTTAGCTTTATAGCTTAAAAGCCACCAGTTTTGTTCAATTTTAATAATCACCAGGTTGGTAGTTCATTTAGCAGAGTTAATGCTATACATGGTGGCTCTTTGATTTTAGTAAGTAACCAGATTAAATTTAAGGCCTGTAAGGATATTGTGAGCCTATCTGTTGAGCGGACCGTTGAAATAGCTTGTATAGAATTGGAGCAGTTTATTGTATTAAGTGTATACAGGGTCTGTATACCTTGATTTTATGACTGCTTTAAAAAGGTAATGGATGAAGTGTTACACAAGATTTGTAACTCAAATAAATCCATTATCACTTGTGGTGATTTAAATGTTAATTTATTAGAAAACTCAGGTTTTTGTAGTAAAATAATAAGTCTGTTTCAGTCCTTTTAAGGCTAAACTCATTAATAAATTACCAATGTTGTCAATTCATGCTAATCCTAATCATCTATATGATGATTTTTTTTAGTATATACTGTAAACAATTTAATTCGACCTTTATTCCCAAGAGTATCTCCGTAAATAGTAACGCATCATTCGGTGATTGGGCAACCATTGGTATTCATAAAAGTAGAACACGGCTTTATGAGCTGTACAGTGAAAGGCCTTATGTCAACACTGCTGAATTTAATTTATATGTTAGAAATTACTCAAAACTATTTAAAAAAGTTTGTAGTTTGGCCAAGTCGCATTATTTGAGTTCGAAGATTAAAAACAGTAGAAATGTTATTAAAACGACTTGGAATATTATTAATAGTGAAACGGGAAGATCTGGTAACCGAAATACTGACTACAGTCTGTCTATTAATGACAACATCATAAAATCAGACTCACAAGTCGCAGTGGCCTTTGAAAATTTATTTTTGGATATTCCCATTTCTACTACTAAATCCCTAAACTCATCGACTTCTGTTGCTGAGTCTTTGCTAAAAGAAAATGTTAATGTCTGCGATACGGAATTTATTTTTGAACATATTACTTGTAGAGACATAATTAAAACCTTTCACACTTTAAATGTTAAAAAGACTGCAGATCTGTGGGGTCATTCTGTAGAAGTTGCTAAGTCTATTATTGATGTTGTCGCACCTAGTTTAGCTATTATCTTTGATAATTGTATCGACTGTGGGGAGTTTCCTGACCTAATGAAGAATAGTAAAATAATACCTTTGTTTAAATCAGGTAGTACATCAGACCCTACAAATTATAGACCTATTTCAGAACTACCTACTTTTAGTAAAATATTTGAGAAATTAATTTTAGAGCAATTGCAAAGATTTTTTAATAAGCATAAATTATTACATAGCAAACAGTTCGGTTTTACAAGGGGTCGTTCAACTACTGATGCCGGTGTTGAACTTTTAGGACATATTTATAATGCATGGGAAGATAAGTGCGATGCCCTGGGAATCTATTGTGATTTGTCCAAGGCATTTGATTGTGTTCTTCATGAACCGCTAATCAGGAAACTCCGCCACTACGGGATCCGGAACAGCGCTCTGGATCTTCTTACTTGAGTAATTGATTCAGACTGTTGACGTTAATGGAAAAAGATTACCCGGATCTATAGTAAAAATGGGAGTCCCGCAGGGCTCAATTATTGGTCCTTTCTTGTTTCTTATTTATATTAATGACTTGCCTTACCTCATAAAGGATAACCATGATATAGTGTTGTTTGCAGATGATACTTCACTTTTTTTAAAACTTAAACGGCAGCAGCTGGTTACAGACGAAGTAAATAGCGCGATCACAAAAGTAGTTCACAAAAAAAACCAAATGCATTAAGTTTACCCTTCCTCACGTTAGGCAGGTGAAAACTGATGTGTTGATAAAGGGCGAAGAATTGAATCCTGAGAATAGCACAGTATTTTTAGGCTTAACTTTGGATGCTAAGCTTCAGTGGGGCCCACATATAGATAAATTGTCAAAGAAGCTAAGCTCCGCAGCATATGCTGTTAGAAAAATTCGTAATTTAACTGACATAGAGACAGCCCGTAGACTATCTTTGTTTTGCAGAAAAGAGCTGTTCGATCAATTTATAAACTAAGCCCGAGGCACTCTCTCAGAGAGAAATTTAAGGAGATTAATGTAATGACTGTGCCCTCTCAGTATATTTATGAAAATCTTTTATATGCTCATAAAAATATAACATTATTTAAAAAATACAGTGATATCCATAACATAAATACTAGGAACAAACACAAATTTGTAGTACCTACAACAAGGCTCAAGAAGATAGGTGGCTCGTTTAGATGTCAATGTGTACGCTTTTATAATAAGCTTCCAAGCCACGTACAAGATCTAAGTCTTAATAAATTCAAATCATTCATTAAACGTAAGTTGTCAGAAAGCGTTTTATACTTTTAAAGATTACGTTGAGGACAAAAAGGCTTGGGATTGAGCTGCTCCAATTAATTTTGATTTTTTATATTTTGCACCGTGAATTTTGTTTGTTTTTTTTTCTTGCAATGACAAGAATATTTACTTTTTAAAGTATTATATTATTTTATTTTTATTATTGTGAATGTGAAGACTATGTGGTTTTTTTTTTGTTTTTTTTTATCTTAGTTATTGTTTACTCATGGTCTGGCAGTTTGAGTAGTTTATGCGGCCTACCCGAATGTCCTTTTTTTGGTATTGTTCGTCGAATCGTTGAGCTCCTTAAATTCTGAGTTGAGCTGCTCGGTTATTGACAAATGCGTGCACTGACTGGACAGGTCCACTCAATCTGGCTGGTTCTTTCCTCAAAAGACCATATCAGACATCTGTCTACATGGTCTTCACATGATATAACCAAGATTTTGTCTGGACTTTAAAAGAGACTGTGACCTCTGAGTTTGTTTCGGCCTTTCTTCTCAGAGTAGTCAGATAGGAAACGCGGACCTCATCTAGTTTTAGAAAATATGATCGACATGTAAAAGTGTTTGTACAAACCAACTTACAGAAATAAAATCATTTATCATTTAACCGCATTAAGATTATCACTCAAAAATCGATAAAAAAAAAAATAATAATAATTGAAACTAAAACTTAAAAAAAAAATTCAAACCCATACGTGTGGGGTATCTATGGATAGGTCTTCAAAAATGATATTGAGGTTTCTTAAATAATTTTTTTCTTAACTGAATAGTTTGCGCGAGAGACACTTCCAAAGTGGTAAATAAAAGTGGTAATGATAAAACTAAAAAAAAATTATGATGTACATTACCATGTAAACTTCCACCGAAAATTGGTTTGAACGAGATCTAGTAAGAAGTTTCTTTTTTAATACGTAATAAATCGTAAACCGCAATTAAAAAACCAAGTACGGAACCCTTCGTGCGCGAGTCCGACTTGCACTTGGCCGGTTTTATTACTTGCAAATTTAAATTTTAACGTTAAAAAAAGCCGCTTACTGGCCTACTTGAAATAAACACATTTGACTTTGACTTTGACTGTATTGCTACTAATCTTCTTATATCTGTTATAGTTGGTTGGTAAAAATAATCGATCTGTAATTTCAAACCCCGCAAACATGAGATTTAACAAAGAAAAAGTGAAACAAGTTTTTCAAAAGACAAAACAAGACTTTATCTGTCTTATATAAATATCGAAGATGTTTGAAAAGCTTTGCATTCAAAGTACAATTTAGAGATTTTATTAATGCTTATTTTTCAAGGTCTTATGACACTCAGCAAATGTGGCATTCTATACTGAAATATAATAAAAAACAATCGAATCGGTTGGTTATTTTTAGAGATTACCACAAACAAACAATTCTTGTGGTACGTTACATCCTAGTCATGATGTGATCATTTTGAAGGAATTAATAATCAATATGAGAAAAGTATACGGATGTAAATAACAAAGTATCTAAGTACCTAATACCATAAACCAATAGGTAATAAAAATATATAGACGTATGATGGTACTGACCTTATCAATACCGTCCATACTGTAGATATCATTTCCGGCAGGTATAATTGAGATTTAATAATTATTTTTATTACTTTTATTATAATTATAATTCTTGTTATGATTATATATGACTTGTTTACAGCTGCTCTTTTAAGCAATCATTAATAATGGAATGGTAATGTGTAAAACGCAGTTGCTGTTAACAATATGGTTTGTTCGAGGCATCATTGATCATTGTTTGTGAAATGGGTAGAAGCTTGGGCCTCAATTTTAAACGAATTTAAAAAAGGAGGTTGTTGTTATGTACGGAAGTCCTCATGGATGTCCTCCGTATTAGGGCTCTTGTTTTGTTATAGACATATTATGAGCCTCTCGACAAAGTGACAGTTAAGGTGAACCTGTCCGCGCCGCACTCGCCGCACGCGCCGCAGTCATCGCATTTCTCTTGGCCCCGCGCTATCCGCGCCGAACGCGCCGCACGCATTGTATCCACTTCTGTACATCTTGAACTCTATTTTCATACGGATACGGATCATGTTTCCACGCCGCCCGCATCGCCCGCCGAATCTGAAGACGTCATCCGCACGCGCTGGTGGAATCCGTATACCTACAGCATTTTGCTGAAATGCGGGTAGTGTGGCGCGGATAGGTGCGCGAGGCTGCATACGATTTTGTATAAAGATTTATAAAATGCGATGACTGCGGCGCGTACGGCTCCTGCGGCGCGGATAGATGCGCGTTCACCTTTAAGGAAGGTCGAAAAGTCAAAAATATTGTTGTGATTGACATGCGTTAACGAATTGACTTTGAAATAAATTATTTGCCTTTATCACGTGGTCAATCCCAAACGTTTTGGCACGGCGAGAGAATATAATATATAAGACATTTGGTGTTGAATCCATGGTGCATCCAAAGCGCCAATCGGATCGGCTTTGTGATAGTTCTGGCAAGAATTTTGGCTCTTGAATAAGAAATTAAGACTCTCATAATGCTGTCAGGGTCGATGTTATCTTACTCCAGTGACAATTTGAGCTACCCTTACCGTAAATACAATGCTGTAGGTACCTCACCATCATCAGTGTTTTTCGTTCCCACTGCTGGGACACAGGTTCACGCTACACGCTGTACCTAACGTAACCTTCAATTTTTGTTCTCGTTTTTATAATCTCCGTAGTGTACGTACATTCATGGACAAATTATTGAGTGCAAACCGGAAATGATTGCTATTTTGGTTATTCCAATGATTAATATACGAGTACGAACTGTTTATGATACTAAACGAAATTTTTCCTTTTACCACTGCCAGCATTGAAAGAGCAAATGACCGCTACTTAAAGCTGACAGATTGGTGAACCCAGTTTGTTGTCAATAGAAGACAGGAGAACGCTACTGACGATTTTTAAGGTACCGTACCCGAAGGGTTCAAACGGAGCCCTATTGCTGTGTCCGTCTGTCTGTATGCCTGTCCGCCTGTCCGTCTGTCTGTCTGTTGTCTGTAACATAGGCTTTACAGCCAAACGATTGAAGCTCTCGTTAACGTTGAGTCTTAAATTTTTCACAGTATAAGCAGATTGTTGACACAATGTCACACATACTGTCAAAAAATATTATTAAAGATTTTTAAGAGGGTACAGCTAAATTGCGGGAAAAACAAAATTTTGACCTACCCCATCGAATTAGTAGTTAAGTAAAAAAATACTGTATTTTTTGTTTTAAAATAATGGTAAACAAAGAAATGAGAAGCCACCACGGTCAGCTTTTTTTAAACAAAAACTTCCCATTGACCTATGAACCTCAAATTTGGTGACTGTATACTATTACTTATATTTTACTAACAAATGCCAATATATTGATAAATCTGATTTTTATCTGAAAGGAGATGTTCCAGAAATGTATGGAGCCTGGGCCAGGTCTATGTACACTTTATGTAAATATCGCTATATTTTATAGTAACCGTTTTTTATTGTTAATTTTCTTTAATTTCACTTCATTTCAATGTAAACTTAAATTAACTTTGTCAAGTAGAGCAACACAACATCTATTAAACATGGTGAATCAGATCAGTAGTATGCAAAAAATGTAATTTTGACAAAAATAGAGGAATTAAAAATACTAACATTCTTCAAATTAATTTGTTAGTATTTTTAATTCCTCTATGTTTGTCCTATTTATCTATGTAGTGTACATAGTGATGGCCCAAAATCGAACATCTCCTTTTTTCAGGTTTGGCGCCTTACCTCTATTTCACCGTATGGTAAGCGATGATAAAGCATGCTTGTCTAGAAGTAACCAATTCACTCTTGATCTACAGACTGATTGAAGATTTGATTTTCGGTCGCCTTCTATGGCATATAAAAGCCATTCCTGCTTTGGGCACCACACGAAAGTCATTATGTATATTTGCATCTTTTATACAGGGCTACAGGTTAAGTAGACCTAGATTCTTTAAGAAGTTGTAGTTTCCATAATTCCTAAAGGATTTGACTATGAAACACCGTATCCCAAACTTAACCGTTTTCAAGATATTGGACATAAAACCTTTTTTTTTTTAATTGCCGATGTTTTTGTCTATTGGCCAACTAATTAATTTGTTTTTGCGATTTTTGTGTAAAAAATAATTTCTTTATTATGACCAATACTAAAATTGTAGATTCCTGAACCAACTGCGTTGTAGAAGACGATTGATAGTTATAAATTGAAATAATTTCTTAAAAAAAATTGTTCCTTTGCGAAATATTTAAATTAAAAACTATTGCAGTTATGCTGCAAATGTTAGCTATCTAACAAGATATAACAAGCTAGGGTATTATCAGAATTATTTAAAAAAACACTGATTAAAGTCGCCCAGATAGTAGTAATAAAAAAACTTAATTAAAAAAATCTAAAAACCCGACTGCTTTAAAAGCTTGCTTTTAATTAAGTTTTTTTATTTATAACTTTTTAGTTAGTTTTTTTTCGAATTAGATACATTTAAACATTTAAGTGTTGATATATTTTTGAAATCACCTCTTAAAACCCTTTATTTTGATACCCCACACGATGGGTTTGGAAGAAAAAAAAAATCGGGCCCCAATAATATGGCACCCAAAATCCACCATTTTTCTATTGTCCAATTTGAATGTAGCCTATGACACTCGCAGGGTTAAGACGCATCGATTGACGTATGAATCATCAAAATCGGCCAACGCGTTTGGTCTCTGGAACGCCATATAGGAACAAACATACATACATACTTACATACATACATACTTACATACATACATAGACTGATAAACACATTACCCTCCTTCGGCAGTCGGGTAAAAAGAACGGTACTTAAACTTAAAATTTATCACTTGGGTCAGAAAACAGAATAAAACCACCCAAATAGGTACAACATGACGTGTATTTCTATTTTTACAGAAAGTCTACGATTATTATAATTTATAAATATCAATCGTCTTCTACGACCTAGTTGGTTCAGTTAACTGCAATTTTAGTATTGACAATAATAAAGCAACTTATCTACTACACAAAAATTGCAAACACAAATAAATTAAAGAAAAATAGTCCAATAGACAAAAAATCGGTAACTAACAAAAAACCGGCCAAGTGCGAGTCGGACTCGCGCACGAAAGGTACTTGGTAAATTGCGGTTTACGATTTATGACGTATTAAAAAAAACTACTTACTAGATCTCGTTCAAACCAATTTTCGGTGGTAGTTTACGTGGTAATGTACATCATATTTTTTTTTTAGTTTTATCATTCTCTTATTTTAGAAGTTACAGGGGGGGGCACACATTTTACCAGTTTGGAAGTGTCTCTCGTGCAAACTATTCAGTTTAGAAAAAAATGATATTAGAAACCTGAATATCATTTTTGAAGACCTATCCATAGATACCCCACGTATGGGTTTGATGGAAAAACAATAAATTTATTTCAGTTTCAAGTATGGGCAAAAAAGTGGCTGTGACATACGGACGGACAGACAGACAGACAGACAGACATGACGAATCTATAAGGGTTCCGTTTTTTGCCATTTGGCTACGGAATCCTAAAAATCAGTTAGGAATTATGGAAATTACAACATCTTAATAAAATGGTCTAGGTCATCTGCAGCTTTGTATATTTAACTAATGTGTGCCCCCGCACACATTTTACCACTTTGGAAGTGTCTCTCGTGCAAACTATTCAGTTCAGAAAACAAAGATATTAGAAACCTGAATATCATTTTTGAAGACATATCCATAGATACCCCACACGTATGGGTTTGATGGAAAAACAATAAATTTATTTCAGTTTCAAGTATGGGGACCCCCAAAATTTATTGTTTTTTTTTCTATTTTTGAGTGAAGTCTTAATGTGGTTCACAGAATACATCTACTTACCAAGTTTCAACAGCATAGTTCTTATAGTTTCGGAAAAAAGTGGCTGTGACATACGGACGGACAGACAGACAGACAGACAGACATGACGAATCTATAAGGGTTCCGTTTTTTGCCATTTGGCTACGGAACCCTAAAAATCAGTTAGGAATTATGGAAATTACAACATCTTAATAAAATGGTCTAGGTCATCTGCAGCTTTGTATATTTAACTAATTTCCTCATCTTCGTTAATGAACTTATCTGAAATCTGATGACATAAAAACTTTGTTTACTTGGCAGATCAAATAATTATTATTTACTAAGTTTTGCTAGCGTCTTTGCCCGCGTGTATGTCGGGAACTATCCCTAAGGGAACATACTCCCGGCATTCAAAGTATTATATGTCCTATTTCAGACTATAGTCTATCTCTGTGCCAAATTTCATCCAAATCCGTTCCTTCGTTCTGACGTGATTTAGTAACAAACATCCATCCATCCATCCATCCACACTTTCGCATTTATATATTGTATGATAGGATTGATCGCACAGAAGCAAAAAAACTGAAAAAATGAAATGAATGATGATGATTTTAAAATGAAAACTTAAATAACAGAAGGTTAAATATGTGTACAATGACAGGGAAGACTACATATACCTATAACTTTATAAACAAAGGATTGTTGATTTTATAGCTGTATTTACCGCAGGGCCAAGGTGGGGTCTAGAGCGCTCTGAGGTAATTCCTTAGGCGATATAACCTTAGTAAAGTTATAGAGCAGGACATTATGCGCAGCTACTAGGGATGCCATTAGACGCTAATAATATTCGTGCTCGTGCTATTTGCGCTGAGCACAAGTTTCGACTCTCATAGCTATAGTTCCCATAGGTTGGCACAGTGGCAGTGCGATTGGCTTAGTAGTAGTTGTTCTGGATCTGGGTGTTTGTGTATGTGTGTTTAAATGCTTGTAAAGGCGCACACGATATAGGAGAACTGCCTGAAAAAATCGATTTTATCAGGCCGTCGATTAACAAAATTTCATATATTTAATTTATATATTATTTTGATGAAAGGATTATTTTGATGAAGGTCGTGGCTAAATAATAATAGCCGCACAGGTTGGTCTACAAGGTTAAGCAACGCTTGTCGAGGTCGGTCTGTAGATAGGTGACCATTTCAACATACCGAGTTTCCTCCGTGCCTCGGAAAGCACGTTTAGCCGTTGGTCCCGGCTGTCATTTGAAGATCTTTGACAGTCGTTACGAGTACTCAGAATCTTGAGATCTGACACCAGTCTAACCAAGGAGTATCGTGTTACGCAGTTACTGGGTTGTGGAGGTCAGATAGGCAGTCGCTCCGTGTAAAACACTGGTACTCAGCTGAGTCCGGTTAGACTGGAAGCTAAGCTAGCTTCCCAATATAGTTGGAAAAAAGCTAGGCAGATATATATATAAGTTATATATTATTTTATATAAAACAGTATCTAAAATAAATACATTTGTGTTTTAGTTTTATGAAAAAGGTAGTTTTAATTTTTTTAAATATCTTTAAAATTCTTTATCTATGAGTGAACGTTAACACTGACACTCAGACAGGCTTGTGTTTTACGTAAAAATCTGGTAATGCTGTCTCTCTGTCCGCTGTGTCTGCCGGGCATCTCAGTTTGACGTCGTCGTTACCAATAATTACTACAATATAACTTTATAAACAAAAAACGGTTTCTTTTATAGCCGGCAACATGGGTTCTGGAGTAATTCCTTGGGAAGACTAAGAAAAAATAATCTACTTAACTATGTCATTTGACAGTTATTTTATTTATAGAATGACTTATATTCGTCCACAATACAAGTTCTAATGAAATAAGAGAAACCACTTATATGCAAACAACTTAATGACTCGTTAATAATAAGTATGACTTTAATACATTGTGAATAAATGCTGACTATAATGTCGACTAACTTACATGTTGTTGTACAATTTGAAATCCATTGAATGCATCTTCCTTTTCTAAACAACACTGTTTATTTCCCAGTCTTCTTTTTCAGTAATCTTCACAGCTTTCTTCGATTCTTCCCACAGTCGTTTGGTCAGCAGTCGATCATGCACTAGCCAATGATTCATAAACTCATGACAAAACTTGTAAAGTTTTCCACTAACACCTTCTATCTCCAGTGCTGCAGCCAAATATGATATCTGCTTTCCAACGTCCTCTTTTCTCTGTCCAACCATATTGATAAAAATTTGGGACACATTCTGGAAAACTCCTGGTAGGTTTGAGAGTAGATTAGTATCTTTGACCAAATATGGATCATAACTGTTAGAAGTCACTCCAGTATTCTTCAATCTTCTGTCTAGTTCTGCACTGAATAAATCAACCGCTAACTTAGAGTTTCCCAAAGCTGTTATTGGGTTGTATCGTCCAAGGTCATTCCAGTGATCAAAATTTATTTCACCAACATACATTGTCGCTGCTACACCATTGACAATTCTGCTCGGCGCCGAAGATCTTAACTTAGGCAGCAATAGATACGTCAGTAGGAAAGCTCCGAAGTAATTCACTTGCATTGTTAGGCTCAAGTCGTCTGCTGTCAGTCTATCAGGAAGTGCTACTGCTCCTGCGTTGTTGATTAGGACGTTTACTTTATCTTCCATATTTATTTCATTTGCCAAATTCCTCACTGAACTTAGAGATGCTAGATCAAAAGTTTTATATGCAACATTTTGATTGCCAGTTGCTGCTATGATCTGATCTCTAGCTGCCTTCAGCTTTGTCTCGGTTCTGCTTGCAATTATCACTCTAGCTCCTTGATTGGCCAGATTCTTTGCAGCTTCAAAGCCCATACCTGAACTTCCACCAGTTACAACCACCACTTTGCCGTTCATCCGAGCCTTAGTATCACACGTCATGGTCAGGACAACACACACTGGAGTCGGTCAACAAACTAAAGTATAAGAGGAAAATCTTCATCCTTACGTACGTCACACAACATTACGTTTTATATTATTTTTAATTCAAGGTAATAAGGGTCCTTACTGAGTAACAATGAGATCTCATTTGATTTCCGCATTGACTAGTGCAGCAAAAACGACACTTAACTTTTGCTCTTGTATAAAAACTTTGTGAATTGGCAATTCAAGATTTGCAATGTATGTTTCATGTTTGCATGCCTTGGAATTAGTAGGCTATTTGGTTTTCAATACAAATGGTTTTCTTGAAGGGACTTCAATGCGAGTTCCATTGGTTGCTCCGAAACCAGATCATATCAAAGGAAGCTGGACGTATAAAGTGGAATTTTAGTGTTTGTTATTTATAGAATAGCAATTTATTTATTTTAAAAAGGTATTGCTGATTGCGTGGGTTTATACGAGTATCAATGTGTGTTGTTAACTTTTTGTTGGAGTAAAATATCTTAGTACGCTAAATGGTTTTTCTGACCCATTAATATGCATTTTCTGTTTCTATTCTTAGTAATAAGATTGCAATTTTATCGTTTAGTGTTTTACTGAACAGGATCTACACACTCGGATTCGCTACTCATGCTATTCTTCAGCTATTGTTTATTTTGTCTCTCAATAAATTTCGTTCCAAAAAGTATGAACTTCGAGAATTTTCAATAGTATTAATATCAAACAGAGATCGACGATGTTTGCAAAGCCTTGCCATGAAAGTGCTATTTAGGCTTTTTTTTATTCTTTTTTTTTCAAGGACTTATGACACTAGGCAAATGTGTGGCTTTCTCTACGTAAAAAAAAACGTAAAAATTATACGTGTGATGGTACTATGGTATTGACCTTATCAATACCGTCCATAGCGCTTTATAATTTCCGGCAATACAATAATTGAGATTCAGCGTGTTATGAATATAAGTATAACATAAATATTTACATCTGCCTTTTTTAGCAATCATTAATAATGAAACGCATGCTATCATTGAATTTAGACGAAACCCCTCGATTAACAAAATATAGTAAAAGCTGTTTAGCTATGGCTGTACACATATATAATAAATTACCATGTAAACTTAAAATACTAAATGGCAGACTGTTTAAAATTCACTTGTATAAATGGCTAAATGATAATAATTTTTATAGCATTAAGGAATACTTTGATCATAAGTTGTCTTAATCATTTTGCATGCTTTAGTCTTAAGCAAAACATGTATGATCTTACCCTTAACTCATGTAACACCTTTTTATACCATTTATGCAATAAAATAAATAATGAACGGCCTAGGCGTCTAATTAGCTGGCTAATTTTACCAGAAGGCTGTGACATGTGCTTATCGCAGTTAATGTTGTTTTTGCAATATGGCTTGTTCAATTTCACCTATAAACTGCATAATCACATAAAGCGTTTTCTCCAGTTGACTTTGACTTTTACAATTTAAGTTAACACACTACCCATAAAACTGATTCAATACTTCAGCTTTATTTTTTTTTCTTTTCATTTTCATACTTGTTTTTATGAACTCAATATTCTACATAACCAGGAATTACTGCTATTTTGGTAGATTCAATGATTATGTACGAGTACGTACGTACCTACTCTTTATTATACTAAACGAAATTATTCCTTTCACCACTGACAACATGCAGAGTAGGTACAAATGATCGCTACTTAAATGTGACAGATCGGTAAACCCAGTTTGTTGTCAATAGAAGACAGGAGAACGATACTGACCATTTTGTAAGTGTTTAGTATTTTTTAGGGTTCCGTACTCGAAGGGTGCAAACGGAGCCTTATTGCTGTCACTCACGTGTCCGTCTGTGTGTCCATCGTATGTCACACAGGTTTTACAGCTCAACAGTTGGAGCTACAGTCTTCAAATTTTAACAGTACTCGTATACGCTTATATTGTTGACTCAAAGCCATAAAAAATGATAAAAAATATTTTTTGTAATTTTTGTTCGCCAAACAGCAAAACGGGAGCGCAAAAAAAATATTGACCGACCTACCCCATCGAATGGGGTATAGTTACTTGTTTAGAACTTGTTAAGTAAATAAATATTGTATCTTTTGTTTTAAAAATATTGAAAAACAAAGGAATGAGAAGCTACCAAAGTCAGCTTTTTTTCAAAATTTTGGTCCGAAGAGTTTTTTAACTTCCCATTGGCCTATGAACTTCAAATTTGGTGATAATGTTTATTATAACGTATATTCTACAACAAATACCAATATATTGATAAATCACATTTTTCTTTGAAATTTCTTATTTTTTTTATATTAAAACCAACTTATTTTTGATTTTTGGTACGGAAACATAAATAAATGTGCGAAGTCCGACACGCGCGTTTGACCACTATCTCATCTGATGGTAAGCGGTGATGAAGTCGACGGTGAATCACGCTTGCCTACCTATTCACTCTTGGCTTAAAGACAGATTGAAGACTTGATTTGAAGTTTTGGCTCGCGTTCTATGACATATAAAAGCCATTCCTGCTTTGGGCACTACACGGAAGTCATTATGAATAACTGCGTCATTTATATATTTAACTAATTTCTTCATCTTCTATAAAAAACTAATCTGAATTCTGATATCATAAAAACTTTGTTTACTTGGCAGGTCAAGTAATTATTATTCACTAGCTTTAGTATGGCGGTCACTATCCTACGAGAACATACTACCGGGATTAAAAGTATTTTATGTGCTATTCCAGACTGTAATTTATCTCTTTAGCCACATTTAATCCAGATCCGTCCAGCCGTTCTGGAGCAATTGACTAACAAAAATCCATCCAACTATCTATCCGAATCTTTACGGGCCGTCGATTGACAAAATTTCATATATTTAAGTAACATATTATGTATAACACGATCTAAACTAAAGACATCTGTGTTTTTAGTTTTATGAAAATTTTAGTTTTCATTTTTAAAAACAGCCTTGAAATTCTTCATCTATGAGTTAACGTTAACACTGATACTCAGACAGGCTTGTTTTTTTACGGAAATTTTTGCAATGCTGTCTCTAGTAATGGCTGCCGGGCATCTCAGTTTGACGTCCACGAGGCCAATGATAACTGCTAAGATATAACTTTATAAACAAAAACGGTTTATTTTATAGCCGTATTTTCCAAAGAGCAAAGGCGGTATCTAGGGTAATTTCTTGGGAAACCTAAGGAAAAATTTACTGAGTTATGTTATTTGATGGCGTTTTTATTCACAGAATTACGTGTTTTCGTCTCTAATACAAGGTCAAATTAAATAAACGAACTACTTAAATGTAAACAACTTAATAGCTCGTTAATAATAAGTATGACTTAAATACATTGTGAATAAATGTTGACTTTAATGACGACTAACTTACATGTTGTTGACACAATTTGAAATCCATCGAACTTGACTTTATTTTCTTAAACAACACTATTTATTGCCCAGTCTTCTTTTTCAGTAATTTTTACAGCTTTCTTCGATTCTTCCCACAGTCGTTTGGTCAGCAGTTGATCATGCACCAGCCAATGATTCACAAACTCATGACAAAACTTGTAAAGCTTTCCACTAACGCCTTCCATTTCTGGTGCTGCTGCCAAATATGATATCTGCTTTCCAACATCTTCTTTTCTCTGTCCAACCATATTGAGAAATATTTGGGACACATTCTGGAAAATCCCTGGTAGGTTTGAGAGTATGTTAGTATCTTTAACCAAGAATGGATCATAACTGTTAGAAGTCACTCCAGAGTTCTTCAATCTTCTATCTAGTTCTGCACTGAATAAATCAACTGCTAACTTAGAGTTTCCCAAAGCTGTTATTGGGTTGTATCGTCCAAGGTCATTCCAGTGATCAAAATTTATTTCACCAACATACATTGTCGCTGCTACACCATTGACAATTCTGCTCGGCGCCGAAGATCTTAACTTAGGCAGCAATAGATACGTCAGTAGGAAAGCTCCGAAGTAATTCACTTGCATTGTTAGGTTTAAGTCGTCTGCTGTCAGTCTATCAGGAAGTGCTACTGCTCCTGCGTTGTTGATTAGGACGTTTACTTTATCTTCCATATTTATTTCATTTGCCAAATTCCTCACTGAACTTAGAGATGCTAGGTCAAAAGTTTTGTAAGCAACATTTTGATTGCCAGTTGCTGCAATGATCTGATCTCTAGCTGCCTTCAGCTTTGTTTCGGTTCTGCTTGCAATTATCACTTTAGCTCCTTGATTGGCCAGAATCTTTGCAGCTTCAAAGCCTGTACCTGAACTTCCACCAGTCACAACCACCACTTTGCCGTTCATCCGAGCTTTAGAATCACAAGCCATGGTCAGGACAACACACAATGGAGTCGGTCAACAAACTAAAGTATAAGAGGTATAAAATCCTTACGTTCCTTACGTCTGACGTATGTCAGACTAATTTACGCATATATTATTTTTAATTCAAGGCTATAAGGGCCCTTACTGAGTAACAATGAGATCTCATTTGATTGCCGCGTTGACTCTTGCAACTAAAACCGCGCTTAAACTTTGCTTTTGTTTAAAAACCGAGTTAGTAAATATTTAAACTCAAGATTCGCAAAGTATGATGTATATTTTTATATATTTGAACCAGATCGTTTTTTAATTTTTTCGTCGTTTTTTGATTCGTCTTTTAATATTGTCTAGAAAATGTGTTCTTATAGATATCGATGCGAGTTGCCTTAGTTGCTCCAAAACCAGATCATATCCCGGAAACTGGACACATAAAGTGGAATTTAACAAATTTTTATTTATAGAATATCATTTTAATTAAAAAGCAATAACTTTGGCATTGCTTGGACGTGGAATTTATAAGAATATCAATGTTAACTTTTTGTAGGAGTAAAATATTTTTGTACGTTATATGGTTTTTCGGGCCCATTTATTTGCATTTTCTGTTTCTATTCTAAGTAGCGAGATTACATTTTCATCGTTTAGTTTTTTACTCAACAGGATCTACACACTCGTATTCGCTACTCATGTAGCCAGCTATATAACTATTCTTTGTTTTGTCTCTACTATCTCAAAAACTTTCGTTCCAAATTGTTTGAACTTTCGAGAATTTTTATTATTAGGCTAATGATCATCGACAAAATTCAGCTGATTATTATCATTGATGTTTTAAAAGAACGTCGAACTTCAATTATAAAGGCATATCGAGAGGAAACAAGCGGCTAATAGCTGCCATTAATGTCTAAATCACAGTCACAGTTGAATATACCATCACGTATCATATTCCACATCAATTTTGTAAAATATAACATTAGTTTTAATGATATAAATGGAAGTTTAGCAGCCTGTGTACTTGGAATATTCATATTATATATATCACTGTATTATAAATTTTATTAGTTCTGGAAGAAATGATCCGCATCTGCTTGATTGCATACATTATTTTAATGTTAGTTTTTGGTTACTGGGCATCCGTAAGTACTTTTTCACCCAATTATTGAGTGCTCTATGCTTTATTGCCTTTTGCTTTCTTAGATCACTTTTCCTTTCCTTACATAAATTCTATAGACATCTAAGAGGTCAATTCTAGGAAAGCAAACGGCTTTGATGATGAGAGACATCTGACAAATCTGTGTGTCTTAAATGCCAGTGCATTATCTCCATAAGATAAAGTTGATAGGATACGTGAACCAAATTCAAAAACACCATAATCCATATATCACAATCTACTAAAAAATAAACTAATCTACTATATTTGTATTATACTTGCACATACTTTGACTCACCTTAAGTGTTTTTTTCTATTTTGTTTGTTATTTATATATTCTTCTATTTTATTTTTTATTATATAAGTCCCGTTTCCGTAAGTGTGTCCGTGGCATCAACAGTGGGCCCTATCAGAATATCAGCGCAGCGTTATTCGTTTTTTTGGATATCGCTACACATGCTGAGATAGGAGCCTTTTTAGTCTCGCACGGGGTTTTTATTTTATTATTGTTTAATTGTATGCTTATTTCTCGTGTCTCCTGTGCGGGTCACAAATAAATATTTTTCTTTCTTTTTCTTTCTCCCTCACAAAGTTAACACCAATATTCCTTAGCATTACGAAACTGACAAACTTGTTTTTCAAAGACCTCAACTGGACCAACCCTCACAATGACAGTTTCGAGAAAATTTACTTTATACCATTCCCCCTCTAAAAAGCTTATTTTATTCACTGAAAACAGTGAATAAAAAGCACTTTTAATCACTGTTTTGGAGTTTGAATTTGGAACACACCAATGTATTAGACGTCCATCTCAATGCTATGTAACCTCCTTGCGCAAAAAATACTCGAGACAAACTTCTTGTGCAGAGAATATTCCACTTTCAAATTCCTTCTTAAATTTTAATTTTGTGTTTTTTTTAATATTTAGGATTTTAATAATGATTTTGATTTTAGTCTAGGATATTTATTGAATACTTATTTGGATTGTAATTCTAATATTAATTGCAATGGTGTTTAATTAACTAAAATTATTCAAAGTAACGGTGGTGGTCACTGGCCCATGAAACACAGGCCTGTTACCTGTGTTTCATGGGCCAGTGACCACCACCTAGCTCAGGGCTCAGGGTTTCACATTTTTTGTAAATTTTGAAGGAAATAAACCATTTATTTATTACTCGTAATATTCCTTGTGCTTTTCGCTTAGATCTTGCTTTTTCTCGAAGTCATGGTATAAAATTTAGTATGCAACTCTTGAATAAAACGGATTTATATCGAGGGCCATGAATCACTCGCGTCGCTCATGATTCTAACACTTGAATCACTCGCTATGCTCGTGATTCAATCATCATGAATCACTTCCTACGTTCGTGATTCAGTCGTTAGAATCCTTTACTTGCTCGTGATTCATCTATGGCCCTCGCTTTAAATCCGTCTTTTATTCACTAGTTGCATAATATACTATTTTATAAAAATAGTGTACACGTTTGTTAGTTTTGATAAGGCTACTTTTCTATACATTAATAGATACTGCGGTTTATAAAGTAGTTATTTTTAGGGTTCTGTACCCAAAGGGTAAAAACGGGGCCCTATTACTAAGACTCCGCGGTCCGTCTGTCTGTCCGACTGTCACCATGCTGTATTTAATGAACCGTGATAGCTAGACAGTTGAAATTTTCACAGATGATGTAAGCGGGGCTCCCATACAACAAACGAGTTTTTTTTTGCAATAATGGTACGGAACCCTTCGTGCGTGAATTAGACTCGCACTTGGCCGGTTTTTTTAATATTTCTGGTTTCTTGTTGCAATAAAGATTTTGTGTGGGCTGGTTCTTTTTATATGAACTCTAAGGAATAAATAGTTAACTTTCTCAAATAGGTGATCTTAATCCAGCTGAAAATTATACAGATACAGATTGCCTTGAAAAACCTTTAATATCACCCATTATCTACGTTACTGTCTCCCACAAGTTAAACATAAAAGACGTAAGAATAAGTCTTGCGGAATAAGAAATAAATATTCGCGGTAGGCCTGCATACATCAGTTACTAATTGATGATTTTGATTTTAAGGACGCTTTCCGCCAAGAAAGAGCTAAGCTGAAGTATGCGAACCCAAAGTACATCAGAGATGTGACAGTATTCACTGGAAGGAAGAGTCGACACGACCCTTACTTGACCAACATGACTGGGACCATAATGATGGCCTATGGCAACAATGTTAGCGTAAGTGACTTCTGTGTGCCCTTTAGACATTCCTAATTTATGATTGTAATGTCTATAATGAGTGGTATTACTCCTAGTCTGGAAACACTCCTATAAAACTGACCTACAAAATATATTAAGTCTTTTAAAGGAACAAAAACTTTGATATTGAAGCAGGTACAAAAGATATGATTAAACTACTACAAACCGATTCAACACTGAATATAAAGTATAATATAAAGTATTAATATATATATAAGTAGTACTCAATATAAAGTAATTGAACGCAAGGCTGAAGAAGTGGTAAACACATAACCAGCTAGCTATTGAATATGTTTTAGCTTTTAAAACAAAAAAGTAATAATGAAACCTAAAAATTACTGCATAACATATTTAATTTTGGATTCACCGAAAGGGCGACGAAGAAGAACTTCATAATTGGTATTATTTAAATTAATAAACTTTTAGACAAGATCTATTAATTAAATTAAACCAATCTAAATAGTAATATGTCAATTAAGTATTGTGTAGAAGCACTGGCTCGATAAATTAGCTCGTTATGGAACAAGAGGAAGGCAATGGTTCATGACGAGAATGCCAGCCTATCGGCAGGCCACCATTGTTTCGTGCATGGCATGACACAATGATGACAATGATGCATGCAACTGATATGTTCTACGTAAATATTAATAGCGGAGGCGTATGTTCACAACGGAGGTCTTTGAATGAGATGATGTTGATATTATTTGATACTGCACTGCCCGGAGAATTGCCAAACTTAAGTGACAGTGGGCGGGGCACAATGCTCGTAGAATGGACAGTCGTTGGTGCCGAAAACTTCTGGAGTGGTGACTACGAACCGGAAGATGTTGCTTTAGAAGGCCTCCTAATAGGTAGACCTAAATATGACATTCTATTAAGTATTTAGATTTGTATTCTTTATTAATATTTGCATGCCGTTTTCCAAGGTAAACATGATGTTCTATCATTTTGTATCCTAACACCTCTTCTTGCTGACAATTTGTTATGTATGTATGATACTCATGTGGGAACCTCGTGGCTAAATAATAACAGCCGCACGGGTCGATCTTTAAGGTTAAGCAACGCTTGACGAGGTCGGTCTGTGGATGGGTGACCATTTCAACATACCGAGTTTCCTCCGTTCCTCGGCAAGCACGTTAACCCGTTAGTCCTGGCTGTCATTTGAAGATCTTTGTCAGTCGTCACGGGCAGTCAGAAGCTTGAGATCTGACACCAGTCTTGCCAAGGGGTATGGTGTTACCCAGTTACTGGGTTGTGGAGGTCAGATAGGCAAGCGCTCCATGTAAAGCACTGGTACTTAGCTGAATCCAGTAAGACTGGAAGCCGACCCCAACAACAATTGGGAAAAGGCTAGGCAGATGATGATGATGATACTCATGTTTGAGCAAATAAAATGATTTGATTTGATTTGATTTGATGAACTGGTAAAGGTTGCGGGCATGCGCTGGATATGAGATGCACGGGACCGGTCAATGTTCAGCAGTGGACGTCTGAAATGATGACGATAGATCTGAAATGATGATGCACTTAGTAAATAAAAGACGTTCGGAGAAGAAGTTGGTTACTGTGAAACAAAAGAGAGGAGTCCTATATTCAAAAACAACGAAAATTACAAAATGAATAACTAAACTAAAAAACCGATCGATGATGCAATGCTCGCAAATATCCACCTATAAAAAAATGGAACATTTGACATTGTTTCAGTTCGCGACAACGCTGACGTTGCGTTCTGGCGGAGACTTCCGAATCGTGGCGAAAGTCTGCGATACGATCAAGTCCAAGTGGATGAATGAGTTCATGAGTTCTTTCACTAACTTGACTCTAAATAAGTGTCCCTTTCCACCTGTAAGTATGATTCTATAGGAAGTCAATGTTGAGACCCTAGACATATGACATGCTATTATCAAAAAAGTAGCGATTGCGATTGTCAAAAAGTCAAAATTTTATGGGATTGACAAGCAATATCGAAAAATCACGTGATCAATTCCTTACATTTTGACATTTCGACTATCACCTTCGCTGACATCGAAAACTTGTCTAGAGCCTCAGATAAAGGTTGGTTCACTACACTAACAAAATATATTTTATTTATCAGTATGACGGACCAACGCACGTATCTTGGGCCTTGTAATTTTTTTTTTGTATTTTTACCGTAATTATTCAGTTAGTTGCAATGATTTAAGACTGGATCTCTTAATAACTCGGGAATTTTGTTCTTTTATTTTGGTTCCAACATTTGTTTTCCGATGTTCAATCATCATTGTGGCGACATGACAGCTACTTTGTTTCTTTTTTTCAATTGTGAATCCTATCATTTGTTGACCATTAGGATCTTTGTTATTTTTTCCTTTGTAGGCCAGATACACCTACATCAACATGGAGCTTCCACCGAAGAACATCCCGATCCCCATAGCTGACGGTGACTACTTCATCAAGTTCGAACTCTTCGTCACCGCTTCAAAGGAGACTATCCTCGAGGTCGACACTCTGCTGCACTTCGACCAGAATGCCAGAAGAGCCAGGTCCAAGAAGGGATAGATAATAAAGAATTAGAATGAATAAAGGTTTTTTTCTCCGTAATAGTAATAAATATAAATTACTCTGTTGTAAACAAACTGCTTCACTTATTTATTTATTTATACTTTATTGTACACCAAAAAATACAGGAACAAAAGAAACTTAAAACTAAACATATACAATGGCCGACCTTATCGCTTGCCGCGATCTCTTCCAGGCAACCTGGAATGGATAGTGATTGCCTGGACATGACATGGGGTTGTCAGTGGTGTAACAATACCAACAAAGAACATACAGATACAATAATACTTAATAAAAAACACAAATAGATAATTATATAAGCTATAAAATAGATACATAAATACATACATATTTAAATTATAAACAATGAAAGAAAAAAAAAATACGTATGACAATCATAGACAAAATATATGACAACAAACTAAGACCACGATTACAGCGATAAGTAATGTTCCTTGATGAGTCTTTTAAATCTAGGCAACGACTGTGCACGTTTATTATTTATTTGTCTACTGGTTGACTTTCTATTTATTGGTTTCAGGGGCTGAAAGTAATGACTTTCACTATGAAATCAAGTCTGACATTGAAATATAAAAAAAAACAAAATATTCTCTACATTTATCGGAGTAATGAGAACTAAGAAGTGATTTGACACCTAGTTTTTTTTTTATATTTCAGAAAAATTGCTCCCATAGTGAGTCTATTATTAGGAGTTAAAGTATGAAATTGCCAATTTGTATTGAAAAATTTAAACAAGTTTTTTTTTCAATTTAACATAAATAAATAATAATAAATATTTAATCGAATTAATTATTTTTATTATCTATACATTGCTGCCATCTAATAGGAAGGCCATTTATGCCTTTGCGATAGAACTCTGTTGATCTAGATTCGACAAACTATGTGAAAGCATTTCGTACTGCCTCATGAGAAGAAAACTTTTTATCACGTAGAAAATTGTGATTGAGCAAGGTCTGGCGAATACAGAGGTTGACGAATGGTCTCTAATTGCAGTTCCTGTAGAGTTAAAACGGTTTCTCGTGCTGTATGAGGTCTCGCGTTATCATGGAGCAATAATGGTGAATATCCATTCATGAGTCGGGGCTGTTTCAATCGTTTTGCTATCATTGTTCGGAGTTCGGCACAGTAGACATCTGCCGTTATTGCTTGACCAGATCGGAGAAAGTTATAGTGAATAACACCATACTGAGACCACCAAAAAGTTACATTACCATTGCATTTTTCGCTTACGGTTATCGTACTGAATCCATTTTTCATCACATGTCACAATTCGATCAAATATTCCTTATTTAATGTATCGATTCAACAAGGTAACACAAGTTTCAACACGCGTTTCTTTCTGCAGATCAGTCAAATCATGAGACACCAATTTTCCATATTTTTTTTATTTTATTTGACGCGAATGAGTCAATATTGTTGGTAAGGTAACGTTAAACCATGCCACTAATTCCTGGGTAGTTTGGCTCGGATCAGATTCCACCATCTCTTTCAATTCATTGTTATTCACCTCCGTGGGCGGTCTTCCACGTGGTTCGTTCTTCAAATCAAAGTTTCCATCACGAAAGTATTCAAAAATCACTCGAATTTTCGTAGTATCCATCTTTCTTGTCTAAGCTGAATAAAAAAAAGCAACTGAAAGTAGATAATCGAATGTTGCACATTTTTTAAAAGAAGAACTACATAGGTACCATGTAAAAAAAAAATCACTCAAAAATCTCAAACCATGAAGGTTCTATGTTAATTCGAAGTACCTATTACAATAAAACGGCAATTTCATACTTTAACCCCTATTATTCATGATATTACTATTATTCAACCCCTTAAAGATTGTCAATGAATTCATTGTCACTTTTATTATACAGATAATTTCTTGGTCTAAAATATGGCATCTCGAAAATTCTCCAAAAATTTCATAAATCTTTGTTTTGCGAATTTTAACTTGACTGTTACTGCATGTTTTACTGTTTTATCCTTGTTTTATCAAGAAACTTCTATTTTGACAATGCAGACTAGATATATAGATATATACACTATGAGGTTTATCCATCGCACATCTAAATGAGGCATTTTATTAGAATTAGACTAAATCGAATTATCTCAATCCATTTAATTTAGCTTTTTATTGCACATAATAGCTCGAACTAAGTTTATTTTGGGGGAAAACTAAATGTATTCAGTATTGGAACAATCGTCATGAGGTGTCTCTGTTTATATATTGTTGTAATAATATTCGTTAAATGTAAAACCGAAAATGTAAGTATTTTTCCTGTTTAATTCAGACCTTGTAGTTATTCGACGGCGTCGATGTCTCAAATTATCTCAAGGGAACGTACAACTAGAATAAGATTTAAATTAATAAAACTATCAATCTTTTAAAATATGGTATCCAACAATAACTCAAACGCTCATTCTCCTATCTATATTTCTGTTTCTCACGTATATGTGGAGTGCCACGCCTTATAACTTTTTCTTGTTTGTGATGATAAATAAGAATAAAAATTATATGAAGCTTAAATAGTGAAGGAAGAAAGAGTAAGAACAAGAAGTCACTACATTTTTAATCGGCCCACATTTTGTTTTAGTTCCTGTTAAAGCAGGAGAGGGCGACGATTAACTTTTGCAACTCTAAGTATGTGACGGACTGTTATGCTATAACCCGGCGCCTCAGGAGGGGGGAGCCTTACAAGACTAACCTGACAATGACCACTAGATACTTAAGTGACAATAATGTTACGGTATGTATGTTTTGGTTATGCACATTCTACGAGACAGACAGCAGAACTCTGCAGACGCGATGGGTCAAAATCTAATGTTTTATTTAGCTAGCCGTGACTGTCCCACGGCTGGGCAAAGGCCTCCTCTAAGTCCTTTCAGATATTCTTGTGCTACGCCGTCTCAAACCAGCTCTCATGGCACGCCTCTTAATTATCTCGCCATCTCTTCCTGGCCCGGCTTCAACGGCGCCTTCTATCTTTAGGAAGCCTCTCCGTGGACTCTTGCCCAGCGCTCATTGTGCATCCGATCTAAGCTTGGAAGCCCTTTTACACATGTCTATTCTACGCGTGTCAGTGCTCAGCGTGATATTCATATGTAAAGAGTGAAAAAGAGCAGAGATGCAAAAGTGTATGCTCAAAAATAATCTCCTGTACCTACTTGGCTGCGTTGAGATTGGCCACCGTGACTGGATTTCGTTCGGGAGGATTATGTGGAATTATCAAACGTTCTGAAACTAACTATGCTGTTTCTATGGTTTCATTGCAGATAAGAATAGTATGGTTTGACACGATGCCAGTTGAATTACTGAGGCTTAAACTCTGCGAAATCTCAAGCGTTGATTGGCTGTATGACTATTTTTGTAAATATTCAAATTTTGGCGGTAAATGTCCTTACGAGCCGGTAAGAAAATGTTTCAGATTATATTTAAAGATCCTTCTTTTGGCCATATAAGTTTTTCTATTAGGTACTGGTTTCGTATGTGCGTTTCGATGGCGCGGCCACGGCGATTTAAAAAAAATAACTAAGATTTTGTAAAAAAATGTAAAAGTTGATTCCCAAAACTCATAAATTTGTCAAAGTTATGGTTAAAAAGTTTTAAGAGTTTGAAAGTGGCCGCGCCATTGAAACGCGGCGAACCGTGCGGCCACGGAGATTTTTAAAACAATGCGTTGCAGAGACCTGAAATTTAGGTAAATAACAGATTGAATATGTAAAAAAAAAAAAACCTAGGTTTATATTTTAGGAGTTGTAAGACCAAAACTCTATGGCCGCGCCATTAAAACGGTGAAAAACACTTTATCACCGATGTCTCGGTGAAGCACCAACGCGCACTGGGCCCGCGTGGTGGATTACGGCCCATTCCCTCTCACAGGCCTGTGTCCCTGCAGTGGGAACATTAATAGACTGATGATGTGATGTGATGTGAATTTGTCGAAATATGTAAAAATACACAAAAAGGTCGTAGTTTTATATTTCGGGAGCTCAGGTCTCTGCAACGCTTAGTTTTAAAGATCTCCGTGACGTGACGTTCAATGGCGTGGCCACGTTCTAACCCTTAAAACTTTTTAACCATAACTTCGACAAATTTATGGTTTTGGGATTCAACTTTTACTGACTTTTACAACATCTTGGCATAGTTTTTTTTATAAAAAACGCACACGGTTCCGTCCACAATTCTTTCATACCTCAATATAGAAGAGCACCTGACGGGGTTTTTGAACAAACATATTCAGCGGCTGCGGTTAATGAAAATTAAGTTTTATCAAAAAACACAATAACCTTCTAGATTTAAGCCGTGGGATCTCAAACTATTAATCCGTTCCTCTAAGTTTATGATTTACTCAATATTTTTTTTCAGCGCCTGTATGCACTATATAACCTAGAGTTTCCACCAAAGAACTTGCCACAGAGGATCATGAATTTACTAAAGGGCAAGTTCTACGCAAAGTTCTATTTTCTAGCTACCAAAACGGAAGAAATATTAGTAGAATCTACGATAATATTTCAGACTTTGCAGTAAAAAATAATACATTTAGCTGATGATGTGCTATCGTAGAACAACAGAAGAATAATTAAAGATTTAATTTTGCATTTTTATTTGCTACCCTGCTATATCAAAAGCTAAATAAATAACAAATTTCTTAGAATTTTAGGCACCAATCTGCCTAGACTTTTTCCTAACTATGTTGGGGTAAGCTAAGTTAAGCTAAGCTATCTAACCACTTTTAGCTAAGTTCTAGTATTTACACGGAGTTTCAGAAAGGCATTAATAAGGCTTTCACGGGGTATTAAACAGGTTGCAAAAAACTATCATTGAATGTTTCACAGTTATTTGGATAGGTCACAATACAATATGAGGTATCATTGTTTATATGTGGTTTCACTTATAGTGATTGTAAAATGTTTCGCAGTGAGTACTTTTATAACCTACTAGCTGACCCCCAGGGCTTCGCTCCCGTCAACTGGCTACCCTGCCTACCCTGCCCACCCTGCCAACCCTGTTTACCCAGCCTACCCTGCCTAACCAGCCTACCCTGCCTACCCTGCCCACCCTGCCAACCCTGTTTACCCAGCCTACCCTGCCTAACCAGCCTACCCTGCCTACACAGCTTACCGTGCCTACCCTGCCTACCATGCCTAACCTTCCTAACCTGCCTATCCTGCCTACCCTGCCTACCTTACCTACTTTGCCTACCCTGCCTGCCCTGCCTAACCTGCCTACCCTGCCTATCCTGCCTACCCTGCCTACCCTACCTACCTACTTACCAAATATTTTTTATGTATCATCAATAGTTTTCTCAGCGCACGCCAAAGTATGAATTTTACAGGCAACATTTTGCTACTTTGGGTTACATTATTGAAATTTTCATAAGGATCTCTAACTTTTTTTAAATATATTATAGCCTATGAGGAATAATGTAGCATTCTACTGGTGAAAGAATTTTCAAAATCGGTTCAGTAGATCCAGAGATTGCCCCCTACAACGTCACAAACTCACAAACTTTACCTCTTTATAATATTAGTATAAATACTACATAATATATTATAATAAAATTATAGACGTCAAAAATATACATTAAATATTTTTAGAAAAAGTAAAAGGTACGGGGTTTATGAAGGATTCTTTTTTTTGAATTGTTGTCTGTTTGTCTGCTGCAATGCAATAAATTGGCACCAAAACTACTGAACAGTTTCTCTTCGAATTTTGCACAAACATTCCTTAGAAATCAGAGCAACATATAGACTATACATTGTTACGCTATTTGCCTTGGGGGATAAGTAATGCTGCATTATGTGTATTTTCTGTTAAAGTTTAGCATGGGCCTGGAAAAATAGGACAAAAAAATAATGCAAAACGTTATCTATACCTCTACTGGACGCACGCACCCAAGAAATCTGCAGTTTATAATTCTCTGGCGCACTGATATTAAATGGCGAAAATTAACGTGGTGGAAATTGTGGATTTGGTGGCTCGAATTATTCTATAACTAGCGTCTGCCAGCGGCTTCGCCCGCGTGAAAGCCGAAAATTGTCCTGATGGAACATATTCCCGAGATAAAAGTATTATGTGTGCTATTCCAGACCATAATCTATCAGAAATTTCGTCCGGGTCCATCCAGCCATTTGAGCTGGAAGAAGTAACAAACATACAAACACACACACACACACTCACAAACTTTCGCTTTTATAATATTAGTGTGAGAGGGCAGGAGTTGCTTAAACGCCTGACTAAAACCAAACTTGAACCAACTGAGTATTTTCTACATTGGCACGGGTTACCGAAGGAGACTTGGAAATCTCTAAATAGACTCAGAACACAAGTCGACCGTAACAAAGATATTTACCAGACATAATGAACAGCCCAGAACTCAAATGCATATGCGGTGTCCCTTCTCAGACAATGGTCTACCTTACGTCTTTCGTAGCATGTAATTTCAAGTCTCCAATGAGCATAAAGTTTATCACCAATCTCGATATATTGCGTTGTTCATTTGACGAGAGTCTTTACGAGAGAGAGAGATGAGAGTCTTTACGTCTTCATGACCCTCCTCGGTTTTTCTACATATTATTTTGAATTGCATTCTTTGCTATGTAGTTAACATTCGATTGTAGTATCTAATTTTTTCAGGTCACTTATAGACCAGATCAGTAATCTGACTTGTGTACGCCGACTTAATTGTAAATTGACTTGACTATAAATGGTATTACACATTTTGCTTCGTGATTTGGTTATTGAGACTCTACTTTAAGGGCGAATAATATATTCGCCATGTATGACTGAGGTGGACTGTGTATACAGTCCACCTGTGGCTCAGTGGCTAAGACCTCCCCTCTCGTGCTTGATGTCGTGGGTTAAAATCTGGAAGTACCAATGTGACTTTTTCAAATACGTATGAACTTTCTAAGTTTATCTTGGACATCACAGTCAACGGTGAAGGAAAACAGCGTGAGGAAACCTGGACTTATATATTTAATTGTTACAAATGAAAACGGGTTTAGACCAAACGAACATATAAAAAGAACAAAAGCATTATTTTCTATGCATTATCCCTGATTACACACGAATTATTTGGTAGAGTGGCGATAGAGTATGCATTCGTTCGTTTGGTCTGAAGTTTGAATGGACCTTACTCAATAAACCTACTTCATGGACGGACTATTACAAATCCAAAATAGGTAGAATAATCCAAAATATATAGTAATCTCTGCAGTCTGAAATATGTAACTAATATTTTGATTCGATTTTATATCGCATAAAAACTACGGCTGACTAACAGAAACTCATCAAGACGACCCGTCTAAATTGGGTATTTTATAAAAAAAAAGATGTAATCTACTAAAAATAAGCAATTAATTACAGGAAAGCATTAAATGCAGGGATGCAGATTGCAGATGGCGATTTAAACTTGTGTGCAGCATTATTGACCGATTCGAAATTATTTCGCCAGTGTCGGGTCAAGCATGCGGTCTCTTTGTTTATTCGTTTGTTTACTTACATTTGTTCAATGTTTTGCCGTAAGTAACAACATATTTTTCTTTTTTAAAGTTATTACTAAGGATGTTAATTTGTTACTAAGGTTTGCAAAAATAAGAGCAGGGCAAGGATCTAACCTTAGTTTTAGTGATGACATAATACACGATAACCATGAAAAGCTTCAAAATTCAAAAATATGTATTGTCAAAGTCAATTCACTTTTTTCAATGAGACTATTTAAATGCATTTTTGAATGCCAAGATTAATAGTTTAAAAAAAACCGGCCAAGTGCGAGTCGGACTCGCGCACGAAGGGTTCCGTACTTGGTAAATTGCGGTTTACGATTTATGACGTATTAAAAAAAAACTACTTACTAGATCTCGTGTGCATTGAAACAGATTAGAAACATTACAAACATTAAAACGTCTATAACAACATATCATGCATATGTTGAATCAGTGCTACGCTATGGCTTAATTATGTGGGGAAACAGCACTGATCAAAATAGAGCATTTGTCGCACAAAAGAGATGTATAAGAGCATTATGTGGCCTTAAGCCCGACGAATCTTGCAGGCCGATGTTTAAGAAACTTGATTTGTTACCGCTACCGTCCCTTTATATTTTTGAAATTTGTTTGTTTGTGTGGAGGCATAGGGAATTGTTTGCGAAAGCAAGCGATATGAACTCTCGCAGCAGGCGCGACCCCCACAGGCTCGTGTTAGATGTCCTTCCAAAGCTTGCAAAATATAATAAAAGCTGTATTTTTATGTGTGTCCAGGTATACAATAGAATACCAATTGAATTAAAAACTTTAAATACAAGAATGTTTAATAATAAAGTATACAAATGGCTCTCTGCTAATAGCTTTTACAGTGTTAAGGAGTTCCTGGAACATAAAATCGCATGATGATGATTGTTTCGTTATGCATGTATTTGCACGCTTATATCTAATAAGCAAAACATGTTTGTTCATATTGTTTACATTACCATCTTTTATACCATGTTTTTAGCAAATAAATGATTATGATATGATATGATTATGATTCAAACCAATTTTCGGTGGTAGTTTACATGGTAATGTACATCATATATTTTTTTTAGTTTTATCATTCTCTTATTTCACAAGTTACGGGGGGGGGGGGGACATTTTACCACTTTGGAAGTGTCTCTCGCGCAAACTATTCAGTTTAGAATAAAAATACATTAGAAACCTCAATATCATTTTTAAAGACCTATCCATAGATACCCCACACGTATGGGTTTGATGGAAAAAATAATTTTTAGTTTCAGTTTCAAGTATGGGGACCCCCAAAATTTATTGTTTTTTTTCTATTTTAGAGTGAAAATCTTAATGCGGTTCACATAATACATCTACTTACCAAGTTTCAACAGCATAGTTCTTATGGTTTCGGAAAAAAGTGGCTGTGACATACGGACGGACAGACAGACAGACAGACAGACAGACAGACATGACGAATCTATAAGGGTTCCGTTTTTTGCCATTTGGCTACGGAACCCTAAAACGGCCAAATGCGAGTCGGAATCGCCAACCTAGGGTTCCTTATAAACAGCTGCATGCAACAAAATAATTTCGAGTAGGTAACATTACTGACGTTCATGTACAATGAAAGCACCGAACATTGCTCTAAGGGATGGACAAAATATTCATTGCCGTTGGAAAACTGTTGTTTCCATACATCGATATAGGTTGCAGTCAGTTTACCAACTGCAAATAAAAAGTAAAGCAAAATTAATAATAGTTTTGTTTTTGTTGTAGCTATAAATTTAGTTTTCAGATTTTTTCCTTTACTCGTGTTATAAGACATTGCTTCTTGCCAAATTCATGATTCTAGGTCAACGCGAAGGTTACTACTCTTTAGGTTCTGATTCCCTTGCGATTCCTAAAATGTGCGACAAAAAAGGCTGTATCTTTTATTGCGTTGATTTAGAACGTTGATTTTTGCACAGCAAGCAGCTCCAAGAGAATGCAAATCCGAGTATATCATATTAATCTTGCTACCGCCAGGCATGCCAGAGAAAAGGGTCTTGACACATGTAAAGACAGACAACGAAGTGATCCAATGAGGTTTCTTATTTTTCTCTTGTGGAACACAACCCTTAAAATAAATAAGTGTTTCTAGTTGTCCATTTGCAAAAGTACGAGTGGCGTGTTTTAATTTGCATTGGTAGTAAAGATTCACATCAGAGACACATTCTAACCGTCGTCACTGTAACTTTTTCGTCTGTTCTCCTTCTGAACTGTTTCTATTTCTTGAAGTGTTTGTGTTTTCTAACATTAGGAATTGTTTGTACTAACCCACATTTATGACTTTTATTGTGATCTCTACCTTCTGGTGGAGATCACAATAAAACGTTGGTACATACAGCTGCAGAGAAACCTCACCCCCTAGAAATGTATAAATAGCGGCATCTATGGACAGGACTACTACGATTATTACGGACGCCGCGTGCGCGCCATATCTGAGACATTAGTGAAGTTAGTTTTCTGTAGTTATTGACATCGATTCCACAAGCAAGCGTGTAAGATAACCATTTATCAATAATTGTTTACGTAATTGATACAAAATTGTCATGCACTAACTAACATCAGCATATTTAGGCAGCACACCCCTCTATGGCCATACATGGCCATAGAGGGGTGTTGCAGGTTGAAGGGAAGTAGGTAGGTGCTTAACTGTAATTTGTGGGGTCGAATCTATACTAATAAAGGAGAAGGTAACCTTTATTTTTAATAACTTCTAATCTTATTTTTTTTTGATAATTATCAGTAGGCTTGCGCTTGACCACTATCTCATCTGATGGTAAGCGATGATGTGGTCGACGGTGAAGCACACTTGCCTAGAAAAAAACCCATTCACTCATGACTTATCGGGTATACTATATCGGGAAACAGATTCCAGCAGGGAATTCCACTCCTTAGCTGTACGCATAATAAAAGTGTCCCCAAAACGTTAAGTGCGCATGCAATTCCATCGCACACTTCCCGCAATGTAACCGATAAAAAACCGACAAGCTGGCAACTCGGCGCCGATGTTCAAGGCTATGAACCTTTGATTTGACCAGTGCCTCGTTGCCGATGAGTCTTTTGGCATGCTTTTCGATCGACTCTAGTGCACCAAGCTGGTATTTGGCAGATCCGTCCCAGAGATGAGAACAGTACTCCATGCACGATCGAAATTGCGCTTGATACAAGATGAGCAGCTGTTCCGACGTGAAGTACTTTCTCACCTTCGCAAGGATCCCCAACTTTTTGGCAGCCAGCTGAGCCTTTACCTCAATGTATGCCCCAAAATTGAGAGTCGATGTCAACGTAACGCCAAGATGTTCCGTTATTGGAACGGTCACATCACGGAAAGTGGGAGCCGGGTGAAATTGGCTCCTTTTCTTCTTTTCAGAAAGACACACCTGGGTTTTAGCAGCATTAAACTTGACCAGATTGGCATCACCAGACATTCGAAGACTGCCTCCAAGGACAAGTTGAAACGCTCCACCATGGCCTCACGGAGAGACTGGATCTGTGGCCCGGTAGCCCGTTTTTGGACAAGTAGCTCTCAGCAACAGTGCTGTCGTCTGCATACCTAAAGGAGCCAAGTTTAAGCAGATCGTTATTGTGCAACAATAACAATTTTGCCGAGATTACTGACCCCTGAGGGACCCCGGCATTAATATCCAATTGTTCCGACGAGCAGCTATCGATAACCACTCAAATGGAGTGATCTCTCAGGAAGTCTGCAATCCAATCACACAGACAACCAGGAAGACCGAATGAAAGAAGCTTACCAATAAGGCTTTCGTGCCAGACCCTATCGAAAGCCTTCGAGATGTCGAGGGAAACGGCAAGCGCTTCCCCGTACCTCTCGATGGCCTCTTTCCATATGTGAATGGCATACGCTAGAAGATCCCCAGTAGACCGATTTAGGCGGTAGCCATATTGGCGGCCGCTAAGGATATCGTTAGTTTCTAGGTATGCCAGGAGCTTCGTGTGAAGAACACGCTCCATACTCTGTAAGAAGATGATTATTACAGAGATGGGTATGTAGCCGGCCGGGTCAGCTCGACTACCCTTCTTGAGTACGGGCTGTACGTTAGCTAGCTTCCGGCACTTTGCCACTCTCATATGAAAGGCGGAATAGGCGTGTCAAGATCGGAGAAAATTCAAGCGCACAGGTTCTGAGAACTATTGCTGGTATTCTGTTTGGGCCGCTAGCCTAGTTCACGTCGAGGTTGCGCAGTACCTTACGGACGTCCTTTTGATGGATGCGAATTTCCAACATACTCGTCTCGCATCCATCAGGATAAGAAGGGGGCCGCGCGTCACCAGGATTCAGACGTGAAGATTCTGCAAAAAGAGAGGCAAATAAATTTGGCTTCTCCTCAGCGGAGTGAGCCAGCGACCCGTCGGGTTTCAGCAGTGGTGATAGTGAGGGACGGCTGAAGTTCGACTCGACTGACTTAGCCAGGGACCAAAACGCTTTACTACCTGGGGTAAGAAGCAAGTTTGGGCCCTATTCAACCAATGTGGTCGAACCGAGCCCTTCGTAACACCATCTTGCAGGACTTGGCAGCCCTGTTGCAGGCCTTCTTCCTCTGACCCACGTCAAAAGCTTTGCGCGATCGCGCGTAGACCCATGCCAGGTATGCCTCATGAGGCATCATGCTCTCATCATCATCATCATCATGATCATCATGCTATCGAGCCGACGCGCTTAAACATGTTTAAACATGTCTAAGCGCGTCGGCGCGATAGCATTTGGCGCCAAACCATGGCCGGTCAACACTGGACATTGTTTTGTCAGAGAACGGAATGTAGTACTCCATTCCCTGACGCAACACATCCGTCACGACGTCCGCGCACACCGAAGGATCATTCGAGGAAAAGCAAGTAGGCTGCCAAGGATAGCATGCGAAGAAAGATCGCATGCCATCCCAATCTGCTGACCTGTACCGTCAAACCCGCCGGCCATATTTACCTAATAAAACAAATTTTAATGGTTGCAAATCTTATCCTACTTGACGATGAGCTTCGGTTAGCGTTTTGGCAGGTTTATAATTATGGATCCCAGCTGCATGTAAAAGTCGTCGGACCATGGTAAGTGAAATGGCATGTCTTATGGAATGGCACCAGATCAGGTGGTCACGGTAGAATCCGTGGTTTGGCTATTCGCAAAATCAAGATGGCGGCTGGATTGATTTGTGTGCTTGGAAACATGCTGGTACTGCTCCATAGGGCTCCATCTTTGGTGTAGACAAAATCAAATTATATATATAATACAAATTATATTCCTATTCATAGTTATTGTATTCATTGTTTTTTTTTTTTAGATTTGATTCACAACTGTTCCGTTGTTGTTGAATTAGGTATTTTACCTATGTTTGCAATATTTGTAAATTTGTGAGAACCATGTTCCTACTTATCAAATTAATTAATTTTCCTGTTAATGGTTTTTAATACTTTATACCTGTACGTAGTATAGTCTGTAGAGCTATTCTGGGTGCATCGTCTTCACATATTAATGTACTTATGTAAATATTGTAAAACACCATTTTTTTAAAAAAAGAGTAATTATGGAGTTTCTTGTGCGTTCTTCTCCATAACAATCTACTTTCCAAATGCACGGTAGAATCATTTTTTATTACTTGTAAATTTTAATTTTAATTTATTTGACGTTCAAAAGTGCCGTTTATTGGTCTAGTTGAATAAATATATTTGACTTTGACTTTGAGCAAACGGACGAGACCCTTGGCTGTTACACTTTTTCTTGATACCGTCGCACCCATAAACGAACTGTGTTTCTCTACAAGGAAGTATCTATAGTAGTTTATACATAGAGCCAAAGGCTCAGCTGGGTGCCAAAAAGTTGAGGATCCTTGCGAAGGTGAGAAGGTATTTCACGCATCAACAGCTGCTCAACTTGTATCAAGCGCAAGTTTGATCGTGCATTGAGTAGGTACTGTTCGCATCTCTGGGACGGATCTGCCAAATACCAGCGTGATACACTAGAGTCGATCGAAAAGCGGGCCAAGAAACTCATCGGCAATGAGGCACTGGTCAATTCAAAGCTCCAGAGCCATGACCATCGTCGCCGAGTTGCCAGCTTGTCGGTTTTTTATCGGTTACATTTCGGGGAGTGTGCGATGGAATTGCATGATTTAATCCCGCCCAGCCCGTTCCATCATCGGACTACCAGACGTTCGGCGATGCGTCATCGGTACATGGTGGACATCCCACCCATACGCACTAAACGTTTTGGGGGCACTTTTATTATGTGCACAGCTAAGGAGTGGAATTCCCTGCCGGAGTCTGTGTTTCCCGATAGCTACAATCGAGAGGTCTTTAAGTCTAGAGTGAATGGGTTTGATCTAGGCAAGCGTGCTTCACCGTCGACCACATTATCACTTTCCATCAGGTGAGATAGTGGTCAAGCACAAGCCTATAAATAAAAAAAGTAAATTAAAAGTTTGATTACTAATGGAACAAAAAATCAATATAAATTGATTTTATTTTAGATTACACTTACATCGACATTTAATTCAAGAGCAATAATCTATAAACTTTGATATTATTCCTAAAGGACGACTATTTTCACTTTTAAAAGTTGTTCAATCGAGACTTAATTCTGTTGTTATTTTAAGTCGATAATGGAACATCACATGCAGAGTAATTATAATATGATGCGTGCCAAGTTTTACTTAAGAAAATTATAAGCATACCATCAGTCTTCTTTATTATCGATGAAAATCAGAACTATGGTAAGTTGGCGCAGCGGTATAACAGCTTTCTCGTCAGACATAGGGTCCAGGTTCGATTCTTACTTCGGCCTAACGGTTTTATTGAATTTTAAAATTTGTTAAAAAGATTATTACTATTGTGAGTTTTTAGAAATTTGTAAAAAAGTATAATGTTTGTGGAAGTCGTTTGGCAGTTTGAAAATATCAATAAGTAAGATGCGATGCATATTACCTAGCGGTCGCTTGCATGAGCGCCGTCAGTTTTTTATTTACATACATACATAAACTCACGCCTTTTTCTCATGGGGGTAGGCAGAAACTACAGAACGCCACCTGCGACGATCCTTACATACTTCTTTTGCTTCACACACATTCATACATCTAGTCATACACACACGCCGGATATGGGTACTGCGCACTTGGCTTTTCTAAAGAACATCACCTATAAGGTCTATGTATGTCTTTCTAGGGCGCCCCCTCCCGGCGTTTCCATTCACGTTTGCCTTGTAAATACATTTCGTTAGTCGCCTTTCATTCTACTCTTTTTTATTTCTAGTTAGAAAATCTTATGTCAATGAAACTGTCAGTGATGTCACAGAGATGGCGCGCACGCGGCGCACGTAATCATCGTAGTATATCCTCCTATCCATAGATGTCGTATTTTATAAATTTGTAGGTGGGATGTTTCTCTGGAGCTGTATGTACGTGGTTAGGTATTTGGTGACGTACCTAAATACTCTTTAGTTTTCTATACGTATATAACCTGCCGTAGCGTACATAAATATGTCGTCTACGGTGCTGAAGCCTTTATGATTCGTGATGGTATTTTTGTTTTAGTTTCAGTTAAAGCAGGAGAGGGGGACGATGAACTATTGCAACTCTAAGTATGTGACGGACTGTTATGCTATAACCAGGCGCCTCAGTAGAGGGGAGCCTGACAAGACTAACCTGACAATAACCAGTAGATACTTGAGCGACAATAATGTTACGGTGTGTACAAGGTTTTGGATTTGAAATTACGTTATTGATTTACTAACATAGTCTATAAGTCTTTAATTATTTTTATTAACATATATACAATTGAATAGTCTAAAAACAAAAACAAACCTATATACAAATACAAAAGGGAGACGGAAAAGACCTCATTGTGCATCAAAAAATTCATCCACATCGATGTCAATGGGAAACGTGCCCAGAACGCTGGCAGCATTGCCACGTTGGATGGTAATGCTGATTCTCTGGCCGAAGAAAAGGCCAGCCCTCTGGTCACGTGAAGAGTCGACGAGCTTTGTACTAATTTCTCGAAAAACTATATGCGCACTCGGACCCCATGGACCTAATGTTTCAACCCCAAACGGCTCAAACGTATAACTTCCAATAAGGTTGTTATATTTGCGCCGTTTGAGGTTTTCTGCACTGGCAGCAGCCGCCCCAGCACAGCCCGCCGTGCTAAGAAGATGGGATGGCGCAAGGGTGTCGACACATGTTGCATCCCACACCAAAGGCCTACCCACCTTCCAAGGCCATAATGCCTTGGAAGGTGGGTCATCCCGTCTGGTCTCTTCCCATCGTCGCGTGCCAAGCCACTGGGTTCTAAAACAGCTGGCACCCCGGCGGTGCTGGCGTGCCGTGCTATCCGGCCAGCGCTCCTACTGCAGGATAAGCCATGGTTACCGAGGCGGTCGACTGATCCACCACACTGACTACGATGTGGAGCTCCGCTAGGAGCACCCAAACGCAGACATGTAGCGATCCGGAAGGTGTTGACGGTAGTGCCTGTAGCCAGAGGCCTGACTCCCACTCTCCCACAGCCAGTAGGCGGGCACGCTCAGCAGTATTGGAGGACGTATTCATAAGTTTATTCCGTACCAACCTGTAGAGCGGCTCATCCCACTGTCTCTGGGAAGATGGGTTCTCGGGCAACGCCGTATTCGGGCAAGTCACTTTCCAGGCGCACACTGCGTCGGCCGAGCACGGCACTTCAAAGTTAACCAGTGAAAGGGATAAAATTTTTGTGGTTAACTTTTCAGTGCCGTGGACCGAAGACAAGAACGCCGGTAGGCTCATGCTAGAAATGTTCACATTTGGAGTGGTTGAGGTCAATGCCGATGGATTTAAACTGCTCTTTCAGGAATTGAAAATCTGCTAAAATGGTTTCTACGTCACCCACTAGGAGGAGGTTCCATCATCCAAATACCATAAGTTAAATTTCGAATTTAGTTTCTGAATAATGGGATGAATAGCCAGACTGAAAATGACTGGCCCGAGAGGGTCACCTTGTTGGCAACCAACTGAAGATTGCAAAACATTTTCTTTGTACAATAATTTTGATGGGTGCCTATAGCATTGCCTCAAAAAGCCGAAAATTTCTGGACGCTCTTTTTTTGTTTCAGCCAACAAAGTGACCTTGTTGACGGAATTGAATGCGTTAAGCGTTAGGCGTTGTCTATAAGTTATATTAGGTATACTAACACCATCATGTTATGTCTATAAGTTATATTAGGTACTAACACTATTATTGATCTTGGTCTGATTCTTATCTTACTTTTTACTGATAGTATAAATGCGAAAGTTTGGATGGATGGATGAATGTTTGTTACTGAATCACGACAGAACCGCTGAATGGTTCTGGAAGCAATTTGGCACAGAGATAGATTAAAGTCTGGAATAGCCTATGTGGTATAGGCATTTTATCCCGGTATAATGTTAATTTGGGGTTTGAGTCACCAGTGTCTGTAGGAGAGTTACCCCTATTGTTGTTACCCTACACGTTGTCCCCGGGTGGTGCTAATCAGGTGACACTAACTGGTGGTAGGTTTCGGCCGAAAGCTTGCGACCACCCACCGGGCAAAGACGTACCGCCAAGCGTAGCCGTGTTCCGTTACGATTCTCAGTGTAGCCACTAGAGGAGTTGGTTCGAGATAGTTCTTCCAGTGCATGCTGACCAGCCTGACTCGCTCTGTTATGGGTGTATCGGGAGATTAATCGCGGAGGGTAGCGGGATCCGAGGCACGGTGCGCCTCTGGCCGACCGCAGGTAGTAAGGGGCCAGAATAGTGTGCCAGCAACAAACGACAGGCTGCCCCGCCAACTGTCGAATAATCCCGGAATGCACGATGGTGCATGGTGATGGTGATGGTGGTGGTTGGCGACCAGATGGAAGGGCCTAATGAACATCTCCGGAGGGGCTCGGGCGTTCCCGAGTCTCCGGACTAGTGCCCCAATGGTGGCGTCCTTTCAGTGCGTGTCTGTAGGTTAGTAGCGTGTAACCTCATCTCACTTCCTTCTTCTCTTCTTTCACTCTTTAACAAAAATGGCAGGAAATAAAAAGAAAACTAGAGTAAAACAGCGGCTGCACTCCCTCCCTCACAAAGTGTACCTCACTAATATAAGAGGTCTGCACTCCAATCTCACCTCAGTCCACCATCACGTATAGACTGAAAAGCCAGCACTGTTTTTCCTTACGGAGACGCAGATAGGAAGTTCGTCAGACGTGTCATACTTATCCTACCCAGGGTTTACCCTGGAGCACAATTTCAAACCACGTGCGGGTGCATACATGTATTCCCGAGACGACACTTGCTATTGGCGTCTCCGTAACCTTGAAGACTCCAGTTTCTCAGTACTGTGGACTTTGATGGACACAGGTCTGGATAAGATTATCTACGCATGTGTCTACCACTCGCACAGCGGAGATCAGGAGACAACCAGGCTCACAGAGTACCTCAGTGAGGCACCCAGCTTACCCAGTTAGTGCTACTGGAGGACTTTAATGCCCACCACCAGGAGTGGCTCTTCCCATAACAGTGCAGTGTATCGTTGCGGGATTCAAGACAGTTAAATTCATTCTTCAGGACTTCGTCGAGCCTCATTGCCTCGGCGCTTTTCTGGTGGTCGCCACTGTTGATTCTGGATTTCAGGAGTTCAGTGGTTTGGGAATAGTGCGGTTGGATACCATTGCATTGCTGGACGAGAGACGCGTAAGCTTGCGCTAGCGCTAAATCTCACCCAGCTGGTCCAGGGGGCAATGAGGGTACCAGATGTTGATTTGCACACAGCCAATTGCTTGGACCTTCTGCTGAAAACAGATCCAGACCGATACTCAGGGTCGATATCGTCACCTTTGGGTAGTTCCAACTACTGTCTGGTGCTCCTCCCAACTCTCCGGTCGATCCCAGCCCAAGAGGCAACCGGCGGGTATGGCGGTACAAGTCAGCAGATTAGGATGGGATGCGACCTTTCTTCACATGCTATCCTTGGCAGCCTAGTTGCTTCTCTTTGGAAGATCCATCGTCATGCGCTGATGCTGTGACAGATGTGTTTCGTCGGGGGATGGAGTACTATATTCTATTCTCTGACGTAGCAATGCAGCAGTGGTGGTGGTGGTGGTGAGCAGTGGTGGCGTAGTGGTATCGGCCGCGACTTACAAGTCGTAGGTCGTGGGTTCGAGCCCAGGCAGGCGCTTTACTTTCTGTAAAAATTATTACATCACCACTGCTCTCAAAACGATGAAGGAAAACATCGTGAGGAAACCGGCATATCCTAGAACCAAAAATTCGAAGTCATGTGACATCCACCAACCCGCTCTGGGCCCGCGTGGTGGATTACGGCCCATTCCATCTCACAGAGAGGCCTGTGTCCCAGCAGTGGGAACATTAATAGGCTGATGATGTGACGTAGCAATGACTAACGTTGAACGACCATGGTTTGGAGCCGAGTGTAACCGACGACGCCAACGAGTTTAAACACAAGGCCTACCAGTCATGGGTCGTCGCTCGAACGCACAAGGCAAATGACGTTAGTCAGGAGAAGAGAGCCTTCAACACGGCTGCCAGGTCCTGAAAAAAGGTGATGTGAAGCCGTCGATAACCGAGTGGTTATCGACGGCTGCTCCCCCGGTCTCTTAGATATCAACGCCGGAGTCCCTCAGGGGTCAGTGCTCTCGGCAACATTATTCTTACTGCATATTAATAATCTGCTAAAACCCGGAACCTTTGGGTATGCTGACGACAGCAAGAGAGATACGGGTCCGGCGCACGGGCTACTTGGTCTCCTAATAGGGTGATGCCAATCTGGTCTGTTTAAAAAAAACGCAAGAGGAGAGAAGGTGAAGGTGAGAGCTCAGTTAGCTGCAAAAGATTAGGGGATTCTTGCAAAGGTGAGACGGTACTTCACGTCTAAACAGCTGCTCAGCTTGTATAAAGCGCAAGTTTGGTCATGCATGGAGTACTGCTCTCACTTCTGGGTTGGATCTGCCAAATATCAGCTTGATGCACTTGAGTCGGTTGACAGACGGGCCAAGAGGCTTATTGGCAACGATGCACTGGTCACGTCAAAGCTAAAGAGCTGATTCCGTCTAGCCGTTTCCATCATCGGACTACAAGATACGGCGATGCACCTTGGCACATGGTGGAAATTGCACCCATATGCACAAAACGTTTTGGGAACACTTTTTAGGGTTCCGTAGCCAAATGGCAAAAAACGGAACCTTATAGATTCGTTATGTCAGTCTGTCTGTCTGTCTGTCCGTCCGTATGTCACAGCCAGTCCAGTCCGTTTTTTTCCGAAACTATAAGAACTATGCTGTTGAAACTTGGTGAGTAGATGTATTCGGTGAACCGCATTAAGATTTTCACTCAAAAATAGAAAAAAAACAATAAATTTTGGGGGTCCCTATACTTGAAACTGAAACTAATTTTTTTTTTTCTATCAGGTCCATACGTGTGGGGTATCTATGGATAGGTTTTCAAAAATGATATTAATGATTTTTTGAAACACTTCCAAAGTGGTCAAATGTGTGTAACTTCTAAAATAAGAGAATGATAAAACTAAATAAAATATATGATGTACATTACCATGTAAACTACCACTGAAAATTGGTTTGAACGAGATCTAGTAAGTAGTTTTTTTTTAATACGTCATTAGTCGTAAACCGCAATTTACCAAGTACGGAACCCTTCGTGCGCGAGTCCGACTCGCACTTGGCGGGTTTTTTTGTATGCATAAAGCTAAGGAATGGATTTCCCTGCCGGAATCTGTGTTTCCCGATAGCTACAATCTTGGGGTCTGTAAATCAAGAGTGAATAGGTTTTTTCTAGGCAAGCGTGCTTCACCGTCGACCACATCATCGCTTACCATCAGGTGAGATAGTGATCAAGCGCGAGCCTACAATAAAAATAAAAATATGGAAGAAGGAGACATGTTGCTGTGACTCCAAATAAATTGCAATGATTTCAAGAGAATGATGATGTTAAAAAAAACTTGAGGCTCAAGTTTTTAGGGTTCCGTAGCCAAATGGCAAAAAACGGAACCCTTGTAGATTCGTCATGTCTGTTTGTCTGTCTGTCCGTCCGTATGCCACTTTTTTCCGAAACTATAAGAACTATGCTGTTGAAACTTGGTGAATAGATGTATTCTGTGAACCGCATTAAGATTTTCACTCAAAAATATAAAAAAAAACAATAAATTTTGGGGGTCCCCATACTTGAAACTGAAACTATTTTTTTTTCTATCAATCCCATACGTGTACGGGGTATCTATGGATAGGTCTTTAAAAATGATATTGAGGTTTCAAATATCATTTTTTTATCAACTGAATAGTTTGCGCAAGAGACACTTCCAAAGTGGTAAAATGTCCCCCCCCCCCCCCCCTGTAACTTCTAAAATAAGAGAATGATAAAACTAAAAAAATATATGATGTACATTACTATGTAAACTATCACCGAAAATTGGTTTGAACGAGATCTAGTAAGTAGTTTTTTTTTAATACGTCATAAATCGTAAACCGCAATTTACCAAGTACGGAACCCTTCATGCGCGAGTCCGACTCGCACTTGGCCGGTTTTTTTTTCAGGTACAGTATAGACAGTATCTAAAACTTACTATGCTGTTTCTGCTGTTTCATTTCAGATAAGGATAGTATGGTTTGGCGCGATGCCAGTTGAAATAGTGAAGCTAAAACTGTGCGAAATATCAAGCGTTGATTGGGTGTTTGACTATCTTTTAAAATATTCAAATTTTGGCGGTAAATGTCCTTACGAGCCGGTAAGAAAATGTTTCAGATTCTATTTCAAGGTCCTTCTTTTGGCCATATAAGTGTTTCTATTAGAAACTACTCTCCGTCCAGCCTGTAATTTACACTTGACAGCTCAAAAACTAATCATTTAGTGATGAACTAATGTGGTACTGATTCGATTTCTTATACTAATCGACTTTATCAATGAAAAAATTTTAATCGATTAAACATTTAATTTTTGCTTAACATATTGTATTGTTTGAAATCAAATCAAATTTATTACATCAATAATAAATTATGAAACTTTTTAAGCGTGCATCTATTAAATGTAAAATTACAGGGTGGGCGGAGTTTAGTTCCGTACATACCTGTGACAAGAACGAATCAGAACGAATCAGAACTCTAGAAAGAGACAACAACGCTGGCTTTGTTTGGCACTTTTCTGAGCGTATTACATTCACAACCTGCAGCCGTATTGCGTAAGTGCGCAAAGAGTTTAAACTCTATCCAACCGACCAAATCGGTCAATCATACAAAACGGAAATTTAGTCGGTTGGATAGAGTTTAAACTCTTTGCGCACTTACGCAATATGGCCGATGATTGGAAACGCTAAGGTTTCAACACAATTCATAGGCATGTCAGTTTCTGAAGCAATAAATCCTTTTCCTTTCTTTCTTTACTCTATTTCTCTACTTTTATGATATCTTAATTTATTTATTTCAGCGCCAATATGCTCTATATAACCTAGAGTTTCCGCCCAAGAACTTGCCACAGTGGATCATGAGCTTACTAAAGGGCAAGTTCTACGCAAAGCTCTATTTTCTAGCTACCAAAACGGAAGAGATACTAGTAGAAAATACTATAATATTTCATACTTAGTAATAATTATGAAATATTATAGTATTTTTCATAAGACCACATAAAACAAGTTTTATCACGATAAAACTGATCTTATATTTGACATCATTGATATCGAGCGTTATAAACACATCGGAATAATAAAAGGTTTAAATATTTGCTTTACTTTATTTGCTACCCTGCTATGTCAAAAGCTTTGGTTTTTTGGTTAGGTTGCTCTAGTCGACGGCACCAACTATTTTGTGCGCGGGGTTCAAATGCATGCTATCTCATCCGACAACACGTGCGAAAGAGATAGATGCTGTGATGAGCAGTAAGAATCTAGTTCGCGAACGAATTAGCAGTTTCGCAAATTTGTAGCTAAATGGATGATGGATTTAGGACGAAAACGAGCGTGCGAAATTTTATAAACAGACCTTTGGTAGTATGGATATCATGAAAAAACTACTGAATGTATATTTTCAAAATAAAATTATTTGCATTGTCGAACTACTAATCTATCCCTGTATGGTGGCTGTTTTGCAATTTTTCTTCTTTGTATGGTATTTATTTCCTCCCAAAGATGCGTTGAAATTAGTGTTGAAATATGGAACTTTCGACGCTCATCAAATCCCAATTTTTTGAAATTCAGTCAGTGTTCTCTGCCCATATTTCCTCTTAATAATAACACACCTTGGTTCCTATTTTCTACGCAAATCTTCTTCCCATTTTCAATCTGCCTAGCTCTCTCCAAGTATGTGGGGGTAAGCTGTATAATGTCCATAACCCAGTACCTAACTGGGTAACACTTTATCCCTAGGCAATACTGGTGTCAGATTGCCTAGCTTCTAAACGATTTTCAAAGATCTACTAAATAATGAAAACCAGTTTCAACGGCTTAGCGTGCTGCCCGAAGCACGGCGGAATCTCGGTATGGTAACATGGTCCACGGTTTGACCTTGGCAAGCGGTGTTTAACCTTAAAGCCCTACACGCATTTAGCCACGAGCGAGCAAATCTCGGTTCACTGGATAACAATCAGTTTTAGGTAATGTAAACGACTATTTACAGGAAGGCCGTTTAATACCCCGTGAAATGCCCTATTAATGCATTTCACGGGGTATTAAACTGCTTGCAAAAATATCATTGAATGTTTCAAAGTTATTTAGCCAGTGTCACAACATGAGACCTCGATGTTTATTTGTGGTTTTACTTATTGTGATTGTTAAATGTTTTGCCGTAAGTACTTTTTAATAATTAATTAATTAAAAAGTAATTTAATTTTTAATAAATAAGTCGGTGAAAACAAACAATATATTTAAAAGAATTATAATATATTTAACGGCATCACACTGATCACATTTGCGTATAACGAAACAGGTATGTGGGAGACCTTAGCCCAGCAGTGAAACTATATAAGGTATAAGCTACCCTGTAGGTATTAAGCGATTTCCAGAAAATCCTAAAAACGAATTAAGCCTAACAATAAAAGGCTGGATTGGTTAATGCATTGTGTGAGGAATTATATGATAGACAAGGGAGTCAAAGGTAGCGTGACGGTCGACAGGACGGAATGGAATAAGAAAATGCGTTGTATCCTAACTTAAGTAAGTGCTAAGTAACATGGGATAAGAGCAGAAGATGATTATGAAAAGGACTTTTTTTTAGAACTCAACAAGTCGAGCAAACAAAAGCACAGCCCTACCATCCTTTACTGTTTGGCATTAAAAGCAAGGAAAAACTAAAATGACCCGCAATTGCCGTCCCATTTCCTAGATATACAAACTGCATAATTAAGTAACTTTGTAATCTATTAGTCATCCAATATATGGGGTTACAAAGTTACTTTTACAGATCATAATTTTTTTTGTATACCTACTGCTTATCTAAGTGGGTAGGTGCATATAGGTAGGTACTACAGTTAGTCATAGACGATGTCTCCTTTAATATACTTATCCTATACCATACTTATGAGTCGGCGCAGTATGTTGAAGAGATTGTGATCTTAACGATCTTATAGCAGTCTAAATTTAATAAGGTTAGGTTAATATTTGAATTTCATAAAAAAACTGTTGCTGTGTGTTTCACCTGCGCTACCTACATTTACAGTACAGATGGACTAGGTACCTACCTAATGGAACATGAATCGTCGCTGACAGAATACAATAATGTCGACCCCATAGGTAAAAGTAATATCAAGTCGGTTAATGTGTTTCTTTGTAACCTAATTAACAAGGCATCTGAGACTTCCTCGTTGGTTTAATCTAGTGGTCACAAGTGCTATAGCTGCGCATGAGGTCCGGAGTTCGACTCACGGGTCGAACACAATTTTATTGGGTTTTCCATCTGGAATATCTCAATAGCAGCCCGGAGTATAGCTTTGTGGCAGATTGATAGCATTAGGCTCGTCCCCATACATAAATAGTATATTAACTATTAGATTTCAATATAACGTTTTTTTTTATTCTTGATAGACCAAACTTTATTGATTTTATTTATTTTACCAAAACTGTATCTAATATAAGCTAGTAACATGTGGAAACAGGTGGTACTTATAGCATACTGTACTGTGTATCTAGATAGAATATAGAATTAATACAAGGCGTCTCAAAAGAAAGTTTATATTTATTTAGATTACTGCGTGAACGCAACGAATCCAAAGGGGCTCGGGGGTTATGCCAATCGGTATAATCTTCGGCATGTAAGTTTTTTTTTTTTTTTTTTTTAATCTTATTTTGTTTAGGGGCTTTTATCAAAGACATGTCAGCCCTATCGTGCCCTTTTACATATAATTCTTACATTATGTACTTTAACATAACTTAATTAAATATTATTAGTTTATAACATTACTTAATAGATACAATCAGAATTATTCGTGGAGGACCATAATTAAATGGCACAACTTTTTAATCATCTCCGAAGCTGGTACAGATAAGATGGATTGGATTATGCCTACATCCAACTTATTTATTTTGTAATCCTTCACGAATAATTCGCGTTCTACTCCGTTCCGAGCACACTCCATCAGCAAATGTTGCACGTCCTCGATTTGATTGCAAACTGTGCAATTTGGCGAATCGGCCTTTTTCATAAGAAATGCGAATTTTGCCGATGGATAGTGCCCAGAACGAAGTCTTAATATCAATTTAACGTAATTTCTATCTAATTTACTATCTTCGAACCAGGGAACACGAGATGGCTGACCTTGAATGCTTTTGTACCAAAGGCCTTTGTCCAGAGAAATTTTGAAAAAATGTTGTGTCCAGGAATTAAAGCATGCAGATTTAAATTTAGTAGTATATTCCTAATAATCAGGTATATAATTAATTATACATCCGTCCTCTACAGCTAGTTTGGATATTCGGTCAGCCTCCTCGTTACCGCTTAGTCCAATATGTGCTGGAACCCATTGCAATCTACATTCTTTATTATTGTTTTTAAGTAAAATTATAAATTTTAAAATATCATACGCTATCGGCACGTAAGTTGGCAAGACTCGTTTGATGCACAGAAGTCGTTTTTTAGGTATCTTTAGTAGTGAAGCGGGGCGTGGGAAACGTTTAGGACCGTTCCGAGCGCGCGATTGGTTGGTCAGAGAGCGATGGCCGTCAGAGTCATCAGGGGGTATCGCACGATCTCCTACGAGGCGGCTTGTGTACTGGCTGGATCCCCGCCCTGGGACCTGGAGGCGAAGATACTCACGTCACTGTATCGGTGGCGCGAGGAAGCGGGCGAGGGGCGAAGGGCCGATGCAGCGGCATATGGAGTTGCGTCGGTCTGAGCTTCGCGAGGTCCTGGTGGCGGAATGGCGGGACAGGCTTTCACGCACTACCGCGGCCTCGATACCACCGTGGCGGTCCGGCCAGTGCTCGAGCGCTGGCTTGGGAGGAGGCACGGCTCGCTTTCGCTTCGGGTGGCGTAGGTGCTCTCGGGGCATGGTTGCTTCGGGAAGTACCTGCGTCGATTGCCGGGAGGACACGGCGTGGCATACGCTGGCAGAGTGTGCCGCTTGGGTGGAGCCACTGCCGTGCCTTCATCTCTGAAGTAGGCAGTGACCTGTCACTGCCGGCCGTAGTCGAGTCTATATACTGTAGTGCACCTTTTGTCGGCGTTTTATAAGTGCCCATGTAGGCCGATGTGAAATAAAAAAAAAAAAATGATTTGATTTATGGTCGGCAGCAAGGACACCTGGGACGCGGTGGTATCCTGCTGCGAAACAGTCGTCTCGCAGGAGGAGGCTGCGGAGAGGGAGAGGGAGATTTCATCCACTTACCCGATCCGCAGCAGACGCACCGGGCGTCGGCGGAGGACGGACAACGCCCCCTTCCAGCCCCCCTAAATGGGTCCAGGGGCGACAGAGGGGACATCCGTCGCTCTCCACACATCAGGACCCGAGGTGGTGGAGCGTAGTGTTTCACGCGCTCCCCTCTTAGACGTCGCGGGGGAAGTCCAACACCAGGCTGGCACTAGCCAGGGGTTGCGGAAGTATCGTTGTTCCCACGACCCCCAGTGTAGGTGTGAGACGGAACTCTGGGGTGGTTTTTAGTAAGTACGAGTCTGACAGACCCCTTCGCCCCCCAGGGCGGAGAACATCCAATGAGGATTTCCACCGGAAAAAAAGAAAGGATCGACTGACACGTCCACGTTCCGTTTGCTCTTTAAGGTGGTTGGTCAGTTCACGGAATATGCGCAAACCCCCCACCACGCCAGAGCCTTGCCAACTTACGTGCCGGGCACTATAGCCTGGCTCTTGGGAATTCAGTGGTTATGGAGCTTTTCTCGGGAGCAGACCGCGCGTTGTGCGTGCGATAGTTTTACAAAAACGGTGATTCAGTGACTGTAGCGCGTAGAAGAAACTGCAGTATTCGAAGTTTTCGTCACTTAATGATGAGCCAAGCATTTCTCTTATACGAAATTGGGTCAAAAAGTTTAAAGAGACCGGTATAACGCTGGCAAAACCAAAATCCGGGCGACCAAGGTCATCAAGAACGTTAGAAAACGTGGAGAGTGTTAATCAGTCTGTTCATCGTGACGACCCGAAACAAGCCGTCATAAGTAATTTTACAGTTCGATAAAATGAGTGCCGCGAACGCGATTATTTTTAAGAAATGAATGCCCAAATTGTGTACTTTAATCAAATCAAATCAAAATCAAATAATTTATTTGAATAAAAACGGCAATTGTAGTACATGGGCAATAATAATTGATAAATTTTTTTTCGATACACGGTTTACTTATTTTTATCGAACCATTAAATAAAAGCTTTCTTTTGAGAAACCTTGCACAATGTACGATTGTTTGTTTATAAAAATAAAATAAAATAACAGTCGAAATGAGGCTGGGGACAACCTTTTTGCCCAACCGTTCGTAGAATACAGATGTGAAGTTATTTTAGTTAGTTATTTCTTTGTTTTAGTCCCAGTTAAAACAGGAGGGGGCAAAGATAAACTATTGTAACTCTAAGTACGTGTCAGACTGTCACGCTATCACCCGGCGCATCGGGAGAGGGGAGCCTTACAGGACTAACTTTACTGCTACATCTAAGTACGCGTTTGGAAATAACGTTACGGTATGTATGTTATATCCTAAACAAAGATTAAAACAGTTAAGTCTAAATGTATTCCGACAATTTCAAAACGATCCATCTCATTGTAATGTAGTAATCACCAAGGTTAACGCTTTAGTGTGTCTAGCTATCCGTTGCATCGTCTGCTTTATTTTTCAGCTGAAGGTAGTATTGCTTGGAGGGATCAAAGTAGAGTTGGTGAAGACAAGAATGTGCGACATACAAAACATTGATTGGTTGTTCGAATATTTTAAAACATTTTCCCCTATAGATGTCAAATGCCCGTTTAAGCCGGTAAGACTGATTTATATTATACCTACATGTAAAGCCAAGAGCAAACATAACATTTTTATAACAGTTTTATTACAGGAGCCGTGTTTTAAGAATTGGTATTTAATTAAAAAATTGTTTAGGTGAGTTAATTCAGATATGTACTATAGGTAATTTAACAGACGTAATTTTATGTGTGTAATTTACGCCTCACGCGCAGGTTTGACGATTACCAGCCTGCCGAACAAGCAGGATTCCGAGAAGGTTTTAGCCCCGTAAACCACATGCATACGCTGCGGCAGATTATACAGGAGACCGAAGACCTGCCTCTCTGCTAAGCGTTTGTGGACTAAGAGAAATCCTTAAAATCATACATACAAATAAAAATAAAGATTCAATAAAAGAGTGTCAGAGTGTGTGTAGGGTTTGTGTGTGTGTCTGTGTGTGAGAGTGTGAGTTTGTGTCTCTGTGTGTGTTGAAGTGTTTGTACAAAAACGCCACCATGTCAGTCTGACTTTAGGATCAGACCTCGGAACCCATCCTTCTGCAGTGAGGCGTGTGACAGGGAGACGTCATATCTCCGAAACTCACGCGTTTCACCGCTGCACTGGAGGATATCTTTAAGGTTCTGACTGGAGAGGGCTTGGCATCAACGTCAATGGTGACTACAACATTCATATTCGGTTTGCCGACGATATAGTGATCATGGCTGAGATCATGGTGGCCCTCAGTACAATTCTCGAAGACCTCAGTAGAGCTTCTAAAGTCTCTTGAGTGAGTCTCTCAGTGATTATGTCTACCTGGGACAAATGGTCCAGTTAGGTAGGTTTAACTTCGAAAAAGAGGTCACCCGCCGAAGCCGACTCGGCTGAAGAAGTGTTTACAGTGTAACTACATATATTAGAAACTGTGACTGATTGACTCAGCCCCATTTTTCTCTGCCTCAAGCAATCTAAAATAATTTATACATTTTGTTCCCAGGGTATATATAGAATGTATAACATGGAATTTCCTCCCAAGAACTTGCCACTTAGAATGAACTTACTGAATGGGAATTTTCACTCAAAATTCTACGTTTTGGCTACGAAAACAGAAGAGATAATGGTGGAAACTACTATAATATTCCGTACTATGCAGTGACCGAAATATATTGAGTGAAGAATCATACTTTTGTAGTTTTATTAGCGTTTTCGTCGTCCACCCTCTAGCAGTAGTTAATATGCATGCTTTTTGCTCAACCATCGTGACGGTTGACGTGATCACGTGACTAGTCCATTGTCCATCGAGCCTAGACTTTGCCCAAGACTTTTCCTGTTTCAGGACGCTGTTACATTTTCGACAAACTCAAATTTAGGTATCTAGTCGCACACAGCAACATTACGCGTACGCACGCACCGACACCAACTTGCGAAAAGAAAATTAGTTTTCACTTTGTTGTAGGTATTTAAAAAAAACGCGATGTGAAATAAGTAGATACCTATAACTTAATAATTTCGGTCCCAAGGATTAAAGAATGACTTGAACATTTTGCATTACATGGAAAACGTTTTATTTTTGCATTATCTAAAATTTTTGGAGCATTACATAATGAGCAGCAGCTAATGACATACTGCCCGAAAACCATGAAAATGACACCCATGACGAAAAGATGTCAAATGTTCGTCGGCGCCATCTTGTATTTTGGTTTTGACCTCATATTCAATTTATGCGACCCCAAAACCATGAAAATGACACCCATGACGAAAAGATGTCAAATTTTCGTCGGCACCATCTTGTATTTTGTTTTGACCCCGTATTTGATATAAGCGAACCCAAAATTTTAAAAGAGTAACCATGGAGTTTCTTGCCGGTTCTTCTCCATAGGAAACGACCAACCCGAACCGTGCACCTTTTGTCGACGTTTTATAAGTGCCCATGTAGGTCTATATGAAATAAAAAAATTGATTTTGATTTTGAAATTACAGCTATGACGAAAAGATGTCAAATGTTCGTCGTTGCCATCTTGTATTTTGGTTTTGACCCCGTATTCGATATAAGCGACCCCAAAATCCATGAAAATGACAGCTATGACGAAAAGATGTCAAATGTTCGTCGGCGCCATCTTGTATTTTGGTTTTAACCCCATATTCAATTTATGCGACCTCAAAAACCATGAAAATGACACCCACGTCGAAAAGCGGCCAAATTTTCGTCAGCGCCATCTTATATTTTGATTTTATTTTATTTTAATTGGAAAACTTACAGCTAATAACAAAAATGCTTAGTCTTTATAATAAAATTACAAGTTTCCACTTATAGTAAAAAAAAAAAAAAACTTTACAGGCAAACGGTACTACAAACTAAGAATCTATATAATAAGCGCAGCTATTAACAACAAAAATGGTGACAAAGAAAACATATTTGTAATAACACTAACAATCCTATAATAAACATGAAAATGACATCCATGACGAAAAGATGTCAAATGTTCGTCGGCGCCATCTTGTATTATGGTTTTGACCTCATATTCAATTTATGCGATACCAAAACCCATGAAAATGACACCTATGTCGAAAAGCGGCCAAATTTTCGTCGGTGCCATCTTGTATTTTGGTTTTGACCCCATATTCGATATAAGCGACCCCAAAAACCATGAAAATGACACCCATGACGAAAATATGTCCAATTTTCGTCGGCACCATATTGTATTTTGTTTTGACCCCGTATTCGATATAAGCGAACCCAAAATCCATGAAAATTACAGCTATGACGAAAAGATGTCAAATGTTCGTCGGCGCCATCTTGTATTTTGGTTTTGACCCCATATTCGATATATGTGACCCCAAAAACCATGAAAATGACACCCATGACGAAAAGATGTCAAATTTTCGTCGACGCCATCTTTTATTTTGTTTTGACCCCGTATTCGACATAAGCGACCCCAAAATCCATGAAAATGACATCCATGATGAAAAGTTGTCATTTTTTTTTATGGCTTGGGTTTTGGTTATGACTCCATATTCATTACTTGAACCTTAAAAATTATGAAAATTACACCCATGACGAAAAGATGTCAAATGTTCGTCGGCGCCATCTTGTATTTTGGTTTTGACATCATATTCAATTTATGCCACCCCAAAACCCATGAAAATGACATCTATGTCGAAAAGCGGCCAAATTTTCATCGGTGCCATCTTGTATTTTGGTTTTTACCCCATATTCGATATAATAACCATGAAAATACTATATAGACACCCATGATGAAAAGTTGTCATTTTTTTATCGGCGGTGGCTTGGGTTTTGGTTATGACTCCATATTCATTACATGAACCCTAAAAATCATGAAAATTACAGCCATGACGAAAATTTGACAAATTTTTGTCGGCGCCATCTTGGTTTTTGGTTTTGGCCCCGTATTCGTCATACATACATACATACAAACCGGTTAAAATCATACATCTCCCACTTCTAAACTTCACCACCGACAGCTTAACCCATCCAAACCCTAACCTCACTAAGAGCTGCATAAACCCACCCATCCATTTCTCAACCTTGTCAACAACTGCTTAACATCAACTATCCAAATCCCGATCTTACCCAAACATAATTTCTACATCACATTCTAATAATAATAGGAAATTCAAACATACTTTTATTTCCATCTGATAAAATATCAACTCCTTTCGATCACGACAAACGACGAGGACGGTACTCACACGCATAGAATAGAATAGAATATACTTTATTGTACACAAAAAAATTAAGTTACACATCTCTTTCACAATAATACTTATTTCTACGGGTACAAAGGCGGCCTTATCGCTGACAGCGATATCTACCAGACAACCTTTGGATGGACCTAAATAACTTAGAATAGAACAGGGGTAGTCTGTGGTGTAATGCTACATTAAAATATAAATATATTTATAAACAATTAAATACTATACATAAGCCTATTTATATACATACATATATATTATCACGTGTAACACATAATAATAGATGGGAAAAATTAAAAAGGGTTGAATATAGATGGAATAAATTAGATCTAAACAGAAAAACGTTAGAGAGAAAGGAAATGGTTTCTAACCAGATTCTTAAAAATAGCCAGTGACTGGGCTTGTCTTACTGACAAGGGCAAATCATTCCACAATCGCACAGCCTGGACCGTGAACGATTTGTCGTAAAACTTAGTGGAATGAGTAGGCATCGAAAGTCTCAAATTTTCCGATGATCTCAAGTTTCTTGAATGTGTGTCATGAAGAAACTCATGCACATTACAATCTCTTACTTTTGTCGTAATTATTTTTTTGCGAGAAAGCGATACGCCCGTCCTTCCACGAGCGCTTCTGAGCGCGGAATGATGAGCCTCCAGTGCAAAATGTATGAAGAAGTCGGCAAGTGTATTTTTGTGTAATTTTAGCTAATAATAAAAAAATATAATGATTTAGGTAAAAAATAATTAGCTGAACCTGTAAAGGACTATATATACCCCAATTTCTTATAATTTTGAAGGTAAAATATGCAGTAAATTTACCTAAACGTGGACCTATTCTGACCCTACTTTTTATTTTTTTTGCGATTATTGTGAGGGACGTTTTGTCCGAAATTATATGTGTGTATTTGTGCGAAAATTTTGGATGATGTCATACAATTTTTCTGATGCCAATCTGGAACTGAATATATTATCTTTAAACTAAGACCATGATATCTTCACATTGGTGATTGCATATATATTAAAATGGTACCTGAAAAGTACTGTTATTTGTAGAAAAATTTAATAGCGTCCTTAATGCATCTTGGTATATTATATATGTTCTTGTTTATTAACACTAAGAATGTTATTTTTTCCCCGAACATATAAAAACAATCTTTAAAATCATAAAACTACTGCCCCATCATAATCAGCCGTTTTTAATAAACAGTCGGTAAATTGTTCCTAGCTAATTACAAATTAAGGCAGGTTTAGACCAAACGAACATAGCATACGAACAAAAACATTATTTTCTCTATGCAGCAGAATGCTCTATCCCTGATTAATTTATAAACAAGTACTTAATTTGGTAGACTTGCCATTGAGTAAACATTCGCTTGTTTAGTCTAAAATTTTAACGGACCTTACTCAATAAACCAAACTCATACTTCATGGACGGACTATTACGACTAAATGCATTCTCCAAAATAGGTGAAGTATGTAAATATATTTAGATTAGATTTTATATCGCATACCAATTGTTCCCTCTCACAGAGAGGAGGCCTGTGTCGCAGCAGTGGGAACATTAATAGGCTGATGATGGATGTGATGTACTAATTGTTGCGTCATTTTAACAAACGTTCCATATTTCATTATCAACAGGATGGTTTCACCAACTAGAAATTAAGATAAGTTAGATCAACCATCTTATAGATTAGCTTAAGAACACAATTCTTTCATGGGGTACGGTGTTACATTCTATAACCAATTACTTGGTGATATATTAAAACTAAATTAATGAAATGATGAAGAAAATTTAAAACTTTTGTTAAAAGCACAATATGTAAAAAAGCATGTTACAATTAGATATTCAAGACTAACTGTGCCCGCGGCACTATCCTACCCTACCTACCTACCTACCTGTACCTAACCTACTTACCTAGACCTACCTACGTTACTTACCTTTCTACCTACCTAGATCGAGCGTTCGCTGCACAGAATATTATTTACTCTAGGGAGAATATGGAATGCCTACAAAAAGGAATATGTTTGGTAGTCGATGCCTTTGGTAGGTACCATTTTTATTCGTTATGGACACCGAAAATAGTACATTGTTTACCGAGAGGAGAAAGTGACCGATTACCGTCGAGGGTGTCGTTTGAAGCCCGAGCCGTAGGCGAGGGCTTTAAAACACCCGAGATCGGGAATCGCACTTTCTCTCGAGTGATACATAGTGCTTTATACTACACCTACGAGGAAAATAAAAAACTAAATCTTTACTAATTGAAATTTATATTGAAATTGTTGCAGTTAGTGAAGCTTAATGTAACACTTTTTCCATTAATGTTTGTTTGAGATGTTTGCGACAATGTAGGAGGAATAACTGGCTGTGCTGTTGGCACTGCGCTCGTGCCAAAGGGGCAACTGGCTGCTGAGGGGCATCTGGCATCGCCGCGCTCGTTGATGGTTGAGGAGATGAGTCTTGATGCTCATTAATCGATCCCGATATTTGGTTATTTATTCGTGTTTTGTTTTCTACGGAATTCTCTATGTAGCTTTCTGCAACAGCGGACGATTTCCAACCACCGTGACGTTTTATTGTGGTTAAATCAGCACCAGTATCGGCAAGAATAGTCGCTGAAGTTCTGCGAAAGCAGTGGCCAGTGTATTCTAGTGGTTTGAGTAAATTAAGGTAGGAAGCTATTTCTCTTGGCACAGTACTTATTTTGTATTTCCCAATTACTTGTTTCGTACATTTTTTGTTTTTATTTTGTAGTAAAAACCGATTGGTTTTGGGGTCACTGGGGCGAATTTCGTTATATTTCTTCACTATCTCATAAAATAAGCCCGATATAACAAATGATCGCTGAATTTTGGTTTTTGTGTTAGGAATATTGACGATCATTCCATTTTCAAGGATTTCGATATCGTCTGTTGTCATATCCACAAGTTCTTGCGAACGACAGTCCCCATTTACTCCTAAAATCAAAATAACCTGTAAACAAAAATATCAAACATGAAAACCTAGTAGATTTCTACTCATAAATAGGTACGTAATAAATCATAAACCAGTGCATTTTGTTCATAAACTTACCGTCATCAACAAATATTTGTCATCTGGAGCATTCTGCAAAAAGGAATAAACATCCTTTGTAGTAAGCACTTTTGATTTCTTACTACGGAATCCCTCCGACTTTCTTTTCAGAAATGCTGTAAGTTTTTTGTATTCTTGAATATTTATGTCGTTTCTTGTCAATATAGTACTTTTCAACATTGAGTTCATAGACCATAACGTACTTGGTTTGTATTTTTTGCGCTTTTTCACTGAAATAAGCTAGCAAAACAGTTTCAGAAAAAGATGCCGCATTTTTTTCACTTTTCCATTGCAAAAAATCGTCATAAGTTTTATTATATTTTTTAATTGATTTCTGTGGTAAAAGGTTATCAATCAGTATTTTTGCTGTTTCCTTCAACTGCGGCGGAGTTAATAAATCTTCATTATCACTATCACTACTTATCATTTTGATAGTTTTATTTTACTTTTCTACGAAAACTGAATCCTCAAACAACACACAAATTGAAAATGGCGCCAATGGCGTCTGCAATTTTCACGTGTTCTTTTTTCAAATTGTTTGACACCATCCAACACACAGCTAGTGGCCAGTGTCATTTTGCGAACTTGGAGATAAAAACTCACTGTAAAAACTTTTTGGCTTTTGATATTTAGGTTACCAGCGCATAGTCTTACCCAAAATTAAAAAAGAAAAACCACGTAAGAAATGGATTTTCATACACTTTTCTCTCACGCTCAGATGCGTTTTCTCGCCGCATATTTGTTCGATATGCAATGACGTACTTTCTACCGTAAATTTGATAAAGTATCAAGGTACTTTCCGAGCAGGTGTAGTATAAAAATAGTTACCTACCAAATGCACCGACTTCCAAAAAGAAAGTAATTTTTGCGCCAATAACGTTGGTGGAATACATCCTGAGTTCCATATGGTTTACATCTATCGGCCAGCCTTGATGCGACATATTAATAAGTAAGTAAAGATTCAGAGCGAGTTCCATAATGGTTTTATTAATATAACTTATAGATTATGTAAGTAAATCAAAATGTAATGTAATTTCAAATCCAAAACCTTGTACACACCGAAACATTATTGTCGCTCAAGTATCTATTGGTCATTGTCAGGTTAGTCTTGTAAGGCTCCCCTCTCCTGAGCCTTAGCCTTAGGTTAGCTCCTGAGCCTTAGGTTATAGCATAACAGTCCGTCACATATTTAGAGTTGCAATAGTTTCATCGTTGCCCTCTCTTGCTTCAACTGGAACTAAAACAGAAATACCATCACGAATCGTCTCGCGCGCAGTTTTGACGATATCCAGCTGCCCGAACAAGCCGAATTCGTAAAGGCACCGTCGACCACATATATACGCTACGGCAGGTTATACGGCAAACCGAAGAGTATTTAACTACGTGGTAGGTGCGAAGGTGGAGATCACAAACACTAAAAGAAATAGAAACAGGAAATCGTCAAACCTGCGCGCGAGACGATTCGTTATGACTCTTGAAAACAGCTTGTAGACATGGCTAAGAAGTGTGATGGGCCTATAGTTCTTCAATAGGGCATTTTCACCCTTCTTGAAAAAGAGTACCACCACACCCCTGCACCATGCCTGCGGCGTTTTCCCCTCGAGTATGACGAAACCAAACAGCTTCAGGATTTCGGCCTTAATGCCGTCATCACCCGGTGCCTTGTTGTTCTTAAGCTGTTTAAGAGCCATCCTAATCTCGTACAGGCTGACGTCCGGAATGTCTTCGGTATAGTGACGGGTCATTCTAGCTCTAGGGTCTTTTACTAGATTCGCGACGGGTTTACTGGTTGACGTGTACAACTGCCGATAGAATTTCTCGATCTCCCTCAGAAGCTCCGGTTTGGTGGATACGATCCTGCCATCGTCGGTCTTTAGTTTCGTGAGCTGGCTCTGCCCAATAGACAGATTTCTTACAAAGACCTTGGAGCCCTTATTCCGCTCAATCGCGTCTTTAATACGCTCAGTATTAAAGCGGCGGAGGTCGCTTTTCAAGGACTTTGAGATCCGTCTATTAAGCTGCCGGTATTTCAACGCATCGTCTGAAGACTGCAGGATCATCTCACGCCTCTCCTTCATGAGCTTGAGAGTAGGATCAGAGAGCTTTTTGTTTAAATCTGTACAGCGGGTCTTGACAAACTTAGACCCGACCGTATGGACAGCTTCCACGAACCCATCGCTGTATTCGTCCACGGAGCTCCCTAGGCACTCGAAACGATTCTGGAGTTCGAGCTGAAAGCTCTCGGGGTTTTGGATCTGGATCTGTGTCCGTTTTATTTAACTGTGAATCTTGACATTCAAAAATGATTTTAAATAGTGTCTGTTTTAATACACAATATCCATGAAGCGCTCCCATTGAAAAAAGTGATTTGACTTTGACATTATTTTTTTTTTAAATTTTGGAGTGCTTCATGGATATTGTGTATTGTAATACAATATCCATCACTAAAACTAAGGTTAGGTCTTTTCCCTGGTCTTATTTTCCAACCCGTAGTAATAAATTAACATCCTTAGTAACAAATAAACGAATAGATGTAAGTAGAGAACCAAGTTCCTATTTATCAAATTAATGAATTTACCTTTTAATGCTTTTAATACTTTATATCTGAACGTAGTATAATGTGTAGTGCTATTGTGGGTGCATGGTCCTCACATACATGAATTTATTAATGTATATACTTATCTAAATATTGTAAAACATCAATTATTTTAAAAAGAGTAAGTATGGCGTTTCTTGTGCATTCTTCTCCATAACAAGCTACTTTGCCGAATGCACGGTAGAATCAACTTTTATTACTTGTAAATTTTAATTTTATTTGTGTTTGACGTTCAAAGGTGCCGCTTATTGGCCTAGTTGAATAAATATATTTGATTTTGTCTTTGAATAAACAAAGAGAACGCATACTTGACCCGACACTGGTGAAATCATTTCGAATCGGTCAATAATGCTGCACCCAATTTTAATTTGCCATCTGCATTTATTGCTCTCCTGAAATTAATGGCTTATATTTAGTAGATTACAGCTCATTTTTATAAAATACCCCATTTAGACAGGTCGTCTTGATGACTTTCGGTTGGTCAGCCACAGTTTTTATGTCCAAGTCAAATTCAAATTTATTTATTTCAATTAGGCTTTATTAAGGGGCACTTTTCAACGTCAAAAATTTTAATTTATTACTAATAATAATTGATTCTACCGTCCATTCGGCAAAGTAGCTTGTTACGGAGAAGAACGGACAAGAAACTTCACACTTACTCTTTCAAAAAAAATGTTTTACAACATTTACATACATACATTAATTCCTATACGTGAGGACGATGCACCAAGACTAACACTACTTTACTACGTATAGATATAAAGTATTACAAAAACTAACAGGTCAAAATCAAAATCATGTTTATTTTTCTTCCACAAATAACTCATATGAACTAAAAACATGACATTATCACTCAGTGATAAAACCCCATAAAACAAATAAAGATTTAAAAAAAAAAAAAAAAACTAAAAACTAAAAACTCAAAAACAGAAAAAATGTGAAAAAACGATGCGGGAGATCGGTGCCTGAACTAAACCGTAAACTGTATTTCAAGACACCCAGAGACTCCTCCTAAAGGAAAAATAAAACCATTATACATATCATCAAAACATTACTAGTACTGTGCTAGTACCTAGATAGATAACGTTTAGCAAAAATTACACTTTTATGTTTCAGGTGCAAAAACTTAATTGGAAGGTTTTATTTCTTTTTTTATAATTTTTATTATGTGAAGTGTAGTCAAGAGAAAGTGTGTATGTGTGTGTATATGTGAGTTTGTGTTTGTGTGTGTGGTGTTGAAAGGCTGAGAAATTATATGAGTAGTTTCAAAAAGTGTTGATCAATATTATTTAGTAGGTCATTTACCATCGCGAATATTGTAACGTAAAAAGCACGTAGGTCAATTGGAGTAGGAGAAAGAAGGTTTAAGACTATTTACCGTTTTAAATGTTATTACGATTAAAATATTAATTGTATAAATCTCCGAATAGCACACCTATTTAGTAAACATGAACATAGATAGATTCGTCCAGTTTACAGGGATAATAGCAGATGAACCTTTGTAATTTCTGTTTATCTCCACAAAGCCAAAACATGATTTTATGTATGCATGGATGTATGTGTGTATGTTGTTTGTTTTCATTTCTACGTTTAATTTCACAAAGTGAGAATTGGATTATATATGTGTGTATCTAAATAACTGGCGCTTTAGCAGTAGCATTTTTCTCTTTTCTCGTTAAGTCTCTTTTTTTACTTCAAAGTTCACCTCAAAACTAAAAAATAAAATTACAACCTGCCAACGAGGACTAGAGCGCAGCATGCTTGAAATAAAGAAATTAGATAAAATAACACACACAAAAATAAAGTCAATAACAAAAGCAACAAATGCATTGAATTATGCAAAAAAACTTAAGTGGAAATGGGCGGGGCATGTCGCGAGGCTTAAAGATCAGAGATGGACCCTAAAAGTGACATTTTGGAAAGGTCCTCCAGGTAAAAGAAGCAGAGGAAGACCGTTGACACGTTGGGATGAAGAGATTGCACGGATAGCCGGAAACAGACTGGAATTGCCGAAACTGGAAACAGACCGCACAGGACAGAGATAAGTGGGCATCTTTGGAGGAGGCCTTCACCCAATGAGGTTCTTGCAGATATCGTTATATCAAACTAAAATATAAGGATATTTTAAATTATCATGTTATTTTTAAATAAGTTAATAGTAAATAAGTAAAGGCAGAAACGTAAACAAACTAGATAAGCGCATTAAAATTTGTAATAAGTAAAACAACCAACGAAAATCTAGTTATGTGAAGTTAATTAATTAAATTAGTTAAGTAACTCAAAAATAATGTAAAGTAGGTAATTAGTAGGAAATAAAAGGCTTTTTATTTTATTTATTTTATTGTAGAAAGGAATTTACATGATTTTTATTTTTATTGTAGGTTAGTTTTTTTTCTTACTGCCATCGGCCTGTCGACTCTTGTTTAGAAACCTAAAATGCGTTAATCGGTTAATTGATGTTGTTTAAGTACTTATTACTTTCCGTAAATTGTTACAAATAGGTCGCTTAGTAAATTTGACTAAAGTGAAAAAAAAACGAACTTTTTTACCATCCCGCCTACCCCACTAAAATAATACAAATTCGCAAGCGTAGTCTCAGCAGCGTCATGGAAATATATCCCCCGAGCGCGCACATGGTACATCCCCGGCATATCCCAGGAATCTGGCGATCTGCTAAAGACATATCAACAACTGTTCAACCATATACCATACCTCGTATTTGGAGGAGCTCTAAGGTCATTTTTATTCACAAACCTGGAAACCACATGACGATCCTAGAACTTTCGCCCTATATCGCTCCTCTGCCAAACGTAAAAACTGTCGAAAGACTACTGCTAGGTTGCCTCACAGGTGTTGAAATTTATGCCGGAGCAAGCTGGATTTAGACCTGGAAAGTCTTGCTGCGGTCAGATCCTAAACCTCACACGTCACATCGAGGATGGGTTTGAGACTTAGAAAGTGACGGGTGCAGTATTCGTGGACTTGTCGGCAGCTTACGACAACGTTAACATTAGTCGCTTGTTGTGGAAGGTTATCAGGCCTTTCACCTTCGTAACAAACAAGCGGGCCGAACACTAAATGTCTAGTGGCAGGGGGTATCCCGTCCAAAATAGCTCGGCATCACTTTGGATAGGTCAACTTTACTGCAGTGAATGAGACGTGCCCGATTCGTACTGGTTACCTTAAACCGACCCAGGTACGAATGTTGTACCCACTCACCCACGTTGTGCCCCCGGAAATTCGTAGGACTGTGGGAAGCCGCATGGAAAGGACTCAGCAAGAGTGTGACTCACGCCACCCAATGTACAATTGCAGCTCGGTCACCCGGAGGCTCAAGAGTTGAAAGGCTTTCCTTGCCTGCGTGAGCTCGTTGCCATTGGATGGCAATGTCAGCTCGGAGAGGTTAAAACACCGTGAACACTTCATCGAGCCTTCGAAGAGCCTTCCGCCTGGGCACACGTTGCCGTGGCATATCTGGAAGGGTTTAAACAAACTCCGCATTCAGTTCGGCCGCATTAAAGACAATCTCCATAGATCCGGTTCTTAGATGTTTCCGATCGTGGGTGTTTGTGCGGCGTCTCTCCGCAGACCATGGAGCACTTTATCTTGCTCCGCATGCCCTGTTGCCTGTTCTCGTGAAGACCTTATAGCTGTCTCAGCGGACGGCGTTGCCGTGGGCGAATACTGGGCCGGGCAAGATCGTTATCGGCACGCTAAGAAGAGACTACACTAGTACTACTACAATAAACACAAAAATGAATTTTTATTCGGGATGGAGACAAATCCAACAAATGAAAAATCATCAGAATCAGTCGAGAATTATAAATAGTATAACCAGCCCAACTTTGTTTTATTTATTGAAATTTAGATTTTTACAGTTGATAGAGTAGGGGTATGTTTAGCAAATATGCTTTATTTTGCTTTAAAATATGTTTCAGATTTTATATGTTTTATCTAGCTGGAAGGTATGTTATCGACACACTAAGAAGAGACTACACTATTCTACACTAGTACTACTACAATAACCACAAAAATAAATTTTATTGACAAATCCAACAAATGAAAGATCATCAGAATCAGTCCAGAGTTATAAATAGTGTAACTAGCCCAACTTTGTTTTATTTATTGAAATTTAGATTATTACAGTTGATAGAGTAGAGGTATATTTAGCAAATATGCTTTATTTTGCTTTAAAATATGTTTTAGATCTTTACACTTAGTTATTATGTATAAGTAATAATGACTCAGACTTATTAGTCCGTAATGCATGTTAGTCGTTTTGGTGTTCCTAAAGTTCAATGGATGTAAGTGAATTGTGTTTGTGCTTTACTGTAACTGAATATTTTTATGAAGATAAGTATTTTTGTCTTACGATCTTCGGAAATCCAGTAATAAAATGCAATATGTCAACTTTAAAACATAAATAATAATATAACAATGATTTTTTGTATTCAGCGTATACAATTTGGAATACAAGAAAAAAAGATAAACCAGATTTAGTAATAAAAAAAGCTTAAATCGCTCTCCTGTGAAATTCACTTTTTGAGGTTTAGTATTTTTGCCTTTCTAGTGACGATTTTATCATTTACTTGAAAATATACATGTTCCAAAATTCAACGATAAGCAGGCACCAGAGGGTGGACCTGTTCACGACAACTCGAGAAAAAAAAGAAAAAAAAATATGTCAATCTTTTGTGAAATTCCAAAATAATAATAATTTCTTCGAAAATCGACACCTCTAATGGTATTTTAACTACCATGACCACAATTTTTCAAATATTTCTGTTTCTTTTTACGTATCGGCAACCTAAGTAGCACTGCTATCCACCACAACCCTTAAAAATACCAGAATACATCTACCTTTTACACAGAAATTAATCAAAATCATTATTTCCCCTAAAATTTTGAAAGATTTTTACTATTATTCTAATTTTTCTCATCGTGCGTGGTGTATAGAAAAAGTACTGACACTACTATGGCAAGTTTTTTTTTAAAGTTGATGCAAGTTACCAAGATTCTAAAATGGTATATTACTCTAGGAAAACTAGCCACAAAAAAATGCAACTATTTCTAAAACAAGAACCGATTTTTTATTACATTATTAATATTACAGTAAATGTTCAAATTGTTGGCCACCGGCATTAATACAGGCACAACTTCGCCTTAGAAATTATCTTTTGATTCGTTGTGCATATCTTCACAGAAGAGATAAATGAAAGACTGCTGATAAGGAAAGCTAGTATGAGGATGCTTAGAGAGATGAATGATGTAAGATGAGGGGGGTGATACGAGAATGAAGAGAATAAAAATACCAAAGACACGATAGATGGACTGTGTAAAAATGTGACTATTGAGATGACGAGTAATGGAGAAGTATGGAAGAAGGAGACATGTTGCTACAACTCAAAATGAATTGTAATGATTTCAAGAGAATGATGATGTTAAAACAACTTGGGTCCATACAGTACCTGAAACTTACTATGCTGATTCTGCTGTTTCATTTCAGATAAGAATAGTATGGTTTGGCACGATGCCAGTTGAAATACTGAAGTAAAAACTATGCAAAATCTCAAGCGTTGATTGGCTGCTTAACTATCTTTCAAAATATTCAAATTTTGCCGGTAAATGTCCTTACGAGCCGGTAAGAAAATGTAAATCCTTCTATTGGCCGTATAAGTTTTTCTATGGTTCCATCCACAATTATTTCAGACGTCAATATAGAAGAGCATCTGGCAGGGTTTTTGAGCAAACCTTCTGGGCGAAAATTTTATAACTGAGTAGGTGCGGCTTGCTGAGCGAACAGCGAGAATATCCCGAAAACTTTTAGATAGAAACCTTTTGATCAGGGGTCTGGGGCTGGAGGTCTAGGCTTAGGAATAACCCTATAATATTTTTCATAGACACAGTAAAACCGTAACATAATTTGCGACAGAAATAGATGAAGCTATTGTGTGGTAAATAACTGTCTGTTTTCTGGAAGTCGTAATAATGAAGATGAAGGTGACAATGCATACCTTTGACACGCGCACACGGAATTATCAGAATTCTAGAAGACAACTTCAGCTGTCCGGAAAATCGCTTTGTTTGGCACTTTTGTAACCGTATTCACTTCACAACTTGCTGAGGTGTCAGCATAATTCGTAAGCATGTCAGCCCTCCTAGCCAAGTTACAAATGTTTCGTATCGAATCTCTTTCTACAATCGTTAACGCCTTCTATTTGTTTAGTCTGACCACTTGACTTAATGTGTCATTCTCATACATTGATTCGTTTTCTACTAATGTTATCAATTATAGATTGTCAACTTGGCTACTGGTGCAGTTTCTGTAGCAACAAATAGTTTTCCTTTCTTTCTTTTCTCTATTTCTCTACGTCTATGATATCTTAAATATTTTTTCAGTGCCTGTATGCATTTTTAACCCCCGCCGGAAAAAGAGAGAGAAGAAGAAAAAGAGATCTGTGTATCTGTGTGTCTGTCTGTGGCATCATAGCGCCTACACGGATAAACCGATTTCGATTTAGTTTTTTTCGTTCGAAAGGTAATTTTGTCGAAAGTGTTCTTAGCTATGTTTGAATAAAATCGGTTCAACCGTTCAAAAGTTATGGGCGTTTTACTGTTCGAATCGGGGTGTTTTCGCAAGGTAAATGTGTCGGGGGTTTTTTAAATTTTGAAATGTTACTTGTTGTTATATAACCTAGAGTTTCCACCCAAGAATTTGCCACAGTGGATCAAGAGATTACTAAAGGGCAAGTTCTACTCATTCTACTTTCTAGCTACCAAAACGGAAGAGATAATTGTAGAAAGTACTATAACATTTAATAGTAAAACGTGATACAATTTGGTCTTATGTTTCACAATCATCCCCATTGATGAGATATCGAGCATTATAAACACATCGAAATGATAAAAGGTTTATGTATTTTTTTATTTGCTACCCTACTATGTCAAAAGCTAAATAAATAACATACCAAGGTAGGTTCCCATTTTCTAAGAATTATAGGAATCAATCTGCCTAGCTCTTTGCTTGTATGTTGGGCTTTAATAGTTTGGGTAATCTTCCAGTCTAACCACGTTTAGCTGAGTACTAGTATTTTACACGGAGTGACAGCCTTTCTACGCTCCACAAACCAGTAACTGGGTAAAACGATACCTGTAGGCCAGAGGTCGGCAAGCAACCCTTTGAGTCGGAGGAGTACGAAAATTACAATTTACAAAATTTCAATGTTTTTAAGAGCCTATTTTTTTCCGTGCCAACAATAAATAGTATTTGCATAAATAAAGTTTTTTTATACAAAAACTAATCTATTTATTCATAAGACAAATATCTATTTATTCTATATATGAATAAATAGATATTTGTAGCAATATCTATTTATTCTATAAATGAATAAATAGATATTTGTAGGTTGAGTAGTGTTTTTTCACAACAAATTTGATAATATATATATATATATTTTAATTATCTGATTATTTTATATTACATAATTCGTCCACATCGGTGTCATATATATGGTATTATTAGATAATCACTTAAATATTTAAGTAAAAAATTAAAACATTTACATACAACACTAACTTGTACTTCAATAACAAACAATTGAACAAACAAATTCAATGGTGGCGATGGCTGTGGATGGTTATTCAAGTAGAAAATTATTAAACTTTACTAAACAATGTAACTAGTACTTAAAAATAAAAATACAATAATATACATTTGAGCAAACAAAGCATTGGGAGCGTTGGCTTTGCATGGTTTTAGAAAGTTTGGATAAATTTGGCTCATAACTTGTTGTTTTAAGTTTCAAATAATGCTCTAGAAATGGCTATGTTTGTAAAAAAAAAACATTTGTTTCCTCGTATGGCAGACAAATTTCCAAGAAATAGGCGTGATGATAGCAAACTATGTTTACATACATAAAAAACTGTACTTATGTGCAAGAGTGTTTTTTGCATGGCACCAATTATATACAATAAATTGGCCAAAAGTTAGAAAGAGCAAACTATACCTAATCTTAAACACACAATAAAATTGTTTTTGGTCAAAAAGCATGTTATAGTATACAAGAATTTTTAAACGAGTCATGGTGATTATTATAAATATAACTAACATTGTAGTAATTATAGTCATGTAGTGTAGTGTATAGTGGCGAACTTAAATATGCCTATATTATAAATTTCATTATAATTGAATTTTCAGCCAAATACCTTTGCATAACTCTTGACGCCAAGTTGCGTTGGAAATCTCACGTCAAAAAGAAAAGACACGAACTCGTTATACGGTACAAAAATATGTATTGATTACTCGGAAGGAAATCCTGTCTATCAATACACAATAAAATTAGAATATACAAGCATATTTTTATGTCAATTTGGACGTATGGTATCCAACTATGGGGCTGTACTAAACAAAGCAATGTTTAAATTATACAACAATTTCAAAATAAAGTACTCAGAGATGCTGTTAATGCACCATGGTACATCATAAATGACGACCTTCACCGCGACCTTAAAATGAAACTCGTCACCACCGTTATTCAAAACTTTTCTGAAGCCCACGAACACAGACTTCATCAACATGTGAATGTGGAAGCAATCCAGCTGCTAGATAACACGGACATAATGCGTAGGCTAAAGAGAACTAAACCATTAGAGTTAAAAAAAAGAAAAATAATAGCAAACAATACTGTGCTATACATGTAACACGTGAACTAAGTGAACTAATTTTAACGTATCAGACTCTAAGAAAGTGCTATCGAACTATATAAAAGAGCAAATTGACACTATTCTTAGTCATAACATTATACAATATAATAAAAAGTTAGAGTTAAATTGCTTATTAGTCTATTAAGGCTAGATTGTAATTTATAATTAAGAAATAAAATATATTTATAATTGAATGCCTATTAAAGTTAACATCACTTTAATAGGCATTAAATTATAAATATTCATTGTGATAATTGTAATCTGTAATATTGGACAAGAAAAATAAATAATAAAACATTGGATGATGTAAATATTGTAGAATATAAGAAATCTGTTCTAATTGTGAATGATATTTAATTTATAGTTGTAAAGTTTAACAATCATTGATTCAATAATAATAATTGTACCTAAAATATTTGCACGCCATGAGAAATGGCAGACATGTCGTGAGCCACTCTTATTTAAGATCTTGCATGCATGTATTATTTTAATTCTGTATGTATACACATGTTTGAGCAATTTTTTTAAATTCTTTTTCAAAATTTTCAGTTGTTAGTTGACTTCTTACTTTACTTTAAATACGTGGGACACTCAGAAAGTTTTGCGAAACTAAAAAAAATTGTTCTATACGTACATATATTTTTATTAAATCTTTTCAAAGTACTTTCCACCAGCCTCTATACAAAGATTCATGCGCCTAAACCAGTTTTCAAAACACTTTTTCCAGTCCGCCGCAGACACCTCGTTTACAGCCTGCTCGAACGCAGCCAGCGCATCTTCCGGCGACGAAAATTGTATCCCTTTGAGCAGATTTTTTATTTTTGGGAATAAAAAGAAGTCACACGGTGCTAGATCAGGGCTGTAAGGAGGGTGACCCAGGAGTTTGACTGGCGTGCTGTCCAGGAAGTCCCTCGTTTTGAGTGCGGTGTGCGCAGGTGCATTGTCGTGGTGGAGCAGTAGCCCGCGGAGCCCTGTGTTTGGTCGCTTGTTGCTTATAACAGAGAAAACTTCTGGCAAACATTTGGTAGTATACCATTCGGCATTAATGCTTCTTTGATCCCGTAAGGGAATTGATACCAAGTGGCCAGTCAAATTAAAAAAGCTAGCGATCAAAATCTTACCCCCGCTTCTAGATCGCTTCACTTTGGTAGGCGTTGGCTCATTTTGAAACACCCAAACAGTCGACTGGCGCTTGGTTTCTGGGTCGTATTGATAAATCCAGGACTCATCACCTGTAACGATGTCGTAAACACGCCGAGACGAGCCTGCTTCAAATTTGTTAAGCATATCACGGCACCATTCCACCCGGGCCTGCTTCTGAGCATCGGTGAGGTTGTGCGGCACCCAGCGTGATACTATCCTCCTCACGCGAAGATGGCTGTGTAGAATCTCGTGAACGCTTCCCGATCCAATCTTCAATATGTGTTGAATCTCCTGATATGTAATTCGCCTATTGTCTTGGATTAAATTTTTCACTGCTAGCACGTTTTCTTCGGTAACAGCCGTCAAAGGGCGACCGCTTCTTTCGTCATCCCCCAAAGTTGGTCGACCGCGCTTGAATTCGTTATACCAACGATACACGGTTGCCTTGGAAGGGCCTTCATCCATGAATGCCATTTGAAGTCTATCGTACGATTCATCCGGTTTCAGGCGACACTTGAAATCGTATAAAATCATAGCTCTAAAATGTTCCCGGCGCAGATCCATATTTCAGTGAGACACAATACTTTGAATTAACTCGCAAAAAATGTGGAGGGAAATTTTCAAATTGGAACTTACTTATTTTTACTTATAAATAATCATATTTTCGAAAAACATTATAACTGGCCAGTCTCCCATATATAAAAACTTTTTTTCGCAATACTTTCTGAGGGGCCTGGTATATTCATGCAAGAGAACGCTTGTTCGCACGAATATGTCGATCCTAAGATAGTCAGCACTCCAAATGCCAATTTCTTCACCTCACTGTATCAATTTGGTTGACTATTCCATGCGTCGATTATGTAAGTGCCTCAACTCGCGACATTAATTTTAAAGCTGTCCACTTTTGTTGCGTTACGTAATACATTTCTGAACTTGCTTTTCAACTCTCTCAGAACGATTTTTAAATGCTTTTACTCTTTTTATAAAATAAATAACATTTGCGTATGGAACTAAAGAGCTGCAGCTTCACATCCAAAGAGCCGCATGTGGTTTGCGAGCCGCAGGTTGCCCACCCTGCCTCTAGGCAATACTGGTGTCAGATTACCTGGCTTCTGATTATCTGATCGATTGCCAATGATCTACAAATTAATGACAGTCGGGGTCAACGGCTTAACTTGAGCCGAAGCACGGAGAAATTTCCGTAAGTAAAGATGGTCACCCATCCACGGTTTAACCTCGGCAAGCGTTGCTTAACCTTGAAGATCGACACGCATTTAGCCACGACCGGGCAAATCTCGGTTCACTGGATATCAATCAGTTGTTGGTAATGTAAACGATTATTGACAGGAAAGCAATAATAAGGCTTCCACGGAGTATTAAACTGATTGCAAAAAAAAATATCATTGAATGTTTCAAAGTTATTTGGTCAGTGTCACAACATGAGGCCTCATTGTTTATTTGTGGTTTTACTTATTGTTAAATGTTTTGCCGTAAGTACTTTAAAATAATTTAATAATAATATGTAGGTAAAAACAAACAACACCAAAAAGGAAAAGGTAGGTGTATAATTTACCCCCCCGGTGGGTTCCCGCATTATCGATGCGGAGGGACTCAGTAACCGTGGCTTGGTCACCCACGATGAAGCGAAGAGGAACCCGAGGAGGGGCCGCTCGTCAGGGCTTTTGCCGATAAGCTGACGACGTAGCGGCCAACATGTAGGTTGCGGTGCTGCCTAGGCGACATCGCAACTGAGGCGGGCCGCGATGTCGTATGGAGTCTCCCATACCCATACGATATCGCGGCTGAGGGTTGGAGGCCGCGGCGGGAGAGGAGTGCCGGTATTGCCGTGTGCCGCTCTCCCTACCTTCCGCGGCCTAGACGGGGTCGCCACCGTCTGATGGTGGACGCGGTGGGGCCGCAGGGGAGGAGGAGTGCCGGTATAGCGTAGGCCGTTCTCCCTATCCCCTGCGGCCGAAAAATGGTAGGTGGCGGGGCCATTGACCCTGACCCGTCACAAGGGGACCAAGGGTGCCATACACGGGGTCGTCTGGCACCCATGTGCTGGTTTGCTCCCTGGGGTGGTCACGGCGCACAGTGTGTTCTGGTGCGCCGGTGATGGGGGGTACTCCCCAGAGGAGGGTCCGGTGGCGGACAGCCGCGGCGGGTTCGCGGTGAGTGCTAACGCGTACCCGTGTTCTCGCCATAAGCGGCACACAGCGGCACAGGAGGACACCGTGGAGTTTTAGTGGGTTAGAGTCCCACATAACTGCGCTATCTCGTCGTGGTAGCGCAGTATGCATGAGCATTTCTCCAAGCTAAAAAAAAAAAAAAAAGGTGTATAATTTAACGACATGGTGTGGTCACAATTGCTTATATCGAAACGGGTATGTGAGAGACATTTGCCCAACAGTGGAACAATATAAGCTACCCTGTAAGTACATTAAGCGATTTCCACCAAAACAACGATAATTAAGACATACAAAAAAAAACCCGACTGCTTCAAAAGCGAACTAAAAAGTCGTAAACAAGGAAAAAATCATGCTATGCAGTCGTAGGATACATATTCGCCGGCTGGCTGACCAAAATCTGGTGTATCTTCCGCCTGCACAGCATGATTTTTTCCTTGTTTACGACTTTTTAGTTCGCTTTTGAAGCAGTCGGGTTTTTTGGAATTTTTAAATTAAGTTTTTCTATTTATAACTTTTTAGTTAGTTTTTTCGAATTAGATACATTTAAACATATAAATGTTATATATTTTTGAAATCTCCTCTTAAAACCCTTTATTTTGATACCCCACACGATGGGTTTGAAAGAAAAAATAAAATTGGGCCCCCACAATATGGCACCCAAAATCCGCCATTTTTCTATTATCCAATTTTAATGTAGCCTATGACACTCGCAGGGTTAAGACGCATCGATTGACGTACGAATCATCAAAATCGGCCAACGCGTTTGGTCTCTGGAACGCCACATAGGAACAAACATACATACATACATACATACATACTTACATACATAGACTGATAAACACATTACCCTCCTTCGGCAGTCGGGTAAAAACACATTACCGTCCTTCGGCAGTCGGGTAATAAAAGGTTAGCTTGATGAATACATTGTGTGAGGAATTATATGATAAGACAAGGGAGTCAGAGATAGCGTGAACGTCGACAGGATGAAATGGAAGAAGAAAAGGCGTTGTATCCTATGAGGGATGTAGCTGCGGGAGCTCAAATGAGAAGCAATTCGAACTTTAAACTTACATTATTTCATGAATGTGCCTTGCCCAAGGCGGCTCTTACAGAAGTCGCATGCAAAACGAAACAAAAATATCTTCAAATATTGCCTAGCATTCCAAATATGATTACTCTTCCAAAACGTGCCAGCTTTATAAGAGGCAAGGAAGTCGCCCTCCTTACTTGAGCTACGCCCCTACGAATAGAAGCGCAGAATCATCTGAGTGCTTTTCTACGTTTTGTAAGGTTAAATCAGTCCTACCTAATGCGGCTAATACTATGCCTATCATAAGTAACATGGGACAAGAGCAGAAGATGATAATGAAGAGGAGATTTTTATAATGACTTTCTTTGTCTTAGACTGCCTCGTTGGTCTAACCTAGTGGTCACAAGCATAAATAGTATATTAACTATTAGATTTCAAGATAACGTTTTTTTAATTCTTGTTATACCTTTATTGATTTTATTTAATTTTACCAAAACTGTATCTAATCTAGTAACATGTGGAAACATGGGAACATGTTGTACTTATAGCATACTGTGTATCTAGATATAATCGAAATGTGGTTGTCCCCAACCTTTCTGCCCGACCGTTCTAAGAATACAGATGTGAAGTTATGACTTTCTTTGTTTTAGTCCCAGTTAAAACAGGAGGGGGCGACGATAAACTATTGTAACCCTAAGTACATGTCGGATTGTTACGCTATCACCCGGCGCATCGGGCGACGGGAGCCTTACAGGACTAACTTTACTGCTACCTCTAAGTACGCGTTTGGAAATAACGTTACGGTATGTATGTTGTATGCTACACAAAGATTAAAACAGTTAAGTCTGTGATATTGTTACAGAATAGCATGACAGTTATGCTATACTGTATAGAGTTTGAAGTGAAAAGTCATTCCACCTACCGGCCGATTCTGTAAACATCTCACCGGCTTAGGTGAAGTGAGCTGTCAACCTATCGGTCTTGGGATTGACATATTGACAATTATTATATTATTTTATTTTTATTATTGTGAATGTGAAGACTATGTGGATTTTTGTTTTTTATTATAACTTAGTTAGTTTTTACTCATGGTCTGGCAGTTTGAGTAGTTTATGCGGCCTACCCGAATGTCCTTTCTTTGGTATTGTTCGTCGAATCGTTGAGCTCCGTAAATTCTGAGTTGAGCTGCTTGTTTATTGACAAATGCGTGCACTGACTGGACAGGTCCACTCAATCTGGCTGGTTCTTTCCTCAAAAGACCATTTCAGACATCTGTCTACATGGTCGTCACATGATATAACCAAGATTTTGTCAAGACTTTAAAAGAGACTGTGACCTCTGAGTTTGTTTCGGCCTTTCTTCTCAGAGTAGTCAGATAGGAAACGCCGACCTCATCTAGTTTTAAAAAATATGATCGACATGTAAAAGTGTTTGTACAAACCAACTTACAGAAATAAAATCATTTATCATTTATCATGACCGCTCACTTCTAGCTCCTTCTTTTCACTCAGGTAAATGTGTTCCGATATTTCCATACGATCCATCTCATAGTAATTAGGTAATCACCAAGGTTAACGCTTTAATGTGTCTAGCTATCCTTTGCGTCTGCTTTATTTTTCAGCTGAAGGTAGTATTGCTTGGAGGGATCAAAGTAGAGTTGGTGAAGACAAGAATGTGCGACATACAAAACATTGATTGGTTGTTCGAATATTTCAAAACATTTTCTCACATCGATGCCAAATGCCCATTTAAGCCGGTAAGACTGATTTATAATATTTAATTGCAATGGAGAAAAACGGGTTGGAAAATTGCAATTAATATTAAGTCTAATTTAGTTCATACTAGCCCGGCTTCTCATGGGACAAATTATCTCCATAAACAAAACTTTATCGTTATTCATCATCTCTTTATTTGAGTGAAAACCTATCAAAACCTTAGCGAGGTTTAAAAAAAGTAAGAGGAGAAACAGACAGAGGCAGGACAGCTCTTTCTTTAATACTATTTAGGGTCGATGAATATAGAAAAGAGGACTGATTTCTATTGATTCTATGATGATTTCTGATTTCTCTACTGATTTAAAGAAGAAGTGTTTAAAATGTTGAACTACCTATATTAGAAACTGTTACTGACTGACGCAGTCCCATTTTCTCTGCTTCAAGCACTCTAAAATAATTTGTACATTTTGTTCCCAGGGCATATATGGAATTTATAACATGGAGTTTCCTCCTAAGAACTTGCCACTTAAAATGAACTTACTCAATGGGAATTTCCACACAAAAAGCTACCTTTTGGTTACGAAAACAGAAGAGATAATAATCGAAAGTACTATAATATTCCGTACTATGCAGTGACCGAAATATATATTTCTAAAAGAACCCTAACTTTGTATTTTTTTTCAACCAACTACCCTAAAGAAAGTTCTCAATTTGGAGGTTTCTATTTTTATTTATTTTTATGTATGTTCGGGCATAACACCGTCATATATAGACGGATTTGCGAAAATATTTTTTGTTTGAAAGGGTATATTGTCGAGGTGGTCCCACTGTCACCAAATCAGAATGATGATGGGATCGCATGGATTTCCATGCGATCTCATCATCATCGAGGGAACTTCACAAATATTACAGGTAGACAAATAGAGATTTTGGTATTTTCAATAACATGGCAAACATTTGCACTCAGAAAGTCATCATCTGCCTAGCCTTTTCCCAACTATGTTGGGGTCGGTCAGCTGAGTGCCAGTGTTGTACATGGAGCGACTGCCTATCTGACCTCCACAACCCAGTAACTGGGTAACACGGTACCCCTTGGCTAGACTGGTGTCAGATCTCAAGCTTCTGACTATTCGTAACGACTGTCAAAGATCTTCAAATGACAGCCGGGACCAACGGCTTAAAGTGTTTTCCGAGGCACGGAGGAAACTCAGTATGTTGAAATGGTCACCCATCCACGGACCGACCTTGTCAAGCGTTGCTTAACCTTAAAGATCGACCCGTGCGGCAGTTATTATTTTGCACTCAGAAAGTATCTTTTGGTAAAGTGGAACTGATGAAGAAGACCACAGATGGCCACTGCAATTTCTTAACAAGTATATCATGGTTATAAGATATCCCGAATGAACTATGATGAAACAAATACACATACATATACATAAATGGTACTGATTAAAAAGGTACCATCGAACTCATCTGATGATGAAACCGGAAGGCAGGCACTGGAATTCCTTAATAAAACAATGTATATTATGTGTTTGCGCTTGTTGGAATAGAAATGAAATATACTCTGGCTATAAATAGTGTTCATTGTAATATGAGGTCTTATTATTAAATAATTAATTATTATTTTATTATTAATATTAAAATACAAAACTGTCATAATATTAATCTTTTGAAATCTTAGAGATTCTCGGTGACTTAACTGATATATGGCTCTATCGGCTCTCTTATGCAATAAAATATGGATTCAATGTCAGCTGCCCCACCCCACAGCAAAATACCGTATGACATAATGCTGTGAAAGTAACTAAAATAGACCAAACGCGCAGTTTTTACATTCGTTAACTGTCTTATCTTCTAACAGCATAAGCGGCTGAGCTTAGCCGACCCGCAAGGAAAGGACCCCATTGTAATTTGTCGTTTAGAGTGATTCCTTGGAAAACTGTTTGATTTATAAAGTCCAGCTTTTCACCATTTAAAATGATGTCGTTTTCACTTATTTTATGGTAGTTATGCGTCGTGCCTGGTGCAAATAAACTATTTTTGTTTCTTTCTTACTTCCAACATTCAGTAATGTGAATCTAATACTTTTGATTTTTGTTCATTTAGTACCAAATTGTTTGCCGTGAATCAATTTTGGACGTAATGAATAGAGTTATTCACATTATCAAGATTTTGTGACAGCCGATCTTTTTTAAATATCAAAGATGTGTCGTCAGCAAATTACACCATCTTCAGTTGATTTTTTAGTAATTGGGGCAAATCATTAATGTAAACTAAAAAGAGGAATGGACCCAATATTGAGCATTGAGGAACGCCCATTGTCATTTCAGACCCTAGTGAGTTTACGCCGTTTTCCTGAACGTTAATTTGTCTGGCTTTCAAATATGATTTAAGTAACCAAGGGCCGTAGGTATTATCCCATAGTGCTCGAGCTTCAACAATAGTGTATCATGGATAACGCTATCGAACGCCTGCCAGAGGTCGCAAAAGATTCCAATGGCATCTTTTGCTTCTTCCCAGGCGTTAAACATGTTATTTATTAGGGTGACGCCAGTGTCAGTTGTGCAACGCTCTTTAGTAAACCGTACTGTTGATCATGAAAGATGGAATGTTTGTTAAATTTACGCAAAAATCAGCCGCACATCACAGCACACACACAGCGCGCTGCTGCGCATCAGCAGTTACATTGAATGAAATATATTGCTTGTAAACACAAAAAAACTGTAATTGAGTATTTTTTTATCGTTTTCTGGGCCAGTTTCGGCATCGTCGTCCACCCTATAGCAGTAGTCAATATGCATCCTTTTTCCCAGCTTATTACTGGACGCGGATGAAGTAACTAGTCCAATTTCCACTGAGCCTGGTAGCCTTTTTGCTGACGACTATTCCTGTTTCTAAGGGATGCATGCTGTTCTGTATTCTGACTGTTCTTAACACACAGATTTGTTTTTTATTCATACAAAAATAACATAAAAGCTATTAAAATCATAAAACTACTGAACCCTAGTGCCAAGCGGGTTATAAAAGGCGAGTTTAGACTAAACTAACATAGCACAAAAACAAAAGCATTATTTTCTATACTCAGCAGAATGTTTGATCCCTGAATAAACACAAGTAATTTGGTAGAGACGCCATAGAGTTTGCATTCACTCGTTTGGTCTGAATTCTGGCACCGACCCTCAATAAACCACACTCATACTTCATGGACGAACTATTACGACTAAATACATTTTCCAAAATAGGTAAGTACCTCTGAAGTCTAAAGCACAGAATAAATATACAAACAGTATGGCAACTTCCCACAAACGCTCGCTTGAAACGGCACACTCACACAAACATACGCACCGACGAGACCAATCGAGCACTTCTGCAGTGCTGTCAATTGTGCGAGCCGCTTAGGGGTCTCAGCAAGTTTTTGTGAGTGTGCCGTTTCGAGCGTTTGTAGGTAGTTTTCATACTGTGTTTGTATATTTTTACTGTGTCTAAAGTATGCATATTTTGATTAGATCGCATAAAAACTATGGCTGACTAACCGTAAGTCCGTTTAGACGACCTGTCTAAACGAGGTATTTTTATAAAAAATGAGATTTAATCTACTTAATTTAAGCAATTATTTACAGCAAAGCATTAAATGCAGACGATGGCGAATAAAACTGGTGTGCAATATTATTGACCGTTTCGAAATTATTTCGCCAGTGTCGGGACAAGCATGCGGTCTCTTTGTTTATTCGTTTGTTTACTAACATTTGTGCAATGTCTTGCCGTAAGTAACAACATTTTATTATTTAATTTACTAAGTTATTACTAAGGAATTATAATTTCTTACTACGGGTTGGAAAAATAAAACCTGAGAAAAGACCTAACCTTAGTTTTAGTGATGATATATACTTATATTACAAGATATCCATGGAGCGCTCCAACATTTAAAACCGGCCAAGTGTGAGTCGGACTCGCGCACGAAGGGTTCCGTACCATTATCGTAAAAATCGGCAAAAAATCACGTTTGTTATATGGGCCCCCCACTTAAATATTTATTTAAATCTGTTTTTAGTTATAGCGGCAACAGAAATACATCATCTGTGAAAATGTCAACTGTCTAGCTATCACGGTTCATGAGATACATATATGAGATACAAAATAAAATATTTATTTATTTAGACAGACAGACGGACATCGGAGTCTTAGTAATAGGGTCCCGTTTTTACCCTTTGGCTACGAAACCCTAAAAATACATGATGTCAAAGACAAATCACTTTTTCAATTAGACTATAAAAAGGCACTTTTGAATGTCAAGTTAAAAAATAAAAATAAGGTAGTGATTCTAGTTGTCCATTCGCAAAAGTACGAGTGGCGGGTTTCTGAATTGAGTATTGGTAGTAAAGAACGTGTCAAACCTTTACGTATACTTTAATGCCAATATTTGATAGGTTTTCAGCCTAAGTTGAGTATATTAAATGCTCAATTTTATGAAATCGGGCTGCCTATTTATTATTTTCAAAATGCTCAATTTATTTATTATTTATGCTTAACTCAGAAATCGGGCTGCCTATTTATTATTTCCAAATATTTTTTATAATATTTAATGGAAGGCAATTGAGGCCCACATGTACCACTAATCAGTATAAATGCATTTGAAGCGAAACGTTTCTAAAACATCTATCTCTGTCATCTTCAAACGGTTGATTTAAATAGAACGATGATTCATTATATTTTTGCACATCAAACGAAAAAACAATCGGATACAAATACAATAGGACAGCATATAAAATAATAATTTAGGATACATATTCATGATCTGGCTAACCACCTGATCCTCCGACTGCACAGCATGATTTTATTCTTGTTTACATCTTTTTAGTTCGTTTCCTAAGCAGTTGTTTTTTTTTATTATCTTTTTTGATTTACAACTTTTTAGTTGGCTATAGTTTATTTTTTCGAATAACTTTTAAACATATAAGTGGTATATATTGTTGTAACCACCTGTTAAAACCCTCCACTTTGATATCCCACTCGATTGTGACCCGCACAATATGGCGCCCAAAATCCGCCATGTAAAAAGGCTAAATAAACCAGGTTCTCTAACAGAAAACCTCAGTGCCATAAAGAGATTTGCAGTATACTTAAGTGCATAACAACAATGATGATATGATTATGTATTAATATTCATTTGGCACTAGCATTTACGCGAAATCACAGCAGACCAGAGCGCAGATTTTTTATAAATTCTTGATAGGCTCGCGTTTGACCATAGAAAAGCGATGATGTGGTCGACGGTGAAGCACTCTTGCCTAGAAGTAACTTATTCACCCTTGACTTAAATACTCCCAGGTTGTTATCAAGAAACCAGACTCCGGCAGGGAGTTCTACTCCTTAGCTGTGCACATAATGAAAGTATCCCAAAAATGTTTAGATGGCGGGAAGAACTCGACTCTACGCAAAGAGAGGCTTTTGCTCAGTAATGGGGCATAGCATACTAGTTAGATGTAGGTACCTACAGTTAGCACTAAAATATTAATTTAGTCATTAATAAGTTTTTTTTTTCTCTCTTAGTCCGAAATTAAACAAGAAGCTGCAAAGAATATCTGCTGCAATAAAAAGTATGTGTCGGAGTGTTACAGCAAAACCAGGCGCCTAGGGAGAGGGGAGCCCTATAAGACTAACATGACAGCCGTAATTAAGTACCCCTGGGGCAACAATGTTACGGTATGTATTTATCACAACTGTCACACTGCTGGGACATAGGCCCTGTGACGGACAATAATCCACGCGGGCCCAGTGCGGGTTGGTGAATGTCACTTCATCATCTTCCTGCCCTTGATCCATGTTACTTGGGATCGGCGCAACACGTTTTCATCTACCATGCCGTCCTGTAATTATTGACTCCCTTTTCTTTCATATCACTCCTCCCATAGTCCACCAATCTATTCTTCGACCTTCCCCTTCCTCTCCACCCATCCACATTTACATTCATAAATCTCACAATGTCACATGTCTTCAATTTTTTTTAGCATTACCTTCACCGTTTTGAGAGTAGTAGATATGGAATATACTTATTACATAAAGCTAAGGGCCTGCTTGGGTTCAAACCCAAGACCTTAAACTTATAATCAAAAAAAATCAAAATCAATAATTTTTATTTCACATTGGCCTACATGGGCACTTATAAAACGTCGACAATGTGCACGGTTCAGGTTGGTCGATTCCTATGGAGAAGAACCGGCAAGAAACTCCATGGTTACTCTTTTAAAAAATTGTTTGGTTTTACAATATTTCCATGTTACAGCAGTACTTAGATGGGGGGACAACGCAGGCCCGATAATAAGTCGTAAGAAACTAAAACAAGAAATGATTATATAATAAATAAACCAAAGATTTAAAAAAGTAAAACGAGATAAAATGTTAACAATCTAGAAGGCCTACAATGTTCACACATTTACAAACCAATCGGTAAAATAATCTATACAAAGTATAACAAGACTAAATTTAACATGTGGCACAAATGTTGTTATCAGTGCTGTAACTATTCGTAGCAAAGGGCTATAAAGATAATTGAAAACCATTGTAAAAAGTCTTATTAAATGAAGAAAAATTTGATTGAGAATAGTTAGAGACATCCACATATTTGTGCCGTTTATGAGTTACCAGGGAAGCCGCATGTGCAGAAGGAGCTAAAACCAAATATTTTTATCTTCAACGTAGTCCTTGATTTTATAATATGCTTTTTTAATAAGGACACGTTTGATGTGATTTTTGAACTTTCCATCGGTCAGTTCTATAACTGACCGATGATAATAATATGTCGGAGCCGTAACCACTGGCCTACCATAGCTCTCCACATAAAACTATAAATCCGTATCAAATTTGGATGGAAATTATTGTATTTGAAATGATCTATTCACAATAGGTATAACAAAAGTTTACTTATAGGTAATCTCGTAAGATTTATTTAAAACTTATGAATTACTAGCTGTTGCCCGCGACTTCGTTTGCGAAGCATTAGTAATTCGAATAGCTTATTTTTTATATCGCAGCATAATATTGTGGGTTTTCCATACAAACTTCTACCTCTCTTTCCACCCCCTTAAGTAAGATTTCCGGGATAAAAACTATGCTATGTCCTGCCCAGCGTCTCAAAATATCTCCGAACCAAATTGTATCTAAATCGGTTCAACGGTTTAAGCGTGAAAAGGTGGACAGAGAGACAGACAGAGTCACTTTTACATTTATAATAATAACTCCGCCCGTGACTTCGTTCGTGTAATGGCAACCAAAAATAAACTGCTATTAAACCTGAGACAAACGGTCCAGTTCGGTAGTTCCAAATCAATGTAGAGGTCCCCATCCTAGTGCCATTTGATTCTTCAAAGAAACTTTGACACCCCTAAATCGTCTTCTGGGGGTAAATCCGAAAAACTAATGATGCAATCCTTTATTATTTTTCCAAAGGAATAAGATTTTTATACAAATAAATGTCTCCCTTTTAACCCTTTAAAAAGTTGAATTTCCAAAAACCCCTCCTAAGTGGGGAGCACTTCAGAGACATATGACAACGTCATAAAAATAAGCTATGTGCAGTAAAAGTAATCAAAAATTACCACCCCGAAGTCGTATTTTAAGGGTAGTTTCGAAAAACCAATTATTGAAAACCTCTATTGTTTATTTAGGTTGGTATTTATGTCAAGTTTCATGTTTATTGCCCCAAGAAATCAGATTCTTCAAAAAAAATAACATCCTCTGAATCGTCTTTTGGGGTTAGTTTCAAAAAATAATAATAGCAACCTTTATTATTCATTTAGGATGGTATTTGTGTCAAATTTATTGTTTATTCACCTAAGAAATCAGATTCTTCAAAAAAATTAACATCCCCTGTCGTCTTTTGGGGGTAGTTTCAAAAAATAATAAGAGCAACCTTTATTATTCATTTAGGTTATTATATTAGTGGCAAGTTTATTGACCCATGTTTTTTTTTTTTTTAAAACACTTTTAAAACACTAATTCCTCCTAAATCGTCTTTTGGGGGTAGTTGCAAAAAACTAATAATGACAACCTTTATTGTTTGTTTAGGATGGTATTTATGTCAAGTTTCATGTTTATTCACCCAAGAAATCAGATTCTTCAAAAAAATTAACATACCCTAAATCGTCTTTTGGGGGTAGTTTCAAAAAATAATAAGAGCAACCTTTATTATTCATTTAGGTTAGTATTTGTGGCAAGTTTATTGACCCATGAAACCAGATTTTTCAAAAACACTGTAATACCTCCTAAATCATCTTTTGGGGGTAGTTGCAAAAAACTAATAATGACAACCTTTATTGTTTATTTAGGTTGGTATTTATGCCAAGTCTCAAGTTTATTCACCCAAGAAATCAGATTCTTCAAAAAAACTAACATCCCCTAAATCTTCTTTTGGGGGTAGTTTCAAAAAATAATAATAGCGACCTTTATTATTCATTTAGGTTAGTATTTGTGGCAAGTTTCAAGTTTATTGACCCAAGAAATCAGATTTATCAAAAACACTGTAATACCTCCTAAATCGTCTTTTGGGGGTAGTTGCCAAAAACTAATAATCACAAACTTTATTGTTTATTTAAGATGGTATTTATGTCAAGTTTCATGTTTATTCACCCAAGAAATCAGATTCTTCAAAAAAATTAACATTCCCTAAATCATCTTTTCGAAAAACTAACAATGAAAGTCTTTATTGTTTATTTAGATTAGTATTTATGTCAAGTTTCAAGTTTATTAACTGAAGTAATAAGATTCTTCAAAAAAACTTTAACACCCCTAAATCGTCTTTTGGGGGTAGTTTCAAAAAATAATAATAGCAACCTTTATTATTCATTTAGGTTAGTATTTGTCGCAAGTTTCAAGTTTATTGACCCAAAAAATCAGATTTTCCATACAAATTTAAACAACCCCTAAATCATTATTTGGGGGTAGTTTCGAAAATCTAATAATGTCAATCTTTATCATTTACTTAGAATACTATTTGTGCTAAGTTTCAAGAATTTTGGTCGAAGGAATTAGATTTTTCATACAAACTTTCAACCCCCTTTTTACCCCCTTAGGGGTGAAATTTCCAAAAACCCTTTCTTAGTGCACACTTACGTCACTTGAGGAACGTTTCTGCCAAATTTAATGCTTCTAGGCTTAGCAGTTTTGGCTGTGCGTTGATTGATCAGTCAGTCAGTCACCTTTCGCTTTTATAGATATAGATAAATCTATAGATTATAATTATATAAGTAATGTATGGTTTATTTTCAGCTAAAAGTGGTAGTACATAGCGGGTTGAATGTTGAAATAGTGAACTCAAGATTGTGTGAATTACCCAAGGTAAAATGGGTGTGGGACTACCTTCAAACTTATTCTAATATCAACGGCGACTGTCCTTATAAGCCGGTAAGACTGCTTTGAATCATTATCATCAGCCTATTAATTTGCCCACTGCTGGGACACAGGCCTCCTCTCTGTGAGAGAGGATGAGCCGCAATCCACCACGCGGTTCCAGTGCGGGTTGGTGGATGTCACATGTCTTCGAATTTTTGTTTCTAGGTCATGCATATTTATTTATTTTTATTTAATACTTTATGCACACAAACGTAAAGAGGCGGACTTAATGCCTTAGGCATTTTCTACCAGTCGACATTTAAAGATGTTTTCCTTCACCGTTTTTTGAGAGCAGTGGTGATGAAATAATTTATGCAAAGCAAAGTGCCTGCCTGGGTTCGAACCCACGACTACAACTAGTAAGTCGCGGCCAATACCACTGGGCCACCAATGCTCTCATGTGTGTTTTGAATACTTATTATAAACTGCATGCTTTATTATCACCATACAAATTTTATCCAAGTTGTACCTTATGACCCGGGTCGATAACCTTGTAGGGTTAAGCAACCCTTGCCGAGGCCACTCCGTGGATGGGTTTCGTAGCTTTAACACAGCGAGATTCCTCCGTGACTCAGAAAGCAAGACAAACTGTTGTCCCGGCTGTCATTTGGAGATCTCTGATAGTTGTTACGGATAATCTGAAGCCAGGATATTGACATGTTCATTCTTAGGTCCCAGTTACTGGGTTGTGGAGGTCAGATAGGAAGTCGCTCCATGTAAAATACTGGTCCTCAGCTGCATCCCAAACGGCTGAATCCGACCCAAATGTAGTAGGGAAAGGCTTGTCTGACTGAAAGTACTTAATGACCTAGTAAGTTTTTCAACTAATAATAATATGTACTTTCTATGTTCATCTTGGGCACGGTAAAGATATCTAACAGTATTTTATCTTCATACAAACGGTCGGCACGCGAGCCATACCTATGTGCGTCGAGTTCAGCCAAAACTCGATACACTACAGTCACAAACATTCACGAACGGTGTGATGGTAGTAAGCGTGCGATTTGTGAATATCTGATTGAAATACGTACAAGTTCTTACTTACTTAATGTTGCAGAGAGCAATTACAGACTATATTGTGCTGTTTTTGGTTGCTTGAATTCTTCTATAACGCACCCAGAGATAACATTTTTTTAATTAACTGGCACCTCCGAAAGGCAAGACTATAAAAAAATAAGTATACCTAACCTACTAGTACGTGTAATTTGTTTATTTTTTTTATAGGTAGGTATTTTGCTTTATCCACCGAGTAAAATACCTGGATTAATAAATAAATAAGTGGATAGCGTGATAAAAAGTGTTGGTTGCTAAAATGTCAATCGGGCAGATTACAGAATTTAAAGTGCAGTGTGACGATTGGAAATTGTATATAGAACGACTAGAACAATATTTCTTAGTGAACAAAATACCAATTGAATTACAAGTACCTACACTAATAACGGTTATGGGGGCGGAATCCTACGAACTTTTGGTAAATTGTTCAAATGAATTTGGTGAATTTCCAAGCCTAGGCTATCTACTTACTTATGTAGTTAGCTACTTACATATTACTTAATTAGACAAAATGGTAATAAAAAAATATAATATTTACCTCAGATTAGAGAAAGATTAACAATCACAGAACTAGAAAGAAAGTAGTAGTAAGAGGCGGGCGGCCCTAACGCGTGTTTATGTTACGCGCACTTGTAGGCACTAATTTCAAGGTCAGGGCCGAGTTACAGTACTGTTATATCTTTACCGTGTCTTGGGCATCGGTGAAGGAAAACGTCGTAGTGAAACCAGGATTTATAATTAAGGGTTTTATTTTGCGTAGTGCCTGCAAAAACTTTGAAAGGCGATAAAATAAAACCGTTTTGGGTATTAAGAGGAAATGCGGGCCCGAGAGAGCTCCTACTGAATTTCTTTAGTAAAAAATTATAATTCAAGGTTTCGCTCACGCCTATTTCCTCCTCCAGTATTGGAGTTTATGGAATATCTTTTAAATTGGTCCAATATTGGAGGACGATAAGGAAATTCAGTCGAATGTCTGCGACCGTATTTCCTCTTAATGGATGGTAAACAAGGTGACCTGATAGCCAGTGGCCACGTCGCCTTTGGACATCGCAGATGCGTTGCCATATTTTTCATTGTTTTGTACAAATCCTGAACCACCTATCCCTTCAGAGAGACACTCTCTGTCTCTCTGGCATATGGTTTCCTATTTCCACTCAGATCGATTCAGCAATGCTATTATGACCGGTGGAGCTAATAAGTATGAATCCTTACCTTTATTTTGGACATGTTTAGGGAGCCGACTGACTGGCCTTACTTTACCAGTACGTAGAGCTATTCTAAAAAAGCTCACCGTTAAGGCATAGGTGAAGTGAACACCTCGAAGTGAACTGTCAATTTATCCAATCAAGGTGTAAAGATCACTTCAATCTCACTCCACTTAACTTGTAACATTACTGTTTTCAGAATTGGTAGAAAAATTGACTTCTAGAGCCTCGTCTTTTTTTTACTGATACCTGAATCTGAATACTGTATAATCTAAACTACACTGGCCGTCAAAACTTTGTGCCACAATTTTGAAATTGCAATTTCATCTGAACTTATGAAATCGGACTTTTTATAGAAAATTTCATCAACTTCCTTTAAATTATAGTTTATGATACATTAGTAAGGTTTTTAACTTAAAAAAAAACATATACAAAACTCCAAAAACTGAGTATGCCAACTGGCTCGAAGCTGTAATCAGAGCCCAAGGAGGCAATACCACTTTTTAAAATGTAATGGCGTAAAACATACATTTGTTGTTTAATTTTTGGCAATAACTTAAGAATTGTCATTTTTTGGTTTGTATCTTTTTTAAGTTTAATACATTAATAATTTATGTGGTGGAGCTCGTGGCTAAATAATAACAGCCGCACTGGTCGATCATCAAGGTTAAGCAACAACGCTTGACGAGGTCGTTCCGTCGAAGGGTGACCATTTCAACATACCGAGTTTCCTCCATGCCTCGGAAAGCACGTTAAGCTGTTGGTCCCGGCTGTCATTTGAAGATCTTTGACAGTCGTTACGAGTAGTCAGAAGCTTGAGATCTGACACCAGTCTTGCCAAGAGGTATCGTTACCCAGTTATTGGGTTGTGGAGGTCAGATAGGCAGTCACTCCATGTAAAACACTGGTACTCAGCTGAATCCTGTAAGACTGGAAGCCGACCCCAACAACAATTGGGAAAAGGCTAGGCAGATGATGACATTAATAATTTATAATTAATGTATAATATAAACGTATAATGTAGTAAACTATAATTTCAAAGGAAGATGATGTTTTCTATAAAACTTTTTTTTTATTTCATAGCTTTGACAGCTATAGTTTAGGAGAAATTGCAATTTTAAAAGTGTGGTACTAAGTTTTGAAAGCTAGTGTATTTTGTTCTCAGGGCTCATATGGGTTTTATAACATGGAGTTTCTACCCAAGTACATACCGACGGCAATCACGATTTTACTCAATCGGAGGTTCCACGCCAGTTTCATGTTTATAGTTACGAAAACGGAAGAGGTTATAGTTGCAAATTCTTTACTATTATATTATGAAACTAATCAAAACTGATTGGTTGAAGAATCGTTCATAAGCAGAAAAAACTGTACAAATAAAAAAGTGTTTTTGAATTATTTTGTTTATTTATTTAATAATTAATGTACACACACTATAGTGCACAGAGACAAAACATCTAGACAATACATTACAAAGGCACTGCTTATTTCTTAAGTAATTTCAACCAGCAGACACACGAAAAGGAAAAATGAGACAGAAATGTAGAAAATAGTGTGTGAGAACAGGAAGAAAATAGTGAATGAATTAAACTAAGTTATAAAAATTATGGACCTACACAAATAGGGTAAAAGTGGATATATACTTATATAAATACATAATTTTAAAATATATAGATACTTAACATATATGTCGCAGCCATCTGGTTAAATATTGCCAGCTAATTCAGCCATCTGGTCTAACGTTGCACTCAATGACTTGGCTAGTAATCCTTCAGCCACTTAATTGGGTGCCAGCGTTAAATTAGCGGCCTGGGCGTCCAATTAGCTGGCCAAAAAGATCATATCTGTGACTCTCTTCACAGAATAATGCTCTTTTAGTATTTTTTTGTATAGCGAGGTAGTTTTTATATCTCGAATGCTACGCCGAAGTAAGGTCTACAATCATACAGCATTGACGGAGAAGGAATGGGAATAATAGCTGGTTTTATGAGGATTGGATTTAAGAGCAGCCTAGCCGGGCCGTCTATCGCCAACGCGAGCACCGTCCAAAAGCTTGTTGTTTCATCCAGCGCAATGCTTGAAAAAGAGGCAAAGCGAAAAGAGAGAGATAGCGCCTGAACGCTCGGTTGTCATTCGGTAACTTCCACCGCTCAGTCGCGGGCGCTCGCCGCCCCGGTCGGCCGGCCGCTTGTGTGAGTGAGTGTGCGACCCATTCATTCATGAATTCATGATAATAATATCGCATCGCGCGCTACATTTAGTACGGACGTAGCCCTTGGCCTCGGGGATGCGTGTTTGTATTTTTACCAATCTAGGTACCGTACGTGCGCAATTTTTTACTGCATGTAAATTATTTAAAATATATTAGTTTTGTCGTAATTTATGTAGGATATCTACATAAAGTACGAAAAAGTAAAGGTACCTAAATCATTTATTCTGCTTATGGAATAGCACAAGCAGAACACATTATTATTATTTCATCTAACCAGGCAGTATTGAGGCAACTAACATTAGTAGGTACAATTACAATGTACGTAGGTACCTACGACGTACAGGCGGTTGATCAAATAAAGTAGTCTGAATACAGTTTGGCATTTTTATTTATTATAATTATCGAAAAATTCATAACCAAATCGAGAAGATTCCGATTTCCGAAAACAGACATTCAAACATCATTTATTTTTTTATCTTTTAAAGTCCTTATGGATGTCCTTCACCCTGGGGCAAACGAAGGGTTTATTTTTAATTGATGTCACACTCTATGTAGTTCTTCCCGTATCGTGGGTGCGTTTCCAAACATCTCACATACACAACTACACAAGACACCCAGACCCGGAACATCTCATATTAGTTGCTTGCGGTAATCGAACCCGCGACACGCAGCACAGCAGTCGATCACTCAACCACTACGCCAACCGTGTCATCAATTCGACACGTATTTATGTAATATTATTGGAACTGCACAATATTCACATAGCATAATTATATATTTTTCTAAAAATGTGTGCCAATTTTCATTGCATATTTGTATGTATGTATGTTTGTCCACGCATTTCTTCGAAACTAATTGTCGGATCGTGATCATTCTTTTTATGCTAAGTATCTCTCAAATTAGGGAAAAGTGAGCATACAACCGTACCCCTTAGCGACAAACAGCACGAAATTGTAAATTGAGTTATAGGTTTTTTATCAATCCATTAGGTACCTTACCATAGAACTTACTCATTTTAGTGATGGTGTACTAAAACTATAAAGAGCGAAGTAAAAACATTTTCACAAAACAAAAAAAATCGACTTCGAAAGAAAAACACTAAAAAGTACAAAAAAACTTTAGTTTCGGAAGTCGTCAGTAATTATAAATTTTAGCTTCCTCAATACCTGTGTCAATACGGACTGAGATAGACAAATAATTATGTGTTCTGCTTGTGCTACTCCATAAGCAGAATAAATTATTCAGGTACCTATTTTTTTTTTTACTTTATGTAGATATCCCACATAAATTACGACACACATGGTTACACACATGTTAGTTGGCGTTGTCGTTGAACGATCGGCTACGCTACTCTGCGTGTCGCGGGTTCTATTCCCGCACGGAAAAAATATTTGTATGGCCTATAGATAATTGTTCCGGATCTGGGTGTCATTGACAAAATACCTACAATAACTAAATGTACACATTCGTGCTGTTTGTTGCTATGGAGTTTGGTTGTATGCTCCATATTTTGAAAACAGATGGACCGATTTTGATTAAACTAATCCCTAAGTTGAGAGATACTCAATCCAACACTAAAAGAATGATCACGATCCGACAAGTAGTTTCGGAGAAATGCGTGGACGAACATACAAACATATATACACTTATGATATTTTGCAAACGTGTTTAGAAGCCCAGATAGCGTTACTTATTATGTGAATAATGTGCAGTTCCAATAATATTACATCCATACGTGTCAAATTGATTATCTCTTTATTTTTGAAGTCGGTAAATAAATAAAGCCAGTTATTGGCCATGGTTACTTTTTGGTCTGGCTACTTCTGGTTGGCGTAACAAGTTTTCTTCTTCCATACCTCCCCGTCTTCTGTCACTCTATCACTAACCCCCTTTTCTTTCATATCACTCCTCATACAGTCCATCCATCTTTTCTGTTGCCGTCCCCTCTCTCTCCATATTTGTAATCACACGCACCAGGCTCGGATGGTGTCCTTGGTCGACCATGGGTCAGCAACAGTATAATTGCAATATATAAGCGAAAAGTGCTAAAATCGTCAATTTGAGAATGCAGATGACAGCACAGTTGCATAGAGGTACTTGTCCAACGCAAGGGCGAGATCTCTTCGTGAGACTATGGTGAAGCGCTTGAACCAGTCCTTGACGACGGGGAGGTCAACACGCAGGACCACATCGTATATCGCGAGATCCCACAAGAGATTTTGAAAAACCGACCCCTGCAGAACCCCACAACCAGAGGAGAGCCATAGTCAGAACTCACGCTTGGCCAGGGACTTCATCCGTGCCTGGTGCGTGTGCCGTGTGGTACGTACGTGAGTTTTGGTTTGTTTGATTGGTGTACCAAGATGGCTGTTTGTATTTTACCTAAAAAGGTTTTTTTTCGTTTGTTTCTGTTTGTTTTTTTATGAATATTATTAGTTAGTAGGTAGTTACCTATCAGAAATTCAGATATAACAAAACAGTAACATAAAATAAAAAAGCAAAAATGTAAAGTAATTAACTTCGTCTAAATCGAGTGTAATCGCGTATTTTTTAAATGAAAATGGTTGTGTTTTGTAGATAGGTACTTACAAAACATAACCATTTGTCTGTAACTCGGTATAGTCAGATATAAATAATAATTCGAATGAGTCCGTCAGTTAGATTATCGAAAAATATTGGACTCGTATTTTTTTATTTATTAAATCATTAAAAATTGATAAAGATAAAGCTCTTCAAAGCTTAGGAGTTGGGATCGAGATGACACTTTACGTGACGTCACGCGGAACTTCAACGCACGTAGCAAGAAATTTGCGAATGCGATGCTTTCTTTTGATTGATCAAATACCTATACGCCGCACACTGTTGCCGTTCCATCACACGCCAAATCTGCACGCCGTTCGCACGCGCCGGTGATGTGCGATATCGCAACGTTGCGTTGCAGCCTGATATACTTACCTAGTAATCAGTACTGAGTAGCGTTAAAAATATCAATAATTTTATACCTATACACAAGGAAATATTGCGAGCATCTGGCGGGTGTTTCGAGGGACCCTACCTAGGTACATACCTACTCTACCTACCTACCTGCCCTTCTTACCTTACCTACACGACCTACCTACCTACTCACCCTATCTACCGGATAGGTAGAGTGTGTAGGTAGGTAGGACCTACCCGCCCTATCTACTTACCTAACTACCTTACTCGTTACCTACTTACCCAACCTAGGTACCTAACCTACCTACCTAACTACCTACCTACTTACCTACCCTAACATCAAAACAAATTCGGTGTCTGTATTCACTAATGTTCGTTTCTTATAAAACAACTAAATCTTTTTGAAAGCAAAATCGTAAAAGGTAAAACAGAATTCTCTAAATAAATGAAATAGATACGATCACACTCACTCACATACGCGCAGTACTCAACAAATTCATTCATTAGTTCATTACCTACTAGCCGAGCGAGCGAGCGCCGATCTTCATTGAACTACCCCGGCTCCCCCCGTCCCGACCCCGCACGATTCGTCACCCCGCGCCCCTCATACCGCATTGTTGACTGACAAGCAAGTGAGAACGCGATAGCATTGAACGAAAAATTGTGTTTGAAAATTTCATAAAACTTGTTCCAGGAAATACGTGTTTTTGAATAAGTCTTACAAGTTTATGAAATAATTATTCATTCACTGTCATTTAGAATCTCTATTACATTTGGAAGGTTTCTATCGTGATGATTTCTTTACTTTTACAATTTATGAGTACATTATGAACGGCCAAAGTTGAGGTAAAATTTGTGCAAAAAAGCAGATTTTTGGAGGCTGAATTGGTTTCTCCAAATTTTTATTTTCTGCTTTGATAGAAACCTAGATATAGTGCACAAGATACCTATTAGTTCAAAAAAATCAAAGATAGATGTGTTACAACGGCATAATCACGTACGAGCGTTTGTATGAAAATTATGTCGGCTTGCCCGCTCTTAAGAAGAGATCTAAGATGCGATTTACATGGTGCGAATCTAGGGCGAGCGTAATAAAATCGCTCCAGCAGGTAGGAAGGGTAAGACTGGTTGTGAAGAATGTTGAAGAAGAGACATAAAATCCTGGAGTTGAGTGTGAGGAGTGTTCCTTCGAAGACGGATTGGGAGCCACTTGAGTTCCATGCTACGATGAAAAAGATGATCATACTTACGTAGACCAAAAACAAAGCGAATACACACATTATGCAAGCGCTCAAGATTGTTTAATATCTCTTCTGTGGCATCCAGGTGGTAGGCGTCGACATAATCTATAATCGGCAGAATAAGTGTTTTCGCTACAGAAATTTATTGTTTAGGGCAATAGACTCTGAAGGCACTTCAGCGAATGGAAATAAAAATGTACCTTGCAAGTTGCAACTGACTTCGTTGCCACTAAGATTTGAGTGGATGATTACCCCCAGATCCTATGCGGTTTCGGTAAAGTCAATGCGTACAACGTGAAGATATAAAGACATCAGGGAAGTGACGACAGCCACATTGCGAACAAATTTACCGCCTATGACCATAGCCTGAGTTAATAATGTTTGTTTTATTAACTTTACAAACGTAAAAAAAAAATATAATAAATAATCTGCTTTAAAAAAACAGCCTCTGTGTTTGTATAGTCTGGAATATCGTATAGGATATTTTTTATCCCGGGAATAGGTTCCCTTGGGATAATTTTCGACATTCGCGCAGGCGAAGCCGCTGGCAGAAGCTAGTTACACTAACGGACGCCTCGCGGTTTCACCCGCGTAGTGCCCGTAATAATACAGGGATAAAAAGTAGCCTATGGCACCCGGGGATAGTGTAGTTAGCTTCCCAACGGTGAAAGACTTTTTGAAATCGGTCCAGTAGTTTTTAGGGTTCCGTACCCAAAGGGTAAAAACGGGACCCTATTACTAAGACTCCGCGGTCCGTCTGTCTGTCTGTCACCAGGCTGTATCTCATGAACCGTGATAGCTAGACAGTTGAAATTTTCACAGATGATGTATTACTGTTGCCGCTATAACAACAAAAACTAAAAACAGAATAAAATTAAAATTCAAGGGGGGCTCCCATACAACAAACGTGATTTTTGTGCTGTTTATTGCGATAATAGTACGGAAACCCTTCGTGCGCGAGTCCGACTCGCACTTGGCCGATTTTTTAAGTTTATTCGTTACATACAAAAATACAAATATTTCCTCTTAATAGTATTATAGTATAGAAAGGCGAAAGTTTGTGCGTATGTGTGTGTTTGTATGTTTGTTACTTCTTCTCGCTCAAACGGCTGGACGGATCTGGATGAAATTTGGCACAGTGTTAGATTATGGTCTGGAATAGCAAATAGGCTGCTTTCATCGCGGTATAATGTTCCTTGGGATAAGAAAACAGTTTTTCACGCGGGCGAAGCAGCTGGCAGCTAGTTCCTATAAAAAGTGCCTCTACGTAACCCTTCGGGTAACATATGAGTGTTGTTGTGTACAGTAGAAAAACTGGTATGTAAGATTTGGTATCCTATGTTGCTTTCTTATCTGGATATATTTCCCTGAGAAATTCTTTATCCATATTGAGGATACCCTAGTCAGTCATTCTTCCATACAAACGTAGTCTAGCGATTACTCCACAGTATGACGGCGAAGCCTCTAAAAAAAGAGATATCAATTTGTCTCATCATTATCTAGCCATGTATGGAAAGAAAAAAGTAAAAAAAAATAAAACTTGTATTTGAAAGTTAATTAAGAGCATCGAAAGTGTTGGACATCTCTATTGTACGAATTTATTGAGCAATCCCTAATATGTAATCCCTAATTGTCTATTGGTTGTGGATTATTGTGTCTATGGTGGTAACAGTAATAAAGTGGAATACACGCTACATATAAAAAATGGCTTCCGTAGTTTTAATTTAAACCCAATAGAAAGTTCCATATTTCAATACTTATTTCAACGCATCTTTGGGGGGAAATAAATACCATAAAAATAAGTAAAATTGCACCAGTCACCATAGATTAGCAGTTAAAAAATGCAAATAATTTTATTTTAAACATATACATTCAGTCGTTTTTTCATGATACTCTTGCCCCCAAAGGTCTGTTTATAAAATTTCGCACGAACCTTTTCGGTCTAAATCATCATCCATTTATTACTTTTATAGCTAGAGTCTATATTCGTACGCGCACTAGCTTCTTACTGCTCATCAAAGCGTCTGTCCCTTTCGTATGTGTTGTCGGATGAGAGAGCATGCATTTTAACCCCGGCCACAAAATAGTTCGTGCCGCCGACTAGGGCAACCTTAATCCATACTTAATGAATGCGAAAGTAACACTGTCTATCTATCTATCTGCCTGTTTTTCACGTCCGTGTCGTTAGTACACGGGTAGACCATGTCCTGAATTAGAACATAGGACTTTTGTATCGCAGGAGTATTTCCCCTTGGGCTAATTACTTAAATCACGCAGACGAAGCCGCTGGTAAGTTAGGTAAGGTAGTAAGAAATAAAACACGCTAGACACACAGACAAAGTTATTTATTACCAGCACATCGTATCAGATCAGCCGCCCGCTCCGCCATCGCGATAAGCACTGAGTTGGGGTACAAAGACACGGGGGACGGTAGTACACTGGCGTCCACCACCCGGAGTCCTGATACTGATTTTACTCTGAAAAAGGTCAAAACAAAAACTGGTTAGCTAAAGATTTTGGTAACGAGATGTGGTTTTCATTGGTTTCGAACCATTAAATAAAACAATTAATTAATTAGTTAAGAGTTACTCAGACCTTTGTCTAAAGCTCAGTTTATTTCTGATTTAAATTGAGGATAATTGGAGGATTATTGAAGAATTAATAAGAACCAAACCTGAACCGGCCATTCTACCATAGGATTTATATCGTTCTGTCATAATGGGGATCAAAATGATCTCATTTTGACCCCCATTGATTTACTGGTTGTGTCATAATTACCGAAACAATTATATAAAAAAAACAAAACTAAAAAATATATATAAACAAACAAAACAACAAAAAGCCATCGTGTCTCGCGTGAATCCATGTTTTAGGCACATTTAAGGTGTTTTTTTTAAATTTATTTTATATTTGTGATGGGTTTGCTCTTGACTCTAGTCTAGGTCAGAGGTGACAGAGATGTTTGAGGTCAAACATCAGATCTGACAAAATTGGGATAGGTACACAGCGTGTCCCGATAAGTGGTACTACCTAGTCCAAAGTCCCGTACCCGCTTGACGTTGAGTTTCGAGACATGCTGCTGTATGTTTATACCAAACACCCTCTGTCTATCCCTTAGAAATACAGGCTTTGTTAAGAAAACCCTCAAGAACGACGACGACACGACGGTTATCGATAGGATTCAAAGCTCTGAGGGAACTCAAAAAGTCTTTGCTAACCGTAGCTCCTGATCGACAACCTTCCCGCCAGCACAGGTGCCTCCTGCATGATGTCCAGTTACGGCCACTTCTCTGATGATGCACTCCAGGTATGCGTCCGGTGGACTTGGAGGTGGTTTCAGCTTTGGAGCCTTGGGTTCCTTAGACTTTGATTGTTTCTTGCCACTGGAATAAAACAAGCGATTGATTATACATGTACTTGACGGGTGGCCTATGTCCAGCAGTGGTCGTCTTTCAGCTGAAATGATGATGATGTACTTGATAGTTATCCGGTTATGATGACTATAGGATTTGGCTTATTTCAAAAGATTTTAAGCTGATGCTGCAAATTGTGTTGTGGAGGTCAAATTAGTAGAAGATCCATGTTAAATACTGGTACTCATCTGAATCCCCTAACATAGTTGGAGAAAGATAAGGCAGATGGATTTTTCAGCCGCAGCTTATAGGTAACAAAATAAAATAAACTCAGCAAAAGTTAAGACCTAACTACAAATCAAAAGCTAAATACATTATTTATTAATATGAACCGAGTTATCCCACTGTAGGGCAAAGGCCTCCTTTTCTTATTGCCTTTCCTCCTGGTTTTGGGCAAGTGTAGACCAATGAGGATGAACTAATTAACGTCAGTTTAAACTTGGATGACTAAGTTCCATAACGCGCACGGAAGCAAATTTTGAATAAGAATCATTTGTAATGCCTTATAAGTGCGATTAAATATAGAAAAGTATTTTTTTTTGAAAAAAAAAAAGAAGAATGACATTTTCCGAAACATAAAACTCTATTAAAGCAGTTATTGGTAAATCCCGTACGTATCTTAATCTGCCATATTTGGAAAATATTCACAAGAATAAAAAATAAAAAAAACTCGCGCAAAAAGCCAAAAAACTATGAAATTTGACATATTGGAGACCTCACGCTACAACAGCGCCTTTAGCGGCGAATTGATACGCGGTAGCTTTCGATCAATAATACACGGCAGCCTTTTCTATCAGTAGGTGTCAATGATTCATCACAAAGTCTTCATGTACCTACGCATTCTTTGAAGGCTTCGTGTAGTCAATATTTTTTGATGATGCTAAAAGGCTGAAAGACTCAGCAAAAAAGTGAAATAAACGCTAGTCTAGAATGGGCTTATCATCATCATCATCATCAGCCTTTTAATGTTCCCACTGCTGGGACACAGACCACCTCTCTGTAAGAGAGGGAATAGGCCTTAATCCACCACGCGGGCCCAGTGCGGATTGGTGGTCACATGTCTTAATTTTTTTTGGCTCTAGGACATGCCGGTTTCCTCACGATGTTTTCCTTCACCGTTTTAGGGCAATGTGTGGAGAATGGGATGATCCCCAATGACTGGCCTATTTGAATCCAAGGAAAATCAACATACTATATCGTATCAGGAAAAAACTTAGAGCCCACTCACAATTTCCTCTTCCTTATCACGGGTCCCTTTTGTTCCTCCCTGCTGTACCTCCACAGAGAGAGGCAACGTTCAGATCGCGGCCAGTGTATCCTGGCGCCGATGTCTTTGAACGGCTTTGAGGATATCAACTGCTCGGCTCTTCGGATTGCTGTGGGTTAGGTTCATTATTGTCATTTGGAACAAGCATTTATTTTACTTTGGAAAATGCTGACATCTGCTATCAGATGTTCGTTAAACTGTCTAAAAGGATTTTTTTGTTTTTTTTTTTAAATACGTTGCTCCACACTAGGAATTTCTTCCTGTATCGTGGGTGCGTTTACAAACATATAAACTCACATACACAAACACCCAGAGCCGGTACAACTATCTGTAGGTCATACAAATATTTGTTCCGTGCGGGAATCGAACCCGCGACACGCAGCGCAGCAGTCAATCGCTCAACCACTGCGCCAACCGTGTGCGGCTAATCTACGAACACCGTAAATTACTGCCATCCATTTCCATCTCACAGAGAGGAGGCCTTCAGCAGTCAGCCAGGGTCAGGAGAAGGTAAACGTCAAAGTCGTGTAGGTAGGGATCTGAATTATAGATTGTAGCCTGTCAATTCACTCCTTCAATTTAACCAGTTGGCGAGAATTTAATGGTACACGATCAAAAACTTAACGATATAGGCTGCATCTTATGAATGACATTAATATTATAAAGGCGAAAGTTTGTGAGTGCGTTTGTTACTTCTTCACGCTCAAATGGCTGGACGGAACTGAATGAAATAGATTATAGTCAGGCATATCAATAAATGCCATAAATATATGTCATAAATTATTTAATGTTTTGTGTATGGATTTGACATCTGAAATAAAAGTATTAATAATAATATCACATAGGACACTTTATGCCGGGAATATGATCCCTCGGGATATTTTTTGACAATAACACGGGTGAAGCCGCTAGCAGAAACTAATATACAAATAAAAACAATTGTCATATCAAAATAACTACCCTTTAACCATACACCGCACATCAGAATTCTGCTCAAGATAGTTGATGTCCACCACCGGAGGCATAGACGTGGAGAGTCAGCTAGCTAGACGGTTCCTCTGCTCCGGGGCTGCACGCACTTACCTTTGACCATACACCGCACATCAGAATACTGCTCTAAATAGTTAGGATCAACCACAGGCGGCATAGACGTGGTGGAATCAGCCAGCGTGACGGTTCCTCTACTCCGGGGCTGCACGCAGGTGGTCAGGAACATGAAGCCTTCTTTGTTCGTGTTGTTGTAGAAGGGAAACGTGTCGCGGAATACCTGGAGAAGACAATTAAAGTGATGACTACATTGCATATTAGACAGTTTCTTGTGACTACAGAGATAGCAGTACTTATACAACAGGATCTAAGACGATCAGGAAAATAACTTTTCATAGTCAAAATACAACTCGGATTCTTTCCAGCTGTCTTTGATGGTCTAAATTAGATACAAGGTGTCGAAGCTGTCAAATTCTTGCAACCGATGAAGGAACTACAAATCATCGATGCGAATGTGTGGGTTTCTAGGAATAAACACCGGTTACTTTGGGTATGCCCACTGACTGAGCAACTGTACAGACAACAGACTCTTAAAAACGTGATATATTTAAACGAACCTGAGGCTTGTAATTCGAAAGATCTCTCAACAGCCTCTCGCTTGCTGTCCCCATTGAGAACAGCATAACAGCAGACGTGTTCTGATACTCCACACCTGATAGTGGTGGAAATGATAACATACCTGCAAACATTGGAAAATCCATTTAAATGACGACGGAGTTCTCAAAAGTTTTCTTCCTGTCGGTAAAACTTTTTTTTAGATCAAAACTTTTGTTTTCAGTTAAGTGCTATGTTTTAAAAGTGATTTATTTATAACAATTATTATTATTAGGTTACAACCAATTACAGATTTATGTTGTGATACTGGTTATTTTCGCTATAGCAATTTTTGCTAGGATCTCGTGGCTAAGTTTCGATCAATAATAAGTATATTGATCGAAGTGGCTAAGTAATTAGTAGCAACCGCACGGGTTGTTGTTAATCAAGTTGTTATTTAGATATTTGACAGCCGTTACGGTAGTCGGAAGCCATAATAACCGTAATCAGCAGCCTAATTGCGTAAGTGAGTTCGGTGTCAGTGGATAAGTAGCGGGGCACTATGAATGCATGTGGATGTAGTAGGGTGAGGGAATACCATGGGACACCTCAAGGGCATTGCGTTTGACCTCAGGGTCACTGACCTTACGGTCAAGGTCAAAAATCTAAAAAACCAAGATATGCTAATCTCTTAAGGTCACTTACCTTTCCTTCAGAGTCATTGAACTTGACGTCAAGGTCAAGATTCCGAAAGTCAAGAACCGCGATTCTCAGAGCAGTAACAGGTCAATATTCATGGTTCGTGACCGTGAGGTCAAAGCATGTGCCGTTTGGGCCAAGGTCAAGTGATCCTGGAGGTCATGATACCTTGGACGTCATGGTCAAGAGAACTTGGGAGTGTCTTTGTAATACCAAAGCCCCGAAAATACCCTGACACTACCTACCTCTTGACTTCGAGTGCAAAAACAGTATTTGGTTTTCTGTTATTTTGTTCAAGTTTGTTTATCTGTTGTTGTGTATATCCTATCGCAAGAGTCATAAAAAATTTGCCCCCTTTAATACCCGCTTGCCGCGTAATGCTCAACATTTAGGTATCTATTGTTTCACTAAGTTGCTTCTGCATCGTCTCCGGCGCTACGGGAAGTGCAAGTCTAGGCAGTCTTTATATTTACCATCGAGAAAACGTGACTCTATAAGGCAACTGAATGAAACGTACCAGTATTCCTCCAGAAATACTCCGCAACAGTAGTGAACGTGAAGACCTTGGACAGCGTGATGCTGATCGGTCTCTGGATGCTGACGTAGATAGGCATGTTCATGTGGTCGTGGAAGTTACGACCTACTTCGGAGTTTGCTGATACCTGCTTTATTTTTAACCTGAAATAATAATAATGATTTGCATCTGTTAGATCCATTTTTTATGAAACGAAACCAAAAGTATACAACAGCTATTTTTGAGGAGGAGAGGAGCAAAAGATAATAGCATCTAAACAAGTCTTAAAAGTAAGAAAACGAGAATAATTATGTTTTTACTGTACTTATATGTGTATATAAGTTTATACAGTTGGTTCTGTGACACTGTTGTGAAAGTACTAAACATTACGAATTTGAAATAACATATTAAATAAAGGTCGATTCAAACTTAAAGGCGGCTGTGAAGTTCGCTTTACAATGCATAGTACCTCAACCCTCACCCCTGCTGTAACATGAATTGGTTAGTGAACAGCGACTCGTCTTGTTTTCCAAGCCGCCATTAAGTTTGGATCTACTAATATCTACCTACTGTCATAGGTTTTTTACGTCAGTGTTATCAGAATACCTACAGCTACAGGTGTCTAGGTGCCGTTATTACAGTACCTTTGCAACAGCTCCGGAGGTCCGATCCCTGACAACATCAACAACTGAGGAGTTTTGACAGCCCCTGCTGACACTATGATTTCTTTGTTTACGAATATGTTGTCCAAATCGCGGTGATTCTGCAGAATGTATAACGAAGATGCTGTGCGGTTCTCAAAACGAATCTAAAAATATAAAGAAATTCAGGATAAGGCAATCTTTTCAGTACCTACTTATACAGCCAGTTTTAGTGACTGGGAATTAATTAATGATCTAGGACACAGACTTGCTAAAAGGTGTCCACGCATGCTCTGGAATAATTTGGAAGGAAATTTCCAAATTGTTGCGGCTGTTGTTTAACCGACTTCCCAAAAACAAGGAGGTTCTCAATTCGGAGGTCAATTTTTTTAATGTTTTTTCGTGCATAACTCCGTCATTTATAAACGGATTTGCAAAATTCGAAAGAAGTTTATTCCGAAATGGTCCCATTAAAATTTGTCAAAGTTCTGATGAAGAACTTCGGAGATATACAACAGACGAACTCTTCAATAAATGACGGCAAATCTCTCGGGATAGCTGCAATCGCATGTCTGTTTATTGTTTTCACCGTTTCATAACATACCATCACTTTCAACTTCAATTTCGGAAGACAGCCTTCCGAAATTGAAGTTATTTTTCACTTTGTAGTGTTTTTATTTGGAAGTCGGTTATATTTTTTTATTGTGTGTTATTTTATTATATCCTTGGACCATTGCAAAACTAGCTTCTTATAACACAGAGACATTTTTTTTATTATATATATTAATTTATTGCATTACCCACATTTTAATAAAGTATATTCTTTTTACTGCGGGTAGTTATTTTCAGAACTATATTAATAGTAATAGGACGATATAAGTCATATTTTCGGCAAATGCCTTACCACTAGGTACATGAAGATTCTTTCTCCTCAAGGCTAGACCTAACATGCAGACATCGCCATCTATTAGTATAGGTAACCACTGGGTGCGACAATGTCAATTACTTTCAGTCTTACTTACGGAAACTGCCTGTGTTTTAAGCAACACATGAAGGTTCTTTCTCCTCAAGGCTGGTCTCAAATATGCGTCTAACGTGGAATGCCGGCCGCCATCTTTGATTGTCGCTGTCGGTCTCCTAAAGATCGTGTGCTTCTTTATCGACGATAGCGAAGCTTCTCTGAATGTATTCATTAGCTCGTTTTCATTGTCTATTAGTCTGAGTTTCATTGGAACCTGAGGATAGTCATGAAAATTGTATTCAGTAGGTCTTTGAGAAGCCAAAAGGAATCGCATATAATCCCCGGCATGTAACTTGGCAAGGTTCTGGCGTAGTGGGAGTAACTTCGCGCATATTGCGCGAACTGACCAACGACCATATAGAGCGAACGGAACGTGGACGCGACGCGATTGTTCAGTCGATCCTTGTCTCAACTGACAAAACAATCGCGCGATCAGAACGTTCCCAACTTCCCCGCGCCCCGCTTCACTACCAAAGAGACCTAAAACACGACTTCTGCGCATCTAACGAATCTTGCCAACTTACGTGCCGGGGATTATACCCAAGCACTACCTAGTTGCATAATGTGTTATGTTGTATCTACTTATTGAATTGATGGCATAAAAGCGAATAAGCTCTCTTATTTACTTTTTATGACATCAATTCAACAACATTAACAAAAAATTGGACATCTGCAGCCTTATTGCGTACTGAATTCGGAAAGAGCAAAGGGCAAAGAGTATGATAAATCTACCAATTACATGCGAGATGACACCGCGATGTGGCTTTCTGTCTATGTGATTGGTTGATTTTACATTCATTTTGCCCTTGTTCTTTCCGAATTCGTTACGCAATAAGGCTGCAGTCTGTCTACCTACAAAGTCCTACACAACGGTTTCAGCGTATTTTAGTAATAGCTTGGTGGTTACCAATTTAGATTGACAAGCGAGCGTGATGGTAGCAGCCCTCCTAGTCAAGTTACAAACGTTTCGTATCGAATTTCTTTCTACAATCGTTAACGCCTTCTATTTGTTTGGTCTGACCACGTGACTTAACGTTCAGATGTGTCATGCCCATAGAAATAGTCATTCCCATACATTGATTTGTTTTCTACTAGCGTTATCGATTGTAGATCGTAAACTTGGCTACAGGTGAAAGAAATCTCACGATCGAGACTCACAGCTGAGATGGACAGCTTAGGCAATGCTGTGAGATGCCGTGCAAAGTGTCAGCAATTTATATTCCGAGCGTAGCATATGTTATGAAACTTGGCTCACCTTTGCTCCAGGACAGTCTCCATCTAGTGCACATTGTCCTGAATCAAATTCGCTCCTCACAGTCCCAAAAGCTTTTATCAAATATGGTTTTAAATCCTCAGTGGTCCATCCTTCGAAGCCGAGTTGAACCCATCTCTCATAGTCCTCGGGAAGACCAAAGCCGTGGAGCAGGAAGTTTATCTGGCCTGATCCACCGAGACCTTTGCCACGTGGTATGAATTGGGACTGAAAGGACAAACTGAGTACCTTAAATACACCGTATGCTATAGGCATATATATATATATATATATATAGGCTTTTAAGTAAATAATCTTTATAAAACTGGGGTTAAGTAGCAGTAAGTAGTAGTGGGGTTAGTACTAGGTACTTACAGTGACCAACTGCTTAGGATGTTAGTGAATAAAACAAGCTAGTAAAATAAATGGGTGATTAGAAAAAAACCCGACTGCGTGCGGGACAGTCAGGATTTTGATTTTATTAATTTGTTAAATATTTTTTTTTATTTAAGTCATTATTTTTTTCTAACTATATATTTTTGTAATCTCCTCTAAATCTATAGATGGGTTGGACGAAAAATAAAAATTGGATCCTCCCACAAATATGGCGCCTAAAATCCGCCATGTTTTTTTTAACTTAACCAATTGCCCAAGTTTTTGGGCGGTCAAGACCTCTCTAACGATGTCTTATTTATAAAAATCCGTCTAGCGGTTCGAAAGATATGAGGTAATATGGACAAGGAACATACAAAATACGCGCGAGAAACATAACCCTTTCCTTGCAGCCGGGTTAGAAGGTCCAAGGAGTAAGTAGATAGTAAATCTCAACTGACAGTTGAATGAATTTGGATGAAACGGCACACGAGTAGACCATGAACCGACATGATGAGTAGGGTCCTTTTTATCCGCCTATTACACTCTCGTGGGCAATTATTGAGATTCATGCGGGCCAAGACAAAAAGATAGTAGTTAACCAATAATGCGGAGGTTACCTGTCCCCATAGTCCAAAAGACGAATACTTCTGCGGCTTAGTCCTCACCGCCCAGTCATCAGGTCCTTGCTGCGCTGCTGTCGGAGTTAGCGGGATTTTGGTGAAGTAGCCCATGTGGTCTCCAGCTTCTACCAGCAGAACCCTGGTCTTTTCATCTTCGGTAAGGCGAGATGCAAGGACACATCCTGCTGTACCGGCACCAACTATAAAAAAAAGTATTTTTGGTACCACTAAGGCATTTCGAAATGGGAATTTAAGTTATTAGGTAGACAATGGTTTGGGGTTTTTTGTTAAAATTATGATTCACGAAGGAGAAAAAATAAGTTCAAAAACTAAAATCTTTTTTTTTTTGATAACCTGGTCGTATGCCACTTTGCAGAATGGATAGTTTTGTTACGGTAGGTGGCATACGACCACGGTTATCCTCTACGGAATAGTATGTACTACTGTAGTATTATATTATCTGTGGTTTGTACATATCAATTTCAGATGAGAATATTTTCTTGTTTCATACTTTTTAGAACGTAATTTTTCAGTAGTCTTAGTAGGGTTTAAGTTTTTGAACTTATTTTTTATTTAAAGTATTTTGGGGTTTTGCAGAGCAACATAAAATTTTTTTCTGTTTAGGGATTGTTGTTTTACATGTATCTAGGTATGCATAAGTTACAATATTGGACTTTGCGACGCCGTAAAAATAGTTTTCATGACTAACGGGATATACCTCTCAAACGGTACGCTTTACAAAAATATGATGTGCCAAACACTACCTTCATTTTAAAATCAATGATACCACACACGATGGGGTGGGGTGAAAAATATTTTTTGTTCTTGACTTCGTGCCCCCTAGAGGCAGCCATATTCAATTTATTGTGACGTCAAATAGCCTATAACCAGCGGACAAGCAAGATGCTTCCAACGACATCTCATTGTCTAATTAAGATAATGTAGATTAGATGAGGGAACAGATGAACATACATACATACCGGTCCAAAACATAACTCCATTTTGCTTCGCCGTAGTCGGGTAAAAATATTGGCTTTACCACACTAGACTTGTCTGCATACAGAGCTGATTGTGACTGAATTCAGTTTAACAAGCGAGAATCTAGTATTTTATTTCTAACGGTCGCTGCTTATTTTTTGCAGGCGTTAATAAAATAGAACAAAATACTCACTAATAATATAATCATATCGCTTCTGCGGCTTAATAATAATACTCGTATACACATTCACATATCTTTGATACACCACATAAGACACACATGCCATAAACATCACGAATAAGTACGAAAATAATGCCATTTTTAACGCCTAATAAAAGTTTAATAGCAATCAATTGTCACGAAGACATTATAATGTATAACAATATTAGCAGGCTTTAATAGCTGCAGATGCGCGAACGGCAAACACTTGAAAGACTACACTAGAAAGGAATAGATTGCAAACCGGAAAGCATGATTACCCCGTAATTTGATTTCTATAATGTTATTTAATTCTTACGTTACCACTAATTGAATTACGTAGGGGTGTACAACATTCAGTTCAACTTAACTATTTAACAAAATTGTGTTTTCAAGGTAGATAGGTACAATGATGGATGAACTTTCTTTTACACAAACTACCTAGTTACTTCCCACCTTGTTTTTATTTCAGAAATAAATTAAAGGTTTCAAAAGACGTCTATTCTTTAACTGACTGGGTCACAGTCGGAAATCTTGGTTTCAAAAGCTAAGTTGATCTTGTTCACTTAGGGACGGCTTGCACCATCCTAGCTTAACTTACTAAATCCGAGTTACATAGTTGGTAGCTAACCCGGCCGCGTATTGCCATTGTGTATATCAGTACAGACACCCATAGTCTGTACTAGTAGGCCAATTACGTAGGTATGACATATTGTTAATTAACCTCGTGTGGGTTTAAGCTAGAAACAATACTAACTGCTAACTTTCTCTTGTAATAAAGAACGTTATAATCTTGAAGAAATACTAGCGTCAATTTCTATACAAAATGTTTGTGCCACCTGGCTGCTAAGAGGATTAGTCTGCGATACTACAATGCGGCGAGAAATCAATACTTCTTTTATATTACGACATGCAATATGTCATGTTTATGGCTATTAGGTTGCGACGTGTATGGTATCTTCATTTTTTATAACCATGGAACAAGATGCGCGATTAGGTATCAGGACATGATTTTTGAAGTGCCTTTGACAAACTATCAAAATTAAATGTAGGTACTTATTTAAATTTAATAATATGCTCAATGAAGAAATAAGAGGGAAATAGTAAAACCAACACGAAAAATTCCTAAACTAATTTTGTTTTGCATAAGTATAGAATACTCACTATGTGTACTATGGTTTAAGAAAAGATAAATGCAAGGAAACATTACATAGGGTGACTCAACGGAGTCTCATAATGCGGTCTTGTGAAGGCAACCTTCTATGTTGTTTGTTCTGGTAAAATAGGATTTGATTAAACAGGGTAATGATAATGATTAAAAGATTATGTTTACTATAAATATGTTTAATTATACTGTAATAATCTATTAACAAAAATGAAAAGATTTTCACAGAATAATTGTTATACAATATCGTAAGAAACTTGTTTTCTTCCTCGGTGGTCACTCATAGATTTGGAACTTGAAATGCATCTGTGATAAAATACCAAATGATGTGGTAGGTATGTTGTTATACAAAATTAAAATAGTGTACAATATTTCGCAGCATTGTGATTACTGAAACATATTTTTTTCATCATACCTTTAGTTTACAAACAAGATGATACTGAAGGCTTAATAAATCTTTGAAATTTCCAATGAAATCTCCTTATCACAATTTACATAATAAAACAATGCTTAAAATTAATCTGCTGCTTATAACTCAATGTCTCCTCCCTCTTCAATCATCTCGCCAATAGCGGGCACCATGACGGGTGCCTCAATGACCTTCTTGCGGCCCTTAGCATCAACAACCTCAATGGTTTCTGGCTCAATGTCCATCTCTGTCTCTTCTTCCAACTGTCTTTGTTTGAGACCAGCTGCTGGTGATCTGAAAATGCATGAGAGATTAGACAAGTAAAATTTCAAAATTTAAAAAACCCCCGACTAATTTATCTTGCGAAACCAACCCGATTTAAACAGTAAAATGCGCATAACTTTTGAACGGCTGAACCGATTTTATTCAAACATAGCTAAGAACACTCTCGACAAAATCACCTTTCAAACGAAAAAAACTAAATCAAAATCCACAGACAGACACACAGATACACAGCAACACACGTCAAACTTATAACACCCCTCTTTTTCCGGCGGGGGTTAAAAATAAAGGTATAAGTAGTTTTATTACGACGAGAGGAAATAATAGTCTATTCTAGCTTCACTACGCAAAGTGTTTGTGGATAAATAATAACAAGCAGATTGATCTTGAACGCTTGCAGAGGTCAGTCTATGGATGGATGACCATTCATAAGATGACACCTCTCTCTTGCCTCAAAAAGCACATTTAGCCATTGGTCCCTGAGTTGATGTTTGTTATTTACTATGGGTAGTCAAGCAATCAATCTTGGCAAAATTGTGATACCCAGTAGCTGGGTTGTGGTGTTCATAGAGAGTTGCTGCAAGTAAACTACTGATTTACAGCAGCATCCAGTTAGACTGGAAGCCAACCCTGACTTAGTTGGAAAAATTATTAAGTATCAATGCGTGAGAGAAAAAGAAAGTCACAAAAAGGAGAGGTTTTTTTTTAATTCTAGCTATACCATGGCTTATCAAACAACACTGCTTAAGTTGCAATTTTTTTTTACTGTCATTGGCTAAAACTGTTGCGGATCGATCTACCAAACACCAGCCAGTACACTTTTTTCACTCTACAGTAAAGAATTTTTCATTTGTTCATGACTTGAGCAGTTATTTTTGATAGGAAAAAAACATTATGTTGTACTTGTGATCAGTTGGTAAACAAATTGATGATTAAAATATTACCCAACAATAATAAATATTTAGCAAACATCCAAACACTGCTGTCAAAACAACCTGTAGGGTAGGGTGGTTATAAACTCAATAGTCATTTGTTTTAGGTAGTTTAGTTACTGGTTTAAAACACTTTAGCTGTGAATACTGTTTTTCTCAGTCAAGAGTAACACTGAGAAATCAACATGCAAACAAGAACCCGCTTGATATTCGCTCTTTAGAGCTTGAAATTGATGATTGCACTCTTAATATGTCTCAAACAGTGGAAATAAACTCAAAAACTTACTTGATCAATGAGATATCCCGCTGTACTTCTCTGACATCTCTCTGCCACTCTACTTCCCTGCCCTTCCTCAATCTCTGCATAATGTGGTTATTGCTTCTTCTCTGTCTGATTTCTTCTACCTTCTTCATGGCTTCAATGGTCTTAGTCCATAATTCCCTGCTATATTTGACTGGAGCATTGCGACGCTTTTCAAACTCAAACGATGGGTCAATAGCCAAGTCTTTGCCAGCGGTCTTACGGTACGCTTTGGTCCATTTAGTTTTACGCGGGTTCTTCTTCTTTTTGAACGCCGCATGGCATTTTGATCGGCAAAATCTGAAAATCTGATGATGAATAGGTTAGTGGCGTAATATTGTGGAACACTTTTAATGTATGTTGAAGAATAGATGTGATGAATAGTTACCTTGCAGTCATTTCTGACGAATTGGATCCCGTGTCCAGGATATATCCTGGACGAACAGAAATAACAAGTTTCTATACGCATTTTTTACACGTGCTGTTTTGTTTGGTAGCACGTCAAGAAGGAATAATATGGCCGTCGGCCGACGTGACTGACGTTTAATGGTTAGTGTTTAGGGATGCAAACGATACATCGATGTTTAAAAAAATCGATGTATCGTTCAGAAACATCGATGTTTTTACATCGATGTTGAAACTCAAAACATCGACGATATATCGTTCTTTATGAACGATGTTTTTATGAACGATGTTTACTAGCGCCAACTATTGATTCGTGCGTATACTGCCAAGAACTCGTGCAACCTTGCTTGCTCAAAACCTTGCCATACAAAAAAAAAAAATTTTAAAAATTTTTTTTTTTTTTTTTTTTTTTTAATCAGTGATCAGTCTAACTATATCAATCAGATAGGAAAACGCTTTTTCTCTGTATTTCAAGGCCATTTTGTCAATCCTGTAAGTATTTTAAAAAACACCGATATATCGTTCATAAACATCGATATATCGTTCATAAACATCGATATTTTCGACATCGATGTTTGACTTTTAAAAACATCGATATTTCGACATCGATGTTTTTCATGAACGATGTTGCATCCCTATTAGTGTTGCCACTGTTGCCATTATTACTTTAGTTAAATGTTGCTCTTATTTATTCTGTTATTTATTCCTTTATTTTATAGTTCGAAGATTTAATCGAAGACAGAAAGCATTAAAAATATTTATTGTATTTATTTTACTATCCAAACAGCAGTTACACATAATAATCATTATTGTTTGCAGGGACATCTAAAATTTTAATAGAGAACTTTTACTCTTTGTAACGCATGTTATGCTTCTGCTACTCCACTATAGATGTCGCTGCAACTGCAAAATTTATTTGCCTCTACCCACCGCTAGATGTCACAACGAAGCACATAATAAACGAATTGCATCGAGTCTGTGTTAACTCAAGTTAAAATTACATATGATTACTTTATAATCACCTTGCCCATTTGTTGAGTTCCTTTAGTATACCGTCGTGTTTACACGCAGGGATGGATAGTAAGCTTTTAAATTACCTAATCGTTTAATGCAGACAGATGATTATGAATACATTTCCTCCACCTAGCGGGGACAGATAGAATTACTTTGATAATTAGAATTTTAATTATTCAGTAGCATAATAATTTTTATAGACTCTAACATTGATTTTGGTTTGGTTCAGCGTAGATTTTGGTTGCTGTTTTTACGTGAGTGGCGTAGCTTGTCATGAAGAGATTTTAAAGATGATTTTTTGAAAATAAAACGTAAGGGCGAGCCAATTGAAAATTGAAGCACTTTGACTTGGGTCGTTTAATCTCTCGTCGAAGAGCGAGCGAAGCGTGCTTGAAAATGGGAATATCCTGCTTGACAATGGCTAATAGAGCATTCTGATTGGAATAGAAACTTATAAAATAGGTATCTACTTAAGTAATGTTTTGAACTGCCGATTGAAAATTAGAGACCTTAGTTACGCAATTACACTGTAGGCATCAATTTAATTAAAAAAAAAAAAAAAAAACCACAAAAAAAAAAAAAAAAAAACACAAAAAAAAAAAAAAAAAACTACTTACCAAGTTTCAATAGCATAATCCTTATAGTTTCAGAAAAAAGCAAAAACCTCATAGTGCCTCTTGGCATAGGCCTCCTCTAACAGTTTCCACTGGGGTCTGTCTTGAGGAACTCGTCTTTATCTTGGACCAGCGGTCTTTTTAATTTCTTCCTTCCATCTCAGACATTGTCTTCCACGGCTTCTTTTCCCATCTCTTGCATTCCAGTCTGTCACTGCCTTGCTCCATTTCCCACGGTTGTCGCGCATTATGTGGTCGGTCCACCTCCACTTTTACTGGTCTATTCGTGTGAGGATGTCGGTAAGTTTCGTTTTCGCCCTGAGGTCAGTATTTCTGATTCTGTCTTGATGTTTGAATCCTGTGATGCTGCGCTTTATTGCTCTTTGACATGTGGCAAGCTTATCTCTGGGGTGTTTGGTAAGTGCCCATGTTTCGCAGCCGTCAGGCTTATGCATGGAAGGATGCACGTGTTGAAGGTTTTACTTTACACTGCCATGCCCAGGTCCTCTGATTTTATAATTTCCTTGAGTGACTAGTATCTCTTCCATCCATTTGCAATTGTTGTGTTTATTTCCTTTTCAGTTTGGGCTTTTGGGGAAATAAGCTGAATTATATTCGTCCACAAACTAGAGTTTTTTGATTATTTCTTATGTCTATCTTTGTGGAATTGGTCATTAATATGGTCTTGTTGGCGTTAATTTTCAGCCCATCTTTCACATTATCATCATTAAGGCTTTGTTTCATTCCTTTCAGGCAATATAATAATAACTAGCTGTTGCCCGCGACTTCGTCTGCGAAGCATTGGTAATTCGAATAGCTTAATTTTTATATCGCAGCATAATATTGTGGGTTTTCCATACAAACTTCTACCTCTCTTTGCACCCCCTTAAGTAAGATTTCCGGGATAAAAACTATGCTATGTCCTGCCCAGCGTCTCAAAATATCTCCGAACCAAATTGCATCTAAATCGGTTCAACGGTTTAAGCGTGAAAAGGTAGACAGAGAGACAGACAGAGTTACTTTCACATTTATAATATTAACTCCGCCCGCGACTTCGTTCGTGTGATGGCAACCAAAAATAAGCTGCTATTAAACCTGAGACAAACGGTCCAGTTCGGTAGTTCCAAATCGATGTAGAGGTCCCCATCCTAGTGCCATTTGATTCTTCAAAGAAACTTTGACACCCCTAAATCGTCTTCTGGGGGTAAATCCGAAAAACGAATGATGCCATCCTTTATTATTTTGCCAAAGGAATAAGATTTTTATACAAATAAATGTCTCCCTTTTAGCTCTTTAAAAAGTTGAATTTCCAAAAACCCCTCCTAAGTGCTCCCCAACGTCATAAAAAGAAGCTATGTGCAGTAAAAGTAATCAAAAATCTTTACCACCCCGAAGTCGTATTTTAAGGGTAGTTTCGAAAAACTAATTATTGAAAACCTTTATTATTTATTTAGGTTCGTATTTATGTCAAGTTTCATGTTTATTCACCCAAGAAATCAGATTCTTCAAAAAAATTAACATCCCCTAAGTCGTCTTTTGGGAGTAGTTTCAAAAAATTATAAGAGGAACCTTTATTATTCATTTAGGTTAGTATATTAGTTGCAAGTTAATTGACCCAAGAAAAAAAAAATTAAAAGAACTGTAATACCTCCTAAATCGTCTTTTGGGGATAGTTGCAAAAAACTAATAATGACAACCTTTTTTGTTTATTTAGGATGGTATTTATGTCAAGTTTCATGTTTATTCACCCAAGAAATAAGATTCTTCAAAAAAATTAACATACCCTAAATCGTCTTTTGGGGGTAGTTTCAAAAAATAATATTAGCAACCTTTATTATTCATTTAGGTTAGTATTTGTGGCAAGTTTCAAGTTTATTGACCCAAGAAATCAGATTTCCCGTACAAATTTCAACAACCCCTAAATCATTATTTGGGGGTAGTTTCGAAAAACTAATAATGTCTATCTTTATCATTTACTAAGAATACTATTTGTGCAAAGTTTCAAGAATTTTGGTCGAAGGAATTAGATTTTTCATACAAACTTTCAACCCCCCTTTTACCCCCTTAGGGGTGAAATTTCCAAAAATCCTTAGTGCACACTTACATCACTTGAGGAACCTTTCTGCCAAATTTCATGCTTCTAGGCTAAGCAGTTTTGGCTGTGCGTTGATTGATCAGTCAGTCAGTCACCTTTCGCTTTTATAGATATAGAAGACTAGCTGTTGCCCGCGACTTCGTCTGCGAAGCATTAGTATTTCGAATACCTAGCTTATTTTTTATATCGCAGCATAATATTGTGGGTTTTCCATACAAAATTCTACCCCTCTTTCCACCCCCTTAAGTAAGATTTCCGGGATAAAAACTATGCTATGGCCTGCCCAGCGTCTCAAAATATCTCCGAACCAAATTGCATCTAAATCGGTTCAACGGTTTAAGCGTGAAAAGGTGGACAGAGAGACAGACAGAGTCATTTTCAAATTTATAATATTAACTCCGCCCGCGACTTCGTTCGTGTGATGGCAACCAAAAATAAGCTGCTATTAAACCTAAGACAAACGGTCCAGTTCGGTAGTTCCAAATCGATGTAGAGGTCCCCATCCTAGTGCCATTTGATTCTTCAAAGAAACTTTGACACCCCTAAATCGTCTTCTGGGGGTAAAGCCGAAAAACTAATGATGCCATCCTTTATTATTTTGCCAAAGGAATAAGATTTTTATACAAATAAATGTCTCCCTTTTAACCCTTTAAAAAGTTGAATTTTCAAAAACCCCTCCTAAGTGCTCCCCAACGTCATAAAAAGAAGCTATGTGCAGTAAAATCAAAAATCTTTATCACCCCGAAGTCGTATTTTAAGGGTAGTTTCGAAAAACTAATTATTGAAAACCTTTATTGTTCATTTATTTATGTCAAGTTTCATGTTTATTGACCCAATAAATCAGATTCTTCAAAAAAAATAACATCCCCTAAATCGTCTTTTGGGGGTAGTTTCAAAAAATAATAAGAGCAACCTTTATTATTCATTTAGGTTAGTATATCAGTGGCAAGTTTATTGACCCACGAAATTTTTTTTTTGAAATCACTAATACCTCCTAAATCGTATTTTGGGGGTAGTTGCAAAAAACTAATAATGACAACCTTTATTGTTTATTAAGGATGGTATTTATGTCAAGTTTCATGTTTATTCACCCAAGAAATCACATTCTTCAAAAAACATTACATCCCCTAAATCGTCTTTTGGGGGTAGTTGCAAAAAACTAATAATGACAACCTTTATTGTTTATTTAGGATGGTATTTATGTCAAGTTTCATGTTTATTCACCCAAGAAATCAGATTCTTCAAAACAATTAACATACCCTAAATCGTCTTTTGGAGGTAGTTTCAAAAAATAATAACAGCAACCTTTATTATTAATTTCGGTTAGTATTTTTGGCAAGTTTATTGACCCAAGAAACCAGATTCTTCAAAAAAATTAACATACCCTAAATCATTTTTTGGGGGTAGTTTCGAAAAACTAACAATGAAAGTCTTTATTGTTTATTTAGATTAGTATTTATGTCAAGTTTCAAGTTTATTAACTGAAGTAATAAGATTCTTCAAAAAAACTTTAACACCCCTAAATCGTCTTTTGGGGGTAGTTTCAAAAAATAATAATAGCAACCTTTATTATTCATTTAGGTTAGTATTTGTGGCAAGTTTCAAGTTTATTGACCCAAGAAATCAGATTTTCCATACAAACTTCAACAACCCCTAAATCATTATTTGGGGGTAGTTTTGAAAAACTAATAATGTCAATCTTTGTCATTTACTTAGAATACTATTTGTGCTAAGTTTCAAGAATTTTTGTCGAAGGAATTAGATTTGACCCAAGAAATCAGATTTTCCATACAAATTTCAACAACCCCTAAATCATTATTTGGGGGTAGTTTCGAAAAACTAATAATGTCAATCTTTATCATTTACTTAGAATACTATTTGTGCTAAGTTTCAAGAATTTTGGTCGAAGGAATTAGATTTTACATACAAACTTTCAACCCCCTTTTTACCCCCTTAGGGGTTAAATTTCAAAAAATCCTTTCTTAGTGCACACTTACGTCACTTGAGGAACCTTTCTGCCAAATTTCATGCTTCTAGGCTTAGCAGTTTTGGCTGTGCGTTGATTGATCAGTCAGTCAGTCAGTCAGTCAGTCACCTTTCGCTTTTATAGATATAGATAGATAGAACCAAGTCATCAGCAAATATGAGTTGATTTAATTTGAGTCCATGTATATTTAGACCAAAACCTCTCCAGTATAGGTTGCGAAAGATTTTCTCAAGTACTGCGGAAATAAGGTTTAGTGATAATGGATCCCCTTGCCTGACTCCTCTTTCCATGTTTAGTTCCTTACCCAGCGTTTTTAGTTGAATTCTGACCTGGCAGTGTGCATAGATGTTTTTGATTATGTTTGTGTAAGTTGCAGGTATTCCTTGTTGTTCTAGAGTATCCCTTAAGTAGCTGTGGTTCAAACTGTCAAAAGCCATGGTATAGTCTATGAATGCCAGATAGATTATTTTGTTAAAACTCGTTATATTTTTCTAATATTTGCTAGACTGTGTGGATATGGTCAATTGTAGAAAAGCCTTTTCTGAATCCACTGTTGTTATTCGTCTAAAGATGAGCTCATCCTGTCCAGTATAGTCTTTGCAATAACCTTATAGACATTTGACATAAGGCTTATTGGTCTGTAGTTTTCAATGTCCTCTTTGTCACCTTTTTGTGGATGCTATGCGATTTCGTCCATTGCTTTGGGATGTTGCCACTTGTCAGAATGTTGATAAATATGTTTGTTAGGATGGGCATTACTCCTTCATTGTTCCTTTCATCAACTCATTTGTGATCTTGTCTAGACCTGGTGATTTTTCCATTTTCTGGCTCAAAATAGCTTTTCAACCTCACATGGTATTATTTTTTGAACAGGTTCTAGTATGGCTTCTAGAATTATATAGGTGTAAGTGTAGGTAGTTTGTTTGTCTGCATTTGATTCATGTCTTGCAGAGAGTTGGGGGTAGAAATGAGTAGCCAAATCGTTGATGTTCTTCCGTTTCGTGATTGGCTTTCGTTTCGCTTTAACTTTGGAATCCATTATTTTCTTGCTTTGCGTAACTTTTTTAGAGCCTTTTTGACACCTCCAGTTCTCTGTGTGTGGTGTTCAAAGGTTTCCAGTTTTCTGGTTTTGCGATCTCTTCTGATGCTCTCTCTGATTTTCTTACTCAATTCGGTTACCATCTTGATTTTTTTCTTTTTGCTTGTTGTGTTATGTACTCCTTCATTTTGTTTATGAGTTGTAAAGTATGATCACTTAGTTGGTATTTACGGTTTTTCAGGCATCATTATCTAAGTGCAAAACAAACTTTTGACTTGATAGAAGAAGCCTTTACCAAGCTCCTGTTTAAAAGTCATAGATATCAATTGATAGATACCTATCTACCTAAGTCACAATACCTACCTTCTGACTCATCCACAAAAGAAACAATACCCCGACATTATCATGTAAGTATGACCTGCCATACAACATACAATTCAGACTTTATTAAAACAGATTGTGATGGTAATGTGGTCCCCGGTGGTCCATTCATGCGGACCACGTCTGTTAATGAGATGAGCGTCGTGCAAAGATTCACCATCGGTTCATTACCTCCCGCGGACATCATTACCAAATCGTCTTCACATTATGCACACGTTCAGAATTTTGATCGCGCAAATTAGACGAATCACGATATTTGCCGTCCTGTAGCTGGAGTGTCACTAACTGACAAAATCATATTTTGAGTTATAGACAAAAACAAAAAAAAACGGCATAATAAAAATCGATGCTGTTTATCAACTTTAAATCATATTATGCAAGAGTTTCGGGTGCCAAAAATAGATCTAATTGTGTAGTTTTGAATAGTTACATTGTTAGTTTAAATCTAAGTACTTAATCATAGCAAAAATAAGTTTGTAAACATCGCAATTTGGGTCGTTTTTATTTCTATAAGGAATCCATTATATACAATGTATCCGGGCTTGTAGTGATAAAATGTAAGGCCGCTAAAAAGGTACACTTAATTTTTCGATTATAACATCCCACATAAGGGATTACAGTAAAATGCCACATTTCTGCAAAAATATAAGGCGAAAATGCGCCGTACTTAGCTTTAATTTTTAATTATTATTATTTTTTATTTTTTTTTAAAAAACGTTGCCCCACACTAGGAATTTCTTCCTGTATCGTGGGTGCGTTTACAAACATATAAACTCACATACACAAAATATAATTTGTGTGTAGATCAAGGTGTCTTTCTGGATCTAATGAAACATAGTAAGGTTATACCACTTTTGAAATCCGGGGACAGTAAAAACACAAATAATTATGGACCAGTTTCCGTGTTGCCGGGTTTCAGCAAGATATTTGAAAAGATAATGCTAAATCAAATGCTCATTCATTTTAATACGAATAACATCCTACACGAGAAACAATATGGTTTCACCAAAGGACGTAGTACAACCGACGCTAGTGTCACCGAGTTCGAATACGCTAAATACTTTTAAAATTGAGGTAAAAAAATACTTTTTTCAAAATATTAATATTAATTGAATAAACATTTATATTATTTAACTCTGAATGTACATTTATAATTTAAACCGAAAGCAATTATTATGTTTTAAACATAATTATTATTTTTGGAACACAAAACTGACTAATGTAAACAAGACTGGTACTTCTGAGTGATGTTTTTAGGGTTCCGTACCCAAAGGGTAAAAACGGGACCCTATTAATAATACTCCGCGGTTCGTCTGTCTGTCTGTCTGTCACCAGGCTGTATCTCATGAACCGTAATAGCTAGACAGTTGAAATTTTCACAGATGATGTATTTCTGTTGCCGCTATAACAACAAATACTAAAATTAGAATAAAATAAATATTTAAGGGGGGCTCCCATACAACAAAAGTGATTTTTTTGCCGTTTTTTGCGATAATGGTACGGAACCCTACGTGCGCGAGTTCGACTCGCACTTGGCCGGTTTTGCTTTATGACCGCGGGATCGAACTCTTTTTCTACAAGGGGGGTAGTCGATACATGATTTTAATAACAAAATTTTAGGAATACCCACTATAAAATTATTATTAAGTCCGAATGGAAAGGTGATGATTTTGCTTTATGACCGCGGGATCGAACTCTTTTTCTCCAAACGAGGTAGTTATGCATGATTAATAAAATTTTAGGAATACCCACTATGAACATCACACCATCACCATCCACACTATGTCGAAGATTTATGATAAATTTACCCTAGTTTTAATTATTGTTTTCATATAAGTGAAATGTAAATTTCTTTATGAAAATAAATATTTTTAACCAGAAATAGGGACCAGGTTTCAGGTTGGCTAAAGTAGCGTCATGTTTTATGGGGTAATGTATAAAATGTTACAATAAAATACAGCCCCACATTCTAGAACTGAATTGAATGAGGCGAAATTCAAAACTTGTATAAAACGCACACTATACAGGCAGGCATATTATAAGTTAGGGTATTACATAGTTGATAAAAATGCTTGGCTCAACGCTAGTCCAGCTCCACAGCCACTAGGACACAAAAACAAGTGATGAGCAGAAAAGTTCTGAAGTATTGTTGGATCCAATGAAGACTGTATGAATATATTTGTGTTGTATAAACTCAATTTATTTTTGTATTATATAACAGCACAGCACATATGTGAATACTATGTACCAACTGTAAATCTACCATTTACTTTATCTTTGTGTCTTTCGTTGACTTCTGTGTGCCCTGGCACTTGATAGTGTGTCATGCACTCTCTAATGTCTCTCTGATGGTGGCACATGTGTTGGATCGTTCGGTTCCCTTCATGATGGTTGAACTGAGTGGTGCCAATCCATGTGTTATGTTCGTGAACGGGCGCCATCAGTTGGGATTGGTCATAACTAAGCTCAGCTGCCTCCGCCTGTTTTTAATTACCTATTTATTGTATTTCTAATTACTTGTTTTACTCTAGAAGCTTCTAAGTGCGTTTTTTTTACATCGTTCTCACATATATATGTATTTTCCAAAAAGAATAATGTAACCAAATACTTGTAAAACACATTTTTTTTTAAAAGATTAAGTGTGCAGTTACTTGTCCGTTCTTCTACATAACAAGCTACATTTCCGAATGGACGGTAGAATCAATTATTATTACTTTTAATTTATTTTTTTTGACTTTCGAAAGTGCCGCTTAATGGCCTAATTGAATAAAAAAATATTGATTTTGATTTTTTGATTGACTGATTAGAGAGATAGGTACAGACTTTTTTGCTGATAACGGAGGTATTAAATACTCAAAATCGGCCAAATGTCGTATAGAGACACTCTAACTATGGGACGGCAGAAATAGTTTTGTAAAATTCTAACGCGTCATTATGTTTTATGGGTATTTAATTTACTTTTTATTGCCTACGTGAGCTGTGTCTGATGTGTATTGAGTCATTGTAGAAGGATATTCTGGGTGGTACGTCAGTTGGTGGCGAATTTTGTGTATCAAGTCACGTGAATAATTAAGTACATATTTTAGAGATTTTATGAGAGGTAATTCAAGACGTGAGGAGATCTTTAAGTCTTGTTGGTAGGTGAAAAGGCCATTAATTGACCGGAGCATGGACCATAAAACCAAGTGCAAGAATGGCCATGGAAAGAGAATTTTCGCTGTAAATTAAAAATAAATAAAGATTTTTGAAATATGCATGCAATATGCATGACAATTTGTAAAATATGTAACATTAAAGTTTTAGTAAACGAAAAGAAGCACAAAAGTGGTAGGTTACATTTTTTTGTTTCTAGATCAGCATACAATTATATAATGAATTATTCAATCATAAATTATCAATACGAAAATATAACAACTTTGTAGTCGATAGTAATGCACTAAAACGAAAAATTATTTAACATTATTGTAAACGTAGGTGTTCTAATATGTATAATCTTCAATAAATAAAAAAAAAATCTTAATGAAAATTTTTTAGTGTGAGTATATGGGCGAAATTTTAGTTATTTATTATTAGGTACACTTATCAATAGGGTAACCTACCGTAAAATATAATAAATAAAGCGAAAATATGCATCATCACTAGATATTATCTTATCTTATCTTGTGGAGGGGCCGAGAAATAACTCGGGCACTTCGACCCATTGGGATCTATTGTGTTCCCCTAGATAACTTACTCCTCTCCAATCTCGTTGAAAACTCTTTTGATGAGTTTTACAACGAGACTAGGAGATATGAGCCTATAGTCTTCTGGTTTTGGATATCCAACCCCTAGGAGACTCATTCGCTTACCAGCCAGTGCACCGCATGTGCACAGAAGGTGCTCCATGCGTTCCGTATGTGCCCCACACAACCTGCACATGGGTGTCGCGGTTAGACCCATCTTCATGATCATGTCGTTGGTTCCAAAGTGCCCAGTAAAGGCCCCAAGCAGGTAGCGTATTTGCCCCCTGCTCATATTCCCGGGCTTTAAACGTAGAGCCTAGGAATTTCATGGAGTGTTGTAGACCGGTATAAGACAGCCAAGTTTTTCGTTGTCTTTGATCTGCAAACTCCCTAAATGTGGCTTTGACGAGACACGTCGAAATGCCTACACATGGTTCTGGACCCACAAAATTATTTGCTGAGCCCTCTCTTGCCAGTTCATCTGCCACTTCGTTACCATGGATTCCTTTGTGCCCAGGGACCCACATCAGTCTTACCCTGTTATGCTTGCCAAGCCTGTTTAGGGCCTGGATAGCATCCAGAATAAGTCTGGAGTCCACTTTGTAGGATACCATGGCTTTGATGGCTTTGACTGTCACTAAGAATATATATGGATTTGCCTCTGGTTCCTCTATCTATATTCTCTCGAGCACAGATTATTATGGCATATGTTTCTGCTTGGAATACAGTTGCCATCTTCCCTAAGCTTCTGCTACATTTGTTACCTTTTGCTTATATTCTCGCTCCTGTACCTGATTCCATTGTGGATCCATCAGTGTACCATACAAGACTATCTTGTTCTGGTGGATCGATTCCCTTCGTCCAGTCCTCTATTGTAGGGCTTTGGACCTTGAAATACCTTTTAAATACAAACATAGTTTACATTTTATCGGATATCATGCATCACTAGATAATAGATATAATATGCAATTTCATTTGCAAATGTAAATGACTGAAGTTATAATATCTGAGTCAGGCCAACACAATAAGCACAATCATCAATTGCGTGATTTTAGAAATCTTTTGTGGACAGCAAAAGAAAATGACACTTAGTAAGGCAATAACTCAGCTCACTTTATAAGGAGTCTTTTATCGAAATTCACTCCCCTTAGGCAAAACGCGAGCAGTTGGACCATTCATTTGTCAAAGGTCTGTGGAATGCGCGGCGGGCATCGGCCATTCATCCAATTCCCACAAATGCAGCTAAAAGTTACAGCTCATTACAATTCGATGCACATCGCATGCAAACACAGTGGACGTGCGATTTTTTTCACCAACACTGTTCGTGTCTGTCGCGCGGTATTGACGCCATGATTTAGGACAGGACAGAGGACAATCTCTTCCACGAAAACAATGTTCGATATTTATTTTGAAAATTGGTTAAAAATTACAATTTTACACTACATGAGGGCTTATTTTCCTAGCTGGCTACCCTGAGAAGAAACATTTCTTTTCATTTTTGAAAGGTTTCTTTTAAATTCCTTTTATTATCATTATTGATTGGTTTAGGCTGGCTATGGTAAACTTGCACTTTACACCGACGTCAAGTAACATGTGACTAGACCAGAGGGCATAGACAATTTTTTTTTTTTGGGACAATCCCACCGCACTATTTCCAAACCACTGCAACTCCTGAAAGCCAGAATCAACAGTTGCTACCACCAGAAAAGCGCCGAGGCAATGAAGCTCGACGAAGTCCCGGCGAATGAATTTAACTGTCTTGGATCCCGCAACAAAATAATCAGAAAAGAATAACGGAGGAGTGAGAAAAAATACAAATTTCCACTTCAGAAATTCCAAATACAAAATGAATATATCAGAGATAGTAAATTTCAAAAAGTTTCAATTGCGTCGGATGGTCATGCGCTTGCGAAATGAGACGTGGTCAATTATACATATTTCCAACTTTTAACAATTGGGAACAATTGATAAAAAGTTTCCATGTTTAGAGCCCCAGGAAGATTATGTTGGGCCTGCTTTGACAATGTATCATCCGGAGTAACAAAGAAAGAATTGCTCGAAAATTGCCAATTTCACAGATATTTTTCACTATATTTAAGCAATGGATGGCTAAGGATTGGAATTCTCTGCCGTACTCTGTGTTTCCCGATACCTCGGGGTCTTTACGTCAAGAGTGAATAGGTTACTTCTAGGCAAGCGTGCTACACCGTCGACCACAAATCATCGCTTACCATCAGGTGTGATAGTGGTCAAGCACGAGCCTAAAAAAAAAAAAAACTGCCTCCCTGGTAAACAAAAGCAGTAGAAAATGTACCTCTATCCAGGTTACAGTTGCCTACTAGTTTGTCAGGGTCCAAGGGCACTAGCAACTTCAAGATTTTTTATTAATGGCAACATAAAACTACCATTCCGCGGTTTGCATAAAATATAAGGTTTTTGTGGCCAGTTCATGACAGTTTCTCACCAGTACCTAACCTACACCTCACATGGTCATCTTTGAACTTCACACTTAATGACGAGGTAAACATACAGCAGAACGTATCAATAGTGTCGTTGATGCTTTTATCGTCACCTTAAGACAATCTTAAACATTTAAACTTATAGCCTGTTCCTACTGTTATGGCTTACACGGCGCCACAGTTCTGTCTAGCTTCAAATTTATCTTAATTCAGGACAGGGAATAAAAGTGATTATTAAGATTAAGAACCCACTTACTGCCGTTATTTTGAGGTTTATGACTATGGCAATACGTTTACCGATAAGTACTAAGACTTAGTAGATGAAAGTGAAAAACTGCTCAGATCCGATCTCTCCGGGAGGTCATGGTTGAGCGCTTGAACCTGGCCTTAAAGGGAGTCTCCGAATTTTCCTAAATATTTTATTTACATATTTTGTGCTTAATTGTACATAAGCTTCGGACGAGTTGGGAAAGATAAAAAATACGGCTTGAGACGAGTTGGAAAACTGACTACATGTACAAAGTGACGTATTAGTGAATGAGACCTATTAGAGATAGCGTATCACAGCCTTAATTCTACGTATATACTATCCATACTTTATTATTTTTATTATTTACTTTTCAACTAATTCCACTTAGCCCATTTCATCATCGGACTACCAGACGTACGGCGACACGCCATCGGTACATGGTGGATATCCCACCCATACGCATAAAACGTTTTAAGAACACTTTTATTATGCGTACAGCTACGGAGTGGCATTCCCTGTCTGTGTTTCCCGACAGTTACAATCTAGGGGTCTAGGTATTTCTAGGCAATAGGTTATTTCTAGGCAAGCGTGTTTTACCGTCGAACACAAATAATCGCTTACCATCAGGTGAGATAGTGGTCAAGCGCGAGCCTATATAAAACAAAAAAACCGGCCAAGTGTGAGTCGGACTCGCGCACGAAGGGTTCCGTACTTGGTAAATTGCGGTTTACGATTTATGACGTATTAAAAAAAGGGTGGTATTTAATACTTTAACTGTAATTCCCCTTTTTTCAATCAAAATATTCGAAATTACTACCAAAAATACTGAATTGCACACTAAATTTGCTCATCAAATAAATGAATTATACTATACTGCTAGATCTTTAAAGCTTAACTGTTTTACTGAATAACTATCTGTTAACTAAAAGTAAATCTAATAATTCTTCGAGTGCAACAAAATATTTAAGTTTTAAGGGAGGGGGGGAAACGAAACAAAGTCGACGGAGCCCCGCTGCGCAGGGCTCCTATTTCTGTCTGCAGGGTCTAAAGTAACCTAACATGAAGGAGATGACGGGAGCTGAGTTCGCTCGCTTTGCTCGCTCACTTCAGCTCCCGTCATCTCCTTCGAACCTAACCTATCCGTGTCGGGGTGCCCTAAGCTCCCGAGCTCGCTTCGCTCGCTCTTGGACTAATTCACATTTATTTTATATTTAATTGAATAATTTGTGTGCAAATCAGTATTTTTGTTTTACGGTGAGTAATATTGTTTTGCAGTAGGTTATTAGTGGAGATATTTTGTTTGCTTAAATTTCTAAATAGAGGTGCAGTTAAAAATTCCCCTTAAAAAAAAACTGCTTACTAGATCTCGTTCAAACCAATTTTGGGTGGTAGTTTACATGGTAATGTACATCATATATTTTTTTAGTTTTATCATTCTCTTATTTTAGAAGTTAAAGGGACACACATTTTACCACTTTGGAAGTGTCTCTCGCGCAAACTATTCAGTTTAGAAAAAAAATATATTAGAAACCTCAATATCATTTTTTTTAGTAGTTTAGTGGGAACAATTTTTTTTTTGGTTTCAGTTTCAAGTATGGGGACCCCCAAAATTTATTGTTTTTTTTCTATTTTTGAATGAAAATCTTAATGCGGTTCACAGAATACATCTACTTACCAAATTTCAACAGCATAGTTCTTATAGTTTCGGAAAAAAGTGGCTGTGACATACGGACGGACAGACAGACAGACATGACGAATCTATAAGGGTTCCGTTTTTTGCCATTTGCCTACGGAACCCTAAAAAAGGAATTTTGAAAGTATAATAAAATGAGTAAGAATATAAAGTATTATTATCTCATCTAACTCTCTCTGTCCGTATGTTATAAATTTTTCACACCTAAACTGCAAAACCATTTGTATTTTGGTTTAGAGGCACTTTGGACCTTAGAAAAGGACAGTACTTTTTACCCCAAAAGTAGTAATGTTACCTTGGTATAATTGCCGACGATCAAGCGAGAGATACCGCAGGCAAAAGCTAACCCAACGATAAAACATACACAAACTAAAATTAATTGCCCCGGAATTCCTTCACAAAAATCAGCAAACTTTCCCAAAAGATACGTCCAAAAAGATTCACGACTTACGAAACCAGGACATGTCCGAATACGGCCAAACTTGTGGAGTTATGAAATGCATGCAAAAAACTGCACGTCTGTTCTCAGTGATAAATGAGGTGACATGGAGAAACCGTCACGAGGCGCATCGTGATTATGTGCTTCTGATTTAAGGAGAACAGCGCTGGTGGTAATTTTGTGCTCTTTTGGCACGTGCACAGCTTTTTTTTGGGTTACATACATAAACTCAGGTCTTTTTCCACGGGGAGAGACAGAAACTACAGGACTCCACCTGCTACAATCCTTAGACACTCCTAAACCTCCACCTTTACTTCTATGAGTTGTCGTGGTTCTAAATGTAGATTGTTTATATTTATTTTTTAAGAGAATCGTTAGCTACCTACTTTAGGACCAGTTGCTCCTCAAATCAATAAATGCGTTTAGCGCATCGAATTAAAAACATCATTTTATATCGGTCAATCGCTTGAAGATGGACAGGACAGAATGGTGTTTTAAATTTGTTTAATGAATGCACTTAGTGTTCTGAGGTGCAAATGGACCTCGTGACAAATGACTGAATAAATTCATATAAAAAACACCCCATCTTTTCTTCTTGAAACCCGATTAAAAAGCTACATATATTTAATCTATTTACAGCATTATCTAAACTTAGAGTAGATAGTCAAGGCAAATAACGACGTGGCTTTCTGCTTTTCATTCGGCTTGCCCAAAACGCTGCAGTTAAATCTACTTTTTGTCAACTAAAGAATAAATGGCGAGTTCTAACAACAGTATTTAACCATCAAAGAAACCATTTGAACATAGACGAATAAATCATAAATGTAACGTCCTGAAAACAGACAGCGCCACCTGCCGGTGGAATGAATTACTGACGTAACGTCTTTGTATCGGCCATAGAGCACAGAATGCCGTGCCCAACGACTTGAGACACAATTTTTTTATTACCTACTGATGCACTCACGGTTGACCATTATTCTAGTACTATTATGTCAAAACCTTACCGTGAAAACTCAGGTGGAGTAATCATGAAGTGATCTGTCAAACTATAAAATCATGGCGGAACGACAGGGTACTTCATGCCCACTCCTCCTAAGCTTTCCCGGTGAGATGTTTCCAGAATATATCGGCGATGGACTAAATTGCCTGTAACTAACCATTATTGTTTTAAAGACCCCCAGATTATATCTATCAGAAAAATCTTATTCCGGCAGGGAATAATTTGCGTGGTTGCGTAATTGAACTGTACACAATTTGCAACTGTCTTAATTATAGTCACGAGAACTCTTTGATAGGCTTGGTTAGTATGAAAGTTTTCAAATTGAAAAGAGTTTGCTTAGATGGTTTGGTCTTGTTGAGAGGATGAATGAGCGACTAACAAAAGGTATTTCAAAGGCTGACGAGAGTGGGATCAGCCTAGCTAGAAGGACAAACATATACGGTTCTTGTTAGTGATTTTCTTCAGTAAAGCGATTTCCGTAGTACTCATAACCGGCGTGCGTGTATGACCAACAACAGAGGTAGATATGTAAGGATCCTAAAGAAGATGTTCTATAGTTTCTGTTTATCCCCATGGGAAAAAGGCCTGCGTGTATGTATGTATGTTTCTCTAGCAGTGGCCACTTGGAAGTATCGGTGCTCTGTGCATCATCCGTATATCATACAGGACGCCTGTGAGACAGGAGCATGACACGACACGGAGATCAACAGCGGTAGAGGGGTTATGTATCAACTCTATCATGCTGTTAATGTAGTAGATTCTTTAGCTGATAAATACCAAATGAATGAATAGTGTTTGGGTTTATTTATGGCTTTAGTTGCGTAAATTCAGTATATATTGCTAAACTACAATCTAGGAGTCTTTAAGTCAAGATTTAATATGTTATTTCTAGGCAAGCGTGTTTTACCGTCGACCACATCATTGTTTACCAACAGGTGAGATATTGGTCAAGCGCGAGACTACAAAAAAAATGCTGTTTTAGATTTTAAAAGGCGCCAGAAAATAAAATCACAACGCGTTGAAAAATTTAGAGGCGAAATCAAATATTAACCCGATACATTAATTATTAGTTAATGCGTCAATCATTTGATCTTCATCATTGTCATTTCAGCCGAAAGACGTCCACTGTCAGAAATAGGCCTTCCCCAACCTTCACCATATCGATCGGTCCAGAGGCCTTAGACAAGTGACATTCTATCATCCAAAGCGTGGCGATAGCGATTGTCAAAAAGGCAAAATTGTATGGGAATGACAAGCGTTATCGAAAAATCACGTGATCAATTCCATACATTTTGAAATTTCGACTATCACCCTCGCTGACATCGAATGCCACTTGTCTAGAGCTTATTAATTTTCTCATCCATAGACACACTTTGTGAAGAGGCCTTCCAACGCTGGCACTTCTGGTCAGTTAGGTAAATACCCTAAGCGCCTTTTCACATGCCCCGGTTGGCGGGTAGCTGGTGCCGGGTAACCGGTGGCGTATAGCCATGTACGTCGGTACGTGTGAAAGCTAACGTACGTGGCTACACACTTCACTGCCGAATACCCGGCACCGGCTACCCGCCAACCGGGGCGTGTGATAAGGCACTCAATCTCGACAAGATCACTATCCACAAAACAGATACAATATTTAACCAGTCTCCTACACACAAACGCCTGTCTTGTGATAACTCTATTTTGCCAGAATTATTAATATCTAGGCTCAAAGTCACAACTCGCTTACCCAGATCCCACCACATAAAACAACATGTTTATTAAAACTGTCAGCGTCTAAGCGAGGCAGTTAACGGCCCTGATCAGCCAACCAGCTGGGCAGTCAGCGTGAAGTCTGGTAATAAACTGAACGTTTTACTTAGTTTTAGTCCTTGATGTGCCGCTACTGGCCAATCATTGGCTTTTAAAGCATGAAAATTACTACTAGTATATGATTGTAATTTTTTTCTACGGCATTGTGTGCGATATTGACAAAAAAGATATTGACAAAGCTTTCACGGTAACTTTACATATGTTTGTAGGTCTTTGACATAACTCTTTCCCTTCGTCGAACGAACGATTAAAAAAGGGGCGTTGACTTTAAATTAGTGATCTTTAATCTATCTTTCTAAGCTAGTTTTGTCCCATAGCTGGACAAAGAGATCCCTCTTAGATTTTTCACACCACTGTTGTCTGCCATTGCAGGCTAGCCAGCTTACAATCTCAAAGCTTCAATTTTGACGCTAATAGTATAAAAAATATCACGAGTCCCGTTCTTCGATACTTTGCTTTGTTTGAAAAGTTCAATGCATGGTCAGTATTAATTTATAATTAGGTGACAAGTTAAAACGAAACCCATGTCTGACATGAAGACATTATTGCGCAAGACTGCACATTAGCATTTAGTTTGCGCCGGCGCACCGCAGATATTCCACTGGAAAATATCATAATTATGTGGACTTGGATGAGAAGGTTCACTCTGTGCGGTTCACAGCCTTTTCTACAAATTTCTCGATCTGTTTCTCCTGTACCTATGTTATAAGTATTCTCTATTTCTTCTTCTTTTACTTCCATGATTCAGCAACAACCGTATTACAACATTAGCAATCGTACATCGTGAAATTATTTATTTAATTTCTACAGATTGCAACGAAAATTATAACATATTTATACCAGTTTATGAAAATGAAAAAATAAAAACGCCGTTTCTTTTTATTTTTTGGAAATTGATTTTTGCATGAACCGTATTTTGATTGATTCCTAATTCCTGGCAAAACTTGGTTGGTCATAGAAATATAACGCGGTATACAAACGAATATATTAAGGGGAAGTACTCATTGCTCTTCATAAAATTCGTCCACATCGTTATCAACGGGCAAAGCGTCCAGAACGCTGGCAGCTTTGGCCTATTGGATTGCAATGCTGATTCTCTGGCCAATGAAAAGCCCAACGCTCTGGTCACGTCGTAGCCTGTTGGCACCAGATACTCCTGGCTCGAAACTCCGGCTATAGAAAGCTTGTTTATAATGTAGGTATTAACTTTTGCCCGCGGCTTCGCTTCTCTTTCCCAGAGAAACTGCGTGTTTTTTCGGGATGAAAAGTAGCTTCTAGCACTTTAACACTGCTTCTTTCTTCTAGCACTCACATATGGTGTAGATATCTTACAGTTTTTTTTTAATTATCATAATCGGATCAGTTCTGCCAGAGATTACCATTTACAAACATAAACAACAATCAAACCGGTATATTCTACTACTACGAGTACCCTGGTTAACCCTGGATCTCTTGCGGGTCAGTACATTTCTGATTTGATCGCGCATGGAAACTCCGAGCATCTGTCTCCTGTAAGCTTTCTGAAGAAGTCCATTGTGAGTGACCACGTCTCAGAGCCATAGGTCATCACTGGCAACACACTGGTCATAGACTTTCGTCTTGAGATACTGTGGTAAATTGGATGAGAAGGTACCGTGCACCTTCCCAAATTCTGCCCAGCCGAGTCGGTTTTGACAGTTGACCTCTTTCTCGGAGTTGACCTTACCCAACTGGATCGTTTGTCCCAGGTAGACATAGTCGTCCACAACTTCGAGTGTAGAATCACAGACCGTTATAGGAGTGGGTGCATTCAATATCACTTTGGTTTTGTTCATGATCATCATAAGACCCACTCTTTCGGAAGATCTACTTAGGTCATCGGGCATTGTACTGAGTTCCTCCACGGTCTCAACCATGACCACTATATCGTCGGCAAACTGAAGGTGATTGATGTACTTATTCGTGTCGTGTCTCCTGTGTGGGTCACTAATAAATATTTTTATGTCTTTCTTTTCTTTACTCGCCATTGACGTTGGTCCCTAGCCCTCTCCAGTCCAGATCCTTGAAGACATCCTCCAGTGCAGCGGTGAACAGTTTCGGAGATATGACGTCTCCCTGTCTCACACCACGTTGCAGAAGGATAGGTTCCGAGGTCTGATCCTAAAGTCAAACTGGCTTGGTGGCGTTTTCGTACAAACACTTCAACACTTTGATGTACCGGTAGTCGATTTGGCACCGTTGGAGAGACTGCAGGACAGCCCATGTCTCGATCGAATCGAAGGCTTTCTCGTAGTCCACAAACGCTAAGCAGGAAGACAGGAGGCAGAACAGAACACATAGGCTATAATTTATAAAGATATTGGTTATTAATCTCTTTATAATTCTATACAACAGGAGTTTAGTTGGACTTTCTGAATTGTCTTCTATTGTGATAATATCGAGGCATCGACACCTCATGTTTAATAACTCTATCATATCTGCGAAGCCCGAAGGTTGCAGGCTCCAAGTATAAATACCTCGTTATGAAAGGACGTTATACGTATATTCGCTTTTTCATTATTAACAGCCGGTGTGGGAGCACCAGATTTTACTAGCAATGGTGAGTTATCGACCATGTCTGATTTTTAAATGTCATATTGCATCCCTTGCGCTAGAAATCTGAAACGTTAGAAGCCTATGCTGCTTGGTGGAATAATTAGAAATATAAATATCATAGTAGCAAAGTAAGAAAATATTGTTTGTATAGTGTGTATAGACTTTACAAACTTTACCTGTTTATTTATATTTGTCTTTTCTTTCTTTGAGCAGGAGCTTTACTTTGTGTAAATTATTTCATCAGCACTGCCCTAAAAACGATGACGGAAAACATCGTGAGGAAACCAGCATGTAGGGCATGTTGGTTAAACCATAAACTCGAAGATATGTGACATCTACCAACCTACACTGGACCCGCGTGGTGTATTAAGGCCCATTCCCTCTCTCACAGACAGTAGGCTTGTGTCCATGATTAATTTAAGTGTTGAACTGTTGATTCACTAGAATGCTCGATATAACGCTCTTGATTATTACCATGAATTTGACCAGTCATGTAACATTCGCTTAAGTCTGAAGCATTGTAACAGCAAGTCAAAAGCACGACACGAAATGATTGATTGTTTTTTACCCGACTGCCGAAGGAGGGTAATGTGTTTATCAGTCTATGTATGTATGTAAGTATGTATGTATGTGTGTATGTATGTATGTATGTATGTATGTATGTATGTATGTATGTATGTATGTATGTTTGTTCCTATGTGGCGTTCCAGAGACCAAACGCGTTGGCCGATTTTGATGATTCATACGTCAATCGATGCGTCTTAACCCTGCAAGTGTCATAGGCTACATTAAAATTGGATAATACAAAAATGGCGGATTTTGGGTGCCATATTGTGGGGGCCCAAATTTTTTTTTTCTTCCAGTTCCATCGTGTGGGGTATCAAAATAAAGGGTTTTAAGAGGTGATTTCAAAAATATATAATACTTATATGTTTAAATGTATCTTATTCGAAAAAAACTAACTAAAAAGTTATAAATAAAAAAACTTAATTCAAAAAATCAAAAAACCCGACTGCTTCAAAAGCGAACTAAAAAGTCGTAAACAAGGAAAAAATCATGCTGTGCAGGCGGAGGATACACCAGATTTTGGTCAGCCAGCCCGCGAATATGTATCCTCCAACTGCACAGCATGATTTTTTCCTTGTTTACGACTTTTTAGTTCGCTTTTGAAGCAGTCGGGTTTTTTGATTTTTTGAATTAAGTTTTTTTTTACCGCTTAATATCAATGAGGTCGAACTAGACGAAATATGTTTTGTCAAATCTACACCGCCTAAAGTCCGGGTTAAGCTCACGACAGCCATGTTCGATCTGCTGGCCAAACTTGTAACGCAGTAATTAGCAAATTGGAGTAACGATTTTCTAATTAAAATTTGCAATGACATGAGAAACGTGATTAGAAATTTGGCAGTGTTCTGAATAAGTAATTTTTTTTGTAAAGAATTTGCTGATGTGATAAGAAAAGGGGTTACTCTTGTGATGATGACATAGATATGTCGTGGTGGCCTAGTGGCAAAGACCTCGCCTCTCATGCTTGAGGTCGTTGTTTCATCTTGGACATCGCTGATAACGGTGAAAGAAAACATCATGACGAAACCTGAACTTATATTTAATATAAGTCTGAAATCGCCAACCCGCATTGTGTAAGCGTGCTGATTAATGCTCGTGCCTTATCTGTATGAGAAGAGGTCTTTGTCCTGCAGTGGGACAGTAACGGGCTGGTGTAATATAAGGGTGAAAATATGATGATGAGGATGATGAAGAATTAGCTAGTAAAGCATCACAACTTCTCGGAGGCTCTGAGTCACTCAGATTGCGTGCCTATGTTGTGTTGACGCCTGATTAGATGCAGATTCAGTGACGAGCAAAACAGTGTACGTCTAAGTGTCGTTCTAAGTAAAACTAACATTATTAAGAGGTACCTACTTATATAGTTAATTTAAGTCTGACATAGCCAAGTCAGAGGCCTGTGGAGTTCCCACAGGTGGCCACATCCTCACACGAAAAGAAGAAGAATTAAATTAAATTGTAGTTAGTAGTTGTACTGGTAATATAGATTTACGGTGTTACGGAAGTGATGATATCGCAACCGAAGTCGGAATCAGCGGTTTAAAATTAGGTTTATCGGAATCAGAATCGGAACCGGAGCCGAAATCGAAATCGGAGGCGGAGGCTCAAGAAAGATGTGACAACTTAAGAGACAGCAGTTTTAATAAAATAAAATAATACAGACATTGTTGATCTGCCTTTTTTATTTCAGCTCAGAAACAATATACCCAGCTAGACGTTGAAAAAAACTAACAAGTTTTCTAAAATCTATGATTCTAAAGATTGTACGCGTTGACTGCGGCTGCGTGCCACTACCGCCGCTGCGCATATACCTCCGATAACCAACGAAATAAATTTCAGAACCGAAATCAAAATCGGAGGTTTAAAAACAATCGGCAGTTCCGACTTTCTCGGCATCGATTCCGATTTTAAATTAACATCTTTCATTGATACCAAGCTACACAAATTCAAGGTGCCGTAAGGTATGTTTTATGGTATATCTGACTTCCACGCAGACAAAGTCGCGGGTAAATCTTGTGGAGTTTAAAGTGACACCTTCAAACAAACGATGGACTGTCAACGTCTCCAGATACATACTAGGAATGCCTTCATCTAATGCCTGACCTGAATAAAACAACACCATCCACAAAGCAAATCACCAATTTTACTTTTTAATCTCTTAGCTTAAGTTTGTAACCTATTTTAAACCCGATTGAATATTAAAGTTAACCCTGTGACAGCGACAGTGAGGTGGTGTCAGACGGGACGTTTTTACAACCACGGCTGAGGTACGGTGTCTAGACGGTAAGACGTGACCACAATCGCATTATAGTGGTGTGTTGTGTGTGGTCAGTGACAATATTGCTGTTTTGTGTTGAAAATTGTTTTACGTGATCCTTGGATTGTTGTCCGCGGTTTCACTCATATCTTTGGGATGCTAGTAAACCACTAAGTACACGTACCCGCATCCAAATTATTAACCCGTGTGCCCACCTGTGTGAAAGTTTTCGAAGCGACAGTAGCATGCATTGAAACTTACAAAATCACGATTCAATGTGATCAACGAATTTATAAGAAGCTTAATTCGGTACCAAATGGAATGTTAATCATTATAATTATAATTTTCATTAAAACACATCTTCTTTGTAAGGAATATATTCAACGAACTTTTACATTTTCCCTCGTATCTTATCGCCCTTGTGATGTGGCGTTACACGCTGTCCTGGTGTCCGAAAATTGGCTCAAGGCCGAACTCCCCTCTACACATTATAGCTTACCCGGTTTTATTTTAATTCGCAATGATCGCATCGGTAAAAGGGGCGGTGGTGTTGCCATATACTTGCGCCGTGAAATCCCCTTCAAAATTCTATCATCTTCTCCGACAACTTATAGTGGCGAGCCCGAATTCTTAGTCCTTGAAAATGATGTCAAGGGGGTTAAGGCCGTTCTTGGAGTAGTTTACTGCCCACCTGCTATTGATTATTTCTCTATTATCGAATCTCTCTTTGAATCTGTTTCCTCAGAGTACAAACATCTCATAGTCATGGGTGACTTCAACACCGACCTCTCGAGGGATAACCCAAGATCGCGCAGACTGAGAGCAATCCTGGAATCGTCGAGTCTCTCACTTCTCACGCTCAATCCGACTCATCTCAATCCTGACTCAAGCGATACCTGGCTTGATCTCATGCTCGCGATTGATTGGGTCGATGTTGCTCAGGTATCAACTGGATGAGAAAGTGGATATGTTCAATAGGTCCGTGCTTCAGCTATTTGATGCGCATGCGCCACTCAGGGCTGTACGTGTCAGGCGTCCTCCAGCTCCATGGATTAGTCCTGGAGTTCGTTTGGCGATGAGACGGCGTGACAGGGCTTTTCGGAGATATAGAGGGGATCGTAGGGAGGAGAACTGGAGCCTGTACAAGTTGGCCAGAAACCGCTGTAATCAGATGGTTAGAGCTTCTAAACGCCGATACATTTGTGAAAATGTCCTGAATTCTTCTCCGGCTTGAGATGAGGGGTCGTAGAAAAATGCTTCTTATCCATGGTGTTGGTGAGGTGAGCAAGGAAGAGACGGTTGTTGCTGAAGTTGTGCGTGACAAGTTGAAGCTGGAGGCATTTTCTGTTGCCGCTATACGGAGGTGCCATAGAATGGGCAATCAGGCCGGCACTGGCAAGCCAAGGCCCATTCTCGTGAAGCTGCAGGATGTGGAGATCCGTGACAAGATCTGGTATGCCAAAACCAAATTAAAAGGTTCTGGTATAACCTTATCAGAATTCTTGACTAGGTCGCGGCATCAGGTTTTTATGGCTGCGCGTGCAAAGTTTGGCGTCACCAACTGCTGGACTAAACAAGGCCATATAAACATTCTGGGGCCTGATGGGATCAAGCATCGTGTCGTCACCCAAAGCGAGTTCAATTCTATCGGTGAGCCTAAGCAGGACTCCGATATACAGGAGACAGTGGTGGCCAGTAAGCCAGCCGCTGTTGCATTGAAGAAGAGGCGTGCTGCGGTTACTACTTCCAAAAAGTGATGATCCATTTTACTTCCAGCGTCGTTCGGGTATTTTTATTCAACTATCTTGTTTTTGTTTGTTTACCTTCGTACTTCAATATTTTGATTGATTTTTACTCCTACCTTTATAACTTAAAATCTTTATAATATTTAGTTTCTTCGCTTTTTATTATTTGTTGACAATCAAATCAATACGTACGATCTGTCTGACATTTGACTGCTGTCAAGTCAATAGTTGCGTTCCAGCTAGTTGATATGCCATAAGTGACACTTTGAGCATGTTTAGTCTATGTTATCATAGATTTTGGATGCAATTTCTTTTTTTTCTATTCCGCTTTCGAAATGTATTTTTGTCGTGTGATTCCACGACAGAAATACATTTTGAAGGCGGAATGTTGAAAGTTGTAATATTTAAAAGGGAAGAGTTGCCCCATTCTAGGCATTTCTAATTTTCTCGTTTTGTTATTACGATGTAGGTAAATACCCGAGCGATGTACTTGTAAATTGTTTGTTATAAAGTAATATAATTTTTTGTTAACACACAACTGGCAGGTGGACGATTTTCAACCTACCTTCATATTTTATATTTTTTATTGTTACATATTTTTATACATCTTTGTTTTTATATTTTATTTATTTTTTATTTATATATTATAAATTTACGTGTTATTAATGGTGGATAGTGATAATGACAGCTTTTTATCAACGTATAGTGACAGTGACAGCTTTAACAGTATCCCGTCTCTTGCTGACACCCTTGAGTCTCAGTTCTCCGATGTTCCTAGGAATCTTAATGTAGTCCATATTAATGCCCAAAGTATTCCGGCTCATTACCATGACATGCTAGCTAGTCTTGACTGTAAGAACATTCATGCAATCCTTGTTTCTGAATCATGGCTAAAGCCATGCCTTCCATCCACTTCCTATTCTTTACCCGGATACAAACTAATTAGAAATGATCGCACGGGCTGTGGTGGTGGCGGTGTTGCCATATATCTTCGTGCTAACATTCCTTTCTCAGTTGTTCATATGTCATCACAGCCACCGCCGCAGAACGCTGGTGAGCATCTCTTTTTAGAAGTCAATCTTCATCATTCGAAGATTCTGCTTGGTGTCTATTATTGTCCGTCTTTACGTATCGACTATTTTTCTTCTTTTGAAAATCTCCTCGTTAACATAATTCCTTTTTACAGTCACACTATTATAATGGGGGACTTCAACACTTGTCTTCTTAAACAGGATTCAAGATCTTCCTCTCTCCATTCTATATCACATTCTTGCAATTTGTCCCTTCTTTCCTTAGGTGCCACTCATCATTTTCCTAACTGTACTCCTTCACTTCTTGATCTTATACTTGTTTCTTCTACTCAACATGTCGCTAAGCATGGACAATGTACAGCTGATGCCTTTTCCTACCATGACCTTTTATTCCTTTCCTACAAAATTCGACCTCCGAAGGCTAAACCTAAGATACTCCTCCGGCGTAGTTTTGGGTGTATGGACCTTGAGAGCCTCCGTGAGGATGCTGGCAACATTGACTGGTCTGATGTCATTGGCACGGAGTCGATTGATGTCAAAGTCAATCTACTCAGTGTTAGGCTTCTCCAGTTATACGACGTCCATGCCCCTGTTCGACCGGTAAAAATTAAGCACTGTCCGGCGCCGTGGCTTACAGATGGTTTAAGAGACTTACTGCAGAGGAAAGCAGCAGCTAGAACAAGATTTAAAAGCAGACCAAATTCTTTTACTCGAGAGAAATATGTTGCAATCCGCAATCGTAGCAACCGGGTGTGTAGGGATGCTCAACGCCGCCACATTCATAAGTCCGTTGATAACGTTGACCCAGCTAAAGTCTGGAAATTTCTTAGATCAATGGGAGTGGGGAAATCGCGCCAAGATTCTATTCCTAAAGATATAGATCTTGAATTACTTAATCAACATTTTTGTACTTCCTCTAACTTCAATGGTAATATCAAAGCAAAAACGTTAAATGATCTTTCGTCTCTTCCCACTCCTGATTATTCACCATTCGTCTTTAATCAGTTCTCCGATTGTGATGTTAAGAAAAGCATAGAATCTAGCTCGTCTAATGCTGTTGGTAGTGACTGCATCAGTCGCAAGATGATACTCCCTATCCTTGACGAAATCCTTCCTATCATCTGCCATATCCTTAATCATTCCCTATCCAGCGGTGTTTTCCCCTCTTCTTGGAAAGAAGCCCAAATTACCCCTCTTCCTAAAAAGCATAATCCTGTTTCCTTCTCTGAATTCCGTCCTATCTCTATATTACCGTTTCTTTCCAAAGTCCTTGAACGCCTTATCCATAACCAACTTAGTACATTCCTGTGCAAGAACCACCTCCTTAATTTTTTCCAATCCGGGTTTCGTCCAGGACATAGTACTACAACAGCTCTTGTAAACATTACGGACGATATTAGACTTGGTATGGAAAATGGAAATCTGACGGTTCTTTCCTTATTAGACTTCAGCAATGCTTTTAACACCGTCGATTTTGATATCTTACTCGGCATACTTGGCTCTCTTAACATATCTCCAACGGCAATTGATTGGTTTCGTAGTTACCTGTGTGGCCGCCGACAACGTATTTGCATTGAAGATTCTTCTTCGTCATGGTGCAATACCTCTGCAGGCGTACCACAGGGGGGCGTTCTATCTCCTCTGCTCTTCGCTATTTTTATTAATTCTATTTCCAATGAACTTCTATCGTCTTACCACCTTTACGCTGACGATCTGCAAATTTATTCGCAAGCTCCGGTAGAAGAATTGTCTGAGGCAGTTGATATGGTCAATAAAGATTTAGATCGTATTTCTAATTGGAGTTTGACTCACGGTCTGAAGGTAAATCCTACGAAGACTCAAGTCATTGTTGTCGGCAGTCCTAGGTTGCGTTCGAAAATAAACTGGTCGCAGCTCCCCCGGATTGTCTTTGATGGCTCAGCTATTCCATACAGCGACTCAGTGAAAGACCTGGGTATTTTAGTTGACAGGGACTTTTCGTGGGGTCCTCAGCTGCAGGAGGTTAGTCGCAAGGTGTTTGCATCTGCGGGGTCTTTGCGCAGACTGCGCAATTTCCTTCCAACTGCCACCAAAACTGCACTCGCCCAGTCCCTCCTTCTCCCAATCCTCGACTATGCCGATGTCAGTTATTTAGATCTGAATGAAGTGCAGCTAGATAAGCTTGAGCGACTCCAGAACTTTTGTATTAGATTCATATTTGGTTTACGCAAATATGACCATGTTTCTGAATTTAGAATTAAGCTCAAGTGGCTGCCAATCCGCCTTCGCCGGAATGCCCATGTTTTATCTTTACTCTACAGTATTCTGTTTGTTCCTACAACCCCCTATTATCTCAAAGAACGCTTTAAGTTCCTTCATGACACACATTCTAGACACTTGAGATCATCGGAGAATTTGAAACTTTTGATGCCTGCTCATTCCACTAAGTTTTACGACAAATCGTTTACGGTCCAGGCTGTGCGATTGTGGAATGAGTTGCCGTTGCCTGTTAGACAAGCCCAGTCACTGGCTTCTTTTAAGAACCTAGTTAAAAACCACTTCCTTTCTCTCTAACGCTTTTATATTGGGTCTAATTACTTTCATCATTATTATTTACTTCTTTTTTTTTTGTCCCTCTTTTCTTTGAATTTGTTAACATGTAATATTATTTATGTATGTAAGTATATATCTAAGTATATGTATATTTAAGTTTATGGATAGTATTTATTATAACAATATATTTTTGAATATATATATATGTTTTAATGTAATAGCAGTACACCACAGACTACCCCCATTTTCATTGTAAGTTATTTCAGTCCATCCAAAGGTTGTCTGGTAGATATCGCTGTCAGCGATAAGACCGCCTTTGTACCCGTATAATTAAGTTTTTCTTATAAAATAGATGTGTAACTTTTATGGTGTACAATAAAGTATATTCTATTCTATTCTATTCTATTCCGGCTGACATATGGAAGTTTCTCAAATCAATTGGAATCACACAATCATCCTCTCATACTGTATCATCTCATATGTCTCTAAATGATTTGAATAGTCACTTCTCATCGTCAACTATGCTTACGGCTGTAGTTAAGAATAATACCATACGTGATATTACTTCCATGCCAATTTTACCTCCTGAATCTTTTTCTTTTTCCCCGGTGACCGACGCTGATATCCTCAAAACGTTCACTGCAATTAAGTCCAGGGCTGTCGGCTGTGACGTATTGTCTATAAATTTAAATATTTCGCCTAGTTGCTATCGTTAACTATTTATCATTTATTGACAGGAATCATTAGAAGCACTAGATATATTTGTAATGTATTGAGCTCATTAGCTGGATGGCTGTTAGAGATCATCGATGGATTTCTCGCTAGATGGCGTAAGCTGTCTTTCATTGTAACAAAAATGCAATGAAACAAGGAGCTCTCATTGGCTAACGCTAAACGCGCGAATGATGGTCGAGTTTTTTTGCTCGGTCGTGGTGTGTGTGATGTGGACATCGTTCCTTCTCAATATGTGCTAAATAAATCATTTTTTTTACTAAAAACCGAGACTCCAAGTGTCAAAATAAACATTAAACCATGAACTGGAATCTTCAGACATTAAATTGTGATGCTGATATGTTGTGAGTGCCCCAAATTCGCTGAGATTACTTGCGATAAATTCCGCCTTCCGCGGTCATCCACATTTTTTATGTAGGTATGTACTATCTATTACAAATAATTAACATTTAAAATTATTCTGCATATGGTGGGCTATTTACACGCCAGCGTTTTTACACGCGTCATCACAATTATGGTCCTTTTCGAGTCGGATAGTCCAGTGAATTTATAGATTTTACGTAGTTTTTTTTTTTGGTAAAATTGTTAACATAAAAAGTAGGTAGATGCATAACGTTTAGGTTCATTGACAGTTTCTGCGTAATTATATTTGGTAGAACTTGTTCATATAACCGCATTATTTGACAAATCGTATTTTACGTATTTTTGGTCAAATATCGTGCAAATAAATCAAAACATAAGTATTCAGTATTATTTACGTAATTATTGGTAATAGTTATTCTGAATTATTGTTTTAGCCTAAATGTTTTGTGTTGCCTCGGAAATATTTTGTACGTAACTATAATTGGTACAACTATATAACTAGTTATTTTTAACAGTGTTATGTTATTGAGTTACGGCTGCCATCGCTTCGCTATTGTGTTCCGCCCGCTTACTTACCTACAAGTTTACCGGTATCTTATTTATTTATAAACAGTTATAACTTGGTTTAGTGTTTGTGTTTACATTTTTAGCATCATAATTAATTATCAATTATGTCGAAACCAAGTACAGATACGATGTTAGCCATTTTAGGAGAAAAGAAGGAGTTGTCATTCAAACGGATAACCCATTTGTATAACCTGTCAAAAAACATAACTTCTTTTGAGAGTTCAAGGACAAATGAAAACTTTATGTCTGAGACAGAAACTATCGATGAGCTTCGCAATAAGTTTGAGTCTATTGTCGATCAGATTAATCAAATTAACTTAACGTCAGACCCTGACGCGAGTCCAGATTATGCTTGTTTAGAGTCCTTTGATGATTTGTACACGAGAGTGAAACGCGTAAGAAATAAAATTAATAATCACGCTACAGTTTTGCCTTCGCGAAGTGATAGTGCGACTGTATTCAAATTGGAGCCTCTTCATATTAAGGAATTCGATGGTAAAATACAAAATTGGCCAGCGTTTTATGAGTCGTTTAAAACGAATATTCATGATAATACGCGACTAAGTAATTCACAACGCGTACAATACTTAGTAGGTAAATTAACTCAAAACGCATTCAACGTCACCGCGGGTATTGTTCCGACTGGCGAGACTTACAACATAATTTGGGATAGCTTGGTCAAGAGGTACCAGGATAAACGCGCTTTAGGTGTACACTATCTTAATAATGTGTTAGATATGAAAGCATGTGTTCATACTGCTGCTAGTCTCGATTCATTTATCGAGAACTTTTCTGCGTCAATAGCCGCTCTCAAACAGCTCGGCATTTCTGATCTGACGGATTTTATCCTACTGCATTGCGCGCTTAGGAAAATAGATACGAAAACCGCACAATGTTTTGAACTTTCCGTTAGGGATGTTGAAATACCTACATCCAAACAGCTGATCGGTTTCGTACAAGATCAAGCTAAGATTTTGGGACGGTCGGATCCGACCGTTTACTTGAACTCGAACCCGCGAAATTCAAATAATACAAATAAACCGCCGGCTTCTACTTCTCGTAATACACGCACGCATACTTATAAATCCTTTGTCGCGGGCGAGGTGCCAATGGTTGCTCCCGGGACCCCTGCTTCTTTGTCAGGTCCACCCGCTTCAATGCATTGCGCATACTGCAATGACACCGCTCACACGCAGCTATATAGTTGCGCTAAATTTAAAAATACACGCGATCCTAAATCCCGTTATGATTTTATTAAATCCAAACGTGGATGCGTAAACTGCTTGAGTATGACGCATAATTTATCGACCTGTAATTCGTCATCTGTTTGTGAGTTATGTAAAAAACGACATCATACGCTTTTACATTTTTTAAATAATAATGAAAATACTAGCATGCATGTACACACCGCTTACGTGAATGTTCCCATGAAACCGCCGAAACACGCGCGTACATCGGTCACACTTCCCGCGTCGCCGACAAGTCGCGTGCCGTCATCAGCTCCAGAGAGCGCGCAGCAATCTTGTTCGTGCGGTTCTGGTAATAACAGCGATAATAGCGCGAAAGTCGCACCGGCGAAAATATTATCACAACCGCTCGCGTCGCATAATGCCGCCGTGCTTCTTTCGGCTGAATCAAAGCCTAAGTCGACGGTATTGTTGTCAACCGCTCAAGTTTACGCGTGTCCTAAAGGTAGTACGGGTCCGAAGACTATTATCAGATGTTTAATTGATAACGGAAGTATGAACAATCTGGTGACGACTGAATGTTGCCGCGTCTTGAATTTGCCGATAATTCCTTTGAGTAATTCATTTGTCAAAGGTGTTGGGTCAACTTCGCGTCCAATCATTGGATATGTTTATTTGGATATTGAATCCCGCATATACCCGCAACATAAATACAACATTCACGCTTTAGTTGTGGAATATATCACGGATCAATTGCCGTCGCAATTTATCAATTGGAATCGGAACATGGATTACCATGACCTTCCGCTCGCAGATTTTAGTTGGAATGTTCCAGGTGACATTCAGGCAGTACTAGGTGCCCAACTCTTCCCGTACATCTATCTGGGGAATAGGGTTGATTTCGGTCCGCGAATCCCACCTGCACTTCTAACCACCTTTGGTTACATTCTGATGGGAGATTATCCGCGTGATGATTCTATACCTACCGCTTCTTTTACCGCGCTCGCGCTGAACGACATAGTTCAGAAGTTTTGGGAACTGGAAGAAATACCTGTAAAGCGTTTGTTATCACCCGAAGAGACGGAATGCGAAAATATTTTTACTACGTCAGTGACACGTGATGATGACGGTCGTTATACGGTATCGCTGCCATTCAGCAAGGATCCGTCTGAACTTGGCAATTCCCACGCTGTTGCTTTCCGCCGTTTTATGGCATTAGAAAGGAGATTTCGCCAATCACCTGATTTGAGGGACAACTACAACCAGGTTATTCGAGAATATATCGACAATGGATACCTTAGCCCGATCGATGAATCTGAAATTTCTGACGGAGGTTATTATATACCTCACCACGCCGTTGTGCGTCCTGATAAGCCGATGCCGCGCATAGTGTTAGATGCTAGTGCGAAAACCCATACGGGCTTGTCCTTGAACGACGTATTGCACATAGGTCCTAATTTGCAGGCTGATCTGTTTTTATTGCTGTTGCAATTCCGTTTGTTTCCCGTCGCGATGAACGCTGACATTAAACAAATGTACTTACGCATTGGTGTACCAGTTGACCAGCGTAAATACCTACGCATCTTGTTTCGTTTCAACGAGAACGAATCAGTGCGAACTTTTATTTTCAACCGCCTACCATTTGGCCTCAAGTCTAGCCCTTATCTAGCTATGCGCACTGTGCGACAGCTGGCTTCCGACATGAGCCCACATTATCCTGATGCTGCGAAAATCGCAGAAACCAGTCTTTATATGGATGATCTGGTATATTCTGCACATAATGAACAAACCGCTATGCAGCTGTCACAAGACCTAATAAATATGTTCAGATCAGGTGATTTAGATCTGGTGAAATGGTCCAGTAATTCACCAGCTCTTTTAGCCAGTCTTCCTGACTCGCACCGCAAATCTCTCGATTTTGACGAAGGCAATGTGTCCTCGAAGGTCTTAGGTCTTTCCTGGGAACCTTCTGAGGATAATTTATTCTTCACCACCGCTCATATAACTGACAAATGTACAAAGAGGAACATACTCTCAATAGTTGCACGTTTGTTCGACGTACTCGGCTTAGTCGCTCCAGTCATCCTCTATGCCAAATTGCTCATTAAAGAGTTATGGTTGTGCAACAGTGGCTGGGACGATCCCGCTCCCGAACATATCGTAATCCGCTTCGCCGCCCTTGTGCAAGAATTTCCCTTGCTGGATACCTTACGGATTCCACGCCATGTAGGTGTCAATATTGACTGCATTGTGAATCTTGTCGGTTTTTGTGATGCTAGTTTGAATGGAATGGGTTGTGTGATCTTTTTACACTGTACCTACCCTTCTGGCGTCAGGGTCCGCTTACTCTGCGCAAAGTCAAAGGTATCACCAATCAAAGTCACGACCCTCGCACGTCTTGAGCTATGTGCTGCCGTGCTTATGTCAAAATTAGTGAAAATTGTCCACGATACTTATGCTGCACGCGTTCCCATCGCAGGAATATACGCGTTCTCAGATTCGACGATAGCCTTATCGTGGATACATTCCTCTCCACATCGTTGGTCGATTTTTGTGAGTAATCGCGTCGCTCAGTGTCAGGAAAATTTGGCCGCGAAACATTTCTACCATATAGCTGGAGTAGAAAATCCCAGTGATTGTCTTTCTCGGGGAACACTCCCGTCGCAGCTTGTCACGAATAAACTCTGGTGGAACGGCCCCTCCTGGATGCACGCTGCTCCTGATGAATGGCCTATTAAGCCATTTTCGCCCACTGACTGTAGTGAACTTCCAGAGCACAAAACAAATGTGTTAACTGTGACTTCGCAATTAGAACCACCGCTATTATGTGGGATGGCGCAACGCATTTCATTCTTGGGAAAAATTGCTGCGTATCATCTCATTTATCCTGAAATTTCTAAGGCCAAAGGATAATATCAAACCACTTTCAGTTCAAGCTTTGACCGCCGCTGAACGATATATGGTCCGCACTGTCCAATCAGTTCATTTTGCAGACGACATCAAATGCATCAAAAATAAGAAGTTACCATCAATGAAACTTCAACGCTTGGCTGTCTTCTTAGATGCCGAGGATATCTTAAGGGTCGGCGGAAGACTTTCTAAATCCGATCTTCCATTTGATGCCAAGCACCCAGTCCTTCTTCCAAAACGCGATCATATCGTTGATCTTATCATACGACATTACCATGTCATGAATTGTCATACTGGTCCAGGATTGCTTATGTCGATTCTACGACAGCGTTTTTGGATTTTAGATGCCAGAACTGTCATCAGGTCTCAGTGCAGGAAGTGTAATACTTGTTTCAAGGTAAATCCAACGCATCCTACTCCAATGATGGCAGATCTACCTGCGTATCGTGTGTCAGAAGCGAAAGCCTTTGTGCACACGGGTCTCGATTATGCTGGACCTATACGCATAACTCTTTCACGTCGTAGAGGTCAGCACGCCCAGAAAGCGTATATTTGCCTGTTTGTATGCTTAATTACATACAGTTTACATATTGAACTGGTCTCTTCATTAACTTCCTCCGCCTTTATAGACGCCTTTAAGCGCTTTATCTCCCGTCGTGGTCCTGTATCCTGTCTATACTCGGACAATTCGACCACGTTTGTTGGTGCTAAAGCCCAATTGGATGAGCTTTATAGTTTTTTGGAAAACTCAAGTTTCAAGTCTACACTCTCAGATGAGTTGACGACCCGCCGAATTGAGTGGAAAATGATTCCGCCACGTGCTCCCCATTTCGGATCAATGTGGGAATCGAATATAAAGAGTATGAAGACGCACATGTACAGGGTGATTGGAAGTCAGCTTCTTACTTATGAAGAACTGCAAACTGTCCTGACGCAGATTGAATGCATTCTGAACTCTCGTCCTTTGAATGTTGTATCTTCTGATCCACATCCTGAGGTGATTACTCCCGCTCATTTTTTGATGTCAACCCCGTTGCAATACCTACCTGCTGCCGATCTTTCCGATCAGCGCATCTGTCTTGCACAGCGGAAAGAATTACTAGACAGTATGGTCCAATCCTTTTGGAAAAAATGGCGTTTAGAGTATTTGCACACGTTGCAAGTTAGGCAAAAGTGGGCTACTCCGGATAAACCGGTAGAAATAGGGACTGTCGTACTCGTAGGGCAGGACGATTCAGCTCCTTTGTCGTGGCCTTTGGGGTTTATTACCGAGGTTTTTAAAGGTACCGACGATATCGTTCGTGTCGCCATGGTGAAGACCAAATCGGGTAGCTTTAAACGCCCTGTCGTCAAACTGTACCCTATTCCCACGCAATAACTTATTAATAATTCGTGAATATCACTACTTATTTCCTTAATTTAATTTTTATCCGCATACTTAATATAATCTAAGTTAAAATTTTATTGTTAATGGCTACTTACGCTCTCCATTTTCTGATCAGACATAGGATTCATTGATCTTCTCAGTTCTTTCTAAATAGAATATAACAGCTTATTTTCTTTATTTTTTTTGAAAGATCTTGCGACCTTCCAAGGCGGGGTGCATGGTGAAGCGTCAATGCCTTTTGTTTTTTAATACATTCGCCATTCACGTATTGTCTATAAATTTAAATATTTCGCCTAGTTGCTATCGTTACCTATTTATCATTTATTGACAGGAATCATTAGAAGCACTAGATATATTTGTAATGTATTGAGCTCATTAGCTGGATGGCTGTTAGAGATCATCGATGGATTTCTCGCTAGATGGCGTAAGCTGTCTTTCATTGTAACAAAAATGCAATGAAACAAGGAGCTCTCATTGGCTAACGCTAAACGCGCGAATGATGGTCGAGTTTTTTTGCTCGGTCGTGGTGTGTGTGATGTGGACATCGTTCCTTCTCAATATGTGCTAAATAAATCATTTTTTTTACTAAAAACCGAGACTCCAAGTGTCAAAATAAACATTAAACCATGAACTGGAATCTTCAGACATTAAATTGTGATGCTGATATGTTGTGAGTGCCCCGAATTCGCTGAGATTACTTGCGATAAATTCCGCCGGCCGGCGATCTGCTGGATGCTCAGGCAGACCACTCCTGCTGCTGTTCCCGTCTTCGGATTTCCAGAAGTGATATTCGAAGCGGTCTGAAGGTGAGTGGGCTTTCATAAACATTGCAAATTGACTTTGGTGTTCTCTTGATTCTTGTCGTAAAAACCGCGGTCATCCACATTTTTTATGTAGGTATGTACTATCTATTACAAATAATTAACATTTAAAATTATTCTGCATATGGTGGGCTATTTACACGCCAGCGTTTTTACACGCGTCATCAAGTATCCTTCCCATTATCACACACATCATCAACTTCTCTCTGCAGGCTGGTGAGTTGCCTACAACCTGGCGTAAGGCTTTCATTATCCCTCTTCCAAAAATTTCCAATCCCACCTTATCTAATCATTACAGACCAATCTCCATTCTCCCTTTCCTATCTAAGATCCTGGAAGCAGTTGCTTTGAACCAAATGTCCTCTTTCGTGTCCCGGAATAACCTATTGTCCCCTTTCCAATCTGGCTTTCGGCCTGGCCATAGTACAGCCACAGCCTTGCTTAAAGTTACTGAGGACGTCCGGAACGGCTTGGAGGGTTCGAGGTTAACGGTGTTGGTTTTAATAGATTTCTCCAATGCTTTAAATACCGTCGATCACGATATTCTCCTGGCCGTTCTGTCTCAAATTGGGGTTTCTTCGTTGGCACGGGATTGGTTTTCATCATATCTTCGTGGTCGCCACCAGGCGGTACGTGCTAATCAGAAATTATCTGATTGGTGCGCGCTGGAAACAGGCGTTCCACAAGGCGGTATACTCTCCCCACTCTTATTTTCTTTATTTATTAACTCTATTACTACTATCCTCAAATGCTCGTACCATCTGTATGCTCATGACCTGCAGCTCTACGCGCAAACTGACATTCTCAATCTCGATAACTGCATCTCGTTGTTGAATGCTGACCTTCAAGCAATCGCTGACTGGTCTAGCAGATTTGGGGTTACTGTCAATGTCAGTAAATGTCAGGCTATCCTTATTGGTAGTTCGTATTATCTTCGTAACTTGGACACTAACCTACTATTACCGCTTATTTTCTGCAATACTGTCATCCCTCTCTCGCCTCACGTTAAATACTTAGGCCTATACATTGATGACAGGTTAAGCTGGAATAAGCAGGTCGCTCAGATTGGCCAGAGAGTCACATTTGCACTGCGGTCCCTCTATAGATTCAAACATTTTCTTCCGTCTAACACTAAAACCATTCTGGTTCAAGCTCTTGTGTTGCCTATAATCGACTATGCTGATGTTTGTTACACTGATCTATCCCAAGAACTTCTTAACAAAATGGATCGACTTCTCAACAACTGTATTCGCTTTATTTTCGGCCTTCGTAAATATGATCACATTTCCTCCTTCCATCTCTTCCTCTCAGCTTAAATGGCTGCCTATCCGTCAGAGAAGATCCATCAGATCCCTCTGCATGCTCTTCACCATCATGAACGATCCTTGTAGTCCCGATTATTTAAAACAACATTTTAAAGTGTTAGGCAGTTTTCACTATCTTAACCTTCGAGCTTCCAAAAACTTACTTCTCCAAATTCCTTTTCGCCGCACTGGGTTTCTATCTAGTTCTTACACTGTCTCAACTATAAAACTCTGGAACGTGCTTCCCCTTGACATCAAAAAAGCTGAGAGTAAATTGTCATTTCAGCGTAGAATCCGCAACTATTATTTGTCTTCGTCATAGTTATTATATTTAAATATCAATCTCATTTAGAATTTGGTATTTATTATAATATTTATTAGTCTATTGTTTTAGAAATTATTTATGTATTTTATTAGTAAGGTAGTTTTTTTTTAATATCCGAATTTAATTAATGTTCATATTTTTTTTTATTTTTTTTTATACACCTACCACTGTAGTGTCTTTTTGAACCCAAAGGTTGACTGGTAGAGAATGCCTTGCTGCATTAAGTCCGCCTATGTATAACCATTGTACATGAAGTTTAAATAAATAAATAAACGGCATTATAATATATGGATAAAAACTTTTTTACAAAAAAATACTACGGACTTCCAAACGACAAAACTACAAAGTGAGAAATAACATTATTTTTGGAAGTCGGTGTCTTTCGAAGATACTATTTTATTGCGTTATGGACACTGACTTCCAAAAATAAAGTTATTTTTCACTTTGTAGTTTTGTTATTTGGCAGTTGGTAGTATTTTTATGTAAAACAGTTTTTTTATTTTTCACTTTTTAGTTGTAACTACCTAATATGCAATAATACTAAAATACTTTACCCGAATATCATGAAATTTTAACATAACCGGTGAAATGAGAGTGTACCAAGGTGAACTGTATACATTTGCGTACCTCTTTAGAGCGTTCTGGCGTGATGTTATGTTATGAAATGGTATAAACAATAAACAAACCTGCGATTGCAGCAATCCCAAGAGTTTTTCCGTTATTTATTGAAGAGTTCTGTTGTGTTGTGGGACCAATTTCGAAACATACTTTTTCAAACTATAAAATAATTTTCAAAATCGGTCCACAATTGAAGAATATATCGGTGAACATACACAAAAAAACTTTCATAAAGTCAAACACAGAACCTCCTCCTTTTTGGGAAGTTGGTTAAAAAATACGAATAAATGAAGTTAAATTAATAGGGGACAAGGGCAGGAGGGAAAAGATGTTAATGATGAAGTCAAATAAAAGAAAATAAAATGGCTCTAAGTCGCCCACAGATTGGGTGGTGGTGCAACAGACGCCAGCCTATTAGCTTACTGCCACACACAGCTGCCATGGGTTTAATACTAAACCATATAACATGAAGGGCCAGTAAATTTTCTATGACGGTAATCCAAAATTGCTACTTATCTAAAGCGTTTGTATGGAGTCACGAAACTTTTAACGAATTACGTAACTCACGAATGCGCAAGCTTTGAAAAGCTTACGTGCAAAAGTGGGCCTTGATATTAAATAGAAATCTCAGATCCGTAGAAAGAAAAGAAAGAAAGAAAAATATTTATTTGTGACCCGCACAGGAGACACGAGAAATAAGCATAAAATTAAACAATAATAAAATAAAAACCCCGTGCGAGACCAAAAAGGCTCCTATCTCAGCATGTGCAGCGATATCCAGAAAAGGTAATAACGCTGCGCTGATATTCTGATAGGGCCTACTGTTGATGCCACAGACACACTTACGGAAACGGGACTTATATAATAAAATAAAATAGAAGAATATATAAATAACAAACTAAATAGAATAAAACACTGAAGGTGAGTCAAAGTATGTGTAAGAATAATTCAATATATGTTAGGTTTTGATTATTTTTAACTTATAATGGCTTGTTTTAAATAAAAACAAATGATCTTATTGTTACAGTTTGGTTATTTGTTATGGTTTTTGTTTTATATAAATACCTATATGTCTTAATAATTCCAAAGGGCTGCCATGGAGGCGATATTTTTTATGGTAAACACTCGGGAGCTTGTCGAGTGTTTCTAGCGGTAAGCGGACATTCGGTCGATGGTCGTCGCCTGAGACGCTTGGTTAAAATATAGTGTCAAAGTCATAGACATCTCTTTAAAAATGTAATCCTTTGTTAACAGTTTTCTCAGATTATAAACCTAAATGACCAGTATGAGTTTGATTTCACATATCACATCCAAGTATTCGTAGCAGGCATAGTGATTCCTACATTTCAGAAGTGACAAGAACAACCAAAACGTAAGTACACGCCCAAATTGTAATTATAATTTGATTGATGTGATCATAGTTATTGATTTTGGTCAGTCACGGATCTTTACAATATAACGAGACCCGTGAGACCATAGTCTTCTTAAGATGATACATTGACTTAAACAATTAAGTACCATTACTTTCTTGTTTTTCATTTTGCCAGCATCATGTATCATCATGCTGAACATTAAAATTTTGAAATCTTGTTTGGCTTGTCTATCACATTTTATATATTACTGATTAGTTTTGTGAGTTTTTTCAAGAGTTTTTACAGCGTGAGCACTTTTAAATCTAAATCTGTTCACACCTTAAACAATTGTCGATTTATGTGTCTTGGGTTCGAATCCTAGTCATTACTTAGCATCTTATCAATAAGATGAGAGAGCCAGAGAAGTTATAAGGTTATTTAATAACAATCAACAAAGAAAATTGTGTCGTATTTGGTATATATAGATATCCCAGAATTTTGTCATATTGCGTTTTGACGGCGCTTATCAAGCGGGGCGTCACCCGGTACCCCAAGCGAAACACTTGATACCGCATTCTTCGCATGGGACTCAAGTGTTTACACTTATAACAAAGGTCCCTTTGTTTATTTTTAGAACAGGACTAGTTAAGTGTCAAAGCTTGTTTGTATAACATAACATGCTGACCCGCGTGAATTAACTATAACAAAGGAAATGATAATCATGCCTAACTGGTGATAATATGTTGAACGTAATGTCTAGACAATTACGGTACATATAATTAATTGTTTTTACCTTTTGAGTAATGAGTGACTTGAAAAAGGGTTAGACGGATGCAAATTTATTGTCTTCTTACAACCACTTCCCGATAGGCTTAAAATGCATTAATCTACGGCTCTAAAGTTCTTTTTGGTTACGAGATTTCAGACTATGCCGAAATCTCCGGGCTACGGCCCACTCTGCCAAGCGGCGCGGAACTCAGCTGCAGCGATGAAGCCCAGAAGCAGACATCGAGACGGGCCGTGCGCAGCTTAAGATGCTGAAGTAGGAAGTACGGCGAGAGCGCGAACGTCAGCGCGTCGCCGAGACGACTGTGCTGGCGCCGCCGAAGACCTGCGGAAGCGTCGCGTCGTGGCAACGAGCTACGGACGGCCAGGCGTTGATGCAGCAGCTCAACGTCAGCGCGTCACCGAGACGACTGTGCTGGCGCCGCCGAAGACCTGCGGAAGCGTCGCGTCGTGGCAACGAGCTACGGACGGCCAGGCGTTGATGCAGCAGCTCAACGTCAGCGCGTCACCGAGACGACTGTGCTGGCGCCGCCGAAGACCTGCGCAAGCGTCGCGTCGTGGCAACGAGCTACGGGCGGCCAGGCGTTGATGTAGCAGCTCAACGTCAGCGCGTCGTCGAGACGACTGTGCTGGCGCCGCCGAAGACCTGCGGAAGCGTCGCGTCGTGGCAACGAGCCACGAGTGGTCAGCCGCCATCGCAGCGTCTCCGTGTGAAGACGAGACAACGAGCCACGTGAAAAGGAAAGCGCGAGGCGCGGACAGCGGCATCGCGACCGCGAAACATGGATTGACAGGTTACGTAGTCCTTCTTTTTATTTGATAGCATTAAGAACTTTAGGAACGGTCTAGCTTTGCCAACCGTGATCCAAAGCGCAGCAAAATCACTACAGAAACATGATCAAATTTGATTTTTCGTCCAAAAACCATCGAATAGACGTTTGGTTACATATTCTCGTGCGTAAGTTGAATGCGTGCGGTTCGGTATACAGTTGGGATGAAAGTATCACCATTAATTTTGCTAACTAAAAATAACAAGGGTTGTCCACGATGTGGCACAATAGTTTAAGTAGGTGCTATTCTATTTATTGGGCAAGAATGGCAAGATAAATTATTGAACGCGTTTCCGTGCGAACTAAACTACGCCTAGAACTTTAAAAATATGATTAGCAGAGAGCAAGCGTAACGAGGTGTTTTATTATGTAAAATAACGTCTTATTTATCAAAGCGAAATACAAGACAGTTGTAGGCGCCTCATTTTTCACACAGCACTAAGCCACTGTGAAGTGCACACGTTGTAATAAGATTGGTTGTGCAAAAGAAAAGTTCTACAGTAAAATAGAAGATAGAAATAAAAAACAGTAGTGATGCGGCACACAAGCTATGACAACTTATTTTAAACGATTAAACAACAAAGACTGTTCATAATGAGTAATAGAGTCTGTTTCTAATCGGTATATGGATAATAATTATTACCTACAAATAAAACAATAGCGTAAGTTGTTTTGTACTAATCTCACGATAATGTGCCCACGAATATGAAGTAGTGGTGGGCGATACAAACCGTATATAGTTACGAAATCTATATATCGGTACAATATCTAAAAACCGCTTACTGGTTCGTTTGAAAACCATGTATTGCAAAATCTAGATATTTACATACCGCTCGCTCCGCATCGGCTTCGGCAGATTTCGGCCCGATGCGGTGACGTGACTCGTGTGCGACAGAGCGCAGGTGATATAGATTTGCAGTAGTTAGAGCGGTATAGGTATGGTAATATTATTTGCAACTTACACAATACAAATTTGAGCTCATTTAACATATTTTAATGACATAGTTTAGATCTTAAGCTCGTGTATTTAAAGTTTAGTATAACAACGCATTTCAAATATTAAATTAAATTATTGGACGCTTTCATTGGTGAAGATACTCATTTCGAAAGAGACCAATAATTTTTGGTAATACCTTATTATATAAGTGAATTTGTTATACTCTTTTATGGGATCAAAGACTTTGCCTTGCCGAATTCACTTACGAAATTAGGCTGCACAATAATTTTAAAAATACATACGCGTTCGCACAGTATCTAGTTTAATTTAAACAAATCTAAAATACCGATTTTCATCAAATATCGTAGCAACCAAAAAGCAGCGTATTGGATCAGGTTTGAAAATATCGCGTACGGACAATATCTAGATATTGAAATATATAGTTTTGATATCAGATATTGAAACTCGAAATCTGATTTGGGTACGATTCTCAGAAAAAGCGATACGACCCCAGGCCTAATATGAAGGGTTCTGGAATAGCGCGACATGGTTGTCAATGTAAAGACTGTTAATGTCAATTTAGTGGTAGGTCATGTGACTAACCATTCTCTTCCCTATGTTTACAGTAAAATGCAATTTGAGTTTTAAGTTGTTGTATACCTATAATCTAATGTTCTACAGAGAGAGGATTCCAAATCGTTAAATGTGATGAGTTATTAGTGTTTGATTGAATGTAACTAATATAAAAATAAATACCAGCCCGTTACTGTCTCACTGCAGGATAAAGGCCTCTTCTCATACAGAGACAGCACGAATATTGATACCACTCCTGCTTGAGGCGGTTTACAATTTAAATTATCTGTAAGTCCAGACTTTTACACCGATGCCAGCGATGTCCAAGATAAAATTAGAAAGTATTAGGAACTGACTGACTGAAGTAACATCGGCACTTTTCCGGATTTGAACTCACGACCTTCCAGCTCGAGAGACGATGTCTTAACACCTTAACTGCCAGATGCCCGACAAACAATACATTTTCTATTGTGTCTCGTTCTCTGGCAGCCAAACTGTTAACTACTGAGCCACCACGGCTAATTAAGTAATGCCATTTAAATATTAGATTAAGATAGTTTAAAGGGTACAGTCAACCTAATTTATGCATAACAAACTTAAAATATAGAAGTTCTCTTAATGTACAACTTATGTTAAACTGTCAATACCTATGGTATTGTAATTTTAACCATAGTGTTCATTGTATTAGATCATAAAGAGAATAAAAAAAATAGATAACGCGATAAAGCAGACATTATGTTTTTACACAATTGTTGTTATAGAAAGAATACAGAAACATATTTTATTACAAAAGTTATAAGAACTATTTATAGTCAAATGATGAAACGTCTAGTAGATATTATCCTAGTGTCGAGTCTTTTAGTAAAGCAAGATGGGTGCACTAATCGCCACCATCTTACTCAATTGATACCAAGTTTGTTGACTAAGGAAATATCACCTTTAAGCAAGGTTATTCGTTATTTTATTAGAATGTCAGCAGTAAAATACGCTGAGGACCAGGAATTATTCGAACCAACAGTGGTTTCGTTTTGATACATTTTTATAACATTATTAATGGTTCATAGTCGCACTATTGAGTTGGATTTAAGATCTATAAAAGATGAATATGAGGAAGATGTATTAATATTCATTCACGGAGCAGTTCTGAGACTTTTAAAGACAACGAAGGCAATTTTTTATTTGCTCTTCCTAGAAGAAAAATGAGAAGGATGATAAGAACTCTATAACAATTAATATTGGGCAGGAGTTGCTTTGTTCTGAACTTGTGTTAATATTGACATCTTGTTGAGGCTTTCACAAACTAGTATTAATATGTTTGGTATAACAACCATCGTTTGAGGTTCTATACGAATGATACGAAAAACATTGACTCATTGCTAAACAATGTTGGTACCTATCTTTGCACGCATACAATTTAAGAATAGTATGAAAAACGTGATAAACGAGGTAGCTCGACCTTAAACAAATGGGCAAATAAAGTACGGGTATAGTGATGGATAACCACACCATGTTATCAAAGTTTTAGTCATGGATTGGTATGTTTTAACAATGATACCGCACCAATCAATACCGAAAGCAGACGCAAAACAACAGTAGTTGTGGAGCGTATGAAATTGTGATTCATTTAACCAGTGGTCCGATTGTACCATTTACCACCGTAGCTAGAAATTTTTGCATGAAGTCGTGATAATGCCAGTTTATTATATCCTAAAAGTTGCTAGAAATAACTGACAAAAAGCATTGAGTAATGTACTAGAACTCAAAGTCAAAAAGTAAGATTTAAAACAAATATTTGTTTTAAATATTATTCTTTCAGGTAGAACCTCTTTGTCGAAGATTTAAAGTAAATACTGTTGGTATGATATGATATGATGTAGAGATTCGTAAGAGAACCAATGTTACCGACATAGCTCGAAGAATTGCCAAACTTAAGTGGCAGTGGGCAGGGCACATTGCTCGCAGAACGGATGGCCGATGGGGCAGGAAGGTTCTGGAGTGGCGACCGCGAACCGGAAGACGTTGCGTTGGAAGGCCTCCCACCAGGCGGACCGATGACATGGCTAAGAGAGTCCTTTCGGCTATCGGCTTGAGCGTAAATCGAGGGCTCTTGCTGGTGTCGCGAGGGATGATAATGGATGAATGTCAAGGTCCACCGAACTGATGGCGCGAGGGATGATAATGAGTGAATGTCAAGGACCTCCGAACTGATGGCGCGGGGGATGATAATGGGTGAATGTCAGGGACCTCCGAACTGATGTCGCGAGGGACGCCTGCTGCCCGGTTAAGAGAAAAGTCCTGTCGGCTATCAACATGAGATTTAACTGATCGGCTCGTGTTGGTGTCGCTAGGCGTCCTGATTTACTGATCGTTCAGGATGTTAGGGCCCTGATTTACTGATTTTCCAGGGATGGTGTTCGTTCACGACAAATGATCGGTCGTGATCTTTCTCTTTGATGTTGGATATTAATTAAGAAATTGATAATTTCTACAATTGTATAATTGTTAAAAGTTTAATAAAGCTATTTTGTTGGTTTGTATAAATCATAATGAAAAGTTTGTTCTCCATTGGTGTCATAGCCCCACGGCGTTCCATTGCGAGTATAAACGAATCATAAATAAATGATATTGTAATAAGCTCGAGGTGCATTATCCTCAAAATATTGTATAACTTTTTTAAAAGAGTAAGTATGGAGTTTCTTGTCCGTTCTTCTCCATTACAATCTACATTTCCGAATGGACAGTAGAATCAATAGGTATCATATTTTTTTAACTTTAAATTTAAATTTATTGAAATTTAAAAGATAAATGATTTGACTAAGACTTTGACACTACTCTGTTAGTATGATATTTGTTTGTAAAAATTATTAAAGTATTTAATTAATCAATAAGGTTGAACGAGTAGCCAGAAACCCGATTGTTAGGTTTCCACCTGGAGTCGTGTGCAGGGACCCACACGATGTCAGGACGGATTTAACGATTGTTAGGTTTTGATTATTTTTAACTTATAATGGCTTGTTTTAAATAAAAACAAATGATCTTATTGTTACAGTTTGGTTATTTGTTATGGTTTTTGTTTTATATAAATACCTATATGTCTTAATAATTCCAAAGGGCTGCCATGGAGGCGATATTTTTTATGGTAAACACTCGGGAGCTTGTCGAGTGTTTCTAGCGGTAAGCGGACATTCGGTCGATGGTCGTCGCCTGAGACGCTTGGTTAAAATATAGTGTCAAAGTCATAGACATCTCTTTAAAAATGTAATCCTTTGTTAACAGTTTTCTCAGATTATAAACCTAAATGACCAGTATGAGTTTGATTTCACATATCACATCCAAGTATTCGTAGCAGGCATAGTGATTACTACATATATACATAAACATATCAATGTAGGTAGACCAAGAACCCGATGTCCGCGATGCTCAATGGTCAATTGTCGAAACCATAGACATACGACGGAGCGCGCGGACCAAAGAGTAATAACAACAAGGCGCTTGAGTATAATGATCCTAAAGTTGGAATGTCAAATAAGTCAGAAGAATTTTGATTGATATTGAAGATCTTAGACAATCAAAGAGACTTTAGTCAATCTATTTTCTCCATAGAAACTCCCTGATATGAACAATTTGGCATAATTAAGTATTGAATTACTCTCTATTTTCATATTGCTTTTTTGAACCAGAATACGTTTTTTACTTTTAAAATTAATCCCTATTATTCGAATCGTGACTCCTAATCCGATAAACTGTCTCCATTCTGAACCTAAATGGACATGGTCTTTGCCCTTCAATTTGCCAAGAGACATTTATTTAACAGTAAATTAAAGCTTTAAATTGACCATTAAATAATCCATAAATAAGTATAGAACCTTTAAGTATCCATCTCGTTGAGAGTTCCGCTTCCTCCCAACCTTTGTTATTACTCCAATTACTAGGCTAGCATAATGTACTAGGAAGCTTACAATATGCGTTTAGTGATTCAAGTGTGACCGTTTCTACCGCGCATGCGTACTTTCTCGCTGGTAATATAGTTCGTAATGACCTAATACGGTGTTCTGTTACCCTGGTAGGCAACAATGCTTAATGTAATGAGGCAGGAACCTTACAAGATGTTGATTGAATGGTGCAATGGATGTTAGGACATTATTCACGGCTGTAAGGAGGTGGATGTATTCGGGTTATGAATTAATATGCGTATGCATTCCTTTGTTAATACTAATAATATCCTGCTATTGCACTTTCTCCGGGATTTCTATATAGCTTTGAGAGTCAGAAAGGTTAACATGAACTTCTACTATTTTCATGTCTTAACGAACAATTAAGTTTAACACTTCGGAAATCCTTGTTCGGTAGCAGTTATTCTAAAGAGGCTTATTCTTCAATGGGTGGTCGCGAAGCATGATTATTATCGTCTAAATATAAAGTTCTGCGAAGTCCTAAAAGATGATTGCTAGAAACCTAATACTGCGGTCTTCTTTATGTCGCCTAGCTCTAATTTGTCCGGGCCCATTATGATTAAAGATAATTAAATGTATTATGGTGGAGCTCCCTTTAGGTTAGCAAACACATCATTTCTAATGCAAAGTTTTGACCTTTGATCCAGGAAGTTAGGTTAAGGAAATGTGAGAAGATTTGTATGCTACCGACATAAGTAGATTCGTTATTTTACGCTCTTTGAGTGTCCTTTTGAATGGAAGACTAGTTCAATCCATTGACACTGGGCTTATGTTAATTTCAACATGTATTTGCTCAATCTAAAGCGTCGTACTTTCGAACAATGTGTCAACTTCTCGGTCAAGGTATATGTGGCCTAAACTTGTTTGATTATTAAGCAGTCAATCACCAAATATAAAATGATTCAAAGGGCTATGGCAAGGGTAATGCAGGCCACATAAAGAAAGAAATAAAAAATGCACCAATCTGAATGGTAGATAGGGTAGGACCGACGTAGAGCGGACACCCAGAACCAGGCCTCCTCCAAGCGGCGCCATATTAACTGGGCTTGTGCGTCTCTCATCCAGTTGATTCTCGCAACCTTAACCAATTCATCGGTTCACCTAGAAAGAGGTTCTAACGATTGCATAATCTCTTCAATTCTTTTTATAGACACTTTCCTCGCCTTTATAATAGCCTTGTTATTAAAACTGACACATGATGTTTTGTTCTATCAAGAACATCAAGGAGGTTTGTTTTGTTAAAAAAATTAATGGCTTTCGAGAGCGTCATTGTTATGAGCTGCCATTGTTGTCGTTACGATGCTATTGAAGTGGGGTGATGATGTTCTGTATTTATCTTCAGGGTTGTAGGAGATCAATCAGTCGTCTGTAAAGGGATTTATGTCTTTGTTAGTACTTCGGTACGCAGAAGTAAGGCTGCTGGATTAAGGTGTTGAACAAAAAATTGTGGTCAAGGTTGGGCCATACAAATCAAGTGCGTCCAAAAGCGAATCTAATTAATGACCTAAGTTGCTGAAAGTACCTGGACTCACAGAACCGGAAATTGCCAGGTTGAGTGCCTTAATTACAGAAACAATTAAAAACCCATTGTGTCTCGCGTGAATGGACGTTTCGGGCAATCAAGGAGTTAATATATTTGATGATGAATCGAGGCTATGCTCATGAAGGTTTTCCGAAAACTTAATCTGGTATAATCTTTTAACCTCAGACCATCTTTTAGAAGAAGATTTCAATGAGAAAATCAATGAAGTAACATTCAAAATCGAAATATTCATTTCAATTAAACCTTTTACAGGAATATTGATTTTCCAAGGAGTCAGTAGGTCAGAAAGATTTTGCTAGTTGCTCGATCCAAAGCGATCTTCTGGAGCAAACGTGCAAGAAACTTCGTGAAAGCTATAATTTGTTTCTTCCAGTCATCCCATTTTGGATTTAAAACACTGAAAACAACTATAAGAGATGGCATCTACACGGAATTGGCATCTTATTCCACATTCACTCTATTCGCAATTATTAAAGACTATAACATAATCATTACTACTAAACAGCTAAAATAATGTAATTGCCGACTACTGTCCTACATTAAGATAGGTACGTCATTAAACGCCGCGCTGCTCACAGTTTACGATTGTTGACGCCACATTAAATATATCGAGCTACTTACCGAGTGCGGCCCTGTAGTTATTAGGTTACTACTAAATTAAATGGTATTTTATTTATTGATTGTTCCGTTACTTCGGTATTAGAATGCGTATCAAGTTGTTCTGGTTTTGCTTAGTATATAATCTACACCTAGCAAACTAACGTTTGCAGGTGTAAATTGCGTCGGTGCTCCATGGACCAATTGAAATTTGACCAATTGGTCTATGGGGACAATTACATGTTTCCATCGTCCAATTATCAACTGGGCTATGGAGAATTGAGAAATGTTTCGCTGTCCAGGTTAGTAATATAGTAAAGCCTTGTCCATAAGTATTAAAAAAAAATATCAGGATCAATTTTTGAAACAATAATCATTTACTGAATAATCATGACATAACAATTCATTTGTACAAAGATTACAATACAAATCAATGTGAACGTCTATCTAATTAAGTCCGTTGGGATCCCAGAATTGGCGACAACAGTCATCGCAATACCCTCATCCCGGAGACATACTGTCATTTGGCAAGTTATAGAAAAAAAAATTGGCCATAACTATAGCTATCGGCATTGGCGAACTTTTAAATGTAAACCACATGTCGACGAAATAAATACGTCAATTCTTCCTTCTGGGAGGCAAACGAGATAAGCCAAAAATTAATACATTGTCTGCAGGTATAGATTATCGAATGTGCATCTCCGAAAAATATTTGACTTCTAAGGCTATATCGCCAAATCAATATCAATTGGTGATAAATCTACTGAATGTAATTGTCACTGACAAAGTCGAGGGCCTAGAGGAAGAAGACTTATCCACGGGTAAGACCAAATCCGTGCCTCTTTGAAGATTAAACTCTCAAACCGTGCATAATGCTAAAAGTATGAGCAAGTAGAGAAGTAAAATCAGGTTTTTTTTTAAACCATGGTATGGTCACAATCCTCAGTATTGAGGAATCGACGCTCTTGCAATAAGATATTACAGATTTACGAATGCGAGATTACCATCTTTGAACTTTCCGAATTCAGTTTACGGGTTGGGGGCCACTCAATGGCAAGCAACATCATGGCAGGTTCAAACAGTGATGGCAGGCTGACTAGACTTCTTCAATACGTACAGTAATACTATAATGTCTCTCACCTCTATGTAAATCTCACCGTGATAACTTTGGAGCTTGAAGAGAGATGTAAATGATCAACTGGAATAAAGCGCACTTTATGCTCATTCACCTATATTTTACAGTAAGTTTATTTTTACAGAGTTTACCGCCTGGTCCTTAGTAGCTGTAAGTAGAGACGAGAGTATTTGCTTTGCAGTGGAACAACACAAGCTTTTAATTAAATAAATAAATTTTCGTAGGTGGTTTCTTCCTTGGACGTGGTAGAGTTTTTTGATAGTGAATATTGAAGAGTCCATTTTCTGGAAGACATGATTGGTGGTGGCCGTGGCTCATTATAACTAAAGGCCACCCACACAGGATTATAGTTCACACGGATACATCAAGGACTTTCTATCAGGTAAGTTAATACTCTGAACAAAATTTCCCTTCACATTTAAGTTCAAGTACAGTTAGATTTCTAATATGTCGGAAACTAATACTTGTACAAAGAGTCAGAATGTCAAGCATTTTACGATACTGTCGTATATCTCGCGTACCATTCGATACCAATAACTTTATGTCCTCATCCTGATAGCCGATATAACCGAACTATAAAACACTTTCCCTCTATTAGGGATATAATAACACCCCGACAAGAGATGCCGCTATTCTAATTTATTATAAGATTCGTTCAAAATTTCGAAAACTAAACATTTTTGGTGATATAAGGTTAAGATGACAAGATATTAGTGAAATTGGAGTAGGGATCAAAGGGTTTCTATGTTAGAAAGTTTACCTAGTGGTGACAGCCTATGTCTGACGCCCCACGGCCTAGAAGGGTATGAGTGAAGTGTTTAAATGGACACTGAGCGTCGACCTAAAATTTTCAGCACTTTTATTTTAACTCGATTATCGGGCTGTTAACTTATTGGATGAATAAACGACGGTTATCTGCTGTGATTGGTTGAATGAATTTTCAGTAGCCAATCACAGCAGATAATGCGACTATTGATTGATGTAACAATTTGTCACATTAATTTTGCGATAATTTAGCTTTGAAACCCGGCGTTAATTGATACATGGAGTTCCAATTTCTTTAAAATAAACCTGATTTTGTATGGCATAAAATGTCAATCACTCCAACTAAAGAGGTTTTAATAATATTAATATAATCTGCCATTTAAATTTGTAAGCCAGAATAAGAAAATCATAGTTCCAGCCCTATCATTAATATATAACAGAAGGTAGGTCCTAAGGTACTCCTATCTTCACACACCATAAAATAAGTCACCTATCAATGAACTAATCACCATCCTGTCCGACTCAAGAATAAAGGTTCGACGAATGATAAAAATCGATTTAATAACCCATTAATCGGAATAGACCGAATCGAGTTACAATCGAATCGAATATGGAATGCATTAAATTCGAATACCCCGCGTATCGAATGGTATCGACAATAACGTAAGTTGATATATTGATAATCGTTCACATGGAGATTGGGTGATACTTACTTACCATTTGACGGCCAGTTTCGTTAGGTTGGTAGCATTGATAAGTTAAAATTTTATTGTTGGCAATAAAGTTGTAACGATTTTAAGGTTAAATACATTTTGGCGATTTGAGTTTGTCGTCGAGATCGTTTGCATATATTATGTAACTTTTTCTGTGGTATCGATAATTTTATAAAGATTTTTAAGTAATTTTTGTGTGGTCTCAGTTAGGAATGGGCAATTGGATATCGCCTGTTCATGACTAACTAATTAATAAATTCTTAATTTTAATTTATTCAGGATGGAAGATTTTTAATATAAGATATGCTGAGGTTCTTTCATAACTCGGAGAAAACATCAGCATTTTTGTCACATTCAGTTTGAAGGTGTCACTTGGTGTCACAGCTAAATTACTGGAAACAAAAGAATGTTATTTTTAACAGTTCCAGACAAAACAATATTCAAAAAAAATCGTTCAAAACAGAATCGCCCAAAAATAAATACTGGCTAAAAAAACTGCATACATTTTATTTTGGTGTACAATACACCGAAATTGAATAATGCAATTTAAATACGACAAATAAACGCTAAAGGTGAACATTTTAGTAATTTTTGCATATAAATCTTTTGTCGGCGAGAAAAACTGCGTTAACTTTTCACTTTCATACAGCCTTATTTACTTGTGTATAGAGTTTAAATTTTGTGGTATTATGTGTTATTAATAAGATTGCAGGTTATAATCGCTTGTCTCGCTATGCGTTTTCGCCTCCGGGTGACAAGTGACTTTTGACTCCTTTTGTTTTAAAATGTGGTGTAAATTATAAGCGGAGAGTGATCATTTTTGGGAGGAAAAAGATAAAAATAACGTAAAACAAAAGGTATTGTAATCGTGTTAAGTAAATATTGCACGTGTATACCAGTTTATCATTTTGGATTTTAAGAATATTGATTGCATTTTGAATTAAAATATGCTAAACAAAATACTACATTTGGTTTAACGATTTTTACTAGATAGGTTGGTAGGGGATTTTGAAAGTGTTTGTTTTTCTTCTTTTGGACTCGATAGAAAACTCTAAATATTTGAGGCCCAGTAGGTGGCTGCACTTAGGGCACTCTATTCGTTTTTTCTTATTAGATACAGATATTTCGTCCAAACTAACGGTACTACATATTTAATATCATACCATACTATTTAATATATACTACATATTTAATATCATACCTTATTATTTAATATATACTACATATTTAATATCATACCATATTTTTTCATATATACTACATATTTAATATCATACCATACTAGGTAGATCGAAATACGTAGGTAGATATATATAATTTATCCTGTAAGTACGTTCAACATAACTGAAATTATATAGATTTCTAAGTTTCTCATCTAATTTAGTGCGATTGTATTTCTTTTGAGAAATAAAGATTCTTAACCGTATATCTTTAGATCACCAATTTTCTACGTTATCATATACCTAAAAACACCTACAAAGAAAAGTCTTAAAAGAGTGTTTTTAACTTCGTAGCAGTAAAGAGTGCATATATCTTAAGAATGTTGTTGACGTTACCTTGTCATTGCTGACTTCTCGTGATCTCCGACCCGCCATTGTCACAGTTATATGTGTATGTACAACTCCGGGACCGCTGCGGTTTACTGCAGTTTACCTACTCACCGACATTTTATGTTTTACGGCTGTATGCCACCCTGATGGCTGATCGGTACGAGACAATGTTTGTCGCAGTGTTATAGGAATTACGTTGCTTTTACTATTATAGGAGATAGTTTTTTTGTGTTTTTGTTGTTCGATTTCTATGTCATTTGATTTTAAACGTTTTTCTATTCTAATGTTCATCAATTTATCATCACCTTGCTCTTTTCCTAATTTGTTTAACGACATCTTCTTATTCCATACCTACATCCAATATCTATCTCTCTCTATTGTTAAAAGTTTTGCATAAGCATGTCTATATATATGTGGCTTTGTGACAATTAAACACTTTTTCATTGTTTTCTTGTTTCTATTCGTCGTCAGTCAACTCCTGTCTGTGTTCTTGCTTTTTCTTTGTTTTCTCTGCTCTGTTAGGGTTCCGTACGCAAAGGGTCCAAACGGAGCCCTATTGCTGTCACTCACGTGTCCGTCTGTTTGTCTGTCCGTCCGTCGTCTGTCACACAGGTTTTACAGCCAAATGTTTGGATGCACAGTATAAGCATCTAGTTAACCCAAAGCCATAGAAATTGTCACAAAATAATGGGCTCTTAAAAAGCAAAAGGGGGGCGCGAAAAAAAATTTGACCTACACCGCTGAGTGGGGTATCGTTCTTTAGAGCTCGTCGAGTAGTTAAATACTGTATTTTATGTTTTAATAAATATTGGAAAACAAAGGAATGTGAAGCCTGTGAACTGTTTTTTACAAAATCTTGTACCGAAGAGATTTTTTACTTCGCATAGACATAGAAAAAGATAAAAACCGGCCAAGTGCGAGTCCGACTCGCACACGAAGGGTTCCGAACCATTATCGCAAAAAACGGCACAAAAATCACGTTTGTTGTATGGGAGCCCCACTTAAATATTTATTTTATTATATTTTTAGTATTTGTTGTTATAGCGGCAACAGAAATACATCATCTGTGAAAATTTCAGCTGTCTAGCTATCACGGTTCATAAGATACAGCCTGGTGACAGACAGACGGACAGACAGACAGACGGACCGCGGAGTCTTAGTAATAGGGTTCCGTTTTTACCCTTTGGGTACGGAACCCTAAAAAAGTAATGAAATTTGGAGATAATGTTTATTATTACGTATATTTTACTAAAAAATACCAATATATTGATAAATCAGATTTAATAACCAACTTGATTTTGCGGTTTGGTACGGAACATATTACATTATTCTCTATTAGTATGACGAGGCTACTTAGGAAAGTCAAATTTCATACCCCGACCCAACCTACCTGAAATGGGTAAAGGCTTGAAATAAGAGACGAATATTTTATTGCATAAAGTCTTAAAGAAGTATGATTTCGTTCAAAAAACAAAAAATACCAAAATCACTTTCCCACATGAACCGAAGATCACACGACAAGCACCAATTAAAATATTTTTAAATATATTTTGTTCAAAAATAAACACAAAATCCATAAGTCTCATAAAATATCTTTCTCATTCAATCGTGCATCTTAATCGACAATTCAGTAGAACTTGTATTGATCATCTCATTACCCTATAGATTTGACTGGCTCATTAAGAGGGTATGCTCACAAAACAGGGAGAAGGCAGAAGTCCTACTTCGTATTTGCGTGTTACCACCAAAGCCCGTGTAACCGCTCTTCGGTTCTATCTAGGTGTAGGGTGTGCAATTTTTTGTCGAGATTCGCCACTCGAGATCTCGCATACGAAGATTTGTGTCAAGATTGGCCATTTAAAATCTTGAACGCAATCAAGCGAGATTCATTTGCCGAGATTTTCCGTAATTTTTTAAAGTTTGCGTTCTTTACTACACTCACAAAGGATTTTTTTTTTTAAATTTATTAACACACCACTTTATGTAGGTATATAGGTGATATATTTTGCAAATCGTCTTCTTTCGTGTCGATTAACTCAAACTATATAGTCTCAACCATTCTGATGTCCGACTAGTAGGTACATAGCTACACAGACAGTCCTGTCATTAGCTAAATTCAAATCCTGAAAGATGCAGGCTATCATGAAGGGCAGACAAAAAGTTGGCCCATATCTTGCGAAGACGCCCCACTTGGAAAGAACAAAATTAGTATTGATTGTCTGGCAGGTTCGCAGCCAAGGACTCGGCTCGCGCGAGATACAATGGCTTTTTAACTGTCTCAGTAATTACGGCAGCGATCGTGTTAGACTAGACTTTTCGATTTCGGTAGTTGCTACAACTGGTCCTTCTGATCTCTTTTTTACCTTCATCAAGGTAATTATTGGTTGGTGCCTATGGCGTGAGATACAGCGCCCTTGTCGCTTCATCTGTAAGGAATGCAGCTGTTGAGGTGCGCGTGCGACTTACTTTCTGATGTCCTGTGGTATCTAGCTGGTAGTTAGGAGGAGAGAACATGGAACATCAATAAATTGAAAGCTAGACACCTCCTTTAGGCAACTTCAAATATTTGTTTTTCAACCTGAAAACATGGATTCGAAATTCGTTCGATGTTCTGTTTACGTGATTATAATGACACCTTAGAAAGTAGAGAGGCCGCTCTCGAATTGAGTGCGGTCACTTGAGTATACGGTTCAAATTTAGCTTACAGGATAGTTACCCCCGATTTCTGTATTATGAAATTGTGTTTTTGTCAAACTCTACTTTAGAATCTGGCAGACTTTGGCATTCATGTAGGGTTTGACACGTATTCAACTCCAAATACTCAATCCGTAAACTTTAATTATTATATGACAAATATAAAAATTTGCCTCCTAATAGTGTCACTCAATTGAAAGTATGTCTTTACAAACAGCTCACCCAAATGTAAGTTTACACTGCAAATAAAAGTGTTATCACCCAGCGTATAAAGATTTTACGCGCTTATATTATTGTTGCTATCCGTACGTAAGTCCACTTAAACGTAGGCGACTCGTTTTTCTCATTTAACTATCTCAATTTAATCTGAGATGATAATCACCTGATTGGCTTTTAATTTCGTATTCGCTGCCAGATCATATTGTTTTATTTTGAAAGCAAATAAGCAACGACTTCAAAGTAGACGTACTAAGTATCGCCAGGAATGAAAACATTTGTCCGCACTCGCGAAATATGCAATAAAAGCCAACAAAACAAAAAATCCGTTAAATAAGCAATCCATTTTGGGCACACCTCTTAAAGTTCTTCGAAAAAAAAAGAGAAATTCAAATTTCGAACGGATTATCCCGTCAAAAAGTGACATGCGAGCATCCGAATTAAATTGGCAGAACGCGGTGGTCGAAGGAAAAAAGCGCAAAAGCATCAAAGAAAACCGCAGACCGAGGCGTCAATCTTGCAGATTTTCAGTAAAAAAAAGAAAATAAAAAAAATGTCGAGGTGGGTTATTATTGCTGTCTCGTGTCTGTATTGGTAGCTCAGTGTGAGATCCGAACGCAACGCGCGCGCGCGCTCCCGTCATCGCGCCATTTCCCATTTACCACCACCGTGACACGAGACCCATTAGAAAAAACAATACAACTTTAGACGATTTTTATCGATTCGATATTTCAGTGCATGTGTGACTGCCAGTGCTGTGTTGTGTTCCAATTTTGAAATGCAAAGGTGACTAGTTTTACTTTTTATTTCATTTAATTAAGTATTATCTGTGCCTGTACTATTAGTGGTTCGCTGATTATGGCGCGAGAATGCGCCACAGTTTTGGTAAGTATCAAGTTTGTCCATGATTACCTATTGCTCTACATTTTATCTGGTCATTTTTAATTGTGTGAATCACAAAACAGTGTGATTACGGTTCGCAGGCGACATATCTATGAATAGAACGCATCCATTCTGCTAATACATTCGATTGGCTGAAATAAAAAAGTTCATGATGTAGAGTAGGTATGCCAACGGCGATAAGATTTAAATTCATATGCTTTAGAAAGTTTTATTGGAAATGTCTATCGAATGAAATCATGGTCTTGTTCTACTAGATATAAAATAATTAACATATTAATTCGTTTAATTTAGTTTTATTTGTAAATACGGTATCGTCAATACTATTGACTTATAATTAGTTTTTTTTTAATCTACGACCTAATACAGGATTCCTGTCTTACCTGTTGATAAAAATTTAAAGTGGCGTATACGAGTATTTACGACATCCTGAAAAAGCTGCTCTTTCCTAAATTTAACTGGCCACGTTCTTTCCAGGGAGTCTTCAAAGTCCTCATCACCTTACTGTATTGTCCCTACTTATTTGCGCCTTTGCACGAAGCATATAATTTTACTTTACACATCTTGTAAATCTATTTTCTCTGTAATTGCTTGCACAATCGAATTATCTTCGTGCGATTAATGTTATTATCAAAATCCCTTATTAAATTCATCTCTCTCCACAAGGTGACAGTCCATTTCTGTCACTGGTAACTTTGAAATCGAGAGAGTGCAAATGTACGAGTACTTGTAGCTCAAAAAGAGTAAGGCTCAGAGGGATAATAATTTAAGATATTGTCCCATTGAGTAAAGACCATCCTCCTTTTCCCACAGCTAGCCGCTCAATTCATTGTTTCTCACGTAGTGTGTTAAATTCATTCTCCGGGACTTCGTCGAGCTTCATTGCCTCGGCGCCATTGTTGATTCTGGATTTTAGGAGATCGATTCATTTGCTAAAGGCCAAGCCTGAAATGTTCCACTGCTCGAACTTAGATCTCATCTATGTAAAATCCCGAGCGGGACGTAATCCACAACGCCGGCCTGTGCATGTTGGTGGATGTCGCAACGTCTTGGGTTAGTCTTCTATGTCATGCCAGTTTCTAAGCGTTTTGTCCCAGTTATAATTAACTTTTAAGCGCCTACCTAACTTCGAACATGGCTCACCATTACTGTTCGCTTCAGCGAAGTCGGGTGACGTCTCAGTTACGTATGGACGTAGGTAGGTATGAGATATAATCTAAAACAGAATCATCTTTTAAACTAAGCATCAATACATAGGTACATACCAATTTCCTTACGATGCTATTCTTCGCTGTTTAGCTGATTTGTAAACTGCCTCTCAGGACCAACAGTACTTGAAATTCGTGACCGTTATCACTGGTTCCTCATTACTGCTGTTTCATCTTTGCTGTAATCAGGTAAAATGGTCTCGTATATATGAGCTATCTGTTAAAACGCAACCAGTTCTCTAAGTTAGCACTGGTCATGCCAATTTTTTACACCGTATTAAGAGCAGTCGTTAAAGAAATGCAAATGGACATAGTAAAGTACAAGGCTGCATTAGTCCAAACTCACAGCATTTGACAATAAACTCGTGGCCGTTTCCACCTTTATTGCTGTTTGTTGCAGTCAAGTGAAGACTCGGTTACGTAATAGGAGGTATCTGCTAAAATGGAACAGCTCTCTAAGTTAGCGCCGACATTGACGCCTCTTTCAAGAAACTGATCAGCGGATGAATGTTAAATGTTTGACGTCAAAGTCGCGTGACTGTGCTGTAGTGACTTCAAGTTAGAGGCGACAGCGGTTTTCATTGAAATTGGCTTGCAAGAATTTTGGAGTGACGGGACATGTAGAACCGACTTTAAAAAAAAGGAGGAGGTATATGTTCCCCGATTACTCAAAGATGCCTGGACCGATTTGGAAAAAAAATCTTTTGTTTAAAAGATAAAAAACTTCCCAGGTAGTCCCATGGTCTGGATCTGATGATGTAATCCTAGAGAAATCGAAGGAACTCCTCAAATATTATATAGCGATTTTGGTATTTTTATCAACAATTCAATCATTTACACTCAGAAAGTATCATTTGGTGATATGGAACTGATGAAGAAGACCACAGATGGCCACTAGAACTCCTAAATGATAAATATGTCACGGGCATAAGATATCTCGAATAGTTAACCGACTATAATGAAGCAAATACTTATAAATAAATGGTACTGATGAAAATGGTACCATTGAACTGATCTGATGTTGAAGCCGCAAAAGAGGCACTGGAACTCCGAAGTAAAATAATGTATCCTAATCGTATATGGACTTATTAGAATCGTCATGAGATGTATTCTGGTTTTAAATGATTTTTATGGTAATTGGAGGTACCTACCAAAGCTAAAAAGAGATAAAATAAAATAAACTTTTTAACATAAAATCAAACCGACTTCCGAAACAAAACACTACAAAACGAAAAATTACTTTCTTTTCCGAAGTCAGTGTCGAAAAAAGGAAAAAATAGATAGGTACCAAAGACACCGACTTCGGAAAAGAAAGTAATTTTTGGCTTTGTAGTGTTTTGTTTTGGAAGTCAGTTTGTTTTGTTTTGTTATTATACTTAAGAACTTCACTTACTGCAAGAAAAGTTCTTCTTCTACTTACCTTATGTATGGGTTACTTAGATATGCATTGTGACATTCTTTTCAGCCTTATGACATCGGACATTTCATTTCTAAAATTGTAAGCGTAAGTTGGCTCAAGATTGACTATTTCATAAGCTATTATGATTTATGAACATATTTAATGTTGGAATTATTGATACGACGTTGGAGAACAAGAATAGAGCATGTCTAGATCATGTTGCTGAACTTGGAAATTCTTTGTGTAAGTTACTTTTTTTGAAATTCAATAAGATGTAGGCTCCTAAGTGCATTCTAAAGTAGACTCTCTGATCTAGAGATGAACACTGGTTTTCAATCTTATACTATATATTATAGGTACTAGCTTCAATGTCGTAAATTATGCCGAAGGTACATATTCCCGGGATAAAAAGTATCCTATGTGCTATTTCAGACTATAATCTATCTCTGTGCCTTTCATCCAGATCTGTTCAGTAGTTTTTGCGTGAAAGAGTAATAAACATACAAACATACACACTCACAGAATTTGGAAAGAAAAGATGGACGGATGTATGTATGTTTGTTACTCAGTCACGCCATACAGGCTGAACGGATCTGGATGAAGTTTGACTCAGAGATAGATTAACATAGTCTGGCACATCACATAGGCTACTTTTCATCCACGCGTAACCCTTGAGATAAGAAAACACTTTACATGCGGGCGAAGCCGCTAGCAGAAGCTAGTTATAATATAATGCAGACATAAAAAAGCAAGCCTCGATGTAGGTAAATAATGATAAACAACCTAAGTCGTTACCTAGATTCTGTAATCTTATGAATTCTTAATTCGCTCAAAGACGAAGAGCCGCTAATTATATAAATAATTTTATTCAAATAAACAATATATTATGTAAATTGCACATTCATAATATTTAAAGTAACTACTACCGTATGCAAAATTCATTTGTACAGTGTACACGGCAAATAAAAACTTTCCTAAGAGTACAATTAGGGCCAAACAAACTGGCCTCGATATATTTGTACAGAGTAGTCTACTCAGATACACTTTGTGGCCAGATATTATACGATTCTTCTTCTTGTCGTGTCAATTGATTACTCTATATTTAAAATTTTGTTTGACCAAACCCATTTGTGGCTACTGGGACATCTCCATCATTTGCCACTTTCAGATCCTGGAAGGGGCACGTGGCATCAAAGGCAGGAAATTTGGTGGAGGATATCCTGCGAAGAGGCTCCACAATGCACTGTGTTTGGGATGGGTTAATGATACTCCATTAATTAAACTATCTCATTAGTTTTATTCTGGGTGCTTACGGTTATGGACCAGACTTAAGAGTTGTAGGTCGTGGGTACGAACCCGAGCATGCGCTTACTTCTCGTACTTTGTGTAATTTATTTCATCACCACTGCTCTCAAAGCGGTGAAGGAAAACAGCATGAGGCAACAGGCATTTCCTAGAACCAAAAATCGAAGACATGTGACATCTGCAATCCGCACTGGGCCCGCGTGGTGGATTATAGCCCATTCCTTCTCACAGAGAAGAGGCTTGTGTCCCAGCAGTGGGAACATTAAAAGGCAGATGATGATCTAACAGTGGGCCTTTCGAAGCTGATATGATGATGATTTTATAATTATGTTACCATCTATCTGATTTCAGCCTCAGCGATTGATTGACACCTCACGATGGTTGTAAACTTGATTTAGGTGTTGTTTTAGGTGTCTTTCATCTAAGTGGCTTATCCAATCTTAACCGACAAACATCTAGCACAGAGCTGATTGTCGGAAAACCATTGATGACACATTAAATCGTATTTAAACACACACGTACATATATAAACTAACGCTTTTTCCCATGGGAGTAGGCAGAAACAGATACTTGTGTAGCTGAACTAGTTTCATATCAAATTTTAACTAAACCTCCTTATCATACTAATTCCACTCCATTTAATTATCTTTACTTTCTCTAATCTCATTAAGTGCTGACGGCAACTACAAAGCAGAACTCTAAGACATTTTCACTCAATGTAAAAGACATTGACACTGCAAATATTTTCATACTTTGTGTTTTTTGTTTGGGAAATGATAAAAACACAAAAACCACTGTAAAAAATTTGTAATGCAAATTCTTTGGAACATAATTTTTTGCTGAAAAATAACACGGATATAACAAGCCCGACCCCAAAAATAGGTCATCTTATATTTCGCCTTCCCAAATATTGAATTAACTGTTTAGTAAGCTGTGCAAACAAACAAATGTGTAATTATTTTGCCAGCCAGTGTACAACGTACGTCTTATCTAGTACTAGATAGTAGGGGTAAACGTTTGCTTTGAGAGAAATGTGTAAACAATTAATTTTGCATTCAGTCCTTTCTCTAAGACGTTATTAAGTGCCTTGAGCATGGGCATTTCATTAGATGATGAAGAGACTCGTTAACCTAGCCTTTGAAGATGTACAGTTTGTCCTCTTTCCTGTAAAATGTATGTATGTAGGTCACCTTCAATGACCCGTTATCTTTTCATCTTGAAGAAACATTTTAATAGTTAGGTGAAGTATTCGATATCATCCCTCTTTTAAAATTATTTGTGGTTGACGCAACATGTGTTTTCTTCGACGCTCATCATTTATCCTTTCTGTGATTAAAATGGAAATCTAATATAATCTTATTTAAATAGAAGACCGGTCATGTGCGAGTCGGACTCACGCTTCGAGGGTTCCGTACAAATTTCTAAAACTTAACTTCTATAAGTCGCTGTAAGTTTACCAATCTACAAATAACTTTGTGATATATACAGAATGAATGAGCAGTGGTGGCCCAATGGTTTCGACCGCGACTTACAAGTTGTAGGTCGTGGGTTCGAGCCCAGGCGGGCGCTTTACTTTGTGTAAATTATTTCTTCACCACTGCTCTCAAAACGGTGAAGGAAAACATCGTGAGGAAACCGGCATGACCTAGAACCAAAAATTCGAAGACATGTGACATCCACCAACCAGCACTGGGCCTGCGTGGTGGATTATGGCCCATTCCCTCTCACAGAGAGGAGGCCTGTGTCCCAGCAGTGGGGAAATTAATTGGCTGATGTTGTGTGATGTGATATACAGAATATTTCCTTTTACTTGTGCTATTATATAAGACATCGCTTATTACCAAATTTAATGATTATAGGTCAACGGGAATTACCCTATCAGTTCTGATTACAGTGAGAGTGTGCGGTATCGAATCTTTTGATTGCGTTGACTCAGAAGTTTGATATTTGCATGGCTCTAAGGGATTACAGACTTGAGTATTTGGTATTCATGTAAATTTGATACTTTCACGTGACAATGGGAAAAAGTGTTTTGACTAATGGACAACGATCTTGTATGGGTTAGTTTTTTCCTTTTGAGGAATACAACACCAAAAATTTAATTCGGCCAGCTTCAAAAAAAATATACTATAAAGTGAAAAATAAATTAAACTTCGGAAGTCGGTGTCAAAAAACGAAGAAACTTATATAAGATCACTTCTTTGTCTGTCTTAAATGACGGAGTCATTCATACCCGAATATACAAAAAAAAGATTATAGATAAACATCCGAATTGAGAACCTCCTCCTTCTTGGGCAGTCAGTTAAAAACGATGAAAAATATTTTGTCGGTCGGGGCAGTAGGTAAGTATTAGTAAAACTTCCGTGAACTGTTTCACAACAGCATAAGGTGGCTCTTAGCTCGTATGACCAATAATAAATCGTGTAGCCTATCAGAGCTACTGATTGGTTTTACTAAACGATTCCCATAAAACTCTTGGTGGCCATGACACCTGCAGTTATTTCTGAATTTTCGGTTACAGCAGCTTAAATCTCAATTTAGAATTACCTGTTTGGTAGAAGTATACTTACACAAAATTCAAAAGCAATTTCCTCCTGAAATAACTTGGAGAAAATACTTATTTCATAATATATGTAGTTTTGCTACGATACATACTATATTCGGAAAACCATATTTTTGTCAGCAATATAATACTAGCTTTTTCATATCTGGAATTGTGAAAAGAGTTAATTCGCATAATCACGAATTATTCACTAATCTTTATATTCATCATCATCATCATTTCAGCCGAAAGGGCTCCACTGCTGTCCACGACATAGGCCCTCCCCATGCCTCTCCACATTGACCGATCCCGTGCGTCTCGCATCCAGCGCCTTCCCACAACCTTAACCAGGTCATCGGTCCTCCTAGTGGGAAGCCTTACAACGTATCGTCTTCGGGTTCGCGGTCGCTATTCCAGAACTTTTCGGCCCCATCGGCCATCCGTTCTGCGAGCAATGTGCCCTGCCCACTGCCACTTAAGTTTGGCAAATCTTCGGGCTATGTCGGTAACTTTGGTTCTCCTGCGGATATCATCATTTCGGACGTGATCACGCAAGGAAATTCCGAGCAAAGTCCTCTCCATTGCCCTTTGGGTGACTTTAATCTTTCTGATAAGGCCCATTGTGAGCGACCACGTCTCGGTCCCATAGGTGATCACTGGCAACACACACTGGTCATAGATTTTTGTATTGAGACACTATGGCAAATTGGACGAGAAGATACTACGCAACTATCTTTATATTAGTCCTACTAATATTATAAATGTGAAAGATTGTATGTTTGTGTTACAATCTCGAATCTCGTCAAAAACGGCAGAACGAATTCGATTGAAATTTTGTACACAGATACCTCATAATCTAAGGCCTCCCTCGACGGTGGAGCGTCGACCTGGTCAAGACCATACCATGGGAGGCCGGTGGATGCGAAACGCACAGGACCGATCAGTGTGGCGACGCTGGCGGGGGGGTATGTCCAGCAGTGGACGTCTTTCGGCTAAAATGATGGTGATGATGATGATACCTCATAACATGGATTCATATATAGCTTACTTTTTACCCTGGTAATAGGTTCCATTGGGTTATCTTTCATCATTTACGCGGGCGGAGCCGCAGGCTTATATAGTATAAAATAAAGTCGCTATTTTTGTCCATAGCTGCCAGGCTGACATTATCACGAGCTCACCAAAACCAGATGTATCCTCCGACTGCACAGCATGATTTTCTTCTTGTTTACGTCTTTTTAGTTCGCTTCTTATGCAGCCGGGTTTTTAGCTTTTTTTTATTTTTTATTTATAACTTTTTAGTTCAGATATTTTTTTCGTATTAGGTACATTTAGACATGTAAGTATTATATATTTCTGAAATCATCTCTTAAAACTCTTTATTTTGATACCCGCCATTTTTCTATTTTCCAATTTTAGTGTAGCCAGTGACACTCGCTAGGTTAATACAATTCGATTGACGTAAGAATCAACAAAATCGGCCAACGCGTTTGGTCTTTAGAACGCCACTTAGGAACAAACATACATACATACATATACTGATAAACACATTACCCTCCTTCGGCAATCGGGTAAAAAAATATGATTACTATTTACACTCTGTAAAGCGGACCAGTTTTACTGACTTTGAATAAATTTTACGACCAAACTAGAGCCATACCTATTTTGCGATGGAGTAGCACATTCTCAACTAAATAGCAACATCGTCAACAACATTCAATACCCCTGAATACCCAACAACTGTATCCCACAGCTCACTGTAGTTATTTAAATTATAATTAGGCTAGAAACGCATATACCGCGTCCAAAGAAACAGGTTTACGCAAATAAAGTTCAAGTTAACTCCGAGCAATTTAATTGCTTACCGACCGAGGGTTTCGAAACTATGTATTTGTAGAAATTATGCAAGTGCCAATGAGTTTTTCTAATCTCTGGTAGTATTAAAATGTTTAATTTATTTTGTGGATTGTTAATTGGTTTTATAACTTGATTGTCTGGCTTGCTGCTGGGTTTTTATGTTTGTGGCTACAGGCAGATTGTGGGTTATCTATCCACTATGTGATACCCTCGGTACTGTAGATGTTTATTGGCGGTAGTGATCGATTACTATCAGGTGGGCCACTGGTAGGTTGCCATTCCATGGTATAAAAAAAACCGGCCAAGTGCGAGTCGGATTCGCGCACCGAGGATTCCGTACAAACCTCAGCTTCAAGGTAGCATATACCTGAGTATTTGATATGAATTTCTATTAATTAATACCTCTACGCGTTCATGAGGAAAGAGGTAGTAAGTTTAAAATTATTAAAAATATTTTTATTATTTTTTATTTAACAAAAAATTACAGTTTTCGCAATTATTCCTTTATCTTTGCTATAAGGCGTTGCTTCGTACCAAATTTTAAGATTCTGAGTTCACGGGAAGTACCCTGTAGGTTTTGATTCCCTTGCGAGTGTCGAAAATTTGCGGAAATTTGCGGCATAAACGGCTGTATCTTTTGATTGGAAGTTTGATTTTTTCACAGCTTTAAGGGACAGTAGACGTAGTAGTATTTGATATAAATTTCAGCTTGATACCTCTACGCGTTCCTGAGAAAAAGGGTCTTGACAGCCAGACAGACGGACGGACAACAAAGTGATCCTATAAGGGTTCCGTTTTTTCCTTTCGAGGTACGGAACCCTAAAAAATACTCTATAGTACATTGGCAAGCCAAGTCTATCACATTATAAGCAACTAGTGTAACGTCGAAAAAAGAAAAGTGTCAAGTCAATGAAACTCCACGAGTCCTAGAGAAACGATTCAATTGTTTTAGCAAGCCGGCAAAGTCTGCTACCACCAACTATTCTTACTCCCGAAATTAAAATAGCAGTAGGAATAACGGTACTTTTGGCGATTAATGAACCGCTCTATTCCAGTTAACAAGGACTCCCTAAAAATGAGTTCTGTGCTGAACGTATCAACTATAACACCAGGAGGGATCAAAAAGAAGTGAAAATGAGATAGAATATAATGACTATTGATAACTTAATAATTTATTTTTCTACATAGTTTCCGAGTCTCTCTATACGTACACACCAATTCTAGCGTTTTTCCAAGGCTTCAATACCTTTCACAAAAAAAGTTTTGTCTTGGTCCTGCAAAAAGCTCTCCACGGCATCCATCACCTCATTTTCGTCTTCGTACCTGTTTCCCCTTAAGTATTTTTTTCAATTTAGGGAACAGATAAAAATCGCTAGCCGCCAGATCTGGTGAATAAGGGGAGTGGTCAACCAATTTGAAGCCAGCTTGCTAAATGGCAGCCATCGCAACTGCCGACCTGTGCACGGGTACGTTGTCGTGATTAAACAGCACGCCCCTTCGAAGTTTCCCTCTCCTTTTCTCTTTGATGGCATTCCTCAATTAGGGAATTAAAGCTGCATAATATTGGCCTGTAATAGTGGTTTCACGCTCCAGGTAATCAATCAACAATATCCCTTCTGAGACCCAAAATATTGAGGCCATAAACTTGCCAGCCGATGCCACGACACGAAACTTCTTCGGGGTCGGTGATGATGGCTGTTTCCATTGCGAAGATTGCTGTTTTGTCTCGGGATCAAAATGATGGACACATGTTTCGTCCATTGTTACGAAAGGAGACAAAAAGTTTTCAGAATCTTCTTGAAACATGTCCAACAATATCTTCGAAATGTCAAGTCGATTTTGTTTCTGACTGTCGGTTAACATTCTCGGCACCCATCTTGCGAAGAATTTTCTCATATTCAAAGATTGTTTCAATATGGATTGAATACTTCCAAATGAAACGCCCGTTTCTTGAATTAAGTTTCGGATGGTAACTCTTCGACCACTCAATTTTTTTTTTTCTTATCAAGGAGTATATCGTTCTCACTACTTTTTGATCCCTCCTAGTAATATCATCATCATCGTCCTGCCTGCGGCATAACACGATTTCTTCGCTACTGTGCTTCTCTACCTAAGCCTTCAGTGGATACAGATAGGTGTTAATGTATTTAATTATTTAATATTACATTTTAAATTTAGAGGCCCCCAATCTAAAATTAAATGTAACTTTTAAAACCGAACTTATAGTACCTACTTAAGATAACACTTATAATTATTCCACAAGCAAAACGCAATCAAGGAAATCCCTAATGACATTCTCAAAGCCCAGTTTACTGGTCACCAACTCAATATACAACACTAGTAACGGTGTACTTAATGGAAGGCAGACTTTATTTACGATGCATCGCGGCGCATAGCTTCACATCGCGCGCTCCACATATCGGGCGGCACATCAAAGCTAAGGGCTGCACACACTGCATACTAAATACTACAAAAGATTGTAGGAGAATGTTTCCTGTTATTGTTTTTACATAGCTTTGTTCTAGAAGTGTTATTTGTTGAAGTGGTGACTTGAATTGTATAGTTAAAAAGTTCCGAACTGTGTATATTATACATAGTTAGTTTAGTATTATATACTAGTTTACGTCTACGTACTCCCATATTTCGCTGGTAATTTTGTATTAGGAAGGCGAATCTATAGCCACCTAACACGTGAAAATTCTCCGGCAGGCTTATTACGTGTCTTGCAAGAGCAAAACAATAGCGATTTTTGCATAATAAATGCTCTTTAAAACAGAAAATTTAGAGTTTCCAGCGTTTTTTTAGAAATAAGTGCATTTGACAAATAACGACCGATTAGCATACGATTGTGTAGGGCCAGACTGTAGTGGACTGTATCTTTCAATTTAATCCTTGTTAATATTTCTTCTTGTAGAACTGGAGACCGACTGTACAGTCTGGTCCTTCGAGCCGGATACAAGTACAGTCTGACCATACCTACACTGTAGATAATTCCGAATTTTATGACATAAAGCATTTGATCGCGCGATGATTTCTGATTGCTGTTTCTCAGGTAATGAGCCTGCGGGACTGAGAAATTCCAGATGGAAAATTCCAATAGGTACCACTTTGCTCGATCCGGGCATCGAACCCAGGCCTTTGAAATAAAAAGGTTCAAGACCCCTGAATTTAACCAAAGAGACCTAAACTCCCAAACCATAAAACTATAAAGTTTACCGCTCATCTGTAATAGTACATCGTCAGAGCGTTCAGTCTTTTGCTATTTTAACCTTAATTTCTCGAAACTTTCCACTTATGACATGTCCACCGTGACATGGCATTACACTCGTTACCCCGATGCACCACTGTTGAAAGTTTCATGTACCTGTAATGTCACACGTGGTGACGGAAATAGGTGTGAATGTGCGATGGTGACACGAGGGTTTGGCGACTGGATGTAGCGTAATAATGGTTTTAATAGCCATCTTTCAGGCTATAAAAAAGCTGAGATTAGTTTATTTATTTGTTGATAGATATTGTCCAGTATTGGTGGCCACGTGGCAAGGGCTCCGACTTCAGGTAGGTCGTGGGTTGGGCACGAATCTCAGGCGGGCCTTTTTCTTTGTTTTATTTATTTCATCACTCTGCTCTCAAGAAGGTGAAGAAAATACCGTGAGAAAGCCCGCACGTCCTAGAACCAAAAAAAATGTGCATTCACCAACACTCTCTGGGACCTCGTGATGGATTACGACCCCATTTACTACCTAAGAAGAGTTTCTCTAAAAAGAATTACTACCTAAGAAGAGATAAGTGTCCCTGTGTCAATTATCGAAAAATATCTGTTTATACAAACATGCAAAACATAAAACGAATGTTTATTTTAACCTATCATAAAAGACTTTTGTATTTTATATACACTTCCTGAAAGATTAAAAAAAACCGGCCAAGTGCGAGTCAGACTCGCGCACGAAGGGTTCCGTACTATTATAGCAAACAACGGCAAAAAAATCACGTATGTCGTATGGAAGCCCCACTTAAATATTAATTTTATTCTGTTTTTAGTATTTGTTATTATATCGGCAACAGAAATACATCATCTGTAAAAATTTCAACTGTCTAGCTATCAAGGTTCATGAGATACAGCCTGGTGACAGACAGACAGACGGACCGTAGAGTCTTATTTATAGGTCCCCGTTTTTACCTTTTGGGTCACATCACATCATCAGCCTATTAATGTTCCCACTGCTGGGACACAGGCCTCCTCTCTATTAGAGGGAATGGGCTGTAATCCACCACGCGGGCCCAGTGCGGGTTGGTGGATGTCATATGTCTTCGAATTTTTGGTTCTAGGACATGCCGGTTTCCTCACGATGTTTTCCTTCACCGTTTTGAGAGCAGTGGTGTAAAAATAATTTACACAAAGTAAAGCGCCTGCCTGGGCTCGAACCCATGACCTACAACTTGTAAGTCGCGGCCGATACCACTGAGCCACCACTGCTCTCCTTTTGGGTACGGAATCCTAAAAATGAAACGGAAGATTAAAGCCAGACATATTATTACCACTTACTCTGATCACTATTCCATAAAAAACTAACTTCTCACAATCCTAGACAGATCACACATATTGAAGATATTTCTATGTCTCTACCAACATGAGGAAGCTATTCTGTGCTAAAAAACTTGCGCTTAATCCCCAGGGATTATCCTGTGGGGGTCGATCTACTATTCTCTTAGATTTAATCTGAATCTTAAGCAAACATAGATAGGGTTTAAAATAGGTTGCAAGTTTTGAACAGTTATTTTACTAGGTCATTGACATTTCGATAATTGTTCCAAAGAGATGAGAAAGTAATTAGGAATAAATTATTTTTTTATTGGTCTGTTATGGTTATTTTCTCACAGTTTTCGGGAGAATTAACGTTTATCTGGTACTAAATGGGACGGCTTTAGGAGTATAGGTACATGTCGTGTAGCCAGCTCATAACTTTTAAACAACAATAACTTATACTAATATAAGTTATTGTTGTTTAAAAGTTATGAGCTGGCTTAATTTTCTCACCTATTTTTACTTAATAATTATAATTACAGGCAATTTATTTGGCGTTTCCTGTCTTCACTTTTCGATCCGTGCGTTACAAAATATTGCGCCATCCATTAAGTTCTATTAAGTTAGGAGCCGTAGTTAGTCATAAAAATTATGAACAAGAATGCCATTAATCACTGAAAACATTAATACATGAATTTTCAAAATTGCACTAGTTTGAAGCTTGATAAAAGAGCTCATGTTGTTATGAGCAATGCAGTTAGTTAAACCTAATAAAAATAGATCTGTGTACGGTCTTATTTTTTCCAAAATTAGATTTGTCATCCTCAAACATGCTTGTATATACACACATACAACTTTTGGCTTGGTTACCAATAGTTTCCTCTGTCTACGGTTACCAACATTGCAAAGACGTTCTAGCTGACGGCTTCAAGAATGACTCAAACCATGCTACACTCATGCCGTTCCGGTAGACGAACACAATAGTGCTTTATTTTAATTAACTTACACAATACAATCACTATGTTAATGTTAGCGCCAACTATTTGTTCACGATCTGACTGCTGGTAGATATATTGCTGCGTGGAAAGCCGATTCATTTCTATTTCCATACATAACAGGGCAAAAAATACAACTTAACACGGTAAGAATTAGCAACTGGCTAACTTTTACAAATGGGTTAGTCCATTTGTACAAGAGACTTTGATTCCAATTCGTTGACTCAGGGCTATAGCTCAGGGGTGAAGTTATTTTTGTTAAGCTTCATAGCTACAGCTGCAATTAAATATATTATGTCGATTAAAACCCTTCTTTGACACTTTTAACGACTTTTCTGATGGCTCAACGCTATTCGATTTGTATTACAGCAAAAAGCGATTTTTACTAAAATTGCGTCCACGTTCACATGGACGGAATGCGATACAAATTTCACCGTTTTAGTAAGATTCCTAAGGAAAGTTACGTACTTCACCCGATCTGTGTCCGTGATTAAAGTTCGAGTTCTATCCGAATTGAAAAGTTCTGAATTATGACGGATAGAGTTCGGATTCGGATCGGATGCAGTGCGTAACCGCTGTAAGAATTAGCTATGGCTCAAATCAACACTTTTACAAATAGGCCAGTGACAAGCCCATTTGCTGAAGTTGTTCTCAGTTATTTAGTGCATTTGCTTGCAAATAAACTTCAACCTTCATTGACTCAGGGGTGTTGTTACATTAACATTAAAGGTTGCTAATTTGAATTTAAGCATGTTTTATAGTGTCTGGAAATCGTTGAATGAATTCTCTTGACGTTGACTTATACTTATTAATATCTTTAAGCCAGACTTTGGAGGTATTGACCAATAAAGACTTCAAAATTCTCTTTAAAGCGTCATGCAGACACTGTACACGCCAAATAAAGATCAGTGCGCCTGGGGTTAAGAATGATTGGATTGGTCAGCACTGTCGGCAGTCAATGCTTACCATCAGAGAGACTGTATGTGGGATCGTTTCAAAGTGCTCTCCATGTAACAAGTATATAGTTTACCACACCCAGTGGTAAAACTTTGATCTTGAGCTAGCCTAGCGTAGTATGGAGTTCTATTGGCATAATCAAGCTAATACTGGTCATATAACCATTGAAATGCGGAATATGCGACCTTTTTTTGTTTTTATCTAGGGTAAACCTTCAAAAGGCGCCTGGACTTTTGGGGAAAAGAACAGGGAGTGACGGGTTTTTACCTCACTAAGACCGTTGAACACCATCAGCAAATGGAGAGGGTCCCTCTTGTAAGACGCCTTTTAGAAGACTAAGTTTAAAAGGAAGATTCTAAAAGGGAGCCTTGCTGTAACCTTCTGTACCTACCATAAATGTGATAATGTAAACCAAATTGTGTGAGGCCGTAGTACCTACAAAATAAATTCAATTTAATCAGACCATAGACATTTACCCTTCACTATTAAAGCTAATCCTCTGAGGTTGCCACATCTACAATTTATGTACCAGTTCATTAGTTTATGTATGTAAAAGGACACTCATATTTTATAGTATTAGTGTCTTCACCTCAATTCTGAGATGTGGCCGCTATGGGCAGCCATACTGTCGTAAATATTACTAAGTTAGTAATTAAATATCTTCTTAAATTAATGTTGCGTGTGCGCATGTGACATATAAATAGGTACACGGTGTTGGATAATAAGTTTTAAAGCGTGATCTGTAAATGGTAAGTTGATGGTGGATTATATGTTTACTAATGATCCATCGACAAAATAATTTATACATCATCATCTTCCTGCCCTTCTCCCATGTTACTTGGGGTCGGCGCAACAAGTTTTCTTCCTAAATACCATCCTGTCCCCCGTCACTCCATCACTGACGCCCTTTTCTTTCATCACTCCTCACACAGTCCATCCATCTTTTCTTTAGCCACATCTATATTCATAACTCTTAACTAGTAACATGCGTTTCATCCCTCCTCATCACATGACCATAACAGGACAAACGGTTTCCTTTCAACTTTTTTGTTACTGGCGCCACTTTCATACTTTCTCTAATATACTCGTTTCTTACTTAATCCATTCTCGTCACTCCACACATCCATCTCAACATTCTCATCTCTGCTACATGCAATCTCTTTTCATCCATCTTTTTCACAGCCCAACATTCTGATCCATACAGTACGACAGGTCTAATCACGGTCTTGTAAATTATCCATTTAAGTAAAATTACTGTTAAGTAGATACTAGTGAAAACAAACATTATTTTGTAGACTTAATTAAACTTATTGCGGAAACCATGTTCATAAAAATTAAGTCTGAAGATCCACTTGAAAAGTGACATTGTTATGTGAGAGTGAGTGAGTTGATTAGCGATGAAAATTGTCGAAAGAACATTGACATAATTATTTGACATGCACTATCGAAATGGTACGTTGTCAATCACGATTATTTTGCTCTTTAGATGTCGCTGATAGATTGTTACTTGGTCTAAAATCTTAGGTATGTTTGTCTATTTTCTAAACACTCATATCATATACCTCCTCCTACCCCCACATCTATACTTCTAAACCTACCAATATTATAAAGAGGAAATATTTTTTTGTTAGTTTGTGTGTTTGTTTGTACCGAATAGTCTCCGAAACTACTAGACTGATTGTAAACTCTTTCATCTATGGAAAGCTACATTATTCTCGTCTAACATAGGCTACAAATTATTTAAAAAAAACCGGCCAAGTGCGAGTCGGACTCGCGCACGAAGGGTTCCGTACTTGGTAAATTGTGGTTTACGATTTATGACGTATTAAAAAAAAACTACTTACTAGATCTCGTTCAAACCAATTTTCGCTGGTAGTTTACATAGTAATGTACATTATATTTTTTTTTTTAGTTTTATCATTCTCTTATTTTAGAAGTTACAGGGGGGGGGACACACATTTTACCACTTTGGCAGAGTCTCTCGCGCAGACTATTCAGTTTAGAAAAAAAATATATTAGAAACCTCAATATCATTTTTGAAGACCTATCCATAGATACCCCACACGTATGGGTCTGATGAAAAAAAATATTTTTGGTTTTAGTTTCAAGTATGGGAACCCCCAAAATTTATTGTTTTATTTCTATTTTTGTGTGAAAATCTTAATGCGGTTCACAGAATACATCTACTTACCAAGTTTCAACAGCATAGTTCTTATAGTTTCGGAATAAAGTGGCTGTGACATACGGACGGACAGACAGACAGACAGACAGACATGACGAATCTATAAGGGTTCCGTTTTTTGCCATTTGGCTACGGAACCCTAAAAAAGAGATCTTATGAACATTGCAATAATATAACCCAAAGTAGCAAAATTTTGCCTATAAAATTCATTATTTGGTAGTAGCAAGGTTGCTGGGTGGGTAGGTAGGGTAGTTAGGTAGGTGATAGGTAGGTAGATAGCCATTTGAAGGGAGCGAAGCCGCGTGGGACAGCTAGTTTCATATACAGTTAGTTCAAGTGGCTTGGTTTACATTATAGAAAATATATTACCTATTATGTACACAATAGTAAATTATTTAAAGTTTATGTCAAGTAATGCAATATTAAATTCACATAAAATCTATTGTGATTTGTGATTCAGATTGTGTGGTCCTAACTCTTAGGCACTCCTAAGCCATGATTTTACCGTAAAGACTCAACATTGATTAAGTACAGTTAGGTAAATTTATTGTTTCTCACTACTAACTACTATTTAAAACTACAAGATCTAGCTATTTCTTCATGTGAGTGATTTAACAAAAGTGATAAATAAATCGGTTTTCCTGACTTTTACAAAGAGTACTAAATACTATACATGTAATATACTCAAATCCCAGTTCTGCGCTTATACAAGGGCATGGCGAGGTAGACCGCGACGTAACGCACCGGATCAATTCAGGATGGATGAAATGGTGACAGGTCACTGGAACAACTTGCGTCCTACGGATACCCCTCAAGCTAAAGGGGAACATCTACAAGTCCGTGATTAGACTTGTCATACTTGATCAGAATGTTGGGCCGTGAAAAAGATGGTTGAAAATAGATTTCATGTAGCAGAGATGAGAATGTTGAGATGGATGAGACGAGAGACAGAGAAGGCTAAAGAAAAAATGGATGGACTGTGTGAGAAGTGATATGAATGAAAAGGAAGTCAGTATAAGTAACTGGGGACAGGACGGTATGGAAGAAGAAAACGTGTTGGGCCGACCCGAAGTAACATGGGATGAGGGCAGGAAGATGATGATGACTCAAATCCCAGTTGTTTCTTTACCCCATGAAATGAATATCCACCTGTCCTGTTCTTCCAGTATAGCAGCCACTGCAAACCAAGATAGGCTTGGTTGACTGATAGGGAATGCTAAAGGCATTAAGTCCGCCTTTGTACCTTTTGGTGCCTGAAGTCTTAATAAGTACATAAGCAAGATACGTCGCGTTATAGTTTGAATATGCGCCCATTATGTGGGAATCACAAGACTTCGCCTTTAGTGTGTGACTTATGACGTGACTCGACAACTCATCTCAAACTGGAAATGGACAGTTGTGATTGGTTGGCTTGTTTTTTTTACATTAACGTGCTCAAATCCAAGTTCCTAGACGACCCAAAACATACTGAATTCTATTAACCCAATCATTGGATTTCAGTAGTGTTACTTGCTAACTTGGACTTTTATTTTCATTCAATACTTACCACACATTTTGTTTAAAAATAATGCGGCAAGGTCTGGGCATCTGGGCTCTTGCTCTATTGAGTACACGTATGTCAAGCTGAATAATCATATGCCAAATTCGAGAATTGTGATTTGCAGTTATTTGTATGTGTGACCAATTTTGAGTTTGCGACGAGTATAAGCAACTAGAATACGGGCCTTACACTATAATAACTTTTCCAGATGTTTAAGACATACAATCCATACGATAGTCAACTGAAACCAGCCCATAACAAATTATAGACACTTAAACCCAAACAACAGTGTCCAGAGAAAACTTTGACTCTCTATTCAAAAGTTAGAAACTACATCTGACGTCACTGTTTGTAAATCACGATCATAATAGAGCAGTAAAGTGAACATGAGTGTTATTGAACTTACCTGGTGGCAAGTAGATCCTAGTGCCAGACTCAGATAAACAAAGCACGCCACTGGGTCACTCAAGTGTTTAGCACTAAACTATATAAATCTAAACGTTTCTACTTTCTATTGAAATGTTAGTGCTGGGGTACACGGTTTGAAGTCGAAGTTTGCGACTTTTTTTTTCAGTGATGGGGTCAAACTACCCGAACATAAGAGAGGTAGGGGATAACTTTGGGCGTCGTGATGGACTAGCATGACACAACTCCTACTGGAAGAAGAACTGCCCGACCTAACAACCCTCAACAAATTGTCCTGGAGGCAGACAATTAGGAGAGCCAACCCCACCTACGGATACAGCTAACAAAATGAAGAGTGATGAGGTCAAACTTTTGATAGGTAGTTACAGTATAACTATTTTCTTATTGTACCTCGGCAATCATCGCTTTTCCGAATACAAACGAATGCTAATTTCCATGTCCATCAATTATTAGATTTATCGAGTATAATAATTTGAAATCAGAACTAAGTACTTTATTGTTGTTTTGTTTTGATTTCTGTGTGAAATATATAGAGCTTTTAAAATAGCAGCTTTCCTTAGAAGACGATCAAATATTTATATTCAGGAAACAGGAATCAATATCGTCTTGATTCTTTAAATTCAATGCAGAAGGTTAAATAAGTTGATTTAATTAATAAAGTACTAAAACTGGTTTTTAAATAGCCAATTAACGGTTGCCACAAAATGTTTTCTATTAATATAGATCTCATACCCATAAAGTATGCGTAAAATATAGTTGTAAAGTAATTACATGCTGTGAAATTTTCATAAGCATTTGGTACATTAATTTTTGTTCATGCTAATTTTGAATTAAGAGAAAATCATGCTGTGAATAAACTTCACATAAAAGTTAACTGAAAATTACGTCATGTAAATCATTAATAACGTGACCTTTTATTTACATCAGTAAAATATTATTTACAGTAATTGAGTGACCTCAAATGTTTTTGATAGGCATGATTACTATATCTTCGATTATACTCGTAACTATTACACACATCCCTACACTTTTCAAATCTGTGTATTTATATATTAAACGACAAAATTATAACTAATTAAACCCCAATGTTTTCCTTTTTGCCTATGCTTTCTATTTAAACAACAGTAGTATACATTTAAGTATTATACATATCTACTGTTTACCGAGACCAGTGGACCAAGGAAAACATCGTGATTAAACCGGCATGTCTTAGAACCAAAAATTAGAAGACATATGACATCCACCAAAATGCACTGGGCCCGCGTGAGGGATTACGGTCCATTCCCTCTCACAGAGAGGAGGCCTGCACGCACAACGGACCAAATGCGAGTATAAGTGCGGAAAAGAGATCCATCTATCCTATCCTATACTAGCTACCGTGTTTGCCGTACTTTAAAGCAAAACTGTCAAAACACACACATTTTATTACCAGGGTTCGGTAAAATTTTTCTCTAAAGTTCATGTAATTCGTTACTTATCAATTAACTGTCTCATCAAATTTTACTTTCCCGATTGACTGACAACTTAGCCATAGTCTTGCCTCTATTCTAAACTTTGAAGTCTACAATACCGTGTACCCGGTCACTAATTCACACTCATATTGACCAGCCTATTACTATACGGTATTAAAATGGTGGACACGCGAGGCTTAGAAATGGCCAGTTTACTTGAGTGAAATATTACAACAATATTAATATTTTATAGGAAATTGAATGCTCTTGAAGGTGTGTAGGGCATTCGAAATGGCTTCGTATATTTTTAAGTGCTTAGCAATAAATGTAATGATGTTTATAGACTCATTGATCTAGTGCTTGCTCAGCTTGCTCTTAAATAGCTAGATTGCTTTATAGCCTTTCGTGTTCTAATGATACTCGGCGTTGGGAAGCTGTGATACATACAGACAGGAAGTGCACGCTATTACGTGGCTGTGATCAGTTTTTAATTTTCGGCAAAAGTATCTTGAATTTCGGAAGACCAGTTTTGTTTTTTAATAAACTGCGGTATCGTTAACGAAAGGTAATAATTGCAGGAAAGAGCGACCAGTTTACGCTGACCTAAAGCCTCATACAGAGACGTTTTATTGCGAATTTTATCAATGAAACTGAATGCGATCAGCACTTCTAAATCGAGTTCAAGAGCTATCGTCAGAATCAGTTTTCTGGAACAATGATGACAGATATTTAATCTCTGACAGCAGCCTTATAAAGGGTGTCCCAAAAAGGACGCAAGATTTGAAATTGAAGAAAAGCACTTTTATTTTTTCGTTATAATATATTTGTATATAAAATCTTGAAGTACATAAAATAGGGTTATTTGTGGAATAACACGTCAGGCAAATGTCCTCCTAGGCTTTGCTGGCACATACGCACTCTTTTGTCAAAGTTTTCTATGACCATTTTGCATAGATGCGGCTGAATTTCCCCGATGCAGCGTCGAATTTCCTGTTTTAAAGCGTGAATAGTTGTAGGCTTATTGGCATAGACTTTAGACTTTAAATAACCCCATAAAAAGAAATCTAAAGGCGTTAAATCGCAAGATCTAGGGGGCCAATTCTGATCACCGAATCGAGAGATCACACGACTAGGAAAAGTTTCATGCAGTAATTGCATCGTTTCTCCGGCTGTGTGGCAAGTGGCCCCGTCTTGTTGAAACCACATTGCTTCCACATCGATATCCTCTAATTCGGCTAAAAAAAACCTTGTTATCATGTTGCGATATCGAGCCCCATTAACAGTAACCGCTTGACCGGCCTCATTTTGAAAAAAATATGGTCCAATAATGCCTTCAGCCCAAAACCCGCACCAAACAGTGACACGTTGTGGATGCATTTGTTTTTGAACAATCACATGTGGGTTCTCTGAGCCCCAAATGCGGCAATTCTGACGATTAACAAAGCCATCGAGATGAAAATGTGCTTCGTCGCTAAAGATAATTTTGTTTGAAAAATCTGCATCCCTGTTTTGGCGGTCGATAATCCATTCAACGAACTCTCTTCGCTGTCCATGATCACGGGGCTTCAGTTCTTGTGTTATTTGAACTTTGTAAGCATGGAGATGCAGATCTTTAGTGAGAATACGCTGGAGAGAGCTTCTTGAAATTTGCAATTCTTGTCCACGATGCCTAATGGATGTTCCTGGATGTTCACGGACATTCTGACGCACAGATTCAATATTGCCATTTGAACGGCTTGTTTTTGGACGACCAGTGGAATGAACATCATTAATTGATCCACTCTCCCTGAATTTTGCAACCAGTCTCTTCACAGTTGATGAACTCAAGCCAATATTCCGACCATATTTTGCACGGAATTTTCGAACCGTACCCGCCAAACTTTCATTACTTTTCAAATATTGTTCAATAATAAAAACGCGTTGATCTTTCGTATAACCCGCCATTTTTACAAATCCTAAACATTCAGCTGTCAAATGTTTTTTTTTTCAGGGTTGCCAGCACTAAAATACAAAACTGGCGGCAAATTGAAATCTTGCGTCCTTTTTGGGACACCCGATAGCTACAAAACGATCATTAATTATGATGAAAAATCTAAAGTAAAATTCAATTTGGTCGGGCTGTATGCTGAACGTGTTCCAGTTTCCTTGCTGAACTTCGCCCTTATATCAAAAAGGTTCAAGTTCAACGAAGTATTGAATGGTTAGCAAAAGTCACAGAGTCCAACGACCCTCTACTACAAAATTCGATCCATGTCCCTTATTTTCCAATACTACACCAAATACAAGGAAAAATGCACTCACTTAATTATTCAAGCAAACGTGTTGACACTAGGAGATAGCATCATGACGCTATCATTTGCCGTCGATAAAATAAACAATAATGGCATGTGAGATTGACGCATTTTTAACAAGACAACTTTATGAAATATTCATGGGCCGACTCCCAGAGGATGTATGTAATCACGAAGGTATTCCATAACCGGCATAATTTGTATAGGGTTCGCACGGAGAAGCGAATTGTTTTTGATGCTGGCTTTGAAACTTTCACAGGTTTTGATGTTTTCGGGGAATGTGTTGAAGGAAGACACAACTTAGCCACACTGAGAAAAAAACTTGATAACATTGATAAAAATAGAATAGAGAAGAGTTGATAATTTTGACTTTATTGTAATAACAAACAGTGATTAATCTATTTTTGATTGCTTCATTATTTTTTTCTATATCTTCAAAATGTCATACTTGATTCACCCGATTTTGCTCAGTGGATAACGTTTCTCTTACAAGTCTGAATTATGAATTCGAAGATGAGAAATAAGCATTAAAGCAGTAAGCTTTAGAAGTAGTTAACTTCAAATACTTAATTCAGAAACTGGGGCAATAGAAACCTAGTAGTATTTAATGCAGGCAGGATGCTTCGCAGGATGATAAGATTTGGGTAGCGGAATCCATTTGTGCAATGCTTTGCAGTTTGACTTTTGATTCAATTTCAGAACAGGAATTCGAAGTTTTATTTTCAATTTCAGCTATGGTAACTGAAATTGAAAACAAAAACTTCGAATTTAGCTATGGTAGCTGAAATTGAAAATAAAACTTCGAGTTTAGTATGTTTACAACCTATAGGTGGTTTGAAAAATGTTAAACATTTGTCCAAGAAACCGTGCACTCCATAAACTCTATGGTTAATTCCCTATGAAATGCTTTTTTCAGTTTTACTCTCTGGTGTTTGACTAGTTAGACAAGACTCTTTAATCATAAACTCCATGGACCTTGCGTGTCAAGATTGCAATCGAGTTCCGGTCAAAGAATTTATTTTAGATAAATGTTCTTTATTCAAATCTGAATTCAAATGTAACGGAACCGATCATAACGGTTTATAAATGTTACCAGTTAATTCATTCATAATTGAAAAATGTTCGATCAATACTATTATTAATGTTTACCAGTATTTATTGTAATTTTAGAACAATTTGTATAAGTTCCACACCTTAAGGGCGTTCACTATTAAAACATTCAATAATTTCAGATATGATTTATATGCAAACGATTTATAAATGAAGTTGATACGGAATTTGGAATCGATTGATACGAACATGTTTCAAGATATCAATTTAGCAATTGGTGAATTCATAAATCATTTAAAGGAAAAAGGATTTTACTGAGCCGCGCCCTAAATGAGCTGCGTTTACTTAAAAACCTCTAGGGATGAATTACTGCAGCGGTAAAGACTCGTATCAATCAGTAAATGTTGGGACTCCATAATTGGCTGATATCGCAATCATTGCTCCCCATTTGATGATGAAATCCTTATATCCGTCAGTACAAGTAAAAAAATCACAACTGGGTAAAAGTATTACAAAGCCACTACTCTACTGCTGATATTATTGACGTATTCCACATTGAGCACCGGTTTTAACTGCACCTGAGTTAATGGCACCTAAAGTATTCCACATACATACCTATCGATATTTTTCGCAGGTGACAAATGTGGAATAATTAATTATGTAAAATTGTATTCCACGTTTGGCACCTACGGATCAGTAGGTATTAATGAAGTGACGTTTATTTTTATAGAACGTCAAAATAAAAATAAAACGATTAAAATCAGTGGAGAGTTTAATAACACGATAAAAATATAACTTCCTATTTTGCTATACCCAAATTACCAGGAGAACATAATCATGACGAAGTATTTGCGGGCCTAGAATCATAAGCGGTATAACGTAGTATTATTATTTATTTATTTACACTTTGCCAGGACCAGGAGAGTGACCATAAACCAGGACATCAGAATCTATCTTTTTACATCTCAAGATTCCAGCCTCAGTAATACTTCCTCAAGTTTATAATTTCCTGGTACTTAAGTTAGTATTTACCGGTAATAATCCAGCTCCGCAAATACTAAGACTGCCACACATTTGGTACCTGCGAAAAATATCAATGGGTGCCGTATGCGGAATACCTCAGGTGCCATTCACTCAGGTGCCGTTAAACCGGGTGCCCCATGTGGAATACGTCGAATTATTTTATCTTTACCTCTACTAAGTACCAGGGGTGAAGTGATGATACTTAATTAATGTAGGTAGGTCTGCACGCTTGAATAGGCTATCAAGCTCATCACCACATTGCTGACTGGCTTATATTTATACAGAGCACCATGAACTATCATTATATTAAGATGTGAGAGAATCTATGTAGGCCTTTAAGCGCGATTGTGTACCATTACTATTCCAGCGGCAGTGTACCATTCTCACTGAAAGAATTTTCGTAAATACTTAAGTGATTACCTACTTAAAAACCTACTAAAAGGGTTTTATTTCAAATGTAAATAGCAAATTGCTTAAGAAACATAAACACACAGCTAACTATTAAATCTAAACCTATCCTCGCACATATTTAAAAGCAAAATGAAATAGAAATTGAGGAATTTAAATAGAATGCCCGAGAGGCTCTAGACAAGATGTGATTCCAAAAGCGATGGTGATGGCTGAAATTTCAAAATTTAAGGAATTCATTTCGTGACATTTCGAAAGCGCTAGACAATCGCATACACTTTTGACATTTTTTCAATCGCTATCACGATGCTCTTGCTTGTAGAATTTAATTTGTCGAGAGCCTCAGGACACATAGGCATCGAAGCACTCCAAATAATAGATAGATTACAGAGCGTATTTGCTATTATGGACTAACAAACAACTAATAATTCAGATGATTTATCTATCTATCGATCTCCTAGTAATTTAGATAATTGCTAGTTTACAAAGACAATGATTGCGCCATCGACATTACCGAACGAATTCGTCCTTAGCTTAAGAGCAATGTTTATTAATACCAATACCCATTAGATTAATCCAGTTTCGTTAATAACTGCGCGACCTCAATTATACGGGGACATAATTTACACGTACCTACCTTTGATTTGTAAAATTATTCGCTTATTGGCAGACTTGGTTCGTAAGTATTGCCATGTTTGTATTTACCTGAGTGAAGCTTAGAATAGTTCTAATATAGTCTTGGCAGAGGAAATCGGTAATTGTTTATAATAAGGTTTAAATAGGTTGATAAATCTTTATAAAATCTTTATACATAGCACCTAGACTAAGGCCCATTTTACGATGACTAAGTCGAAAAAATCCCTCGATGAATGTCAATAAATATCTAGCTTTTACTGCCAAACTGATGAATACCTCAATTCATCAGTTTGGCAGTAAAAACTAGCTATTTATTGACATTTATTTGACTCGAGTGACATAACTTGGAATATAGGAAATGTGATATTCCATTGCTGATAAAAAATATTTGTTTTAAGTTAAAACGTATAGGATTGACCTGCGCTACGGAAATGTCATATTATTAGGTCATTACATGAAGTAACATAACATAAAGTCGTTTTTTTAAATATAATATATTTATTTAATCAAAATATGTACCATTGCTATCTATGCATTTTTGCCATCTCATAGGTAGTTCATTGATCCCTTTACTAAAAAACCATTCGGACTGGAATCAATAAAATCTTTGAAGGCGCTTTGGACTGCCCCATCGGAGTTGAATTTTTTTCCTTGCAAGAAGTTATCCAAATTTCGAAAAAAAATATAATCTTTTGGAGCAAGGTCCGGGGAGTACGGTGGATGTCTTAGACATTCCAATTGAAGCTCCTCTAATTTGGTAGCCGTCTGTTGTGCAGTGTGTGGTCTAGCGTTGTCCTGAAACAGCAATGGCCTAGAGCGATTGACCAGCCTTGGCTGTTTAGCAGCTAGCTTTTCCATCATGGTTTGCAGTTGCTGACAATAGTCATCCGCCGTAATCGTCTGGCCAGATTTAAGTAAGCTGTATTGAACGACACCGGCACTAGTCCACCAAACGCTCACAAGTAATTTTTATTAAGTCAATTTTTGTCAAATCATAATCAATTATTTGTCTGAACATGGTACATTAATGGTCTTAAGATTGGTAATATCATCACATTCTGCCAGGTATGGCGTGCAAATTTAGTTACATACATTATAGAATATAAATGATTAGGCTATAATTAACATTATTGATTGCATAATTACAAATAAAAATACACAAAAACAATCCAACACCATAGAATTTGAAGCATGTCACTCAAAAATAACATCATAAACACACAATTTATTTAAACAGCAATTAGGATAGTAAGGTATCATTACGCGATAGAGTACCAAAGAGTAAGATGTCAAAGTATAAGTTACAACAATTAAATTAGAATGTCAAAGTATAAAAATATTAAAATTCAATGATGTCAAAATGTCATTCAAGTAGTAATTTAAATTATATATTGTCGGTTTGCTGTACTCAATTCATGAGGTCATCGGTGAGGACCCACCTTTCAAGCTATCTCACCTTCCCAATTTGCTTCAAGTAGATTAAAACAGTTTCATCACTATCATCGCAGCCTGCAGCTAACTCGGACGTGGCTTCCGATCGATCCGCTTCCACAATAGCCTTCAATTCTTTATTATCAACTTTGGTCTCCGGCCGTCCACGAAGCTGATTCTACAGGTCGAAATTTCCAAAACGAAAACGTTGGAACCAAAAACGTACTGTGTTTTCTCTTGCGAAACCGTTGCCATAAATAAATAAAATAAAAAGCCTTATATTTCCTACTTACTAACAAATTGGTAATTGACTAATTATAAAATAACACTAGTTTTTTTTAGCAGGAACCCCTTAAACAGGTGAAGGCCTCCTCCATGTCTTTCCATTTGGTTCTGTTTTGGGCTACTTGTAGCCATTTTGGGCCAGCAGTAGTTTTTATATCATCCTCCCATCTTAATATTGGGCGGCCCTTCTTTCTTTTCCCTTGTGGCCCTTTCCATGAGGTTACTCTTCTAGTCCATCTCTGGTCCTGAAGTCTTGCTACATGTCCAGCCCATTTCCATTTTTGGTTTTTGGCATATTCAAGAGCGTCTATGGATTTTCTGGTTTCTCTTATTTTAGTGTGCCTGATTTTTTGGATTTTTCTAATATTCAGCATACTTCGCTCCATTCCCCGTTGGCAGCTTATTAGTTAGTTATTGACCTTTGATGTAAACTTCCATGTTTGGCAGCCATAGGTCAAGCATGGTAGAATGCAGGTGTTCAAAACCTTCGTTTTTAGGTTGTTTGGCATCGTACTTTTGAATATTTCACGCAACTTCCAGTATTTGTTCCATGATTGTTGGAATCTTCTTCCGATCTCCATCTCGTTGAACTTTCTGTCAAAGCTGATCTGTTGAACCGTCGCCATACACATAATTAATCCTTCCAGCCGTTTCTGCAGCACTGGTGCCGCGATGGAACTCGTACTCGTAGTCGTAAATATCGCGATATTTCAAGTTTTCCATTTTGTAAACTGACTGGCGCAAAGAAAAAACCAAAAGAGGTAAAAAATTGAATTACTGTTTTCGAAACACAAAAGCATGAGTAAATAGCTGCATAAGTTTGAAATTGGAATTCCAAACCAAAGAGGAGATATTTGAGATAAAAGTGGCCAGTACGACAAAACGCCAATTTCATAGGTAATGACCTAATATTATTCTGATTGAATTCCACTTTGTTTAGATACATATAAGGCCCATTTGATTTGCACGAGAAACGGATAGGAGGTTAAATTGACAAATTTCTAAAAGAAACTGTCAATTTAACCTCGTGTTAGCAACTAACTCACAGTGAAGTTTTTTGAGCAAGTGGACCTAATTAAAGTCTTCACAATCTAAGAAGTCCGTTGATGTTTCTCATTTTACATGCCGCAATAACTTTCTACGTAAGAAATCGAAATAGTAGATTATTAACCAAGGGGATAAAGCAGTGTCTTCTGTCGCGGGTGACGATTTAAATCGCGAGCGTAACGAAGTACTCGAGGTTTACTCCCGAGCGTAGCGAGGGTGTTAAAAACTTAAATCACGAGCGAAGCGAGGGATTTAATACGAGTCCTGAGTGTAGCGAGGGATTTAAGTTCACCCAAGACTAAGACAGCTTTATCACCGAGGAAAATACTCTACTTTTCGTACCATTTGCAAAAAAAATAACACAATATAAACTTAACGTTTATGTATTTGCAGAAAACAAAAACGCGGAAAATTCCTAGACTAATATTTTTTTGTCGGAAAAGCAAAGGCATCAAGCTCATACGGCCTCGTCGTTTTTCGTAATTTTATTTAATAATCATAACTGCATAATAAATGCGTATTCCTTTTTCAAAAAGATGTATAATGCTTTATTTATAAACTCAATGGTGTAAACACAGATGTAGTTCAGTATAAATTTCGGTAAGTACGAGTATTCCAAATTTAAATCACATTCTCCCCCTAGAGGATGAATGAAATTCAGTACAATTTTCTTTCCCTGTTTTTAACAGATTAAAAATGACTATTGTTATGCTCGCTTTTTGTGGCATAGAATGTCACTTTTTTGAGCAAGTGGTACGAAAAATATAATTCATAATCCTTATTATTTACTATGTTACCCATACACTATAACAACGAGTATCATCGCAAGCATCATGTTTAATTATTATTAGGTATTTTTATAGCTGTCAAAACGAAACTTATAATTTTTGACAACTTTAACATTGTGTGTTAGGGTGAGACCAAACGAACGTAATTTTGAGCGGCATTTAGGGTCAACTAAAACTCAGTTAGGCTGCCAAACGGACGGACGTAATTTCAGTTGCTATTCTAACGTTTGTACGGGGTACTGGCGCTTGCGACGCTCTCCTGCCTCACCTCGAGCGCATTCGGTTGATATAATGCAGATGAGTCAGCAGACAACTGCCTGGCTGGAGGTTCTATTTTAGTCTCCACAGGATAGTCCAGTTAAACAGCTGATTTGCTTATGGTGCCATAAAGCAAATTTATACAGCACCAAACCCTGCCATTATTATAAATGCGAATCTTGTTACTTGGTTGGTTTGTGTTTCATAGATTGTTGTTGAATTAGGTAATTTACTTATGTTTTAATATGAGTAAGTATGTGAGAACCATGTTCCTATTTATCAAATGAAGGAATTTAGGAGTATCTTGTCCGTTCTTTTCCATATCAAGCAACTTTTCCGAATGGACTGTAGAATCAATTATTATTAATTTTCAATTTATATTTTTGACGTTCAAAAATACCGCTTATTAGGCTAGTTGAAATAAAGAATTTTTGTCTATGTCATTCACGCAAAAACTAAACGGATTAGAATGAAAGGCATTCAGATAGTTTATAGCCTGGATTAATACTTAGCATAGTATTTATCCAGGTAGTACTTACCTTTAGAATAATTTCGACTTTCACGCGGGTGGTAACTAGTATAATATAAATACTTTAATGTTAATTTCAAATGGCATCATTCCATGAAGTTGTTTTCTTAACCCTTAACCAGATTGCACATTTTACGGCTTTGTCGCGACACCTAGTCGTGTAAAACGCGATACTTTTGAATTCAATTTCCGGTGGGTACGAATATGAAAGCATGTTGGCGCCTGTCGTCTAGCTTTTCAATATACAAACAGGTTAATTAAAAAAATTAAAACTAATCATGATTAAAAACAAGTTTTACTATGAGAGCAAACCTGAAAAAGCGAAAAAAAAACAGTTGAAACGGAATAACAAAAAAACGGATAAACTCCAACCTTGATGACTAAATATTTTCATTGGGCAATATCGGGCTAATATTATATAGGTCTGTTAGACATGTAGTTGATGGACTACGTATTTTTTATAGTAAGGGGGCTCACACTTAACAAACGTTTAAATTCAAGTCGTAATCTGATCTCAGGGACAATTCATGTCGAAAATGTAAGGAAATTAGCGGTTTCAGAAAATGGGGCATTTTTTATTCTTAAGGAATGCTCGTATAGTTATGCCAAATGGCTTAACAAGACGTTTAATAACTAGCAGAGTACAGTGAAATTGGGCCTTAATCTGCTGTCGACAACTTATGTCAAAGTCTATGATTAGTTGCGGTTTACCAGAGGCTCTTGACAAAGTTAGGCGACGACGATGGTCGAAATGTTAGAATAGGGATTGATCACGTGACATTTAAATAGCGCTTGCCAATAAAAATACATTTTCTCAAACATGCATGGAAATATTGTCATTATTTTGGAAAAAAGATCACGCGTAGTACCGGATTTAGGGGCTGGCCTGTGTTAACAAACTTACGCTTTGAGCTTTCAGCGACAAGCCTCGTAGGGCTTGGCTTTGTCGATGCAGTCCTACCTTGTCCGTCTCCTTCAGAGACGGCAAGGTGGCGTGGTCTTGAGGGAGAGCGCTACGGTCGTGTAGATCCTCAAGGCAAGTGCGGTGATTTTCCTTCTCGTGGTTGCCGCCCTGTTTTTGGTCTAATTCCCTATGAAATAGACGTAACAGAAATCACCGGGCGACTTAACACAGGGGTGGCGAGGTCATGCCCCTGGGTGTCCACCATTGAACGAGAACAATGATGGATAGCAATGACCTCCCGCGTGTTTGTGCCGTGCGCGGGGACCCGTACGGGGGGATGAAGGGATCCTGGTGGCTGAGCCGACGAGCGTAGGCGGTTTAACGTCTCTGAGGCAACACTCCACTTTGGCCCGGATTTCTCATCACACGGGAGGCCGTAGTCTAGCCAGCTACGGTCAATCGGCTGCGGGGTCCGGTCAGACGGCCCCCAGGCGAGTTCACTCCCATTGGGGGCTTGCAGGCGGCAGTGCTCGCTCGCATCGCTAGTGGTAGCGGTGTGGGTTGGTGCTGTGCAGTCTCGTGAGCAACTAATGGGGGGGGGCTATATCCCTCGAATAAACCCTGGTGCTACCGTAGCATCGCCACTTGAGCACTCCATGGCGGGTGGGGATAGTTGAGGGACGAAAATACAAACGGGATTTTTAATGGATTTTAAGAAAAAAAACCACAAGGCGAAAGGACCGGCGAAAGTTGGGACTGCGCTCCAAAAGGCGGGACCGGCAAAAGCTGGGACTGCACACCAGACGGCGGGACCGGCGCAAGCCGGGACTGCATCTTCCCTAGCAGGAACGTCCAGAGGCGAGACTGCAGTGGGATCGTCTCGAGATGGGGCTGTGGTGGGACTGTCAATTGACGGTACTGCTGCGGCACTGTTGAGGGTCGGCACTGCTGTGGGACCACCGAAGGGCGGAACTGCAAACCAGCCCACCGGGCATAAGGGTACTGCCAAAGCTGGCGCGACACGGGAGCCTTGCGTTAGAGGTCAAATGATCTCGGACCTTGCAGCCCCGGACGCGACCGGCAAAGGCAGCACCTCGTCGTCTCCTGGGGGCCGGCATGATTCAGGCTGGCTTCCGGTTGGACGATCTGGGGCGCAGCGGAAAAAGCGTCAAAAGCTGAGACAGCAGGCGGCTCTTGAGGGGACTCCTACGGAGGGCCCATCAAAGAGACCGCGTGCTGTTCTCAGCAGGGACAGCGGGGACACGGTGGCCAAGAGAATGAAGACCCAAGGGCATTCATCCTCAACCGGATCCTTTAGGGATGCGGTGGCGGCTGTGAAACTCGCTGTCGTCACAGTCAAGTACCCAGAGGAGTACTTGAAGGCGGAGGACTTGGCGCCAATCCAGGAGCTCATTATTGGGAAACTGGAGGATGCGCCGGATCCTCTGCCTGTCCTCACGGTTGCTCCCGGAGTCGTTGCAGGTGCAGTACATGTATCCTGCGACGACTCTGATGCAGCTTGCTGGTTTCGGGGTGCCATCCACAATGTGGAACTTGGCTCCCTGAAACTCAAGGTCGTCGACGCCAAGGACCTTCCAAAGCCAGTCAAAATGGCATGGAAGAGTCGCAACTTGGCGTTGCAAGACTCTGCCCGGGCCATTCGACTGCTCCAGCGACTTAACCCTGCCTTGAGGACGGACGACTGGAAGGTCGTGAATACTCTCACTGAGCAGACCGGCATCCGTCGTATCGTCCTCATGGACGGGGTGTCCGCTGGGGTCATCAAGGCCGCGGGCTACTCTCTTCCAGGAGGTATTGAACGATACTCGTTCAAGCTCCTGGAAGAAGACAAGGGAGAGGCGCCCACTGTGGAAGCAGAAGCGGAGCCCTCCGAGGATGGACCACCGCAATGCGATGGGGCCATCGACGAAATCTCTGCTCACGACGCAGCGCAGGAGACAGAGGTTCAGACCGGGGCGTCGGAGGCAGACCACGAGGATGACATCCTCGGGGAATTCGACACCCTGGGGATTGAGTCGCCGACTGCTCTCGAGGAGAGCCAGGCGATGGAGGAGGGGCCTCAAAACTAAGGCCCTCCCATATCAACACAGGCCCATCAAAATCATCCAAGATGGAGGGACTAAGGTGTGTACAAATAAATTTGCATCATTGCAGAGCCGCTACTGCCCTTCTGGCTCGGCAACTGAAGCTTAACACATATGACGTTGCCTTGATACAGGAACCTTATCTGTATAAGGGGACTATAAAAGGCTTAGGTGGGACAGGAGGTATGGTATTATATGACTGTCCAACTAATGACGCGAGGACTTGCATCTATATCAGGGGCGGTATAGAGGCAATGCCCTTACGTACTTTCTGTTACAGGGATCTCACAACAACTTTGATCCAAGTGGGGACGGGAACAGAGAAAAGGAGAATTATCCTTGCCTCTGCCTATCTCCCATATGAACAAAAGGAACCAGTAACACCACTAATCAGAAGGCTGGTTGAATACGGCAACCAAGAAAACCTCGACCTGATACTTGGCTGCGATGCGAATGCACACCACGTCGTTTGGGGCAGTTCAGATGTCAACAAACGAGGGGAGGATTTGTTGGACTTTGTGGTAAGCTCTTCTTTACAAATCCTTAACGCAGGCAATAAACCTACTTTCAGGACCTCGGCGAGAACTGAAGTTATTGACCTGACACTGGCTTCAAACAGGGCCAGCGGTCATATTGAAAACTGGCATGTATCGGACGAAATCTCTCTGTCTGACCATAATTATATATGCTTTAGGTTTAGGACGGCGGGAGTAGCCGAAACTAGACGAAGGAGAAACCCAAGGCATACAAATTGGGACTCGTACAGGAGGGACCTAAAAATAAATCTAGGGAGCCCTAAAGGTAAGCTTAATTCCATACTAGATATAGAATTTGAAGCGGACAGAATTAAGATGGGCACCATCGGTGCATGGGAAGATAATTGCCCAGAGAAAAAGGCCTTTTGTAAAAAGGTACCATGGTGGACTCCTGAACTAGTTAAAATACGTCAGGAAACACGACAGGCCTTTAATGATGCAAAAGCCAAGAAGGATTTCTCAGGCTATCATAGCATGCTGACAAGGTACAACACGGCGGTACGCAAGGCCAAAAGAACTAATTGGCGGCAGCATTGCACCTCCATTGAAACTCTGCCAAATGGAATGAGGGTGTGCAAAGCAATGTCCATGACTAAGACAAACCCACTATCATCTATAAAGGATGAGAATGGGCATCTCACGGAAACTGGACAGGACACTCTGGGCGTGATGTTTAGGACTCACTTCCCGGAATGTATACTGCGCGACAGCGATGAAGAGGAACCAGTCACAAGGGACGAGCTCACAAGGCACACGTCCAAAAATAACTGGCTCACGGCAAAGAAAGTGGTAGATGAAAATAAACTAAAGCTTGCCATAGCGGGCTTCCAGCCTCTCAAATCACCTGGTCCGGATGGCATCTACCCAATAGTATTGCAAGAAGGGGCATCTGTTTTGATACCCCATTTGAGCAAGCTCTACAGAGCCTGCATAGCCTTTGGGTACGTACCCAAAGCATGGAGGGAGGTCAAAGTCACCTTTATACCGAAGGTGGGTAGACCGACTTATGAGGAAGCTAAAGCTTACAGGCCCATCAGTCTATCATCCTTTCTCCTAAAAGCTCTGGAGAAACTGGTAGACAGGTACCTAAGAGAGGGACCACTTAAAGTATTCCCTCTACATCAACTACAGTGCGCCTACAGCCCTGGCAAATCTACGGAAACGGCATTGCACTATGTTGCGAGCCGAGCCGAGGCTGCGCTTGAGGGACAGGAGATATGTGTCGGGGCTTTCCTCGACATAGAGGGAGCCTTCGACAAGACAACATTTGAGTCCATACGCATAGCTGCAAAGGAACATGGCATCAATGATACCACGTGCAACTGGATTGACAATATGCTGAGAAGCAGGATAGTCAGATCGGAACTGATGGGAGACAGACTTAGTGCAAAAACAACAAGAGGTTGTCCGCAAGGCGGAGTGCTGTCACCGTTACTGTGGTGCTTGGTAGTAGATTCGCTGCTTACCAAACTCAATACCGGACCATTCTACACAGTAGGCTATGCAGATGACATAGCTATAATGGTTAATGGTAAATTCCCGAACATAGTCTCTGGATTATTACAACAGGCATTGAGGATGACAGAAGAATGGTGTACTAAGAACCACCTCTCTATCAACCCAGGCAAAGCAGTCATTATTCCATTCACGAGGAAAAGACAACTAGGAAACCTAGGAGAGCCCTCCCTCAATGGAATAAAGCTGCCCTGGTCCACCGAAGTTAAATATCTGGGTGTAACGCTTGATAAAGAACTCAGGTGGAAAACTCATGTGGAAAATATTACGACAAAGGCCCTACGAGTGTTCGGCATGTGTCGCTCCACCTACGGTAAAACTTGGGGGCTAAAGCCCAAAGTGATACGATGGCTGTACCGGACAATGATAATACCTATTATCACATACGGCAGCATAGTGTGGTGGCCAAGAACAAAGCTTGCCTCGTGCAAAGCGCCACTCACCAGGTTACAAAGAACAGTGTGTCTCGGCATCACGGGTGCTTTCAGGACAACACCTACGGCAGCGATTGAGAGATACCTTAATATCCCTCCTCTGCATATGATGGTTGAATTCGAGGCAAGGAAGACATTACATCGTCTTGCTGTTGCTGGACTATGGGATGCCTCTAAGCCAAAGACTAACCATACAAAGTTCGATGGGAATGAAGACCTGGATCGGGTAACAAGCATGATATCCGATAAAATGCAAACTATGTTTGTGTTTGAAAGGTCTTTCAAGGTCCAAATCCCTACAATAGAGGACTGGACGAAGGGAATCGATCCACCAGAACAAGATAGTCTGGTATGGTACACTGATGGATCCAAAATGGAATCAGGTACAGGAGCGGGAATATACGCAAAAGGTTACAAATGTAGCAGAAGCTTAGGGAAGATGGCAACTGTATTCCAAGCAGAAACATATGCCATAATAACCTGTGCTCAAGAGAATATAGATAGAGGAACCAGAGGCAAATCCATATATATTCTTAGTGACAGTCAGGCTGCAATCAAAGCCATGGCATCCTACAAAGTGGACTCCAGACTTATTCTGGACGCTATCCAGGCCCTAAACAGGCTTGGGAAGCATAACAGGGTAAGACTGATGTGGGTCCCTGGGCACAAAGGAATCCATGGTAACGAAGTGGCAGATGAACTGGCAAGAGAGGGCTCAGCAAATGATTTTGTGGGTCCAGAACCATGTGTAGGCATTTCGACGTGTCTCGTCAAAGCCACATTTAGGGAGTTTGCAGATCAAACACAACGAAAACATTGGCTGTCTAATACCGGTCTACAACACTCCAAGAAATTCCTAGGCTCTACGTTCAAAGCCCGGGAATGCATTTGGAATATGAGCAGGGGGCAAATCCGTTACCTGCTTGGGGCCTTTACTGGGCACTTTGGAACCAACGACATGCTCATGAAAATGGGTCTAACCGCGACACCCATGTGCAGGTTGTGTGGGGAACATACGGAACGCATGGAGCACCTTCTGTGCACATGCGATGCACTGGCTGGTAAGCGAATGAGTCTCCTAGGGGTTGGATATCCAAAACCAGAAGACTATAGGCTCATATCTCCTAGTCTCGTTGTAAAACTCATGAAAAGTGTTTTCAACGAGATCGGCGAGGAGTAAGTTATCTAGGGGAACACAATAGATCCCATGGGTCGAAGTGTCCGAGTTATTTCTCGGCCCCTCCACAAGATAAGATAAGATAAGACCGGATTTACAGACAAAGAAAATCAAATCCATTGCTGGAGCGTTTTCTGAATTTGGAACATTACAACGCGCCAGCAATGTTGTGTGAAACGGCGTGCTGGGGTTATTAGATACTTTTTGATTGGATCTCTTTTATTATTCTTGGCGTACCAAAGTAAGTTTCTTAGCTTAGTAAAAATTGCGTTCACGTGGCTGTATAGCCATAAATGCGTTTGCCTTTCGGCACAGATGATAAATAGGAAATCGGCGGCAAAGCTGAAAATTTTTCTTGATTTGTTATTTAAATTTTTAATAAATGTAAATTTAATAATTAAAATGAGTTTCAACGGTTCAGAGAGTGAAATGGAGATTGATTGTACTCCACCAGATTTAAGATCAAAAGCCAAATTGGCAATGGAAAACCTGCTTCAAGCGAAATCAAAAGAAACATACATGAAAGTATGAAACTATATGAAAATTTTATGATTTGGAAAAACGCAATGATATTCTAGTAAACAGATACGTTATACACTCTCAAAACAATCGAAAAAAGTGTTCCGCCTAGCAGCGGCAGCACACATACACACTTTTCATTCATCTGACATTTCATTACAAGTCGAAAGGGATGGTTTGATAAAACCAACAAGAAAAAAAGAGACAGCTAGTGTGTTTCACTTGCTTGTGAATGTAAACAAACATTATTCTGACCACCAATGTTTTTTTTCTTTTTCTAACCTTCAACTATCAGAAAATTAGGAAAAAAATGAAATAGTAAATTGAGGTGTATTGCGTACTTACATATGGTATGAGATCCCTTCTATTTTATGTACTTTGGTATCATAATTGGTACACTTTCAAAATACACACGATGGCATTTTTTAAATATTGGTTTTTGTTTCAACAAATCGTATCGCTCTTCGCCATGCGTGACATAGACTAAATAAAGACTATACGTCCCAATTAGGACGTATTCGAGTCTTCACAATACGCGCGCTCATAACATGTCTGTTTACTAGAATATCATTGGAAAAACGATGAAAAAGTGAACATTTTCTCCATAACAGTATTTCTGGCGTGTTTTAATGAGATTGCTAAAACTAAAAAAAACGGCCAAGTGCGAGTTGGACTCGCGCACGAAGGGTTCCGAACCATTATCGCAAAAAACGGCAGAAATAACACGTTTGTTGTATGGGTGCCCCACATAAATATTTATTTTATTCTGTTTTTAGTATTTGTTGTTATAGCGGCAACAGAGATACATCATCTGTGAAAATTTCAACTGTCTAGCTATCACGGTTCAGGAGATACAGCCTGGTGACAGACAGACAGACAGACAGACGAACCGCGAAGTCTCGGTAATAGGGTCCCGTTTTTACCCTTTGGGTACGGAACCCTAAAAAGCCATCTACATTATGAGCAATTTATTCCATACTGAAATTGCATTAACAGTTCATGTTAAAAACGACATTAACTTGAAAAATTATGGAAATTTAACTACTTTTTTATTTCCCTGCATTCTTTTGAGGAAATACATTTTTGACATTTTTCTAATACCTTTTGTGACGCTTTCGTTGATAGTATGTCAATTTTCAAGAGCCTTGCAAGTTCTTGACTTACCCACTTAGAGCGATTACGCACTGCAACCGATCCGAATCCGAGAAATTTCGATTTCGAAGTAGCAAGTAGCCTAATTCTTGAAGGTAAGTAAACACTACATCCGCACTATTTCCGTCATAATTCAGAATACTTTCAATTCGGATAGAACTCGGTACTCAAACCGGACTCGGATCGGGTGTAGTGCGTAACCGCTTCTTAGTCTTAATACCCTTTGTATCCTAAATGGGGCAGAGGCTGGAGAAAAGTGATAAGTGACATTATATCAACGAAAACAATAGCGATTGAACGTCAATAGTGATAGGAAAAATTCAACAATCACCGTCGCTGATAGTATGACATGTTGTCTGACTAGAGCCTCACTGCCTGAGGTGAATCAATCACAGCAAACTGTAAACTAGAAGTTAAAATAATAATAATATAATAAAGCTTTATTTATTCCTTTCCTTCACATAGTTTACATTAATTCTAAACATTATTTGTAGTGTTAGTATTATATTTATTCTAGTTTGTTAGTATAAATGTTATTAAACTGCGTTTTATAGTAAGGACCGCTCTAGCGGTGAAAGCCTCCATATCCATTTCCTTCCATTTCGATCTGTCTCTTGCCAGTCTGCTCCAAGTATTGACCGTGGCAACTATGTCATCACTCCATCTTTTGAATGGCCTTCCTTTCCGTCTTTTCTTGTGAATAGGGTACCAATTATTGACAATTCTGGACCATTTGTTCCCTGGTGATCTTTGGACATGCCCAGCCCATTTCCATTTATGGGTCATTATGGTTTTTGCTATGTCTTTTACCTTGGTAATTTTCCTGACGTCTTCATTTCTCACTTTATTGCTTAGCTTAAGGCCCAGGAAACTCATTTCTATGCTATTTTGGCACACTTTAAGTTACTACACTAGAAGTTAGTTCTGCTATTTATTTTTGTTTTGTATCTGCCTAATGTGTTTTTATCGTTCATAAACTGGACTTTATCTGATAATAACTTCAAGCCAATTGACATTTCAGGAAAACTGACCATAACTTTCTTACACTTCCTTTCACAGAAATTATTTTACGTATTTTTAATGAATATAGATTGAAATCTCTTTGGTCACTTAAGAAAGTTTATTAGTCGAGTTGAGTTGACACCATAGAGCATGGAATTGCCACGCCTAACAAAGACCGCTATTGCTGTTCATATTTATCCACAGTTATTATAAGTAAAGTCTAAGTTGAAATTATAAGACGTCACGGGCATATAATTTTCATGGGTTGTCAGTTTTTATATATCTCGCTAACACGCTTTCTTTTCTTTCGAGACGATGGTAAGCTTTCATATCTTTTGAGTTTAGTTGATAGCAAAGTTAATTGCAGCGTCAGGTGCGTTCATCAGATCTTCAAAAAAGCAGGTGTATGAAACTTTGAACAATCCAGCATGTGAGTCATGTTCTGGACATGTTCCGCACTCAATTTGTTTATCAGACGGGTCTATGTAAACCCACTTTGCCAAGTTGTGTTTGTATGTTTGTTGTGTAGAATTTTTTTTTTGATCTTAGTCTTGCGCTTGACCACTATCTCACCTGATGGTAAGCGATGATGTGGTCAATAATGTGATAATATGATGTTTCTATGGAAAGTGTTGATAAGCCTAGCAGCGCCCACCGAGGTTTGTCCGTGTTCTGTGGTCATGGTTTTTACGGTCTAAGGTACTAAAATAAGGTCTTAATAAGTGACCCAGTGCCTTCAGTGATAGGGTACTTGTGTTTAACGATATTGTGTCGTCAATTTTCACCGTAAATTCTTAAATCGGGTGCACTTTATGATGTGGTTTTATGAACTCGTTGGTTTAAAAGATAAACCGTTAAGGGTAGCGTTTCCACATGAGTGACTGAATGTGAATTTATTTGTTTTTTTTTTGTCTTGCTTAGTTTGTGGCTGTGGTAAAAACGACACATTGGAAATTTGGGAAAGACATGCGTATATAAATAATTGTGTCTTGTTCTAACTATTCTTATGTAGATATTAGGCTTAAATATCGACAACGCTCATTGAGCTAGAACGCGTTGTGACTTCTAACAAACGACCACAACGCGAATTTCGTTCTATGGCAATTTTAAAACCAGAACCAAACCAAACCACAACGCTTTCTATCTTTGAGCCTAAAATAGATAGAACACAGTTACTTTATTCGAAATGTTATAATATTTCCTCTGGTTATGTTTACAACTTTACAAAATGATAAGGCCTGATAGTTTGAAAGTCATTTTACAGTCGGCTTATAATTAAAATGTCGACTTGTTTATAGCTTTTTTATTGGCAATACAGTTTAGTTTGCATCGGTCGGTTTGTTTGTATTGGACTGATGTCGTTAAAAAGCAATACAGTAATGGTTGTTAAAATGGGATAGTGGTAAAGGAGCGGTATATAGAAAAGGTATATTTAATTTTAGGAGAAGTGTTTTAACTTTGTAGTTCGAAATTGAAACATAGCTTTTTTACAGTCATCATCTTCCTGCCCTTATCTCATGTTACTTGGGGTCGGCGCAACACGTTTTCCTCTTCCATACCGTTCTGTCCCCAGTTACGCTATTACTGACTCCCTTTTCCTTCATATCACTCCTCACACAGTCCATCCATCTTTTCTTCGGCTTTCCTCTTCCTCTCCATCCATTCACATTTATATTCATAACTCTTTTAGTAACATGCGTTTCATCCCTCCTCATCACATGACCATACCAGGACAAACGGTTTCCCTTCAACTTTTCTGTCACTGGCACCACTTTCAAACTGTCTCTAATATACTCATTTTTCACTTTATCCAATCTCGTCACGCCGCACATCCATCTCAACATTCTCATCTCTGCTACATGCAATCTCCTTTCATCCATCTTTTTCATAGCCCAACATTCTGATCCATGCAGTATGATAGGTCTAAACATAGCTTTTTTACAGTATTATTAAAATTATTTTATAGATTTTATGAACTGCTTATTTATATACCTTTGAGTTTGCTTTTTCTTTGCTTTTTATTCTATGAATATGAATTCAATGCCATTAATTTTATTTAGTTATAAGTACTTATCCCACCAAAAACATTTTCTTGTAAAATGTTGTCAAGACGAGACCACATGACTCGCACTGTCAAACATTTATCAGATCTCAAGTACATCCAAGCTTCTAACTCTACAAGCCCTAACTTCACAAACTCTAAACCTTAGTCAAAATATTTGGCTTGGCCGTTTCGCTACCGTCAGATGCCTCGTTACTAGAAGTCGCCACTTATAGGTTTCACAATATAATTATAACGGGCAATTTAACGCGATAATTTCGATTGTTTGTTTGCCTATTTCGCCCAAAATCGCGTATTCCGATAAATTTCCGGTTATAATTATATTGTTTTCAATTATGAAACGCGAAAGTTTTAAAGTTAATATAGGTTTCACGTATTTCGTATCGTCCTCCTCGTCGCCATGTTTCGTTACTACAAGAACTATTTTATATCGGAAAAGTAATGAACAGTAAATAAATTTTTCATCTGACGGTAGCGAAACGGCCAAGTCACATATTTTTACAAAGGTGTAGAGTTTGTACTGCGCTTTATCTTTGTCTATTTTTAACTCAAAATCAAAATCAATAATTTTTATTTCACATAGGCCTACATGGGCACTTATAAAACGTCGACAATGTGCACGGTTCGGGTTGGTCGATTCCTATGGAGAAGAACCGGCAAGAAACTCCATGGTTACTCTTTTAAAAAATTGTTTGGTTTACAATATTTCCATGTTACAGCAGTACTTAGATGTATTATTGATATTGATTGTAACTATTTGAGAAAGCAAAAAATACGTGTCCAATATTATTTGATACGTGGGACACTCAGAAAGTTTTGCGAAACTAAAAAAAATTGTTCTATACGTACATATATTTTTATTAAATCTTTTCAAAGTACTTTCCACCAGCCTCTATACAAAGATTCATGCGCCTAAACCAGTTTTCAAAACACTTTTTCCAGTCCGCCGCAGACACCTCGTTTACAGCCTGCTCGAACGCAGCCAGCGCATCTTCCGGCGACGAAAATTGTATCCCTTTGAGCTGATTTTTTATTTTTGGGAATAAAAAGAAGTCACACGGTGCTAGATCAGGGCTGTAAGGAGGGTGACCCAGGAGTTTGACTGGCGTGCTGTCCAGGAAGTCCCTCGTTTTGAGTGCGGTGTGCGCAGGTGCATTGTCGTGGTGGAGCAGTAGCCCGCGGAGCCCTGTGTTTGGTCGCTTGTTGCTTATAACAGAGAAAACTTCTGGCAAACATTTGGTAGTATACCATTCGGCATTAATGCTTCTTTGATCCCGTAAGGGAATTGATACCAAGTGGCCAGTCAAATTAAAAAAGCTAGCGATCAAAATCTTACCCCCGCTTCTAGATCGCTTCACTTTGGTAGGCGTTGGCTCATTTTGAAACACCCAAACAGTCGACTGGCGCTTGGTTTCTCGGTCGTATTGATAAATCCAGGACTCATCACCTGTAACGATGTCGTAAACACGCCGAGACGAGCCTGCTTCAAATTTGTTAAGCATATCACGGCACCATTCCACCCGGGCCTGCTTCTGAGCATCGGTGAGGTTGTGCGGCACCCAGCGTGATACTATCCTCCTCACGCGAAGATGGCTGTGTAGAATCTCGTGAACGCTTCCCGATCCAATCTTCAATATGTGTTGAATCTCCTGATATGTAATTCGCCTATTGTATTGGATTAAATTTTTCACTGCTAGCACGTTTTCTTCGGTAACAGCCGTCAAAGGGCGACCGCTTCTTTCGTCATCCCCCAAAGTTGGTCGACCGCGCTTGAATTCGTTATACCAACGATACACGGTTGCCTTGGAAGGGCCTTCATCCATGAATGCCATTTGAAGTCTATCGTACGATTCATCCGGTTTCAGGCGACACTTGAAATCGTATAAAATCATAGCTCTAAAATGTTCCCGGCGCAGATCCATATTTCAGTGAGACACAATACTTTGAATTAACTCGCAAAAAATGTGGAGGGAAATTTTGAAATTGGAACTTACTTATTTTTACTTATAAATAATCATATTTTCGAAAAACATTATAACTGGCCAGTCTCCCATATATAAAAACTTTTTTTCGCAATACTTTCTGAGGGGCCTGGTAATCTCACTTTAATTATCTTTTTCTACTCAGGTAATATCCCTATTAACCTTTTAACATTCTAGAATTTCTATAATTGCCTACTTAGAGCTTTTTTTTTACTACTAAGCTCTTTTAAGATGTCAATGCCCCATTCAATGAACTTCTAATTGCCAGTATTTCTGTATTGGGTTAAAAATACATTTAAATTGTGAAAGCACATCATTAGTTTGATTTACTCAATCACCCAATTTTATGATCTTCTTGTTGAAGTCTAGGTCCCAAGATCGTTAGCCCTATAGTTATTTAATAATCAACGGTGTTTAAAACGATATCCCAGTTGTACCTACCTGGAAGCGTTACCTAGCATTAATCTTTTTCCATTAACTAAAGCTCTGCCTACTATTTAGAACATTGTTATAATTAAACTAGATGTGTACTATGCAGTGGTGGCCCAGTGGTATCGGCCGCGACTTACAAGTTGTAGGTCGTGGGTATGTGTGTGTTGTGGGCTCTCAAAACGGTGAAGGACACCGGCATGTCCTAGAACCAAAAATTCGAAGACATTTGACATCCACCAAACCAAGCTGGGCCCACGTGGTGGATTACGGCCCATTCCCTCTCACAGAGAGGAGGCCTGTGTCCCAGCAGTGGGAACATTAATAGGCTGATGATGTGTGTACTGTGCCACAGGTTAGAGTCCTTCCTTCATTATTTCCATTGTTCGCGGTTCTGCACCAGACCTCATTAGTTACTCAAACAGTAGTGGAGCTTGTAATAAAATTATAATGAAATAACAAAACAATACATAACAATTTAATCATACAGAAAGCCCACGACATTTAGTAAGAAAATCTCATTACAAGACTCGAGAACAAATCGACGACATTACACACCATTGTCAACACAAGATACAAAGCTGCCAATGTTGCCATACTCCTTATAAGGAGCTCGAGTCAAGCGACAATACAGGCAACACTGGCTTAGGTAAAGAGTCTCTCGACACCTCTATTATCATATATTATATCTTTATTTACATTCTCACATTAAGTTTATTTTCGCAAGACTGATAAATCCACACGAGTGGTGAGCCCTTTTAATTTATTCACAAATTCAATGATTCATCGAGTATTCTAGTGTTTTCGTTACGAAATTAGACCTACATAGGTTTCCTATTTTCGCAACTCTCAACTCTCAGTGGACATTGTATAAGTGCCGACTTTATCCGAATATGTCCGACCACTGTCGACGCTGCGTTTGCGCAAATTTTGTTCAAAATTAATGTTGCGTTCGAAATTTGAATTGAGTTTGACATCGCGCCTTAATCCTTTGTTATAATGAGGGGTGTTCGAATTTTAAATTTAGGAATTGTTTATATATTTTTGTAAACGTTTTCCTTGATAGGGGCGTGATTATTCTGAATTTCGACGTTATTATCGTCGTAGCAGAGTTTATTTTAAAGTGGTCTGTTTTATAGTAGCTTCAAGTTAAGGTGATACATCATGTCACCTGTATATATGACAAGAATATTTATGAACGAACATTAAAATAATTGATGAAGAGTTAAGGAGGAGTTATGAATGTGGTCGGCACAGTAAAGAGAAATGGTAGCCATTCCTCGATTGGTCGCTTTGATTTACGAGCCATAGGTAAAGTAACTACGAGCATTTTATGGAATTACTCAATTCATTGGTATGTATAGTGATGAATCTTTAGATTGATTGCTGTTATAAGCTTAAGTGGCATTCCAGTCAGATGTCAGTTGTCAATTAGCTATGTGACTAGACTTTCGAAACCTTGAGGGCACTATCTGATTTTGATGTGCTTTAACCTCGAATTAATTGGCTAATGGCAGGAGTCTTATGATGATAATATTTTGCTTAATATTTTGTTTTATTTTTTATTTGGAGAATAAATAATAGTTTAAAGAAAAAGTGCTAGATAACCAAACTAAAAAGTAGATAATAATTTTCAACAAATTTAAATTAAGAATAATGGGAATAACAAAAAAAAATAACAAAGCGTGGGGTGGTTTTAGACCTTCTCAAAATTACTATATTTTTACCAATGTCTGCCATAAAAACATTTATAACAATTGACATCAAGCACCCCATTTTGAAGGGAGGGGTCAAAATCACGTAAAAAGATTCCGTTACATAGATACATACATACCAAGCCAATAAAATCTTGCTAATGACTCTTTACTTTAGCCAACCAAACTTATCATCTTATTCGCCCTTCAAACCTTCAGCGTTCTACTGTTGAACTATTATTATTTACCTACTAAAGCTTTTGGTTCAGTATCTCATAAATTGTAACATAGTTTGTATATTTATCTTTAATTAAACTATATCCCTAGTATCCCTACTTATATTATTCATCACCATCATCATTATCATCAGCTTATAGCCCACTGCTGGACATAGGTCTCTCCAATTGCACGCCATTTGCATAAATTTTCGGCAACTATCATTCAGCTGCTACCAGCCACCCTGCGAAGATCGAACTTCATCTTACCCAAGTTTCAATTCAATTCTCTATTGCGTACCATAATGTATATAGTTGGAAGGGATATAATGAAAGGACAATAATGATGTTTACTTAAAATAATATATTTTATTTAAAACTTAAATTAATAAATAAGCTTTCGTGGCAACCCTTACTAAACAGCATTAAACGCGTCGTCGGCATTATCGCGGCATAATTGCGGGTGGCTGCGACGAGGACAGGTGTTACTGAAAGCGATAAGCGATTAATTACTGTGACTAACTGGCAAATTTGAGAAAAAGATGTTCTTTGTAGATCTTTTTAGGAAGCTTCTGATCTCATAGTTTACGACTTAAATTGGAACTGTTGAAAAAATTGCTAAAAAGTTTTATGACATGTCTCAGTGCCCGCACTAAGTCAGCTCGACTGTGGATCAAGAAGTTTCTGAACAATAATCATACAATCATGAAATTGAAGTTAAAGCAGCTTTAGCGTCTGGCTACGCCAGCAGAAACACAGTAGGAGGTTGATTGAAAATAATAGCGTTGTAATAAGACGTGCATCCCTCATGAGTAGCTTCGTATTATCTTTCCTTGCATCCGATGCAACCTGATTAATACAAAGTATGTAACGTTTAGTCTCTACCTTTGGTTTACTTTCAACTACGGAAACTGTAATAGTTCAGAATAGGATTTTTTTCTGGGTACAAAAATGATAATTCTATTTAGTCCGTCAGTGAAATTGTCAAATAATATTGTATAAAATGACAAAGATAAAGCGCATCAAAGTTCAGAAATGGGGGCGTGACATCACTACGTCAATATAAAGTGTACTAACGGCGTGACGTCACACGATATTTCAACGTATTATATCGTCGTCACTTTAGTGAACGTATCAAAAGAAAAATTGGTGTTGAATATTTTCTAGTAATCTACCTGACGGACAATAAACTAATTTTCAGTTAATGTTAACATCCCATCACGTGCTGGCTATCCAGAAAAGATACACAATATAAAAGTTCACAAAGGAGGCAATAATAATTTCTACATCACCGCTTTCCGCTCTCTATATAACCAATTCCTATCAACCTAATAATTACATAGCGAGCCGAATTGGAGGGCGCGGAACCGACAGTTTGTTTTCGCTTACTTAGCTTATTATACACCGTGTTCTTTGTAAAAAAAGTAAAATAAAGCCGGTTTTATACGAGACGATCTTTCGCACTATATTTAGGTATTGGATCGGTTATGAGGTGTGGGATACAGGTAATTTAGATAGGCTTTTTAAGTATAGTTTGTGGAGACTTGTCTGGGTCAATAGTCTACCTATATCGGTGATCTGGTTCTATTGTTTATCTTGTTTTAATTTATAAGCATAGGTTTTTAAAGAGCGGCCAACCCGTCATACGTTTCACACAAACGCTTCTTCGTCGTCGTATCGGTGACAACACAATTATATACGTTATTATGCGTAATATACTTTATTATAAACGCTTGTACGTGATTATGGCGTTGTAACACATTTATCTATGAATATTTTGAAGAAAAAGTTATCTTGTGGACTATTTCAACGTTCCTATTAAAGAAAAAAAAAATGGTGAAATATGCCTCAAAAATCTGCTGTTTTGCACAAATTTTACCTGAACTCATTCATAATGTACTCATCAATTGTAAAAGAAAAGAGAACATCTTGATAGAAAGAAACCTTGCACATGTAATGGATATTGTAAATGACAAGTATTTAAATCATAAAATTGCAAGGCTTATTCAAAAACACGTATTTCCTGGCAAAAGTTTTTATGAAATTTTCGAACACTATTTTTCACTATCTCTCTCTTTTCGCTTTGACTCTTTTTCAAACATTGCGCTGGATGATTCAAATAGCTTTTCGACCATGCTCGCGCTGACGGTAGATGGGTATTCTTCTTCTTCTAATTTGTGTCAATGATTTTGGTTCCTAATTTAAATTTTATTCGACCAATACTCAGCCACGTCGAGAGCCTAAAGCCTTCCTCAGTGTGGTAACTAAATAAGTACCTATTTAACTTTAGCTGGTGATTGGTGAATTGAATGCCGACATTCTGCTTCATAAATATATCTCGTTTTTTTAAGAAAACCACTACCGACTTCAATATACGTTAAAATATGTTATCTGTAATAGGAATCGAAATTACCCGTAGATAATATAAATCTACACTATCTTTTAATGTTACCAGAATTAAAATAAACAAGTTGAATGTACAAGTCGAGTGCTATTAGCTCACCGAGTTTAGCATAAATGCACCGACTAGCTCCACAGATTATTAAATAAACATTGATATTTCTACATTGAAGTAAAACCGACAACACTTCATTTGCAAAACCACGTTTAAAACCTAATCTGAACAAGCAGTCGATTAAAACCAAAACATTGAGACAATCAACTCAAAACGCAATGTCAACCTAGGTAAACGGACCATTAGTCTTGATCCTCAAATCCAGTACTAAACCCTCACTTTTCATCATTCGCACGATAAATTAGAGAGACGAGGTAGCTCTCACAAATCTGGTCCCATTTCAAACCGCTAAAGAGCTGGCACAAGTCCAAATGAACTCAGAAAGCATACGATTTATAAAAAAAAAACCCAAACAATATATTTTGCAAGTATCAAGATCTCTACATTTGAATAAATTAATTGTGTTTCGAGACGATTTCTAGGAAATAGTGTTGTAATTATAAAAATAGTGACGTTGGACGTGGAATTTGTGTTTTACGTGTGTGTCCAGAAATAACGTGATTGTATCTGTCTCGGTATTATGGGACCCAGTGATGTCTGTGACAATACTTCTGATATTTGCTGCTGGGGAATTCTATTTCTTTTTCCGGAGTGATTTCTTTTTATTTTGTTCAATACATTCTTTCATTGGAGTAAAACATGACGAAAATGGTTGTAGTTTCTCGTGCTGAAGGAATTTGTCTTATAGAAACGTAGAACGTTTGTACGAAAAAGTTCACGTTTGTACATGAGAAAGTTTACGTAGGTATAGATTGAGTAGGTCGTTAAGAAGACTGTTCTGTAATCTAGATTTTTATTTTTACTTACATTGATTTCAAAATAAAATATCCAACTACTGAAAATATATATGGGTACCATTGAAGTTACTGTAATTTTTCAATAACTTTCCAGATCAGTCCAATATTTTTACACGTTTTACACAATTATTCAAAACTCATTAATATTTATAAACACAAAGATATAAATGCTATATATGCATTTTTAACAAGCAATCTGAAACATATGTCTCCGCGGTGTGTTGCTATAATAAATAAATTTCGTCATATTGCAAATATATTCAGACGTGATCAAGATATGGGAGGAATTCATGTCGTTTTTAAAATTATAGCGGTTTCATAAACAAGGCAAGGTTTCAAAGAATCGCCAATAACGGAGATCGGTGATAATGGTCCGGTATTTGACCTTCGTGTATATTATGTTAAAATTATATTATTGGTAAGGCTATGCTCGCACAGGGATGTACGTATATTTTCTATCGAATCGACCATACGCATAACATAACCCGCAACTTAGGATAATTTCTTGTCTAGCCGCGATATGTCAGATATAATTGAGATACAATTTACCAATTGTTTTGTTATAAATACTTAACTACATACATAAGCTACTTTATTTATATTATTATTCGCCAATAAATAATGTCTAAAATGTAAATTGTTAGACCAGCCCAATTAAAATAATTATGTCAAAATTATTGGACCTGCTTGGTTTACCAGAAACAAATGGGACAAGTCTTGAAGGGCTTCCAGAAGAGTTAAATAGTATAATAAATATAAATAATAGACAGTAGTAGGATGTAGGACATTAAAATGTTTGTTTTAGTAGTTTTACACTTGTTCACATTTATCATACGCTTTCCTTTGAAGCTGGGTTGTAATGTCGTGTTTAATATGTCACTACAGGCGTTAGATGATGTATATGATAAATTAGGCAGCAATAAATGTTTTCAGATTCTGCGCTGTGCTTGTCTTCTTGGCTTCAATTCAACGTAGGATCGGATGTGTAATCGTTTAAAAGAATAGGTTTTACTTTTTTTGTTAACCTGGGATATCTTCAAAAGGCTCCTGGACCTTTTTTGGGAAAAGACTAGGGAGTGTGGGCTTTTTACCTCACTAAAACCATCCCGGTGACCACCGTCTGCACATGGAACCCTGTCACCTCTTAAAAGACCCACCGGAACCCCTCTGTGCAATGCCTGTTAGGGCACATCCCTGAGGAGGATGAAAAAGTGTCTCCCCTGAGCCTATGTGCACGACAGCACGTGATCACTATGCTGCCATATTTCCTGAAGTACCAAGTGACTTCTGGGCGCACAGAGTCCCCAATCTGACCGCTCGCGACCCCGGAAGCCCGCTTGCTTATGCTATTAATTTTAGTCCTGCAGCGTCGGGCAACTGTTTTTTGAACGGTGGGCCCAAAAACCCCGTGTGTGGCACCCTTGGTCCTACTGTGACGGGTCAGGTCAGTGGCCCCGCCACATATCACTTTCAGCCGCAGGGGATAAGGAGAGCGGCCAACGCTATACCGACACTCTTCCTTCCCTGCGGCCCCACCGCATCTGCCATCAGACGGTGGTGGCCCTATCCAGGCCGCGGCAGGTAGGGAGAGCGGTTCACCGCAATACCGGCACTCCACTCCCACCGTGGCCTCCAACCCTCATCAACGCCTATACGACATTGCACCGCAACCAACTTGTTGGCCGTTACGTCGTCGGCTTAATTGGAAAAAGCTATGACGAGCGTCCACTCCTCGGGTTCCTCTTCGCTTTACCGTGCGTGATCAAGCCGTGGCTACTGAGCTTCGGACACCTGATAGTCTGTTTGACTAAAAAGGTGTTCCATAAAGGACCATCGATAGACGCCCGCGTAGAGGCGGCGAACTTCTTCGAAGTCCCCTGAGATTGGGCAGCCTATACTAAGCCCTTCCAAGCTGCGCTCGAAATGCTCTTCGAAGCCCCGCCTTCCAGGGTGACAGCTTGTTAGTGACGGTTGAAGTTTCTGGCCTAAAGATACTGAGTGGGTCTATTCTCCTCGGCAGTTTATGGAATAAACTCGTGAATCGACGCCACAACTCTTGCCACCCTGAATGAGGTTACCCTAGCCTTATCCTTCACACAGCAAGTTTCATGACTGAATATATTTTGTATTTGGGCGACTGCCATCATTTATCTCTTCCGGAACGCAATTAGGCACAAGAGAACAAACGATATCCTTAATATTATGTTGGATTGGCTGTCTAACTTCTTTATATCATACACATTATAGGGATATACATTACATCTGTATCATCATCATCATTTCAGCTGAAAGACGTCCACTGCTGGACATAGGCCTCCCCTCCTCCAACATCTGTATAAAATATATCTATAATTTTTGTTGCATCCATCTGTTAGTTATTATGTAATCAGCATTATTTTCTCACGACCAATCATTTGACCAGTCTCAGCCGACATTATATTCTCTATTTCAAAAATTTCCATAAATATAGCGTACTGTATAAGATTTGAATAAAACAAAGTTTTTAATTAATTAAAATCTAAAGAATGAGCTTCCAATAGCCTCTGATTCTCAGAATCTGTCGATATGAAATTATGATAATCGCCACTGTTTGCATAATTATGCACATATTTATATGTGATAGTAGATATATTTATATATAATGTCTATTATAATAAGTTTTATATGTTTATTGATTTGATATGCTGTTTGCTTTGAATTTCTGTTAGGAGAGCAGCTTCGTTCTTTGTGCTAAATTGTTGTTGTTATGGAAAATATGGTTTTGGTAGCCTTTGATCTAAGTTTATAATTTTCTTGCTATTTTAAATCAAACTATAGATACACTAGCTGTTCCCCGCGGCTTCGCTCCCGTGGGCCACCCCACAGGATCCATTTTCGGGATTAAAAAACTGTCACTCAGGAATAATGTAGCTTTCTATTAGTGAAAGATTTTTATAAATCGGTCAAGTTAGTTTCGGAGCCTATTCGGTACAAACAAACAAACAAAAAAATCTTTCCTCTTTATAATATTGGTTTAGATGTATTGGTCAAATATCATCAGTTCTAAAATAATAATAATACCAGCTTGATACTGTTCCACTGCAAGGTAAAGGTCTCTTGTCCTTTAGAGAACGCACGAGCATTAATAACCACGCTTCCTCTAAGTAGATGGCGATTTCAGATATGATAACGACTTAAGCCTATTTCCTCACGATGTTTTCTTTCACCGAAGTCAGCGATGTGCAAGATAGGTACAGGTGAATAAAATTGATCAGAAAAATTCTTAGTTTTCCATCGAATAAGGTACGCAGTCAGCTGGCTAATTATGTCTTTTAACTCCCTGAATCAGTTTGAGGCTTGTCAATGCCATTAGTCATAGTCTCGTTTTCCCACGTAAAATGCTCATTAAGATCTTTTCAATTATAGAACAAGCACATATATCATAATCAGTCACACCTTACCACACGATGTTACAACAGACAGGAACACCCTACCGCACAAGTTTCTCTGATAAACGACTCCAACTAACCCATATCTTACGCACCTACTGCATTGCCGAACCTACGAATCTTATCGGACAACTCAATCTTTGAAAATCAAGTCATTTCGATGTAGATGCAGCTATATTCCAGTTTGTGAGGTAAAGTATCAAAATTCATAAGGTGTTAGCCGATGTTAATCTGTTTAATAAGCATTTTGATACTTTTGATAGTATCGGCTTAGGTACAAGCCCCGTAAGGGTTTCATTCAGTAAACATTTTATTGCTTGTGTTTTCTAAATGTTATTTTTATTGTGTAAAGATGTGTAGCGATATGAATAGTGGGTCAAAGATTACTGTTAGTTTGACACGTTAAAGTTCAGGGGATCAGCTGTAGAGCGGTGTTGAGGCAGATTTACGACGTGTTTAAAAAACTTTTGGGAGATGTGAGCGAGACTTTTCATTGAATGGCACAGGGAATTTAAATATTTTTGTTATTTCAAGATTATGAACGTTGTCTTATGGCATTTATGTCTGCGAGAATGGTGTAATTAGGTAGGTTAATTATTACTTTGCAACGTAATACGAAGCACGATAAATAATAAAATAACAGCTTCACTTGATGAATCGATTGGTCAATATGAAAGGTTTATTGGTTACATGATTAAAGTGTTGTCGCAAATTAAGTGTTGTGCCCAGAATCAGTCCCACAATCACCTCGTTCCAGCTTGATTACACTCAATTACACACCCAGTAATCATTCCATAAACGCAGATCAAATTACGAGCTTCCACTTCAATTACTAAAATTATTTATAGATCACCAAGTCTATTACATTCTTTCCCCCAATTACGGCTAAATGGTTTGCAAAACAAGACAAAATTATTGTCTGGTCGAGTGTACAGTACGGTGTGCACGACAAAATATGACTTATGGTCTACGGGGTAACAAGAATCGATACTGTTGCTAATAAAGAAGTACACAAGTACAGTGGTATTGTGATCGGCAATGGCAACACAGTCGCGGAAACTAACGATTTTGAAACAATCGAATCGGGTTTACATTTCGCTTATAATCGTATTTCATAACGTCACCACGTGCGGGTTTATGTGGCTGGCTGCGTTGATATAGCAGACTGTTGACTTTATTTAGTCATCTTTGCACTCGATTTCTTTTATAATGAGGTGACATTTTCGTTTGCTCGTAAGCATGACGATTTTATTTGGTTTTCAGAGACGATTCTACTCTCATAGCTTTAAAGACAAACCCAAAACCCAAAACTCGAAGAAGTGACTTGTTCTGTCTTTCATTCTTTATTTATTAAATTTTGCTAAAACTTTATTAACTGAGCTTTTAATTAAGGGCAGACATTATTTTTAGGTAAATTTATGAATCTTTGTCATGATTTTTGGGTTTGCCCATAAAAAAATATGTTTACACACCACACGTAAATATACTTTTCAAACTTACAACAGAATTCATTATGACTTTATAAAGTTAGTATACAGTTATAAGGAGTTAGTACGTCCGTTACCTATCTTATTTCTATTATACAGATTATACTCGTATAACCATCACAAGAAACTATTCCGTTTATCTATTCCCGCACTTCTAGTCTCTATAACCGTATTAAGATTTCTTGGTAATCGACAGCTAGTTCTAAGTCTACAACTAGTAGCAATGTGGTTGCTTTTATTGTGACTACACAGCCCGCAGCCACGACCGCGTGTAACATGTCTACTACCAACACTAACCTAGGCTCTGTTTCTACATCGTTTATTTTACAGAACATCCCCAGGTGTCTGAGCTGTTACTAAGGATTTACAGTTTCCGTATTATGAAGACAAACAATCATTCCTTTACTACCGTTTGGTTATCATTTTCCCCCCTAAATGTTATTCCTTTAAAATAAATATTAGCTTCATATGTCCTAGTTCCTTTTGTGAAATTCGAGTATTCATTTGTTTGTTTCAGTTTAGGGTTCGTTTCCTAATCGTCAACGTTAGTTGTAAGTAGTTTGGTTCTGATTAATGAGGCGATGTCGACCGATAGATGGTGGCGTAAACATCGTAAGTATAACATGGTGTAACTTGCTAGCCGATATATCCCAGCTAAGTCTGTTGTGAGCAGTGGCGGTGTTAGTGCTTCTCTTGCTTTGTGGATATCAGCCATGTTGCCTTTAAAGGTTCCTCTATTTGTAGTAGCTATTTCCTTATGTGCGTTAACTACTCAATAGCTATCAATATATAAATTATGAGTGTCAAGACACCAATGAATATTTAAGTTTTCAATCAAAACTTGAATCTAAATAGTCGTAATATAAGCTGTAAATCTTTTTATGTTGAAAATTGTTCTTCTATTTACCAATAAAACGATTAAATGGAAATAGCTTTATTTACCGCTCTTCGATAGCGGTTTGAATATTAGAATTGAGACTAGTGGGCATGCAGTTATGCAGGACTCATAGGTAAATATCCCATCTTTTCTGAAACTGCACCACATTTGCACTCCCAAACCAACATTGTTAGAAATCTTTACTGTACTTTCATTGTTTCTGCCAAATAGTGCTAAATGTTGGCTGGAGAAACCAGTTAATTGTCATAGCAGACATTAGTCAGCTTCTTCTTTCAGATGTCCTATGCACCTTTGATCCTTTCAAACGAGTGGTCCATTCTTTTCCAGGAACAAACGCGACAGACTTCTCATGTCACCAGGTCATTTACCTCTCTACTACTATTACTAATCAACTCGTTTTCTATCACCAAAATGTTATCTCACAAATCTAACGCATTAACTACTATGATATTGTACACGGGACTTTCTCCAAATACTAATTATGAAGATACAGCATCCACTAAAGTGTTAAGTTTATTAGAAGATTTTTTATTTCATCGGTGTAATACTGTTGATTTTATTGAAATGTTTACGAGTTTAAAGTTTTTGGATGAACCTAGTTTCTTTAGGTTTTTTCCTCTCGTTGTTGCCAAAGAAATTGAAGCAGACGCACTCATTATCGCAAATAATTGAATAGAAGACGTTGGATTGAATATAGTTAAGCTTTTACTGTCGGTGATTATACTTGTTATTAGTTCTTTGGCTAGAGAATGTTTTTCCTTTATGTAGGGTTTTGTGAACAAATAGCCAGTTTTAATTATATTAACTTTCTCATAACAGTACTTTCACCACATTGACCGTTCTCGTGCTTCTCGCATCCAGTGGATTCCCACTACCTTCACGTGGTTATCGGCCCACCTAGTGGGATACCTTCCAAAGCTACGTCCTCTGGTTCCATCAATATATCACTCTATGTCTATGTTCAGCAGTTAGCGTCTTTCAGCTAATATGATGATGATTAGTACTATCAATCATCCTTCAGCCCCCTTTTGGGAAGTCTACATAATATTGTTGGTGTAGCAAACAAAAAATGGGTAGAATTCAGAGATAGAACTCAAGATATTGCGCTCAATGCTTCTTTTGCCATCGTGATCAGCCCAGCGTTTTTCTGGTCTTTTCATATTAAAATGTAAATTTGTAAAAATCTTATAAGACTCCTTACACACACCCACGTTGATCAGCCAACAACCAGAAATATCCATGCCTTAAAAACCTGTACCAAAGTTTATTTGCCCATAACGACCCAGCATGCATGTCACCCGGTTATCACAAGTTAATGTTACTATTATTAGAGGCCACATAATCTGCATGCATGTTCAATAAACGGATAATCTTAGTTGGCTCGAATGCTCGATGCAGCGCGGGCTCGCCGTCGCGACCTAAACTGGTATTAAATAATTGATCCATTAACATATATGCTAGGTATAGATTAAGCTGTAGATGTGTCAGAAGGAATTGAAATGGAAAATGTTAATCGTTTCCTTGTTTATTAAGAACGATAATCCTTTATTGGTGTGCGAGAGAAGATGTTGACTCGAAAAGGTAGTGAGTATTGAGGTGACGGCTAATAGAGATTTTAAATAAAAGAGGAAGACATGCAAGATGATGAATCATTTACAGTGTTCCTATCGTATGATTTTTAATATTCTTATAATGCCGGCCATCATCTATCTGCCTTTTTCCCATTTATTGTGGGGTCGATTTTCAGTCTAACCACTTGAACGTTTTATATGTAGCGACTGCTCTATGGGGTATGGATAACACGATAAAACTTGGTCTTGTTATAACACCACAACGATTTTAAAATGTTTGGATCAAATTCAAAATTATGATCACAATCATCATCATCTGCCTGCCCTTATCCCATGTTACTTGGGGTTGACGCAACACGTTTCAAAATCAATCCTAAATCATTTAATCAGACTCTTCCGACTTCGACACTCCGATACTCTAGTATAGAAATAAAAAACTTACAGCTATAAATGGAAACGTGTTGCAAATAGCTTTGCCCAAATTGAATTGTCTGTCAGTTCAATAGATAATAATATGAACGTTTTTGCAAGACAATAACGTTCCAAATTTACTGCTGCTGACAGGTACAAGTTCTGACTTGACTAGAACAACTTGCACTGCGAAATACAAATGCAATGCTGAAATTTAGGAGGGTTTGGCCTTAAAACACTTTGCCAAAATTCATGGATACCTAATTTTTTATTATTATCGATAGGCTCGCGTTTGACCACTACCACGCCTGATGGAAAGCGATGATGTGGCCTACGGTGAAGAACGCTTGCCTAGAAGTAACCTATTAACTCTTGACTTAAATACTCCAAAGTTGTAGCTATCAGGGAACAAAGACTCCGGAAGGGGATTCCATTCCTTAGCTATGCGCACAATGAAAGTATTAGCAAAACGCTTTGTGCACTTAATGTGTATTTGTTAAAGAATGAGTGAAAGGTGAAATGGCAAAATGAAAATTTATTGTTTGATACGTGAAATATGTAAAAAGATAAGCTGGCTCCAAATAAATTGTGGTATGGAAGTTGTAATTGTTACGATGATTATTTTGTTAAACTTATGGTTTAATGGAACAAACCAATAAAAGAGAGTCAGTTTATAATTATAAAAAGCCCAAATCCCAAATCTCTCTGCAAATTGACTGATCTATGACCACCTTGATTAGGTCTCGCACATTTGATGTATATATTTAATTACTCGTTATCATCAATACCAATATAGGCTGGAAAAGGACTGGGGTCCTTGTAAATTGATAACCTTGAATATATCAGAAATATCTATTTGCAATAGATAATCTATAATTAACACATTAATTATACGTTTTATGATATGGAAAAATCTCTACCTTTTCTGTCGAACCAAAATTTATACTTGTCATCAAGTTGTATCACCTAATATAATAAATAGATATATCGCCACGAAATATTTTCATTCTCAGATAAACAAAAAGTGTTCCCAGGTATGAATTATCAAATTAATGTGTAAAATAAGAGATGGATTACAAATAAAATTGTAGTGCATTAGATGTATATAAACTTCGTTCTTATAATAATAGTTTTATTCCTTAAATAATAGCTTTGTGCTCAGAATGGTAGATCTGTCACCAAATAAATCGATTATCGGTCCCTGACTGCGACTCCTTTCTTCAGTTTATTCATTACCAATTTAATACATCAATTTATAATTTTAATGATAATATGTTCAAAGAGGCGGCGAAAAATTGGCGCGCTTATAAAAATTTACCAATCCGGCCTCAACGATGGGTCGTAGGGGGATTATAGATGGGATGCACCTATTCTATATTAAAACGAATTGAACAATACACAACATTGAAATAATAAATTATGGTCAATGAATCGGTCCAAGAGCGAGCAAAGCAAGCTCGGGAGCTCAGGGCACCCCGACACGGACAGGTTAGGTTCGAAGGAAATGACGGGAGCTGAAGTGAGCGAGCAAAGCGTGCGAACTCAGCTCCCGTCATCTCCTTCGTGTTCGGTTACTTTAGACCCTGCATTTGGAAATAGGAGCCCCGCGCAGCGGGGCTCCTTTGACGCTGTTGGATATACACTACTCTAACTTGCACCTATTCTATATTAAAATCGAAATTTTCTAGTGACGTAATATGTGATTTATTGGTGATAAATACTTATTAGAACAAAACTTTCATAATACATAAATAAACATTTATTTGGTACTAGACCCTAAATCACCATGATTTTAGGTGATTTATTGTGGAAATGATTTTATATTGTTTGGTGACTACATTTTGGTGACAAATCTACTATTTTGCGGGCAAACCCTATAATTTAAGAAACACAAAACTTATTAAATTGGCGATAGTTTAAATGATACTCATTTTAATGTTTTTAATGGTTTTATTGGTTTCAAATAAAATATCATCATTCTTCTACCTATTTTTTTTTTTTCTTTCATACATTCATACTTTTCTATTTGCCGACCTCTTAACAGTCGACGTTTTTTGTAGCTATTTCATAGTTCATACAATCCATCTATAGTTTCCATGGTCTTACCTTATTTTTATAGCCATCTTAATAAGACCATCTATACTATTTAAGGTCATCTGATATGCAACGAATTTCTTCTACTATATCACAAAATAATTACAGATGTTATTTGTGCACTGGACACTATTAAATGGTATGTATGTAATACAATAGTATGCAGTCGATTGCCAGCTCTAGCCCTATTAATTTTGACATACATCGGAATCCAGAATACAAGTGTAAAATGAACTCCAATTCCCATATCAGATCAGATTTACACTTTTTAAAGCCGACATCTTGAGTTTTTACCGGTGCTACATAAATTAGTGGTCCATAAAATAATAATCCATATTAACGATGACTGACCATATTTAACTGGTTATCTGACGTTGGGACTGGCCAATCAGGTATTTGTCTCGAGATATTGTTGACGCCATTCACTAGGGACATATTGATTGGCTGGGGTAACGGATGCTGCGAAGGTAAGAAGGTGGTAGGATGGTGCTGATTGATATGCGCGATGGCTGATTTATGTTTATTCTTATGAGGTATATGCGTTACACTCGTGGAGGTTATAGAGACTAATGGTCACGTCTTGACAACGTTGCCTGAGATAAAGAGCATTATTTTTTGCAGACTATCAATGGTTATATATACCTACTTCGATGACCTTTTTCTTTCTTTTTCTTTTGTAGTTGGTGGAAATACTTATTCCGTTTACGTTTCAATATCGACTTTAAATACTTGAGGCCGTTTATTTGACCTCCTTGGTCTTTCAATTGGATTTTCATGATAATTATGCTCTTTCCATAAATGTTTTCCTGCATTATCAAACCGCACCAACACATATCGAACTTTTATCTCAAAATTACAGTAAGCAAAGCCGAATCAGCATCATGGTGAGAATTGATGGTATCGTCTCAATTGAAGTTTACAACACTCTTAATAAACAACTGACAAGCTATACTTTTCTCCCATTCCCAGGTTTTAAGAGCAATATGTTGAATTTACGTGTTACTTATTGAGTTATTAGCATATCGCTCGGTTATTAGTGTCTTATCGCGATCAAGCGGAGAAAGTAAGAATTATGGTGTTTCCATGGGAACTTATGGGACTTTGTCACGGAAATCGACGGTATATTAAGTTGCAAATGTATTCGGTACACTGTTGAAGGCTCCAGGCCTTGAGAGCACTGTTGAAGTTCAATCTCGTTCATAAATATCTAGAGACGGAAATTATCAAATTGAATCTCTCGATGTTGGTATTTAATTATTATTCGTGTCAATTTTGGTATCACTAATTAAAAAAAAATAGCCACTTCCAATGGTAAAAAGATATTCATATTATGAGTATAAAGATATTTGTTTTACACGGCGAAATAGAAATGTTCTTATTATTCGTCATAGCGATGTATTTTGGCTAGAATTCAGCCAGTTCGTCAGCGTATGCGTTCGCCTCAGTCCTTCAGGGTGCAGGCATATTATGAGAACACATTGTCAAAATCAGTAGTGCAATGATTGTTATGATCGATATTGTTAAAGATTTAATGTTTGTGAATTAGCAAAAAAAAAATAAACCTTGAGCTGTTCCCTCTCATGTGAACAAAGTAAAATCAAGTTCCAAAATATTCGATGAAATCATAACAGCAATATCCGATAGATCAATTGTTGAATCGATGCACCGATACTGTTTGTTCAAACATCACAATTGAAAGAACCATCGGTAACAATGGTTTGTTTACAATCTTCCGATTAGTAACGTGTTTGGAATTCCTTTAACTGTATGTTTTAAATTTCTTCCTGAGCCCATTTTTCTTATGAATGTGTTGAAGGTTGCTTTTTCTCCTCATTCTCTTGCATTCAGAAGGCTCCATGTGGTCGAAAATAACATGAATGTCATAGATTAGTAATTATCATCCTATGCAGGTAAGTACTACAGAGCTTTAAAGTACTGGATCCACCGAAATATCACTTTACAATGGTATCAATCAATCCAGTTATCTTTGTATCAAAACTTTGTCCTAGAACTACAAAAATCTCATGATTTATGGGCAAATTATACTAAAGTTTGTTTTGAATACCAAAAATAAATGATGTCAAGTCAGAAATCATGTTTTGGAAACTTATTGAGAGATTATAAAAATGAAAAAAAAACAGATTTCGACTTACAATAGGATAAGAATCATGTGAAATATGCGAGAATACAAGATTAAAATGGCTGTATAGGTTTTTAATGAAGCGTGAATAAGACATTCTGGAACACAATAAGACCAAAGGGATATATAACGAGAATCAATGTGTAATCCCTGACTAATGTGTGCATTTGAAGGCAAGGGTTTAAGTACAATGTCATTGTCAAAGCATTGAATAAATTCCATTTGTTGGTGAATAAGATAGTCAAGTTGAATTTCCGTCCATAATTATTTTACTGAATTAAACGCACAAGTTACAATTTTTATTGTTTAGGCTCGCGTTTGACCAATCTTATTATCTCACTTGATGGTAAGCGATAATGTGGTCAACGGTGAAGTTTGCTTGCCTAGAAGTAGCTAACCTATTCACTCTTAAAAGACCTCCATGTTGTAGGTATCAGGAAACACAGACCCTGACAGGGAATTCCACTCTTCAGCTATACGACGAACGAAAAATAATGAGGATGACCATCTAAAAAACTTTTAATAAAACAAAAACTTATATAAAATAAAAATATAGGAAGTACATGGTGTAAAACTTGTAGTGTTGCTTTTCTCAAAGTGCAGTTAAAATCGTTTTCCTTAAATACTCGGACCGGTGAGGTAACACGAGTCCGTGTTTTTGCCCTTTGCATTTCTCATTAGACCTCTCATTGAGGCATTACCCATCCCTTTCTTATAACTGAACAGAGAAAGGGACAGAAAAAATTCCCAGCTCCTTGACGTGTAAATAAAATTAAAAAGAGTGAAGTTAAAGCAAATTGGCAAGAGCCTTTTTTCCAATTTGTAAGAATTTTGCCGAAGTGTTTTATAGCCTGGCAGTCATTGTTTCGGTTTATTAATGAATTTGCTATTGTTTTAAGCGAACTGACCGCAGTAGACCGGAAACTTAATTCTGATACAGGCAACAATAATAAAAGTTGGTAGTTCTATACATACGAACAATGGCGGATAAAAATAGGATTATCAAAAACTTCAATAAAAAATATATTAATTAGATTGAAATAGTACTTGCGCGTAAATTATCTCCGAAGACATGGTAACTGAAACCGATCCCAATAAAAGAGATGATTCAACTGGAATTTAAAAGAAGCAATTTTTACATTTGCAAGCGATAAATTTCAAATATAAGATAATTGACAAATATATGTTTACAAACATTCAATGAGAAAGATGAATGGTCATAACTGATGCCAAGAACTCAGTGGTGCATTTGATGAATTGATATTCATTGCAATGGAAGCTGGCCGTTGCACAAAACAAATTAGTGTGCACTAATATTTGTTATTGTAATAATAACACATGTCATACTTCTTGAGACTGCAATATATTTGACGAAAGAGACCGAGAAATAAAGCCTTTGGTTTCACCCATCTAATTGTGTCCGATAAATAAATCTTTATAAATGACTTCATTGTTTGCTTTCTCATCTTAGATTTCCATATTTCACCAATTACCATTAATAACAAATTCTCCTTTATCCAACGTATTATTTCTAACTGATAATATCTCCAAATACCATTTATCACTTCGATAGTTTTTCACTTCACCACCTGAAGTCATTTCGTATCATATTTCTACATTATTTCTCCTGAGACAACATAAACTACAATCAAGATCACTAATGAGATAATAGTCGGTAATCCAGCTAAGTGTATTATAAATTATGATATTCTATTTAAATGTGTATATCTTTTTTGGTTGAACCTCTTAACGTGTGGTTAATGAATTGTGGTTGATCATCACGCGATGGTTCACTGACAATTAATTTATTATGTGTAATATTATTTGGTTTATTAGAAACTGTTTCCTGTTTTGTCACATTCTTGTGTCTGCCAGGTGTTGACACAGTTTGTTTTAGCGCTTTTTTTGTTTGTTTAAATTTGATTAAGCTATTTCCTCGGCTGTCATTTCTGTATACTTTATATCGTTGAATCTTAATAGTTAACAAACTTTTCCTTGCTATTAAACTTTACGATTTATGCATTTTCTCTATCGTCGTTCTCGATTTGATTCGGGTTATTCTATAGTATATACTGGCATAACTTTGGGCACTGTGTATACAGCTAAAAAGTGTAAAATAAAAACTTAATAACAAAAAATTACAACTTACTTCTAATTATTAAGTGAAAAATAACTGCTTGTCGGAAGTCGATGACAAAAAACGGAGAAACAGGAACACCGACTTCCGAAATTGAAGTTATTTTTCACTTTGTAGTGTTTTTATTTATATTTAGATTAGAAGTCATTAGAAGTCGATTGTATTTTTGGTTAAAACGTTTTTATCTGTAGCTGTTATTATACGAGTATTTATTAGTTGATCTGTCCTAGGATACAGTCATCATCCCTGTTAACTATTGACACAACGATGCGGCGGTTACGTTAAATGCTCATTTATCTTATAACAATAATCGAGTCAACTAAATCACTACAAAAGCAGCTGTCCTATTTTAGTCGTAGACCACACGGAAAACTTTAGTGTTCCATAAAATAAATCATTAGTGCCGCTAAGTATAGAACTAGTTTAAGCCTAGCTCGAGACCACGAAACAACAATAATTGTGACCTACATCGACCATGAAATTAGTCCGGTGGCGGTCACAACGATATTGTTCTGAGTTATTTGCAGTAGCCTTATATGCAGTATATATTTAGGAAAGACTATCAATATCAAGTATGTCTAATGTGTACAGGTATGAACACAATGACATAGTTATGTCACAGATAACATAATGTTATGTTCTCTATCAAGATATTTGGAACTTTTAATAAACCATCCATTCATTTAGGTACTTGATTGATTCAAAAAGGGATTCCAGATAAGGTGACAAGCTATCAGCGATAATGATTCTAAGAAGTCCAAAAATGGGCTTGACATGCGCTGCCGAAATATCACAAATTTAATCCCAAACTTTCACTTTGTCTAGAGCAACTTGCCATTTGTCTACGCTGTGCAATACGTTGCCTTATCTTCACAAATCCTAAATAAATAGAACATGACACTTTCCTTCAAACAACATCCTCGATAAAATCAAACAGTTTCTAAAATGCAGTTCTAAAATTAAACTAAAAACAAAATTATCTAAGTGCGGGGAAACCCGTCCTATTGCCGAACTCAGATATACAGCGACGTGTACTTACACACGTCGAATCGTTGGCACAGTTTCGGTGTCGGTGGTCTTCGAGCATTTCGCGACACTTTACGAGCTCATTATAGCGTCTGAGACCCGTCGCCACATCCAGTCTCGCACCTTACTATATTACTACATGACATGCTTTGTAGACACTGTCAACATCACATACATAATGAAGCTTGAAGAAGATAATTGATATATTGACTTTTTTATGTTTCTATGCTGGGTTTTTTGCATGTCGATTAAATATGAGGAAAATCTTTGTGCATTTTCTTTATGCATATCGTTCAGATGTAGAATTCGTTAAGCTTCCGTGTTTTTCACAGCAATCTTAATGCGATGTTTCACATTGCAATAAGTTATATCGACCGTGACTTTGACTTTGATTAATTCGAAACGAAATTCCTCTGAGAAAGTGTTTTTATGAAACACAAAGAGCTTTCGAGCCTTATTAAGTGATACATCAGACTCTAATTAAAAGGACAGCGTGGCAACCGACGTGGAATCCTTTATATTCTCTTCGTCCAATTAAATAGGCGTGAAAAGATTAACAACGTTCAACATGCACACAATGTGTTAGATAATATTGTTTTGTTTCATCTTAAGTTATTTGTTACAGATGAAGTCATTTTGGTAAGAAATGTTAGTCTCTACAACGACAAGAATAAAATCAAAACTGTGCAATTGCTAAACCTGTCAATGCTTTTGCAAAATGACATCTGGCATCATAATTTAATAATAATTAACAAAAGCTGCAAAAGTAACAATTCTAAGAAATGCAACATAAACTTCAAAATTCATGTAACCGAAAGCCTCTAAATTAAAATGTGTAACAATAAATTTTTCGTCAAATTATATTTTGAATTCTGAAACTTTCACCGCCTCTGCAGTCTAGAGTTTTTTGCACGGAACGTCTGGAGGACTTTCCAATGATAAATTAGACATTTAATAATGTTTATATGGCTCATCAATTTTGTTGGTTTCTGAAAAAAAAAAAATGTTAATATTACGCGCTGAAATCTGGAGATGTCTTACATTTATGAGAGTGCTGTAGATTTTTCACGTGAAATAAAATTAAATTGGGTGTTGATTCCATTTCACGCTCAAGTAACCAGCATCGCTTCGTTAGTCTATATTATCTGTCTGGTTCAATAAAAAAAGACTGTGTTTTTGACCTGTTCAAAGAAAGAACAATGTCTAAAGTGCCATTTTGTTCACATTCAAACAAAAAATACAGTCTGAAAAGTACCCGCTATATTTTCATTATTGTAGTTTAATCAAAATTAGAATCCTTAATATCAACGTACCAACCCAAAACAGATGACTCCTAGATGTTATAGCATATTATGCTATTTCGTTTCTTAAATGTCATTGTCATTGAACCTATTGTTCAACTCCTTAAAATGAGTAACTATTTATTTAAATCGAATTATAAGTTATAAGCCAGGTCATCCGAGCAAGTTGATTTACTCACCCAATATATGTCAAGGCTAGCCAGTCTTCCTTATTTGCGCCTTCACATTAGGATTAAGATGCTTTCATGTCTTGATCCACTTTGATCCGCGATGTCAAACAAGTAAATATCTCATGATACAGAAATATCCCCGTCACCACCAGCGCCGCGGTATTTTACTCGTACGATACGATTTGGCAGCCTTCAACGCCAATACGTTACTTTCCATTTCACCTTTGTCTGGTTGCATGATGCAATTAGTGTACAAAAAAACATCGTGCAACATATTTTTTTTCTGTGAGAGTCACGCTATCTCCAAGTGACGTTTTGACTCGGGTAGACAAAACAAAATAAAAGAACTCATTTGTTTAATATTTTGTGGGGATATAAAAACACGATGTTGAAGCTTTTATGTCTACAACATGTTGAAGTGCGCTTTGCGCTTCATCTTATAAAAATAACAGTAGTAGACCAAGAATGATTCTTTGCGGAACACCTTAATATTTTCATAACATGAACGTGTTATTCGGGGAATTGACGCATTAATTAAAAAATAAACTGTCTCTATCTAAGAATCATAAAGCCATTTAAATAAAAAATATCTTTGATCTACACATACAAAAATTCATAAACATATAACTTAACCGTGTCGGTAGCGCTAGAAATAACTTTATATGAGTTATGATTACCATTATCAGATGTTACTAGCTTATTAAGTAATTTTATTAGTCATTTGTAATAAAAACTTCCTGCTGTATATTTAAACGACTGTGTCCGAACAAAAGTTATTTCTGAAGCCAGACTACGGACGGCGCTTACCAAAATAATAAACAGGCATAAATCGTGCTCCACGACGAGAGTAAATACCGTCTATACCGTCTTTACCGGCTAATTGAAATAAACTGCACGCGAAAAAAGCTTCGTCTGACATAAGTAATGCAGAACGTTTTCGTTTTAATATATGAAATGATATATTTTTCAGATACAAAAGAACTGCGGATCGTTTTGACGTATTGTCGGCGTAGTTAGGAGTTATGAGCGTATAAGGCTATGCACTCATTATCATCATCATCATCATCATCATCATGATCATATCAGCATCATATCATATCCACTGCTGCACATAGGCCTCCCCCAGGCGTCGCCACATTGACCGGTCCCGTGCATCTCGTAACCAGCGGATCCCCGCAACCTTAACCAGGTCATCGGTCCACATGGTGGGAGGCCTTCTAACGCAACGTCTTCCGGTTCGTGGTCGCCATTCTAGAACCTTTCTGCCCCATCGGCCATCCGTTCTGCGAGCAATGTGCCCTGCCCACTGCTACTTCAGTTTGGCAATTCTTCGGGCTATGTCGGTAACTCTAGCGGATCTCTACATTTCTGATTCGATCACGCAAGGAAACTCCGAGAATAGCCCTCTCCATTGCCCTTTGAGTGACTGTAAGCTTTCTGATAAGGCCCATTGTAAGCGACCACGTCTCAGAGCCATATGTCACTGGTCATAGAGTTTCGTCTTGAGACACTTTGGTAAGTTGGACGAGAACATACCGCGCAACTTCCCTAACGCTGCCCAGCCGAGTCGGATTCGACGGTTGACCCCTTTCTCGAAGTTGGCCCTACCCAATTGGATCGTTTGTCCCAGGTAGACATAGTCGCCCACAACTTCGAGTGTAGAGTCTCCAACCTTGATAGGAGGTTGGAGGTGGGTGTAACATAGGCATTCAACATCAACTTGGTTTTGTCCATGTTCATCCTAAGACCGACTCTTTCGGAAGCTCTAAGGAGATCATCGAGCGTTGTACTGAGGTCCTCCATGGTCTCAGCCATAACCATTATATGTACGCACTCACTGAAGGTTGATAAATCATGCGAAGCAAATAAAAGAATGGGTTTTCTTGGAATAGTTTTGCATTAAACTGTTATATTGGATTAACGAAAGGATTTAACATAGACTACTATTATATACTAGAGATTGGGATTTAATATCAGAGATATTATACACATAATTATCATGTATAATAATTATGTGTATTACGGCATGGAACAGAAAACTGAGTCTGATAGGTATAGTTATATCCTTGCGAGATAAGAAAATGGCAACACACCGAAAGATAAGATAAGACAGGCATAATTTGAATAAAATCAACGAAGACTCATTAATTAGTGGTATGATTGAAGTTTTCTATCGGTGAGTGCCCCCGCCTAAATACAAACCTTAAGGTGCAATACATAATAAAGATGGTTTATGACACAAGTTAAAATGCGTTTAAAACTCTCTCGCCATCAAACGTAAAAGTTTGGCGAGTTTAGAATTAAGTAACACCTCTGTATTAAAATATCATTGAATAAAAAAAAAAAAAAAAAAAAAATGTTTATGAGTCTTTTTATTTATTGCGCGAAAATAAGATGATTCATAAGGTGCTAAATTTAAGTCACCATATTTTACAAGACATATCATTAAGAAATCTGCTAACATCCTGAAGTTGTTTGACGTTTTTCTTTAATTGCCTTCTCTTTCAAATTGGTATTCTAATAAGATTCGGATATCTAACATTCTACAAATGATCGCCAATTTATATTCCACGAAAATGAAATGTTAATTTGCAGTTATACCACGAGGGCAGTGCAAATTACCAATTAACCTTTGTCGTGCTAATAAATATTAATAACAGGATTTTATTCATTAATTCTTGTACGGAGATATCATAGATTGGCCCAGCAATAACTTTAAGTATAGCAATCATTTGTATTTGGTTGCGTGTATCACATAAAATATATATAAAGATGAAATTCGAGCTTTTATCTAGTGCTCCGTATTTGATGCAGTTCATTAGTTGCTTTTTGATTGTCATTGTATATTTAGTTACAATCACTTTGATAAGTAGATTTTAGTATTTTGGCGTACGTGCCTCTTCCATTAGTTCATCCATCATCTTTCTTATAATCTTATTCCATTTGATAAAAGGTCGATGCAACATGTCTTCCATTGCCATAACTTTCTATTAGTGTTAGTCATTATTATCCCCGCTTCGTCGCTATGAGTAGTTTGGCACTGTCAATAGCCATTACGTGTTAGGTATATATTTTTTTCTAAAATCGTACATAAATAATATACAATAAGCTTGAAAACCATGTTAAAATCAACCATAGTTTAAAATTAAACGACTAATCACAGTGTGAGTGACTTTATAACAAGATGATTCTTGAGACATGCAACGTACATCTTTAGAACTTTTTTCTTGTGTTTAGTTTTAATTTGCGAGCGTCACCGCGACCACATTAGCTCAACTGAGTGGACTAATTAAATGGTAGTAATTCATGAGCGTTTTAATGACATGCTTTGTCTGGGCAAGAGAATTTTAATGGGATTACTGATATTTATGTTTATATTTAACCTAATGAGTATCCATATGGTGCAAGTAGAGAAAACGCTCGCAAATTTACCACTTGTGCAATTATAGTTTACGTTCGATAAGTTATTGCAGTATTTTAATCCATATATAACTCAAAACAGGTACATTTCATTTTTCTACTAATAACGTTTCGCTTAGCAAGAGAAAGTATAGTATACTTATAGTATTTGAAATTTATGATATATGCTTTTTACCTTTGGTGAATTTAGTATCAAAATAATATGGTAAGACTGGCAATTTGGAACGAATTGACATAACACCTGAGGAACATTTACTTAGGACTAGAAATGAAAATCATTTGGAGCTAAATGTCTTATCACAACTCTCCTTATCATTTGCTTGTGTCATTATTACCTGGTTTTAAATCTTCCAATCTGTAATTCCTCCGTATTTGTATCATTATTTACATCGTTTATGCCACGTGGTCGGCCACAATATTGTAGTAGAACAGGATTACGTAAGAATTTACATAGTTTACGCTATGCACTGGCATAATATTTGTCACAATGAAGAACTGGTCTGCCTTCGCAAGTAACTCTGCAAACGTCAATATATTATGTGCTTTATTAGTAGTAAATCACTATTTGTCAGTTTGGTCTCACGGCCTGATAATTAATGGTTCCATTTTTGGAAAGGCACTGCTATAATAATGAAGAAGTAATATTGGCCAAAAATTTGCTGGTGCATTTATATCAAAGTCATAGGAATATCGAAACAGATTTTTATGATTAGAAATTCATACTATTTATTCTTGTTCCATTTTTCGTACAATTTTCTAGACATTTTAAATGAAATCTTACCTCTCCGCTCAAACACGTTTATACAGGGTGGCGGAAAAGTAATAACCCTATCGGATGCTATAATTTTTACAAATGGTAAAATTGTTATTTATACTATAACATTCATTTTGGACGTACAAAATACACATCAACCAGACTCAATCGCTATACTCTTAAAGAACGTGGAATGAGTGCTTTTTACCACGAGGGAGACAAATTTTCATCGTAAATCATCTTGAGCAACGATAAGGGAATAAGCCAAATTATCACTTCTTGAGCACCGAAAATCTGCGTATAACACATGAAGAGCCATTATACCCGCCCAAAGTTACTCCATGCTGAGCTGTTTCTACTTGTTTGCTGTTGGAGATTTGCACTTTGGCTGGCAAGATCGCCTGATTTTACCGTTCTAGAGTTATTTTGTGGGTTTTGAAGTCGGGTCTATGTCAACAAAACTCAGAATCTTGAAGCTAAGAATTAGAATATCTAACGCTGGCAGTTCTGGCAAGAGCGATGGAAATGCCAAAAATCGAGCCTGAATTTTAATCAATTCTGATGGAATAAGAATAAATAGTATGAATTTCTAGTCATAAAAATCTCCTTCGATATTCCTATGACATGGATATAAATGCACCAGATTTTTTTTTTGCCAATATCATTTTCTCGACATAAAGAAAAAAATTAAGACATCAAATGAACCTAATCCAAAAGTAGAACCAAAGTTTCAAACCATTCAAAGAAAATTGGGTGATATCTTTTGCGCCGCCTTGTATTTAATTTTCTACTGTCTTTCAGAAGATAGACAATGCAGTGTAACATATTTTATTTTTATTAGTATTTAAGTTTTCTATATTTAGCGTTCAAAGAATTTATTTATTTTTAGCTTGAATTGTCCCCCTGCAATAGCTTCCTTTTCTTTTAGCTTTTTCTCCCGCTTTTGGACAAGTATTGACTAGTTTTAGCTGTCGGTATCAAGTTCATCTCGGCATCTTTGCCTGGGTCTACCACTATGTCACCGTAAAATTTTCAGAACCCACAATAAAGGAGATGTTCGATTTTGGGCCATCTATATGTACACTACATAGATAAATAGGAAAAAAATAGAGGAATACCATAAAAATACTAATAAATTAATTTGAAAAAGGGTACAGGCGTGAAAAAATATCATTTGATATAATTACTAAGATAACCCTATTTTTAGGGCAGCCATGACGGTTGTGTTTGACATGACGTTCGACGACATTGACAGATTTAAGAAGTGACGTCTTTGAGTCATTTTTTGCTTTGGCATTGAATTGGATATGTTTCGGCGTTTTTAGTGGTAGTTTTAGTTTTGCAACCCAGTTTGCTACTACGGATATTGATTAATTGATTCTTTGTTGCAATTGAAATCGTGTTATTTTTTATAACGCAGATTTTACAATGACACGTCAATCAAATGTCATTGTCAAAATGACATTATTCGCATACTACTGATCTGATCCACCATGTTTAAATAATTGGTGTGTTGCTCTACTTGACAAAGTTAATTTGAATTTACTTTGTAACGAAGTGAAATTAAAGAAAATTAACATTATAAAACGGTTACTATATTAAATAACGATGTTTACATAAACTGTACATAGAGCTGGCCCAGGCTCCATACATTTCTGGAACATCTCCTTTACATTTCATTTGCATTAAACAATGTCCCGCTTATTTTTCTGAAAACTGATAAATCTTGTCGCAGGCAATATGTGCAACTTAGAATAACTTTGGCAACTCATTATCTAATCCAATAATGCGAACTGTCATAACAGTCACGAAATACCCGCGTCCTCCTAAAATTAACATAAATATCATAATGTTAATTACATTGAATTCTATTAACAAGATGCCTGTATAATTAATTTCTCTAAGTGATTGCTTTGTTAAGTGTTTGATTACAACTTATAAATGGTTATGTGCAATAACTGGTGATTCCACCTTATTTTAAACCTGATGCTTAATTTTCCTATTGACACCTCGATAATTAGTATGTGTGTTGCACGTTTTGTTGAGTTCTATGATGATATTAATGATGCCTTCAAGATCCTAACCATTTGTGTTAATCTTTGCTTATTCATTGGAAAATGTTCTCTCAACAGGTCTTAAGGAGTCTTCTAAAATGATTCCGTTTGATGAAGTTCAAATGTTGGAAAATTATACACAGTAGTTATTTTGAGGATCGCATCATCGTTCCATCTAAATGATATTGATCTTATACATTTGCTTGTTGTTTTTTTATAAGGCTTGAATTCAAATGTAAATCAAAACGCAGTTCTGAGTAGTACAAGTATTTATGTCCTTTTGAATTATCAAATCAGGGCGGTGTCAAAGTTTCTGCAAACTTGATGCATAAAGGAAATCCTATTACACCCAACAAATTAACATTCATAGCTTGTTCACTATTAACGTTATAGCAAAATTATCGTACAACTGTAAAATTTACATAAGTCAGCAAAATCAGATCTGTTTATAGATTGTATGCACCGTCACTTGATGCATAATTTGATAATTGAATGGCTTCGTGAATGTCAAATGATGTGATCTCCGCATTTGGTTTGTTAAGACCTAATTTTGAATAATTAGTATCCGATTATTGCAAGGACAAGCGATTTATCTTCAGGAGTGTCAGTTGTTATGCTTTATTAGGAGTTTTCAATAGTTACTGTTTGAGTAATAGCATCATTGTGCTAATGTGTCTGGATATTTAAATAACACTGATCAACTTCTGTTGTTTAATTAAGTAGCTCTTAAGGCGCCGATTCCCTTGAGTAGCTGATTTTTAAATGAGAATCACGTCTAAATGGCTAGTCGTAATTTATTGGAAAAAATATATGTTATATTAGACCATTTTTTTAATAATTTCATCTGAGCAAATTTTGAGTTTTATTCGTATAACATAGTGTAATTAATTTGTAAAGTTATGTCTAAAACGGACAAAAACACGACAATCACACCAAAACCGCTGAGCGTATTTTAATGAAATCGACACCATATCAAAGACAATTTTATTATCTACATTTTGATCTGAAGCTTTTTTTTTAAAGTCATAGAATAATAAGGAAAGTACAAAAAACTACAAAATTTTGGGTCGCGCGGGTGTGAAACAAGTGCGCGTTTTGTTCCCTCAAGGTCGTTGGCGTTAGTCGTCGTCTTAAATCCGTAGTTGCATCTAAATCAAAATATGCCTACTTAGTTTATATGTTTGTATTGTAATTCAAAATTATTTTCTTACTTATATATAAAATCTTCATCGCATGGATATTGTTTACGAACTCATCAAAATTCACAGCTTGTCTCACTTAACTCTCACTTGTTTACTCTGCTAGGAAGAAAATACTATTTGCCTTGTTTTCTCATCCTGTTTGAAACAAAAGTTAACATCAATACAAAGTATTATTAACAAAGATTTAATTCAAATGAGGATAGGATAGGATAGATGGACCCCGTTTTCACACTTAAACTCAGATTTGGTCCGTTGTGAGTGCAGGCCTCCTCTCTGTGAGAGGAAATCGGCCGTAATCCACCACGCGGGCCCAGTGCATGTTGGTGGATGTCATATAGGCATCTTCGAATTTTTGGTTCTCTTTGGTTTTCTCACGATGTTTTCCTTCACCGTTTTGAGAGCAGAGGTGATGAAATAATTTACACAAAGTAAAGGGCCTGCCTGGGTTCGAACCCACGACCTACAACTTTTCAGTCACGGCCGTTACCACTGGGCCACAACTGCTCCCCAACTGCTCTCAATTCAAATAATCAAAGTGCCCAATAAATCATGTTTCTTGATAACGGAACATTAAAAGCTGTCAACTGTGGGTCCTGTGCCACAACGAAACATGTTCGAATACGTGTGGTGACATTGTCTGGACGGTAATTGGTAGCAGTCGCTTTTGTTATATTTATGAGGTCTCGTAATTGGTAACTATTGGCAATACTTCTGATTTCGTTGGCTGCGACTTGAAAGTATACAGAGAATTTATTAATAAGTGCCAATTTAAGCAGCGTTTCCTAAACTGATCTGATATCGGTACGATCTTTATTGGAGACTATTCTGTGTATAATAAAATTTATTGCTTATACGTATTATCTTTTCTATCAACAAGTTGTTTCGTAACCACAACATCTTAATGGAGAGAAGAGGAAATCTTTTGAGGTGGTATATTACTTAATATTTCTTATTGATTTTAATACGTGGTCATCTATATATGAAGGAAAACCTTTCTCATAAACCTTAACAATAGCTAACATTTACGCCGATACAAATCGCTCGATCTCAATCCGAATTTGCAAATACAATACGATTTATGGTACATTTCGAATCCTACCGGCTTTGCTCCCGACCTCGCTTACTTCCGCAAATAAATCGTAATTGAAGAAAACGTAAACATTCACAAACAAATCAATGAAAGTAAATGCGATCGGAATAACCCCTTTTATGACCTTCGGGCTAAACCTTCGCAATAAAAATAATACAAGCGATGTTATAGAATTTATGATGTTCTAATAAGGAACTACATATATCTACAGCCGCACAGGTTAATATATGTCAAATGGGATTGTATTGGTCATATCGTTTTAATTTTGATAGGATCTTCGAAAAGGCCATTACCTTTATGAAAGTGTGTAAGGAAATTGCTCTCAGTGATGGCAAGGTGGAAATGGACGTTGACATCAGAGTTTAGTTTCCCTTTCCCATAGTTTTCGTAAAACAGAAATCTTTCTATTTTTCTATAGTGCATGATATGAGACACATTTTTTTATGTTACTCTTTTTGTAAATCATGGCTATGAGGGAAAGCATCTCAAACCACTTTTTAATAAGGGCTTCCATTTTTGTGCTCACCAGTTGGCGCTACCGGCAGTTGGCAAATATAGCTGTTAAACGTTGTTATTACGTGCACGGAAGCAAAGTTTGAATTAAAATCATTTCTAATGCCATAGAAGTGCGTTTAAATATAAAATCGAGTATGCCACTGTTTTGCACAGCAACTTTTGTCGACAAAAAGGAGCATACAATTTGCCATATTTGGAAAATAATCACAACTATAAAGAAATAGTAAATAAACTCGCGCTAAAAGCCAACAAACTATAAAATTTGACATTTTGAAGACCTCACTCTACACCAGCGCCCCTACCGGCAAATGCGATCAGTCAAAATTATGAAGCACGTTCGAAAGCCGACGTATCAACTTGCAAAAAACTCCATGGATATTCTTTTACATTAATTATCTCTTAACTTACTTAAAATAAAAACCTCATTATTAAAGCCTCATAGATTTTCAACTAAAATATTGCAATAAAAGGCAAACTCAACTTATAGACTACATCAGCAGAATTCTCCATGGTAAAACACGTGTAATAGTAATTCATTACGGAATTAGGTAAAAGAATAAATACGGCAGCGGTAACACAAACTCTCCTCGTTCAATGAAAGTCTATCTTTCTTTCACCAAAGACTAAAGCACGCACAGGCACGTCACGTGGCATTTTAAGTTGATCCTTAGTTAATCAAGACCTTTGACAATAAAGCCCCAGTCACCAACTGACACTTTCTTTCTTCCCTGTTGACATAAGTTCGTTGTAATAGCTGCTAGTGCACTTATACGATTACTTCATGGCTTCACAGATCTCACTAGTGGGTAAACAAGCATAGTTTGTTATTAACAGCTCTCAGTTGACTGTTATAAATTGCGTTATTGCAAATCAGTGACTTGCCGATTATCATCGAAATTGACATGTCATGTCATAATTATACGAGTAGTAGTAGTTACAAAAAAAAATCTTAGCCTGAGGTACAGACATATTTCAGACCAGGGTTGTAAAAGAAGAGAATCAGAAATAGCTATAAATATTGTATAAACAGAGTCAAAGTGATTCTATTCTATTCGACTTAGCCCACACGTGCTCCATATATTTTCTTTTTGTACCAAAGAATAGACACAATTTTGTTTTGAAATTAATTCGAAGGATCGCCCATAGACCTTCATCATGTAGGCATTAACCCCCAAACTCGACTTCACGCCTCTTCCCCGAATCAATCTTTCCTCAAATACCTCGCGGGCGCATTGCATCCATATTTCAATCAGTCCCGATCTACCGACATGTATTTACAACATGTTTTAAAGCCCGCTCTATTTTGGACATGTTCAATCCATGTTCTTATTTGGGCTGTTTGTTTTCATATTGGGAAACGGTGATCTGTAATTCTGTACTATTTATGTACTGTGGTGGTTTAGTTCTGGCGTTATCAGTTACTTCTTGATTAAGTTCTGTTGTTTGAGTAAATGTGCGTTTTTAACTTTCATTTCGTTGCTTAGAAAAGTTACGTTATTCGCTTCTACAATTTTATCGTCTTTCAGTGGTATCGCGCCTAAGGTAGGAAGGTAGAAAGTTGGTTATGCAGACAAATGAAAAACAAATATTTGAGTCCTAAACAAATCTTTTTTTAGCCAGTAATGCCCCGCAGCTGGGCAAAGGCATTTCGACTTTCCACTCCTCTCGGTTGATCTAGTAAAATAGGGTAGATAAATAAAAAAATCTATTTAGTCCGTCAGTTAGATTACCTAAAAATATAGGACACGTATTTTTTTTTTGCCATATAAACAAAAAAATACGATGATACAGTCCTTTGAAATATCGTGTGACGTGACGGTGTGCTACACTTTAAACTGACAAAGTGACGTCACAAGCCCCACTCCTGAACTTTGATGCGCTTTATCTTAATAATTTTTTATTTATTTGATAAAGCAAAAAGCACGGGACAACATTATTTGATAATCTCACTGACAGACTAAATAGAATTATCATTTTTCTACCCAGGAAATATCCCTATTCCTTCTGCTTTCGGTAGGTGAAAAGCTTGTCTTGCCACTTTCGCCTAGGTCTGCTACAATGTCACCAAACGATTTCTATAACTAACATTGTAAAAGATATTGCATAGGTATAAAGTTTCATGAGTGATTCCTGACTTCCTCGTAACAATTACATTTACTATTCCTAAACTGCATAAACAGTCACCGACAGATAATTTATGTACACTGAAAGTGATTGATTTGCAAGAAAATCAATATGAAAACGATCGTCAAACGGTTAAGGTAACGTTAGATAAGATGGAATTCTCCTCTTTACGATTGTTGTAATTCGAAGCAATGGTAGTAAACCTTTTATGTTTCAGTCAACAACCGCTTACATTGCCAGGTCTGAGTTCAAGACATGTCCTGGAGTCAAGTACAAGACAAGTCACAGAGTCAAGTTCGAGTTTAACTAAAGTTTTATGAGGGAAACAGTAAAACTTCATTCTTATACTGAGATCCCACGGTAAAAAATCTGCTGGCATTTTGTTTTTGGTAAACTTGATTTTTATAAATGTGTTTTGATAGTAATATATATATTGCAGGATTGCCTGGCCTCATATAGCCGTGACTAGTTTTTCGTTTATTTTTATTTTTGCCTACACATCAAATATATTTTGTATCGTTGGTGCGTATGCAACATCATCTAGTTCTAAGTTAGCCACTATTCATGGGTTGAAATGTTTAGCAGGTAAACTAGCTAACCACAGATTACGGCTAACTGAGAGCTGGCAACATTATTTTTTCCTATATTCTATGACATTTTCTTTTAAATGGCGTTCGTTCCACTCGAAAAACCAAATATTATTGGAGATTAACAATCAAACATAGTTTTAATTTATTTGATTATGGTAATTGTAGCTAGATATTTCCAACCTGCAGCAATCTTCTACTATTAAGAATCATCCATGTAAATCAAGTTTATTCAAAAACAAATACACCTGCAGATTTTCATAGTAGGATCTTAGGTATGGAAAACCAAATGAAAATTAGGAAAAAGATAGTGACCATGTTATAACTCGGACATTTTTGATATTAATAATGTGGAGTGGACAACATAAGAAAGAAAAATAAAGAAAAAAGGGACATGAAAATGAGCCTGAATAACATTAAACTAATGAAATGAACTGCGACTCAGACAGACCTAAAACCACATCCTTAGATAGTAGGACTTCAATTCAAGGGTAGGCTGTCAGTCAATAAATGTAAGGGAATTCCACAAATACAGCGAACTTTGACATAAACCTAAGCTAAGTACAAAACGGTAAACAAGTAACTGCAAGTAATCATTTCTGGTTTCCTCCATTAGAAATCCATAAAAGGTTTATCGGCATGTCAAAGATTTATTGCAAGAATTCACCGGTAAATGACAAGCATTGTCATGTTTACAGCACTTGGGCCATAAACTAACCGTCCCATGTCATAATAATTACATCATTAACTACTGTAAAGACCATTATTTTCACACTATAACATTTTAATGACTCTATTACGTATTATGACGGTTATTATATTGACGCCTATACACTATAGACACTATCGACAGACGTATCATTAGTTTTTTTTCAATTAAGCATACTAAAGATCGATATTAAATTAATTTAAGAAGTATTAATAAATTATATGTTATTGGTACCTCCGTACCTCTTACTTTCTTTAAATCTTTCTTTGTCTGTTAACTTGGTCTTGAAACAATGTATATGCGGCCAGGTTCGCCAGCATGAGCCATTTTTGCATATATGACGAAACGAGTTTTGATTTTGACGGTATTCCTAATTGCTACTTCGTTTGCCGCTAGTTCAGTGTTGTTAGCTAATTTCAGTATTACTTCATTGTAATTTGCAATTGTTAAGATTTCTCGAAATCGCAGTGACAACTTGCCAACTGATCGACTTTAACAAATGACATCTGCATCCCTGACCAGATGATACGGATTCAGTACCAAATCTATTGTTGTGCATATTGTTTCTAAGAACGAGAACATTGCAATAAATCTAGCCACGACACATGTAATTAATTTTTATGTGTTTGTTGGTGGTCTAATGTTAATATAAATCTTATCCCAATGATGTAATAAATTATTTCTATCATTTATTACCGTGCCGATTTCGGTAGGATGGAAAACAGTGTGTCGGCCTGTCATTCCAAGGAAGTTTGTGCGTTGCGATTGTGGGTCATTCACAGATCAGTATAGAACTTCTGATTTATTAGAAGGGATATTGCAAGATGGATTTCAGTAACGTTGAATCCAGTTTCGATGGATTTGTTGAATGCAGTTGATGTACAATTTGATGCTGTGTAACATTTTCCTCTTGCAAAATAGTTAATTAATATTATCAAATATTATAACAAGGACATAACAAATAGATAAGTTATTTTAACTGAAACAGATGTCTTATGTAAAATTTCAACAATCCTTACGTCATCTTATTAAAGAATAAACCATAATTCTCAGTCCTGCGTTCCTAACTGACAGCTAGTGCGCCACGGAAGCACGTTTCCCTGTTGCAGTCTGAATTCAAAACATAAACAGATTACGAAATCAATAAATCATTGACAGCCACTGCCGGATACGATCATAATAACTAACACATGTTATTTTATAAATATCACGCAAATGCAATACGTGGATTGCATCGCATTGTTTTGATTAAGTTATTAAGTAACAGCCGGTCATAATTCACGTAAAGGTCGAAGGTCTTTGCACTAGTAAATCTTGTAGGTACTAGGAGTGAATGAAGTTATAAGCGGTAATAACTATAATAAACACCAGACAGAAGCTTTTGTAGCACAGAAATAGTGACAGGTAATTATCTTGCAGTTTAAGGAAGCAATTTCCTTTTACCCTTTGTTGTTGTTAAGAGAGAGAGAGAGAGTTGACATTATTAAGAGAAATAATTAACGAGAGTTCAATTCTGTAGCCATTTCAAAAAGGTAAAATTCTCACCATCAAAATCAACTCTAATGTTTGTACGAGCATTTCCACTAATCTCCAAATTAAGTTATTTTGAACTCGACCAAATTAATAAAATTAATTTTATTGATCAAATAAAAATAAATGTGACTTTGAAAGTTACATTTTGTCCCAAATATTCAAAGTAGAGATTAGAGAAATGCAAATGTTTAGTATTAAGATTTTGAAGTTCAAGTTGTTTATATTTAACGTTATCCATAAAAAATATTTAACGGATTTCGTAATAGATTTAGAAGTTAGTGAGTCATTGACGTTTATCCTATTATTGTAACAAATCATGGTTTCTTAATTTTGAGGATTATTGAAACTTCAAGTGGAATCGTTGTAAAACTTGACACACATATAAATAAAACTCTTCGTTCTGAATTGATGTGAGAAAATAAAGTTGACTTAGGGAAATTAAAGCAGTAATGCATAAACAAAGGTTTTAAGAGACGTAGATGTGCCCGTCGTTAAACCTACGAATTACGATTTTCAAGAAATACGAGATTGTGAAATCCATCTACTTTTATGACAGTCATAGAAATATAATTTATGACTGGGCATAAATTATATTTTGCAAGAAAAAGTACACAATATTATTTAGGAAAATGAATTTTTCATCCATGAAAAATTTTGTGTTGATCAACCTTGTGTTATTTATCTGCAAGATAAATATACTCGTACTTTGTAGAACATACTTTATTATAGATATTTTTATTGTTTGTTATAAGAGTAGGTTTCAACGATGACCAGTGAACAGTCATGACCGGTATCAAAGTACTATCCCATAATTCTGTTCACCATTTAAGGCTGGTTGTACCTATACAAAGAAACGTATGTGTATTTCAATCATCTCCAGTATCTTGTTGTTCCTCTTTGTTTGGACTCCGTCAGTTGCGCTCGCCTCTTAATGGTTTTACTGAAAGACATGTTTACTAACAGGTAAGAGTTGCTAACAGATCACTCCATATTATCTTCACGTACTGCTTCAACAATGATGAAAAATATTGAGATATGTCATGTACATAATTACATACAATTAAACTGGTTGTAGTTGGGTAACGGAAAGGCAAAATACAACAAATGGAGAAACTCGGATATTCACCTTCTAATTGGTTAGATCAGATCAGGACAGTTACAGGACTCACGGTGACCACTGCCCTAAGAAGAGCTGAATTTGAATAAGAGCTGAAGAATGACTTGGAGGTAGCTTGTCAGTGACTCCGTAAAAGCTTTCCAAGACAAGCACGACCTTCAGCAAGGAAGACAAAGAAGAAGAGCATATTATATATTCCCGACGTAGTATTGTTAAGCTTTTATGATTGCCAAAACTTTAGAAGTTGTGAAGAAACCTTATATTAAAATAGGTACGAATAGTGTACCATATTAATAAGCATCTTATAAATAGCGTTCCATAATGCACTCCGAGATAAAATCCAATAATGAATTGAAAAGAATTTTAGATGTGAAAAAGAAAAATACCAAAATTATGCAATAATGCTAGGTATCCAAAATCTGTTTACCCAAGATTTTGAATTAACAGTGAACTTATCAGAACAACTTATCACAACATCTGTTCCCAAGTTCCAAATACCACATGCTCTCTAATAGCCTTCCGTTTTAATTTCTACTTAGAGAACTCACTAACTAATCGATCTTAACTTACCATCACTCCCGTTTCGTAAACATTATGAAATATTTCTACTGACACCTCGCCTACTACTTCTTAATCTTCAACATTAATAACTTTGATTACAACCATATAAGGTTCATTATCATTTGCATTATCAATGAAGTCAGTGTTATGAAATTCATTTGTTAATATTGACTGTGTTAAATCTCTTAATCAAATCGAACTCGACTCAGTCATGACTCTGGGCTTTGGTATTTGTTCTAGTGATGATGTTTTGTTTGTCGTGTCAATATGGGCATTTTCTTACGTAATGGATTTTTGAATTTCTATCGTATAAAAATTAGCACATGTGGGTTCTATTGTTTAGTATCATCGGGTGGTCGTAACTGTGAATTGAATAAAGCTCAATTTCGGAATATGGGAAACTTTGAAACATGAGTGGGACTTTTATATTTGATCTACTTTTGGAAACCATCATGCAATTGTTTAAGAAAAATTGCAATGTCCAATGTTTTGACTACAACATAAAACGATTTCATTTTCAGAAACCTGAGACTCATCACTACACTCCATTTTAAACTAATACGCCAAATAAATAAATGATTAAGTCTTGGAAACAAAGACACATAGATATATAATTTTACAAAAGCCATTAGTCCCACGACACTTTGTCATACACTTACTAAAATATTATCCTCCGGATCGAATTTCTAAACCCTGTGTTAAAGAGCACAGAAACATAAACAGCTACAGGCATACAGACTTTCCCTCAACACATAGCAAAGTTAATTAAGTGATTCAACAAAAGTTATTGCCAGCCAGCATCAGAAGTATTAGTAGTTAATCTGTTGCTAACCCAACCAACCAACCTTAAACTTAAGTACCTGGGCGACCGAGCGCTGCTCGGGTGAAAATAGAGAAAACGACGTTTTCTAAAAATGAAATCTAGCAAGATCGATTTATAGCCCCCGAAAACCCCTGCATACTAAATTTCATGAAAATCGTTTGAGCCGTTTCCGAGGTCCAGATTATATATATGTCGGGTTTAGTCAATAGTACGGACGTCAAAACAAATCGCAAGCACGCCATCTGGCGGCAAAGCAAAACAACTACGCATTGGCGCGCTTCCTCTAACCACTTGCGTGGTGGGGATAGTAGAATATGGCAGTTGAGTACTGAACGCCGTAGAGCTAACACGTCGTAGAATCAGTGTCGATCCGTAATATTAGTAAGCAAGAATGTAACTGAGTTGTGACTATTTAAATAAACCCAGTGTATCGAATAACTTCTGTGATTTCATTTGCACGATTGTACCCACCGACCTGCCCACACACGATGTCGTAACCTAAGGGAAATACATCCTGACTTCCCGATGGTTTACATCTATCGGCCAGCCCTGATGCGATATCAGAAGTGGGATTCGGTCGTGCTAATGAGATCACACGTGGAAACAATGCTAGTGAAAATTGTGGTTACAATCTTGCAAAAAAAAAAATCGCGGTGTCAGTGGAGACTACCCTCAGTCTTGAATAATAAAAAACCACTCTGGAGCGGAGCAGCAAGGAGGCTAGTAGCAACCAAGGAACTAGACAGGACAAGGAGGAGCGTGTGCACGTGTGAAAAGATCCATACACACTGATCTGTATGCCAATCTGGTGAGTCGTTTTCATTTTGTTATGACTATGGAAAAGTGTGTTCATTATTCGAAATTCTGGTTTTGTGTACGGTACGGTGGTCAGTGGTTCGTCGGGGTAGCCCGTGTTAGGTTATAATTTCATGTTAGTTATCGATGGTCAAGTTTTGGTGTTGTTGAAGAGTTATTATTCTACTGGCAATAACCTATGGCTAGCCCTGGCTGACTATTATTGTTTAGAAGGTAGAACGATATAGTGACATTTACGGCCCTACCTTACACATCAGTCAGAATATTTTGATTACTTTTGTAGTTTGATAGTTTTATGTAGTGAGAGTTAACTAAGTTTGAGAAGAAGCATAGTATTCTTCTTTTGTGGTCGGAGGGCCAAACAATTTAAAAGGTGGCAAACCCTACCAGGCCCCGTTAATTGCGACTTAAAATGCTATGGCATTCATTGGATTCTCTAAAGCCCATATACCTGGGTAGGACACTTGGGAAACTGTGATAAGCCCATATACCTGGGTAGGGCACTTGGGAAACTGTGATGTGTGGTTTATGTTTTGGACAGGAACTCTGCAATCACATTCTGTGTCCATAATAACCTATTTTGCCATGCTGGTTTAGGTTACTACTACTACTAGAAACTCGTGGCTAAATGGTGGCAGCCGCGCTGGTCGATCATCAGGTTTGGGCAACGCTTGACGGGGTCGGTCCGTGGATGGGTGGCCATTTCAGCGTGCCGGGTTTCCTCCGTGCCTCGGGGGGCGCGTTGGGCCGTTGGTCCCGGCTGTCGTTTGGGGATCTTTGGCAGTGGTCAGAGGCCCGGGATCTGACACCGGTCTTGCCGGGGGGTGCTGTGTTGCCCAGTTGCTGAGTTGTGGGGGTCGGATGGGCAGTCCCTCCATGTGGAGCACTGGTGCTCAGCTTAATCCGGTGGGACTGGAGGCCGACCCCGGTGTGGTTGGGAGGGGGCTAGGCAAATTGATTGGTTTAGGTTACTACACCAGTGCACCAGTTAAATGCCATCAAAGCTGTGTATGGTTAAGCTATCTGTGTGAACATATACTCTCGTAGTGTTTTTCATGTTTCAGATACAATGTTGGGTCGCAGTGGAGTCTCTGCTGCAGGCTAGTGGCTAGCGGTTCAGATACTGTATGCGAAGGCTGACTTGTCACCATCTGAGAGGTAAAAAGGAACGGCAGGGTAGCAGTTCGCAGGCCGTAGCCGAACGTTACAAGCACGTGCAAGTTTGGAATGGAATACTCGGTGAGTCGCTTCCATTTTATTTTGATAGTGAAGTCGAATGTTCTCTAGTGATGAGATGCTATTTCGAGTTTTAAGTGTTCATGTTGGAACACTGAATTGGTTGGTAGTGGTTATACCTAGCACTATTACTAGGTAATTAAGACACACCAAGTATAAAGCAAGTAGCTAATAAGTTACCTATTGGCTTGTTAGTACTTTCCTAGTTTCAAAATTTGGTTCAGTACGAACTTTTGGATAAGATATCCCATGAGTTGATGAGATATCCAAAATGATTGAATAACTAGTCGTTTTCAGTGGCAAAGCGAGTTAGTGATGTCGTTGGGCTATCACAATTGTATCTAGTTAGTAACAGTGGTGGTCATTTACGTGTATTCAGGACAGATCTTGTTTGCGTAACGATTTACAACCACCGTCTTTAGATCTGAATTCACTTGCTTACTTTCAAAGTAATATTATGATAGCAGTAGATCTCGCGATCGTTTTCCTAACGTGAAAACTGAGTTAGTGAGCGACAGTAAAGGGTTACTGTTGATAATCTGATACTAATGATATTGATCAGAGTTAATTCGTGAAGCTCCTTAATATTATCAGGGTTAGTTGTTTCCCTTTTATAATCCGTCAGTATGTTCCAAAATCTTTGAGTATAAAGCGCGAATCTTGTGAGAAGGTTCCCCGATCACCAAGTTCTTTGAGAATTGTACGTCATAGTTGATGACAGTGTAACATGTCTGCTCGTAAGACCAATTCTGGACCGCACCTCATGCGTAACATGTGGCGATGGGTTTTTGAAGAGGTTTCATGAGTTGGGTATGCATTACCTTTGAATTAATTATAAGAAACCGTAACAGCATTGTTACTATTACTTTGTTTAGTTTTGAACTTGTTGATCGTCTTTTTCTAATGAATAGTGTTGTGTGGGAATATTTAGTACGAAAACTAAATAGGCCCTTTATTAAGTCTGCGATAGGTTACCGGACGGTGACATTACATGACATGACATTACAGGACGGTGATCATTATACACCGAAAGATTTAAATAGGTACGCCTAGAACCTACCAGTATGCATAAGGTAGGATAAGGGAGATGCCAGCGGGTCATGTACCAGTTGATGTTAAAAGGATTTTAATGATGATGAGCAAGCTTAAAATGTCGAGTAATTGAGTCTATCAGCCGTATTATGTTTGACCGTACCAGTGGATTCTGGCGGAGGTCGGGGTCTTGAGAGACCGTTGTGTGAGAGCAATACAATTGCTGGTCGGCTATAGAGCCGTGGCGTTAGAGGTTTTACTCGAGGGTTTCTATAAGCTTGGCAGTTGTTACTGCAGCAGAAGTTTTAAAGTTTGTTTGGAATGACTGTGGTACATGGCCCAGGGCAATGATTTAGTTAGAGAGTAGAGTTCAAAAACAAATCTCTATTTTCACGAACCCAATAATCTAGTTTGGTCAGGACTAGCCGAGCGTTGTGTGTTGGCCTGGGTGGCAACTGTTGGCCTTTATGGCAACTGTTGGCCTGTGTGGCAACTGTTGGCTTTTATGGCAACTAAAGGCCAGTGTGCCAACTGGAGCCCTTTATGGCAACTGTAGGCCAGTGTGGCAACTGGAGATATTTGTAGCAACTGTGGGCCGGTAGGACACCTGTAAGTCAGTGTAAAAAAAACGTTTGTATAAGAAACCTTACAGAGGATCCCTGTTGAGTTATGAGGTTAAAATAAAGTAAACTCGCATAGTCACGCGAGAGGTGAGGTCACCATGTTAATGTTGATGACGTTCGAATCGTCAAGCCTTCATTACGAATATTGAAATATTTTTGGTTTTCTAATTTTGATTACTATGCGTAGATTGTGTTAGTAAGATACACAAAGCTCAAGTACCAATTGAGATAGTAGATGACGAATTGACGTAACATACGACAGGCTAAATGTCTGTGGGGAACTGGTTCTAAGTTCAGAGAGTTGAGTTGACTCGACATCGTGAGGATGTGCGAGTAGAGCAATTGTGATTGCTAAGAGAGCTATGTGATAGCTAAAGATCGTGAATAAGATACCTGGTGTCTTGTTTCTTTTGTTTCATTAATGACTGTCAGTGGTACTTGGACTTTGTAATCTCGAAGATTGGGTGCTTTTAGGTACCGGATCGATGATTAAGTTGCTATTTTCTTTAAATTGAAAATAGAATTACTTGTTCCTTGCAATGGTGAACAGAGAGATTTAAATGATCATGTTTGATTGTTTCGAAATGTTTCCTCACTCTAGAGTATGAGTCAGGATTGGACGAACAAATACTGTTTGGAAATTTTGTGTTTCAGAAAAACATCCCTTGTATGATGGGAGACTGGCGGGTCGGAGTAGACTAAGAGGACGTGTGGCGCAACACGACATGAGATGGCAGTGAGCAAGGACAAGAAGATGATGCCTGCGGGTGATAGATTTGGGGATCTGTCACCTGAGAGAGGCCTGAGAAGGCGACGTGTTGTGTTCCACGGTCGCCTCTCAAAATAAATTACGGCCTAGAGAACACCATGTGGTTTTAGTCAGTAGGAGTCTGACAGACCCCTCAGCTTTCCCCAAGAGCTGAGGACATTCATGAGAATTTCCACATGATTCGATACACTGTTAACCCTGACAATGAGGAACAGACGAGGACGCCTGTCTCGCAGGATGGCCGTGTCGGGTTTAGTCAATAGTACGGACGTCAAAACAAATCGCAAGCACGCCATCTGGCGGCAAAGCAAAACAACTACGCATTGGCGCGCTTCCTCTAACCACTTGCGTGGTGGGGATAATAGAATATGGCAGTTGAGTACTGAACGCCGTAGAGCTAACACGTCGTAGAATCAGTGTCGATCCGTAATATTAGTAAGCAAGAATGTAACTGAGTTGTGACTATTTAAATAAACCCAGTGTATCGAATAACTTCTGTGATTTCATTTGCACGATTGTACCCACCGACCTGCCCACACACGATGTCGTAACCTAAGGGAAATACCAGGCCCCTCAGAAAGTATTGCGAAAAAAAGTTTTTATATATGGGAGACTGGCCAGTTATAATGTTTTTCGAAAATATGATTATTTATAAGTAAAAATAAGTAAGTTCCAATTTCAAAATTTCCCTCCACATTTTTTGCGAGTTAATTCAAAGTATTGTGTCTCACTGAAATATGGATCTGCGCCGGGAACATTTTAGAGCTATGATTTTATACGATTTCAAGTGTCGCCTGAAACCGGATGAATCGTACGATAGACTTCAAATGGCATTCATGGATGAAGGCCCTTCCAAGGCAACCGTGTATCGTTGGTATAACGAATTCAAGCGCGGTCGACCAACTTTGGGGGATGACGAAAGAAGCGGTCGCCCTTTGACGGCTGTTACCGAAGAAAACGTGCTAGCAGTGAAAAATTTAATCCAAGACAATAGGCGAATTACATATCAGGAGATTCAACACATATTGAAGATTGGATCGGGAAGCGTTCACGAGATTCTACACAGCCATCTTCGCGTGAGGAGGATAGTATCACGCTGGGTGCCGCACAACCTCACCGATGCTCAGAAGCAGGCCCGGGTGGAATGGTGCCGTGATATGCTTAACAAATTTGAAGCAGGCTCGTCTCGGCGTGTTTACGACATCGTTACAGGTGATGAGTCCTGGATTTATCAATACGACCCAGAAACCAAGCGCCAGTCGACTGTTTGGGTGTTTCAAAATGAGCCAACGCCTACCAAAGTGAAGCGATCTAGAAGCGGGGGTAAGATTTTGATCGCTAGCTTTTTTAATTTGACTGGCCACTTGGTATCAATTCCCTTACGGGATCAAAGAAGCATTAATGCCGAATGGTATACTACCAAATGTTTGCCAGAAGTTTTCTCTGTTATAAGCAACAAGCGACCAAACACAGGGCTCCGCGGGCTACTGCTCCACCACGACAATGCACCTGCGCACACCGCACTCAAAACGAGGGACTTCCTGGACAGCACGCCAGTCAAACTCCTGGGTCACCCTCCTTACAGCCCTGATCTAGCACCGTGTGACTTCTTTTTATTCCCAAAAATAAAAAATCAGCTCAAAGGGATACAATTTTCGTCGCCGGAAGATGCGCTGGCTGCGTTCGAGCAGGCTGTAAACGAGGTGTCTGCGGCGGACTGGAAAAAGTGTTTTGAAAACTGGTTTAGGCGCATGAATCTTTGTATAGAGGCTGGTGGAAAGTACTTTGAAAAGATTTAATAAAAATATATGTACGTATAGAACAATTTTTTTTAGTTTCGCAAAACTTTCTGAGTGTCCCACGTACATCCTGACTTCCCGATGGTTTACATCTATCGGCCAGCCCTGATGCGACATATATACAAAGTGTCCATAACGCAAAAAATTGGTACCTACCAAAGACACCGATTTCCAAAGATAAAGTTATTTTTCGCTTTGTAGTTTTCTTATTCCAAATAAGAGAACTACAAAGCGAAAAATAACTTTTTTAAGTCGGTAGTATTTTTTTGTAGAAAAGTTTTTTTATGTATTGCAGTAAGTTATATGAACGCATTTTTCATCAGAATTGAGATACAAACTTATAAACCAGTTGGATACCATATGTAAATAAAATAAATCTTTTTCCTACATCGAATACACATTACTCTTCCATGAATGAACTTTCAGAAGAAATTACGAAAGCGACATGAAACGAAAGAGGCCATCTTGTAAACAAACAAATAAAATAAAATAGACTGGAAGGCTGGGTGCAGATTTGCTGGTTTACAAGTCTTTTCCCCCGGATATTTTTAACTATAGTTAAAAATATAACAGAGAGGATGCCTGTATCCCATGTGGGCAGATAAAAAGGCTGATGATGATGATATTAAACTTTATGTAAATAAAGTCTTCAAATATATACTTGTACTTTAAAAATCTTTTTTTAATAAGAAATCATTAAAATTCACTTATCTAATTGAAAACATGCAGAAAATATAGTGTTAACCGAAAATAATTTTTAAGATCTCTACTGAAGGTTATTTGCAACTGGTTTTCTAATATGCATTAATTATGTTCAACTCTGTTAAAACACTCTTAAGCCCGCAATTATCTTCATTCATGAAATATGTTTCCTAAGTACATATCGGTCAGAGTCGATAAAACAGCAGCTATCATAAAATTATATTCCAGAATAAATACCAATTTTATTGAAATATCTTTGTCTGTTATTGTAACCAATACTGAAGCTATTAAAATATTGCAAGCTCAACGAAATCGCGTACCGATGATACTAAAATACCCGTTCATTCGAATAATCCTTAAATAGCTATAAAGTGCAATAAAAGGATAAACAAATATCGGATTCCCAACACGCGGCCGCGTTATATCCCCTTTTACGAGTTGCCTACAAGATTCCTAATCTCGGATCCCGGGGAATCTGTTCAGTGAAGACTGGCCTTTACAGCGTTATGAATAATTTCTTTTGATCCACTTACAAACGCGAATATTATAAAGTATTTGTAAGATTTAAGTATTTTGATATCGTAAAGAACGTGGAAAAATCTATGATAGTATTAGATACTTCGTGGAAGCATATAAATAGTGTTAATAAAGTTACTTTTTAGTTGCGAACGAATAAATCAGTTTTATGCGGTGTTTTCTGTTTCATGTTTATTGTAGTTTGTGAAGATGTTATTGAATTATTATATTTTTATTTGAGAACGTTTGACGGTTTTAGTGGTTGGTTTATTATGTTGTTTTAGCAGACGATGGATGGATTTTATTAATATTGAGATAAATGGTGTTGTTTTTAAAACATTTGGCGAAGTAACCGATGTAAAATAATCACAAGTTGTTATTTCGTTATGAATAAAGTTTATTAGAAAAGTTATTCGACGTTCCTATCAAGGAATTTCTTTACTTCACCTCAAAAAGATAATATGTCACTGTCGGAAACTTGGTTATACATTATAGCTGTGAAATCCTTGTTTCATAACAAACCTATGAAAACAGGAATCATAAGTTATTCCACATCAAACATTCACGATCTGAAGTAGATCAGATGAATCTAAGATAATAAAATAACTATCATCTTAAATTAGAACCAAACTCACTCCTTAACCATTGTAGCTCCAACTTATTAGTTCAAGCACTAAGTATACACGCGCCACCCACAGATAGAAGCTTCTAAATCGAAACGCAAAACGAATGCCTTCACCGGTCTTCGATCTATTTTAAATGATTCATTCAGTCACCAGGTTTCTACTCTGGTTACTGCTCCTTAGAGTTACAGCTTAGGCTTACTATCTGTTGGTCAAAGAGATTGGAATGGTAGAGAACTTTATTATAAGGTTTTTTAAATTGCCTATAGGGTGATGGGGAGTGTTTTAGTGATGTTTTTAGCAATTTGAGTTCCATTTTTGAGGGTTCCGAAGTCAACAAGGAACCTTTATAGTTTCTCTATGTCCGTCTGTCCGTCCAGCATGCAGCTTAGCTCAGAAAATCTTAGTACTAGAAACCAAATATACATATTAATAATTCCAACAAAGTGGTAAAATAAAATCATGAAAAACATTTAATATATCAAACTACTTTATTACTCATACTAAAATATTTGTTTTCGGTTTGTAAATATTTGAAGATTTTAACGAAGACTATCTTCGTAACGGTAATACTGCAATATTCAAATGATTAAATGACTATTATATATAAATTTTTATTACAAACGCCTCTACCCGCGGTGGTACTCAAATAGTTTATATTTTTTCTAACTTCACTTGTGAAGTTAGATTTTATAACTTCTTATTCAGTTAACATCGTCCTATGTGTGCCTCTTTTAAGCAGTTGTGAGCCAATGAAACCGTTTTAATGTTCATGTAGCAACAAAAAAACCCTCTTCTTAATCCGCAGTATTATGAAACTACGGAACCCTATTACTGCGCGTGGCCCGACACGCACTTGGCCGGGATTTTTTTCTTGTATAATGTCGTGATGAACCAGCTCAAGATTTCGACCTCGCATGATGGAAAGCGATGGATAAAGTCTATGATAGAAGAAGCTTGAACGATTTGGACATTAATTCTTGATTTGTAGAGCAAAACAGTCTGTAGGTTTAACGAATTCCATAAGATTTTAATGATAGACTGCGTTAAAAAACAACATATCAAATACCTAACCTAAAAATTTTAAAATCTGACAAAATCTGGTAGGTACTGACTAAGTTAATGCTTGAAATCTGCAAACCTCTTTTTAGTAAGAATACTTCTTTTTCGTTCCTATTTGTGCGAGGGAGTGGGCTGTAATCAACCTCGCGGGGTGACGCAGGTCTAGTGCGGAATGCTGGATGTCATTGTTTTGTTCTCTAGGATATCCCAGTTTCCTCACAATGTTGTCCTTCGCCATTTTAAGAGCAGTAGTAGTATTGAAATTAATTAAACAAAGTAAAGCGCCTGCCTGGGTTTGTATCATTGACAGGCAACTGATAAGTCGGGGCCACCACGGCGTGGGACTAACGAGGTGCATATAGATCTTTAATTCGTTCATATCGTATAGTTCCTTATCATCACATTCATCAATATCTGGTGGTCTATTTTGAACCATGGCTACAGAACACGCGGTAGTAATAAAGGTATACATTACAAAAGCGGGTGTCAGTTGTCATCCAGACATAACAATGGTTACTGAGAATCTTGTCCTATGCACAGCTGAATATGGTCAAGCTAGTAAGTTTTAAGTGTCTAATTATAGAGGGGAAACCCAGGCGTTGATGATGTAATTTGTTGATAGGATAAGAACCCAAGAGAAGAAAGTGTTAAAGTAAGAGTTTAACGTAAACAATGATTAATAAAACATAAGAAATGCTAGTCTATAAATGACGTGCCGCGTTTCAGCAATTGCTTTAAAGCAAACTGTTGAGGGGACATTTTCCTATGGCCATAGTGCGAGTTTTAAAATGTACTCAACATTAAAGTTTTGTACTAAAACTGGTGCTACATCTGGTGACAATGGTGAACTCTTTTTTTAACTTGCAATGTATGTGTGTAAGTGTGTTCTGGTTAAATCTTGCAACTAAATTTTAAAGCAGTTATCCTCCACCGATTAAGATGAAATTTTGCATACACGTTTAGGTTAGTTGACAATGCATGCTTAGCTAAGTGACGTCATTCTAAATAAAAAATGGCGGACGGCCCAAGATGGCAGACTAGTTACCACCACAAAGAAGAACTATGTAGTTTAATTATTTATTCAACTTCTTTAGTTCTATTTGTATGCATTCACTTTATATTAAACGGGTGCAGGTTATCTTATCTTATGGAGGGGCCGAGAAGCAACTCGGACACTTCGACCCATTGGGATCTATTGTGGTCCCCTAGATAACTTACTCCTCCCCAATCTCGTTGAAAACTCTTATCATGAGTCTTACAACGAGACTGGGAGATATGAGCCTATAGTCTTCTGGTTTAGGATATCCAACCCCTAGTAGACTCATTCGCTTACCAGCCAGTGCATCGCATGTGCACAGGAGATGCTCCATGCGTTCCGTATGTTCCCCACACAACCTGCACACGGGTGTCGCGGTTAGACCCATCTTCATGAGCATGTCGTTGGTTCCAAAGTGCCCAGTAAAGGCCCCAAGCAGGTAGCGGATTTGCCCCCTGCTCATATTCCAGATGCATTCCCGGGCTTTGAACGTAGAGCCTAGGAATTTCTTGGAGTGTTGTAGACCAGTAGTAGACAACCAGTGTGTTTGTTGTCTGTGATCTGCAAACTCCTTAAATGTGGCTTTTACGAGACACGTCGAAATGCCTACACAAGGTTCTGGACCCACAAAATCATTTGCTGAGCCCTCTCTTGCCAGTTCATCTGCCATTTCATTACCATGGATTCCTTTGTGTCCAGGGACCCACATCAGTCTCACCCTGTTATGCCTCCCAAGCCTGTTTAGGACCTGGATGGCATCCAGAATAAGTTTGGAATCCACTTTGTAGGATGCCATGGCTTTGATTGCAGCCTGACTGTCACTAAGAATATATATGGATTTACCTCTGGTTCCTCTATCTATATTCTCTTGAGCACAGGTTATTATGGCATATGTTTCTGCTTGGAATACAGTTGCCATCTTCCCTAAGCTTTTGCTACATTTGTAACCTTTTGCGTATATTCCCGCTCCTGTACCTGATTCCATTTTGGATCCGTCAGTGTACCACACCAGACTATCTTGTTCTGGTGGATCGAGTCCCTTCGTCCAGTCCTCTATTGAAGGGATTTGGACCTTAAAAGACCTTTCAAACACAAAAGTAGTTTGCATTTTATCGGATATCATGCTAGTTATCCGATCCAGGCCTTCATTGCGATCAAACTTTGTATGGTTAGTCTTTGGCCTAGAGGCATCCCATAGTCCAGCAACAGCAAGACGATGTAATGTCTTCCTTGCCTCGAATTCAACCATCATATGCAGAGGAGGGATATTGAGGTATCTCTCAATCGCTGCCGTAGGTGTTGTCCTGAAAGCGCCCGTGATGCCGAGACACACTGTTCTTTGTAACCTGGTGAGTGGCGCTTTGCACGAGGCAAGCTTTGTTCTTGGCCACCACACTATGCTGCCGTATGTGATAATAGGTATTATCATTGTTCGGTACAGCCATCGTATCACTTTGGGCTTTAATCCCCAAGTTTTACCGTAGGTGGAACGACACATGCCGAACACTCGTAAGGCCTTTGTCGTAATATTTTCCACATGAGTTTTCCACCTGAGTTCTTTATCAAGCGTTACACCCAGATATTTAACTTCGGTGGACCAGGGCAGCTTTATTCCATTGAGGGAGGGCTCTCCTAGGTTTCCTAGTTGTCTCTTCCTCGTGAATGGAATAATGACTGCTTTACTTGGGTTGATAGAGAGGTGGTTCTTTGTACACCATTCCTCTGTCATCCTCAATGCCTTTTGTAACAATCCAGAGACTACGTTCGGAAATTTACCATTAACCATTATAGCTATGTCATCTGCATAGCCTACTGTGTAGAATGGTCCGGTGTTGAGTTTGGTAAGCAGCGAGTCTACTACCAAGCACCATAATAATGGTGACAGCACTCCGCCTTGCGGACAACCTCTTGTTGTTTTTGCGCTAAGTCTGTCTCCCATCAGTTCTGATCTGACTATTCTGCTTCTCAGCATATAGTCAATCCAGTTGCACGTGGTATCATTGATGCCATGTTCCTTTGCAGCAATGCGTATAGACTCAAATGTTGTCTTGTCAAAGGCTCCCTCTATGTCGAGGAAAGCCCCGACACAAATCTCTTGTCCTTCTAGCGCAGCCTCGGCTCGACTCGCAACATAGTGCAATGCCGTTTCCGTAGATTTTCCAGGGCTGTAGGCGCACTGTAGTTTATGTAGAGGGAATACTTTAAGTGGTCCCTCTCTTAGGTACCTGTCTACCATTTTCTCCAGAGCTTTTAAGAGAAAGGATGATAGACTGATGGGCCTATAAGCTTTAGCTTCTTCGTAAGTCGGTCTGCCCACCTTCGGTATAAAGGTGACTTTGACCTCCCTCCATGCCTTAGGTACATACCCAAAGGCTATGCAGGCTCTGTAGAGTTTACTCAAATGTGGTATCAAAACAGATGCCCCTTCTTGCAAAAGTATTGGGTAGATGCCATCCGGACCAGGGGATTTGAAAGGCTGGAAGCCTGCTAAGGCAAGCTTCAGTTTATTTTCATCTACCACTTTCTTTGCCGTGAGCCAGTTATTTTTGGACGTGTGCCTCGTGAGCTCGTCCCTTGTGACTGGTTCCTCTTCATCGCTGTCGCGCAGTATACATTCCGGGAAGTGAGTTCTAAACATCACGCCCAGAGTGTCCCGTCCAGTTTCTGTGAGATACCCATTCTCATCCTTTACAGATGACAGTGGGTTTGTCTTATTCATGGACATTGCTTTGCACAACCTCATTCCATTTGGCAGAGCTTCGATGGAGGTGCAATGCTGTCGCCAATTAGTTCTTTTGGCCTTGCGAACCGCCGTGTTATACCTCGTCAGCATGCTGTGATAGCCAGAAAAGTCTTTCCTGGCTTTTGCATCATTAAAGGCCTGTCGTGTTTCCTGACGTATTTTAGCTAGTTCAGGAGTCCACCATGGTACCTTTTTGCAAAAGGCCTTTTTCTCTGGGCAATTATCTTCCCATGCACCGATGGTGCCCACCTTGATTCTGTCCGCTTCAAATTCTATATCTAGTATGGAATTAAGCTTACCTTTAGGGCTCCCTAGATTTACTTTTAGGTCCCTCCTGTACGAGTCCCAATTTGTATGCCTTGGGTTTCTCCTTCGTCTAGTTTCGGCCTCTCCCGCCGTCCTAAACCTAAAGCAACGGGTGCAGGTTACACCTACGGACGACATAGTAACTGTTAATTTTACTACTTCACTCATCTGCATAATTATTTAAAGCATTTTTTTATATCTTCATTTACTTTGACAAATTCTCAAAAAGAAAATTATAGCCTTCATACGAGATATGTTTTGACTGTCGGTTCCCACATGCAATTTGTCGTCAAGGCTATAAATAAAGTTGAATAGCCCCAATACTAAATCGATCAACGGTAGCCGTAAAGTATTGTATAAACACACCTTTATTTTGACGCACCGTTGACAGTTTCTCAAAAAACAACTGTCATTTGCAGCTGTCATAATATTTTGAACATCGAATTTCAATCTTATGACCAGGGAATTGAGAATGAAAAAACAAATGAAGAACTTTACGGACTGTAAATGTAAGTTGGTGGTAAAGTATCGAGAAGGGATTATCCCTGCATATCGATAATAAAACGGAATTATATCGGTACTGATTTGAAGTAGGTCGTAGAATTAGCATGTTAGAGACAAAATCACGTTAAGTGCTTTGTGAATTATGGTAAGAACGAACGGTATGGTACTGTGAACGGCAGATTTTGAGGTTTCATGGCTTCTATTTTGACTTGAATGTTGGTTGAAGTAAAACATTGATGTAGGGCTGTTATTCATCTATGCACTGGAACAGTTACAGTTCCAGATTATGTTAGATAACTGAAAGGATTTGTATATCCAATCTTTGTTGATCCTCTTGGATTGATTCAGTAGTGAATCCACTTTGGTTTCAAAATTTATATTGTTTGATAACTACATTTGTAGATAGAATTTAAAAAAAAACTTACACAGATATAAAACGAAAAATTACCAAACAGGTAGGTTGTAGAGGCACTTTAGCCTACACACGACTTAAATAGGATATAGTTGATGAATGAAAATTAAATTAAAAATACATACTTAAACTCGAAACAAACTCTCCAAAGAGTCATATTCATACATTTTATTGGAAATTTAATGATGGCAAAGACAATATAAGCTCTACTTTTTGATAATTAAGAAATTAGAGAAATTTTACGTGCATTTTACAAATACAGACTATACAGCTATAGAAGAACAGTCTGTTATATGCAATGGTATCATCATCATCTTCCTGTCCTTATCCCATGTTACTTGGGGTCGGCGCAACACGTTTTCCTCTTCCATACCGTTCTGTCCCCAGTTACGCTATTACGGACTCCCTTTTCCCTCATATCACTCCTCACACAGTCCATCCATCTTTTATTTGGCCTTCCTCTTCCTCTCCATCCATCCACATTTATATTCATAACTCTTTTAGTAACATGCGTTTCATCCCTCCTCATCACATGACCATACCAGGACAAACGGTCCCCTTCAACTTTTCTCAGTTATATGTAATGGTGTAGAAAACGAAAATAAAGTCCAACACAATTTGAGAAATACTTGACGTACTCTACTGCTAATGACTCAAAGACTTGTCAATCTGTGCGGTCGTTAAGCAGTAAGTTATGTCTCATCTTGTCACGGAGAGTTCTCGCTATAAATCAGGTGATACAACCTTCGTAGCTTTTGGTAGATGCAGTTGGTATGATGAAGTGGCTATGTGCTAGCGTTCGTATATTAGGTACTTGATGGAGAGTATACTCAGAATGGTGAGCTATTTCAAAAAAGGAATTCGATTTTTTCCAATATATTTGCATATCAACATCAATCTCTTCTACGTGCAAGCATCATCCATCCAATTCCTCGCACGCTCTAAACGACGCACAAAACCAACAAAGTTTACACTTTATAATTTATCGAATAAGGAATCAATGTTGCAGCTCTAACATCAAATACGTGCATCGATACCAATACGAAATCGATTCAAATCGATTGATCAACTCTCGACACACGTACCAAAACAATTTGCAAAACTGAGTTCAATTCGCGCCATCCCGTTGTAAAGTACACGAGACGGAATGACGAATTGTAAAAGGAAAGGCACGGTTTAAATCGTCGTTTAATGTGCAATTCGTATGACTGGTCGCTTTGAAATGAGCCAACACTTTGTGCGGACCCAGCAACGAAGTCAGCTCGCGTAAACTCTAGCCAACATAACTTTGCTGTTACTAAATTCCTGCGCTTATAAAATAGAATGATATGTTTATCGTCATAAGATTCAAATTTTATTGATCTATGGTGAAATGGCTGATAAAAATAAGTTGGTTATTCGACGTTGTTGGCGCCACTAGACTCGCGAAGTACTGCATGCAACGAACGATCATCGGTGACTAAACGGTTATAACCGAATGATCTTTATGACATGCAATGACACGAAATGACACGCGGATGTAATTCTACATTGCTTCTTATTAAGCACTCCTGATAAATAGGCAGTAAAGGTGACGTGACGGAGTCTCGATGGGCTATAGGTTAGAAACGTAGACAAGATAGTTACATTGTCGCCGATGATTCGAGATTTATGTTAGATGTTTTTGATTGATTAGTAATATATTCTGATGTAAAAGAAGCCTCCTACTTTGTCTTTGTAATATTGGCTCGGTCACCATAATACAAATCCTTTTTCTTCCTTCAACCTTTTTCCAGTTTCAGCCGATTCATTAAATTTGATTGTCAAATAAAGTTTTTTTTCCTCGTATATGCTTTTCCTGTGCTTTATTTCATAAATCATAATCTTTTTAACCTTCCATTGCTTCTAGAGTTGTTCTTGCTTTGCTTTGCTTATTTTTGATATAGTCCTCTATAGTAATCCTTTTAGTTCTTTTTGCGAATTTACGTGCCAATGTCCATTTCGTAAGACCTTCTATTTGAAGGGATTCTAACGAGCTAGTCGTTTAGTTTTATATTAACAATCCAGTGTAATTGCTTCATCTAAAGCTAATGCGGTAGTCGTGTCTTAAGTCGATATCCTAACTTTATTGACATTGCAGGTACCTGCGTCTCGTTAGTTTGCGTTTAATTTATTTTATTGTTTCTTGTTAGTATTAGACATTCTAGTATATTTATTGTCCTCTTGTAGTTGCAGGTAGATTGTCTCGTCTTTGAGTCATTACTACTACATGCTGTTAGATAAAATTTTACAAATATGCTTTTCCTATATAGGCAGTAGATATCTACTACTCAGGGTGATGAGTTTTTAAACGTTAGATATCTTTTAAATGAATAAATTGTTAATTTTCTGCAAAATTAACTTCTGCCTACATCTATATATTATAGTCGTTTCCTAGATCGAAAATATCTAAAACTACAGTCAGCTTCTTATTCTATCGAGTGGGTTTCATAGAAGATAGATCATAAGTGTATTCGTCAAGGGAAAAAATCTGAAGCCATTGTCGAAAATAAACTTTTAGGATGATGACGAAATATGGTTATGACTAGGGACCTAGCTTATATGAGACATTAAATGCTCGAAATTTGCAAAATCAACTAATAAAAACATAGTTAATGTTTTTATTATTAGATGCTGCTTAATTTGGCACGTTATTTTATTCAAAAAACCATATACAATCTGAGCATTTTATTATTTATAGCTGACCTCCGCGTCTTCACGCCCGTCAACTGGCTATCTATCTACCTACCACTACCTACCTACCCTACAAACAAACAGCTTTATAATATTAGTATAGATGTTGATAAAACTCCTTCTCAAATGAACAAATTTGATTACCATAAAAAAGGTTATCTTAAAAGATAGACATATGCTGTCCCAGACTTTGTTTTAGAACTTTTAAAGAGGAACAATTTTATCATACATGATATTTGCGTAACTTAAACCGTTTACGCAACGCACGCAACGGAAGAACTCAAAAAGGAATATTTTTGCCCGTTTTAGCAACATTTTTCATTTATGCTCCGCTCCTATTGGTCGTAGCGTGATGCTATATAGCCTATAACCTTCCTAGATAAATGGACCTTCCAAAGTTCCAACTCTACTGGTTGTCCTGAGATGAGCGCGTTCAAACAAACAAACTCTTCAGCTTTATAATATTAGTATAGATTTTCTTATATCCATATTATAAATAAAAATACAAAAGTAGGTATCTAAAGATTTTCCACTAAGTATTGTAAATATAATTGACCAGGGTCTTCTTCCAAATGTTCGCCAGTAAGATTGTGTCTTCGCTTGCTCAAAACATAAACAGATAAAAAGAGAATAATGGTTAATTGTACGTCGATATTTGTACAAAAATATTATCACTAATTTTTATTTAAACTATGCAATAACCGGTGCAATTTTAATATACACATCACATCACATCATCAGCCTATTAATGTTCGCACTGCTGGGACACAGGCCTCCTCTCTGTGAGAGGAAATGGGCCGTAATCCACCACGCGGGCCCAGTGCGGGTTGGTGGATGTCACATATCTTCGAATTTTTGGTTCTAGGACATGCCGGTTTCCTCACCGTTTTTGAGAGCACTGGTGAAGAAATAATTTACACAAAGTAAAGCGCCTGCTTGGGCTCGAACCCACGACAACTTCAACTTGTAAGTCGCGGCCGATACCACTGGGCCACTTTAAATATGCAAATGCATATAATCCGGTAGTACAAAAAAATCTGACGTCATAGGTCTATTTCTTAAAATTTGTGGTCCATCATAGGCTCACGAAACGTAACTAAATACCCCAATGGATTTAGGTAGTCAAAGTGGTGCAGTATTACTGACGGAGCTCGTGGCTAAATAATAACAGCCGCACGGATTGATCTTCAAGGTTAAGCAACGCTTGCCGAGGTCGGTCCGTGGATGGTGGCCATTTCAACATTCCGAGTTTCCTCCGTGCCTCGGAAAGCACGTTAAGCCGTTGGTCCCCGCTGTCATTTGAAGATCTTTGACAGTCGTCACGGGTAGTCAGAAGCTTGAGATCTGACACCAGTCTTGCCAAGGAGTATGGTGTTACCCAGTTACTGGGTTGTTACCCAGTAAGGAGTATGGTGTTACCCAGTTACCTGTTACAGTTAGGCAGTCGCTCCATGTAAAACACTGGTACTCAGCTGAATCCGGTAAGACTGGAAGCCAACCCCAACAACAACTGGGAAAAGGCTAGGCAGATGAGATGAGTGGTGCAGTATTACTCAGCTTAAAATGAAAGCGACCTACGAATGTGTACGATATAGTTTAGGTATAGGTTTAGGTTAGGTATGCATGGATGCGCTTATTAAGCGTTACCCCTTCTAGATAAGTAGTGTCTTGCATCTATTAATAGTTGAGAAAAAAGGTTCATTGCCCTAGGTATATTGTTCGACACTCAGAGACGCTATGGTATTACAAAAATATTGTTATATACTGAGCTATAAGTACACTCGTATAAGCACAAATTACTAAAATACCTCTTAATTTCCCACATTAACAAACTAAGCACACCATCAACCGGTATTTAGATCATCTGCAAACTGAGCTATTGAGCGGAGCGTGCCGACTTGCGGTGGTCCAATATTGACACAGCCATCGACGCGACCAGTCGCATACATATTGCGATAATACCGCGTACGTCTAGCCACCGCGACGCTTTATTTGCTCGTCCGCACGTGTGCAGAATGCCTTATTTTTTCTTTAATAGATTTATTTGATTGTTGCTTTTTGTTGTTTATTGACCGTTAGTGTCCATTGTTGCTTTTTTGTTATGTTCTGCCGCTGATGAGTCAAGAGTTTATATTCATCTTAAGCTTTCGATAGTGATGTTTTCATACGGATGGTGTGATGTGTAATGTCATCGCCTTTTACGGCTGCCACTGTGAATGTAGTATTAATCATGGTATAATAACATACTCCGTATACTTCGCCTGGTATTCTCTTCCCAGGATGGCCTAAGACTACGTCACGATAAGTGTTACCATTGATTTTCCTTTTTATAAAATTTAGGTACTTTCTCATATAGTTAATGAAAATAAAATAAATTACTAACTAGAATAACTATTTAGTAACTCATGTGATTCATCTATTTATTGTTAAATTTATTTGTATATTGAATTATTAGTTCATAATTGCTTTGTTAAGATAAAAATGCATTTTGCTCGGGTAATTCAATCACACACAGTGGCAACATATCGAATTGACAAGTGTCATACTGACAACTAGCCATTTCATCGCTATTGTCGTGTCGCTCACACCTATAGCGTTGTTTCGCTCTGTGAGCAAAAAACTGTGGCTCCAAAACGTTTGTGGTGAACCCGTGAACTTTGATAGATACACAAGAAAAATTGTTAATTGTTCCGTAAACTATAAAAACAGAAGTATAAAAGGCGGTGTAATAAGGTTTTTTATTTTCCCAATGAAGAGACGCTATCATATGCGTGGCTTAAAATTTGTAACTAAATTCAACTAAAATAACTGGTATGTGCCTTTCTACATAATATTTAATTTATCTACGCGTTGTAAATTCCATAATTTAAGTCATAGTTGTGTCAATACGTCTTTACGCCCGAACTTATTTACCTAACATAATTAGTTTTTGACTTATTTTATTCAAGTCAAGTTTAGTGGGTTTTCGTGCCGAACTAAATAAAAATACTAATATGCAAACAATTAAAAAAAAGCAAAGTAAATAAATACAAAAAGTATCAAATATGACGATTTATTAAAAATTATAAATATGTTGTACCTATTGTAATATTGTTATCTTTTTCCCCACTAAAAAAGTTTGAGAACCGCAACGCAATCGATGACGTAGTCTTAGGCCAATCACGTGACCCAGCTGTCACGGGAGGAGACTACCTTGTCTTATTATACCATGGTATTAATGATCACTCCATTGTCTATGAAATGACAGGTTCCTTTTCTATCACTCATATTCCCAAGTCAGTCGTGAAAGGTATTACTAAGCATGAAGTTGTCTGTGGCATATCGTTTATGACGTGATTTTTCCGTGCCCGGTATGTCAGATGAGGTGTAAATTGACCAGAAAATACGCGTATTACGACACGGTATTCCTTAGGAATTTGTCTATGGTTACTACCTTTTAATTTCAATAAAAACTTCAGGTTAATTTGAATTACAAAATAATTATTAACAAGCTATTTATAAAATTTTCTACATTGGTTCCCTTAAGTGAATACTAGCTTCCACCCGCGGCAAATTCGTACTTAATATCTGTACAAATTATTGTGTCTGTTATTCTTATGTATAAGCTATATAACTGTAAATTTGCATCAAAATCCGTTCAGTAGTTTCTGCGTGAAAGAATAACAAACATTCGTGCTCACAAACTTTCACATTTATAATATCCCACGCGGCTTTGCTCCCGTCAACTGGCTACCTACCTACCCTACCCTACCTACCCTACATACATGAATGTTGCGTAACTTTAACCGCTTACGCAGCGCACGCAACAGAAGCTCTCGAAATAGTTTTTTTTCTATAGGTCGCGGTAGCGTGATATTATATAGCCTGTAACCTTCCGAAGGGTAGATGGCGCTGCGTCAAACCTAACGTAAAAAATCGCTCTGTGTTAATTATATGTTTAAAAATACTATTAGTGTTCAGAAGTGAATGAAAATAAGTGAACTGTAAAAACACTAACTAATAACTTAGTGGCAGTGTTATCGCCGAGTTTTATACACAAACTGTGAAGTTAAAACCAAAACTATTATTGTCAAAAACCGCAACGTAATAATATCAACAAGACAATAACAAGTGACAATTCGCTATTATATCATGTAATTATAATCCATAAGACACTCAGTGATAATAATATTTAGTAATAAGTGTAATAAAACAATAATATCAAAGACTAAGTGAAAAAGTGATAATACAGTAATTTTAACTTCAACCGTCACTAAGAAAAAGAGAATTTCAACTTTAACAAAAACTAATTTTGAACTTTGGCGTAACCAGTCAAAAAATTCGACACATAAACGTAGTACATAGTTGGCCTAGTGGTTAAGACACCTACTTTTGCCAATTGACTTGTGTCGCACAAGTGGTCGCGAGTTCAAACCTCACTCCGAGCAATATCCATTTTTCGTAAATTTCGAACAGCGGAACTCTTAATCTGCATAGTTGAAATAACGACAGGAGTAAATATAAAATACCACTATCAGGCGCAAGAGGGCAGTAACTTAACTAACTTAATTAACAATAATAATTACAAAACTATTCAAAGTAAATTACGTTAAACAAACATGGAAGGAATGATGGAAATTTTAAAACAAATACAAAATGATCTTTTAGATCAAAAACAAGAGATGAAAAACATGGAGACGAGTATAAAAAATTCAATTAATAGCAACATAAATGAAAAGTTTGGGCAAATCGAACTAAGAACCAAAGAATTAGAGAATAAAATAGACCACCAACAAGTTATAATAGATCAACTAGAAAAGCAAATAATAAAGAAAAATCTAGTGTTCTTTGGAGTTGAAGAGTCGGAACGCAACTATGACGGGTTACTGAACAAAATATTCGTCATCATAACCAAACACCTTGGAATAACTTGCCAAAGAGGAGAAATAGAGGAAGTCAGGAGATTGGGTAAGATGAAGGACAAAACCAGACCTGTTGTCGTCGTGTTAAGTACCGTGGGACGCAAACTAGAGATATTAAAAAATAAAAAGAAGCTTGAAGACTCACCAATATATGTGAAAGACTATCCTATTCATGTTCTAGAAAAACGGAAACAACTACAAGAAGAACTAAAACGTGAACGTGAAGCTGGAAAAAAGGTTGCTCTCCGTTACGATAAAATAATAACTCTGGAAAAGAAGTCTGCAGAAACGAAAAATACACGTCTGCAAAAGAGAAACCTATCACAATCACCCGAAGTAAATGTAGCCATGAACACAGAAAATGGTAAGGTCAAAAAGATCCAGAAGAAAAGCAAGACAGCAGATATCTCTTCATATTTACGAATGCCGAACACAAACACACAATCACCAATCCGAACTAAAACAAACGAAGAACAAAAAAACGCCTAAGCAGAGCCTCTCTTCCTCCCCCAAGCCGGTTGGTCACCGTGGGAGAGTATGACCACCGCCCCCCAAGAGTTAACACTCAACCAAAAAATCCACCAAATAACCATATGAAAACTACCTCTGTTAAACCGATAAAACAAACTCAATACCTATATACAGCATGTTTAAACGTTAGGACGCTCTTACAAGATAATAGGATTTCAGAACTGGAACATGCTATCGCTAACTTAAAGTGGGATATTATAGGCCTCAGTGAGGTTCGGCGACCAAACGAAAAAATAGACGAATATGAAGATTTTGTGCTGTATCATTCGCATGCAACAAATGGAAGAAACGGAGTTGGTTTTCTAATAAAAAAGCTATGGAAAAACAACATTTTGAGCTTCAAGACATTCTCAGACAGAGTAGCGGCCATGGAAATTCAAATTTCAAAAGAAACCGTTTGGTCTTTTATCCAAACTTATGCGCCAACAGAGAGCTACAAGTCAGAAGACGTAGAAATCTTCTACCAAACCGTTGACAACGCCTTAGACTTCGTAAACACAAAAAATCTGATACTTATGGGTGATTTTAACGCACAGATAGGAAAGGTCAGAGTAGGTGAAGAAACAGTAATTGGTAAATTCTCTGATGGGAAAAGAAGCAACAATGGACAAAAGTTGTTAGAATTCGCTCTGGAAAAGAATCTTATGCTTGTTAATAGTATGTTTAAAAGAAAACCCCAAAAGAGATGGACATGGAGATCACCAAATGGAAAGCACTTTAATGAAATTGATTACATTCTAACAAACCAACCAACATATATCCATAGTTTTAGTGTATTGAACAACCTCAACTTCGAAACGGATCATCGTATGCTAAGATGCAAAATAGAATTACACGCACAAAGGGAAAGAAAATTTATCAAAAACAATTACAAGCATACAAAGAACCTACCAATACTATCCAGGGCTGACGGTTTGCATTGGGAAAATAGGTTTATAGAATCTGTAAACACATCAAGTAAAGTCCAGGACCAATATAACGATTTCGAATTGAAAATGAAGGATCTATTAAAGCAATTACCGAAAATGGACGAAAACAAAAAACAATTTACGGCTCACATCAAAACACTCTTCGAAAATAGGAAACAATTATATAGAAAAATACGAACAAAATCAGTAAAAGAAAAAATTACAGAAATAAGTAAAGAAATAAACAAAAACATATCCAAAGAGAGAAAAATGCGAAGACAAGAAGTCTTAGAAAGACATTTATAAAAGTCAGGTGCTATAAAAAAAGCGTACAAGGAGCTCAGAAACAAAAAAGAGTGGACGGAGAGCCTAAAAAACAAAGCAGGGAATATAATAAGCAAGAGACCAGGGATAATAAAAGAAGCTACTAATTATTACAGGGACCTCTATGCATCTGGGGAAAGTCAAGACTCGTCAAGGCACATGCTTCAGTTTTCAGAATGTCGTACAACTCCTGATATACTTAAAAGTGAAATAGAACAGGCAATAGGCTCTCAAAAATCGGATAAAACCCCAGGTGAAGACGGCATAACGAATGAAGTACTAAAGTCCCTCTCTGAACCATTACAGGCCCCACTTCAAGTCCTATTCAATAATATACTTGAAACAGGAGAAATTCCCCAGCAGTGGTTTAAATCAACTATCGTACTACTACATAAAAAGGGTGACAGAAAAGACCTCGGAAACTACCGGCCTATCAGTCGAATGTCAAACATGTACAAAATTTTCTCCAAAATACTTTTAAATAGACTCTCAATACCATTAGATGAGCAACAGCCTTACGAACAGGCGGGTTTTAGAAAGGGCTATTCGACATTAGACCACATACATGTTGTTTGTTACACAAGTAATAGAGAAAATCAAAGAATACAGGAAGACTTTATATCTATGCTTTATTGACTACAAAAAAGCCTTTGATTCTCTAAAGCATGGTGCGATCTGGAATTCTCTTTTGCAACAAGGCGTGGAAAAGAAGTATATAACTCTACTCCACAATATTTACTCCAACAGCTGTGCGAAGGTGAGGCTAGAAAGAGAAGGGGTCTAATTCCCCATCGAGAAGGGCGTTCGGCAGGGTGACCCCCTTTCACCTAAGGTTTTTTCTGCTGTTCTAGAGTCAATCTTTAGAAACTTAGACTGGGAGGGCAGAGGTCTTAAGGTCGACGGGGATTATCTCAGCCATCTTCGTTTTGCTGACGACATTGTACTTTTTGCTGAAAACACTACTGACCTGGAAAACCGGTTAAAGGAATTAACACGTGCAAGCAAAAACGTAGGCTTGACACTCAATACCGAAAAAACCAAGATCCTAACTAACGGGGACAGAAAAATAATTTCAATTGGCGGTAACAGCATAGAGTATGTAGAAGAGTACATTTACTTAGGACAAATGGTTTCATTTAACGAATGTGCCAGCAACGAAATTCGAAGACGCATATCTTTGGCATGGAAGAGGTATTGGAGCTATAAAGAAATCATGAAGAATAAACAAATAAAAATACATTTAAAGAAAAAACTCTACGAAGTAGCTATTCTTCCATGCTTAACGTACGGCTGCCAGACCTGGTCATTAAAGAAACATGACGAAAACTTACTTGCCATTTGTCAAAGGAAAATGGAACGCAGCATGATGGGAATAAAGCAGAAAGAAAGACTCAACAACAAAATTATCAGAAAGAAGACAAAATTAGTTGACGTCGTAAAGAGGATAAGGCTACTTAAGTGGAACTGGGCTGGTCATGTCTGCAGGTTAGAGAATACTCGATGGACCAAAAAAGTAACCGAGTGGATACCAAGAGATCAAAGCAGAAGTAGAGGTCGGCCCAGGAAAAGGTGGGAAGACATATTTTGGGAGATAGGTGGACCTGGTTGGATGACTAAAGCTAGGGACAGAAATCAGTGGAAGGAAATGGGGGAGGCCTACGCCAAAGAGGCGACTACTGCTTAAAGGCGTGATATACACTCGTACAATTTTTTTAATTAATTTAGAAAAAACAAAATTTAGCAAATAGTTTCTAGTGTAAGTAATTATAGGAAATATTAATGTAAAGTAGTAGAATAAAGGCATTTTTTATCTTTTATTTTATTTTATTTAACCTTCCGATGTAACGATGAATGGACTATACAACACAAAAAAAATCCAACCAGTAGTTCCTGAGATTAGCGCGTTCAAATAAAGAAACAAACTCTTCAGCTTTATAATATTAAGTATAGATAAGTTAGTAAATATTTATATTTTATGGACCTAAATTATTAACTGTCAAACAGACACACTAACTGTTGAAATAATTTACTTTTACACCCTGAAATTGCTAAAGATTGCACAAAAGAGAAAGCTACAAATGACAGATGTAAATTTTATAAATGCAGATTACAAAATGAGTAAAATAATTGCAGGCGAATTAGCCAGTAATGAGTAAATAGTATAAAATTTACTGTTTCTTGAGGGTGTTTCAGTACAGTGAACAGTTTTATTGCCGCTTAATTATCTGACAACGAAGGTACACAATAAACTCATATAAAATAACTAATAAATAGTACTCACTGAAAACATCATAAAGGTAGATGCAGAACACCGTGTGGTTTTAGTAGTTAATGTTTGACGGACCCTTTCGCCCATCCCAGAGTTGAGAAAATCCATGAGGACTTCCACACGTTAAAAAAAGGATTATTAATTTCTTAAAAAGAAGGCTATGGGTGTCCATAGCCTTCTAGTAGTGTGAGTGTGTACTCACACTCTGTATTTTAATGGTAAAAGGTAGTATAGTACCTTTGGCCATCGCTGATACTACTGAATAGATAACAAAGGATGAAAAGATATTGGACAAAGTTGGGAAGGCCTAAACTAATTTCGATTGTCTGCCAACCCTAAAGATGGTGTTAGCAAGAAAACTGTCAAAGACAATAAAGTGGCCAAGTTAAGTGGACACAGAAGGCGCCGACGCGACGGCAAACGAGAATCCTAATATATGGATATTAGAGACTTATTACATGTTTACTGACATAAAGCAGATAAAAGCCACTTTACTATAATGAACTTTACCTGCAGATAGATTTAAGATTCAATAAATTCTCGAATTCTATAGATTCCACCATTTTGTATTTTCCGTGCCTTTGAATTTATCTTCGATAATTTTCTATAACTGTCTTGAATGAATAATAATTATGTATTGTTTGACTCTTTTCAGATTAAATCGAAGCTGAAATGAAGGAAAGGATAGGTATGTAAGTATTTACTTCTAAAAATTCTTCTTCTTAAAATTCTATATATATTTTCTATAGTCTTTGTCATCTTCATCATTATATAAATAAGTTGGTCTTTAATAAGATAGTCATTATCTTGCAAATTGAAATATCAAATCTTCATTTTTATTAGATACGTCTCCCACCTGACTTGTGCAACCTTTTGGGAAAGCTTACTTTCCTGCTTTGATTGTATCATTAAACTAGTGCATTTACTAATGAGCTTATGACTAGTCACTAAGAAATGCTAACAGAGGATTAAAAGTTTTTTTACTGCTGATGAAATGAAAACATCACCATTAAATTGAAATATATTATCAACATTGACCTTTTTTCTGACCTTTGCTCTTGAATGAGTATCGAATTCATCAAAGTCACTTTTACTAGGGCAAGATCGTGCCCCTACAATATTTTTTTTTTGTCATGTTGTCGTGTTCGTCATTTGTTTCAAATGATGCAGTTTGAGATAACGAATTTTATTAAAGTTTATTATGCATGAAGAGTTAAATGGAACATACACTTATAGCCCCTTGAAAATATTATAAACAGTCTGTCCGGTAGGCAGAAATTCAACTCTAATATTTATAGTCCCATTTATGTAGTTACCAGGAAATATATTGTGTCCAGGGAATTTCTTTTGTTCTCTATTTTTCAAATCATAAATTTTTAATTCATCACTTTACATGAAAGGGTTTTTAGACTTGGCAACATTTATAGCTGAACTACCTCATGATTTTTTAGCGGTGTCTGCCAGACGATTAAAAGTGCTATTTTCTTCACCAGACTACATTGATAGCTTATTTATTTCGGTTAATCACCGACGGGCGTCTCTAGTAGAGCACAATGACAAACGCTTGCCTTTGATCATGGGCAATACGAGTGATATACGAGCAATACTAGTATTGAGGGTATTATTAAAAATTCCGTTTATTTTATATGATTGAGAAGGATAAGGAAATTTTCTCAATATATCTTTAGTTGCGTCATCTTAAAAGGTCTATCTTTTAGGCAAACTAAACAAGACAAATTACCGCAATACAATTCTAGCTAAATACATTGAAAACGAAGTGGCAATTATTCCTCAGTTTAAGTGTTTTCTAAATACGTTTATAAACCATGAAGAACTCTAAAATCTACAACCTATTTGTTTTCGGTCTCGTTTGAACGGGACATGCTCGTTAAATTTAATATTCGTACTACTAACTATAACACTGGCGCTGTGATGAAACTAGTTTAAACACGTACTTTTGTCTCAGGCAATTACTTTGTTTTTTTAACAAAAATTATTACCTAGCAAAATCATTAAAACAAATGAAGCTATAAGTTTTAATGTTTGAGTTGAATTTGCAATATATTTCGAAAATTAATAGCTAAAACTATAAGTGAACTTATTATAAATATATCTAAGCTTACAAATAACACTAAGAGTAATAATAACAATACTGCTGAAAACAATAGAATTAAAGAATCAAACGAAATCTTCGTCGTTTTAATTTCGAATAGTCTAATCATGGCTAATGCTGATAAAACTAAAGACTTCCTTCAACAAATTCCTTCGGCAGTCGATTACTGACTAATGTCCAGTTAAAAATCGCAGCTTTGTGAAATAAATGGCTTCTGAACGGCTTATTATGCTCCCGCAGTCGCTGACTTACTAGTATTGAACGATGAACGAGATAAAGGGTAACAATTTGAAGAGTGTGTGGATTGGACGTTGTTAGAATATTTTTAGAATCACACAAAGATTAAGGAATTGATATAAAGGAAAGTGATAAAGTAAAACTGAGTGGCGGTTTAGTACCCTACACTGTCCTACGGCTTCCCCTAAATCTTTCCAAGTATTCTTTTCCTGAGTCACCTCAAACCAGCGTTTGCAGTAAGCTTCTAGGACGTGTCACCACCCCTTTCTGGGTTGGCCTCGGCGTTGCCACGCATCTTCAGGCACCCACTCTGTGGAGATCCAGTGGTCACTGTGCAATCTATGCATGCGGCTGACATTAGCCGCCCAATGCAATTTCAGCCTGGTCTGCCAAGCCTTTGCCGAATTATGTTGGGGTCGGCTTCAATCCCATTTTTAACCGACTTCAAAAAAAGGAAGAGGTTCTCAATTTTTCAAAATCTTTTGTTTTTTATGTATGTTCCCCGATTACTCAAAGAAACCTTCGGACCGATTTAAAAAATTCTTCCTTTGTTTGAAAGATGGTCTTCATAGATGGTCCCATGGTCGCCAGGTCAGGTCATTATAGGCATTCATATAAAGATTTTGGTATTTTCATCAACAATGCAATCATTTGCACTCAGTACGTATCATTTGATGAAGCGGAACTGATGAAGAAGACTACAGATGGCCACTGGAACTCCTTAATGCTAAGTATGTAACGGGTATAAGATATCTCGAATAGTAAAGCGACTATGATGAAGCAAATACTTATAAATAAATGGTACTGATGCAAATGGTACCATCAAACTGATCTGATGATGAGGCCGGGAGGTGGGGACTGGAATTCCGAAATAAAACACTGAATCCTAGGCGTGTTTGGGCTTATTGGAATTTTAATGAGATGTACTTTGGCTATAAATTATTTTTATGTCAATTGGAGGTATACCTACCAAAACTAAAAATAGAAAAATAGAAACTTTTTAATAAAAAATCAAACCTTCTTCCAAAACAAAATACTACAAAGTGAAAAATAACTTTCTTTTCCGAAGTCGGTGTCAAAAATCAGAAAACAATGGGTACAAAAGACAGAACACTTTGTAGTATTTTGTTTTAAAAGCCGGTTTGATTTTTTTAACGTATCTAATTTAAATCATATAAACACACTTGCAACTTCAAACGAAGAAAAGACGTAGGTACTGCCAAAACCTGAACTAAATAAGGAGCAGAATGCTTCCAATGCAAATAATATTTGTTTATTGGTATATGGCCATCTTCCCAAGAAACTGGTCTATTTTGTGGTCACCACACAAATACATTCAAAGGCATTCTCTTCTCAATCCTATATTAACCGCACTTCAATAAAGAGTTCCTACAAACATTTTTGGGAAATCTCAATAAAGATTGACATTCTTAAAGACGCTTAATTTATTCCGTCTTATAGCTTCGAAGATAAGGGTGAAAATTGTGTGGCAGAGAATTAAAGAGTTGAAAGAATTGTGTCAAAGGATCGTTTGGGTGCCGTTTGTCTCTGTCTAATTTGGTTTGATGGTCGTTGATGGACATTGATAACTTCTTAATGCTTTTATTTTTAGGTTGAAAGCTTCTGTTAGTGCTAGGGCTGGCAGCATTAAGATTCTTTTCTATTCCTGGATGAGCAGCTATTGTAAGAGATGTGAAAAATTAGAGGATGAGACAGTTATATTAATTGTCATCAAATATGTGTCATATTAAAACACTACTTGGAGATCAAGTAAAAATCGCCATGGCAACAAAAATTCATGGTTGCAACACTATCAAACATGTGAATAAAAATATTGGAACGCCTTCAATCAAAGATTTTACCGCCCCTCATTTATCCACGTCTAGTAATGAATATGACTATTAAAAAGCGATATTTATAACTATTTAAATTAATATCACAATTTACTACAAAAACCTGTGTTTTATTTACAAATCTACATTAATTTATTAATGAAAAAGAAACACATATCTTAATTACTACAGAAATGTCACGATATAAATAGTCAGTAGTCTACTTAATTAAGTTAATTTTTGTATTGTAGAGGAAAATGCCGTCGTATATATGGATCCTGTTTGGTAAATTTGAATATGTTATAAAGTTTATCACGAAGTCCGTTCATTCATAATGACCACACTTGGCGCCGCTTGTATCGTAGTGAGTGCGGTGCCAGTGATAGAGACTTACCTATAATATTTATTTTGACATAGGAAGCTGAAGTCAGAGAGGCTTTCCTTCTGATAACGATGATAATAATACACTTATTCAATCATTGTAATAATAATTACCTTATAATTAGCCAAACTAAATGTAGGTTTTTATAGCAATCTTCATTGGGTCTCTACGGTGGTCCCCAAACTAGGCGGTGGAGCCAGTACTTGGGTATCAATATATTATGTGTCAACCTTCAGTCAGTCAAAATCGTCAGGCAATAGGCAAAAGATCACTCTTTAAATGCCGAAGCCCCTGAAAACAGTGTCTCTGAACAACTGTCTTTGTTGCAATATAAATATTTTACATTAGATAATCAAGGACAGGTATGATATGATAGCAAGGCAACAGTACTGTAACTAGATTGTAAAGAGATGGCATGGCGGGAAATCCAAGTCATATACTGATAGGCCAGCTGCATTTGGATTATTCTGGATAAAGCGGTAACCGACCCCGAAATAGTTGGAGACAGGCTAGACAGTTAGTTTTGTTGGCGGTCTACCGTCTACACATTCAACCTACTTTATGATTATGAATTAGCACAAGATTAGTGGAAGCGTGTGAGGAAGAATACCAGGAATTTGTCTAGACTAAAATTTGTTTGTGACGATGGAGATTTTAATGTGTTGTTTCTGGTCGATGTACGACCTACGCAAGTCGTAAAGAAACAGCTGAGATTTACTACTGTGCTTGCAGACTTGCTACAGCCAATAATTTGCATTGTCGCAGGCTTAGAAACATGTGTATATACAAATTTATGTGTTGTCTTTGTTTTATGTAGTTTTCCCAAAGACTTTTATTTTCAGCAATTCCTTCTAAAGATTCTAAACTTTACAGAGTATATTTAATGTTAACTGTTATATTAACGTTTCTAGTTCTGGATTTCTAATAATTAAAACATTTATTTAGACATGTGCTTATTTAAATATTGATGACGCAATAGTCAACACGAATTTAGATGAAAATAATGATGACGGAAAATTTGTGTTCCATCTTATCTATTCGAAGGGTTCCTCGATAAGTTATAATCAAAATTTTACAGACAATTTTAATTGGATTCACGCAAATTTAATAAAACCTGAGTACTAGCAGTGAAAGTGAAATATTAACATCAGAAAGTATAAATTAAACGCAGAAAATGTCATAAACATTTTACTACCAAACAAATCGAGTTAAAAGTACGGCCTGCTTCAGTTGATCCAACGATTCAATTATTCCCGCCGCGGTGCCCATCCACTTTAATATAGCGTGAAATGTCTTCATCGACTCAACAAGATCATCAACCAGAGTCTGAAGTTATTACGAATACCCATGTGAAAATTATGTCAACCACATTTTCTGTTCCCAACAAAACGGTTACAATAAACTGCCAAAATTGCGAAAACGTATACGTAATATTAATATAATTTGTAATTTGGTTATGTAAATATAAATAATGGTCACTACTAAAAGCATCTCTTATTTATTTTTCTCATAGAGGGGGATAAAAAGCAGAGTGTACCACACGGTACCAAAATTATTAAACCTCGAGTGACGTAGGTACTATGAATCCCTCGCTACGGATTCTACTCTAGAATCCTTCGCTTCGTTTTGGATTCAAACAATCGCTCTCGCCCTCAATACATTATTTTGGTCCCTGGTGACACAATCTACTATTTTTTATCTATTAAACATAGAGTTGATTCTAGCTAGCAAAGAGACTATACCACAAGTTAAGAAAAATAACTAAAACACTAATGAATCTAGACGACCGGTCGTAATAAGATTTGAGATAACATCGGGTCATCTCAATGATAAGCCTTTCTTAATATATGCACATACAAACATTTCACTTTGCATACGTTTGAATATCATTTGCTAATATATTTATGTTCCAATGTAGAACATAAGAATTGATCAGCTCTATATTGTTCTACACGATCATAAAGTTTTATAGTAGGTACCCTTCTAATGTATTCTTTTACATAATAAACTTGAAAAATATTTGAATTAGCATTTTATTGGTCAGTGATATTTTTAACATTTCCCGGGCCTATTGGCCAATATAAATAACAGTAAAGTGGGATATTATGCTTAGTTGCAAACTCATGAGCTTATTTTAATTAACAGTAGAAATGCAAAATAATGGCATAAGTTTATTCCTTGTTATTTCCGACTGCATCGATAGGAATAAACTTTATCGGATAGGTACTTTAGCTAAGAAGCGTGTTCATGTTCAATATCACATTTAACAGACTTCTACTATTTTCGAACATTACTATTAGAATATATCAAATCAAATGGTATATTAACATGGTATATCGCCATATTATATTGTTTCATTATTACTTACTTCAATTTCATTCTTAAATTTATTAGAATCATTTGGTCGTAACGCCTACCTAACAATGATATTTAAATCGTATACATAATTATGTAAAGTAAGTTATATCTTTGGTTGCTCTCTCCATTGACTATTATTGACCTCAAAGCAATAAATTCGGTTGGTCAAATCGCCTTTTTGAAGAATTCCTTAGTAGCAAGATTATATTGCAGTTTAATTTCTTCATCTGTTGAAACATGAAAAATATAAGTTTCCTAATGTTCTATGTAAATATGGGTATTGGTGGTCAGGGTATATTCTCACTATTTTATGAATATTTATGATCTGAAACCTCATCAACAGTCGATGCTAATTGCACGATGGCAGATGATATTAATGCTTAAATTGCTCTTACAGAACATGCCGATCCTTCACGATTTAATCATGTATCGTGACTACTCTAATATATATTTATAAAAAAAAATCCCCACACTAGGAATTTCTTCCTGTATCGTGGGTGCGTTTACAAACATATACACTTACATACACAACACCTCAGAGCCGGAACAACTATCTATAGGTCATACAAATATTTGTTCCGTGCGGGAATCAAACCCACGACACGCACCGCAGCAGTCAATCGCTCAACTACTGCGCCAACTGTGTGCCGTGCTCTTGTATCTCTTAGTATTGTTACTGTTAATGCATTGTCATCATCTCGATTTTTACAAGCTCATTTTTTACAAGACATTGTCTCTTTCATGTATATACAGTTTTATTCGCAAGTAAATGGGTATGTTTATGACCAGTTCCAGTGTTACTTCTTTAATTATCAGCTACCAGTTATTTTATTTCTTTAACGCCAATTTAGATTTTATGCTCAACTGTTTTATTGATTTCGTGTTGCGGGAAATATAACTTCGTCAACGGAAGACTATAACGTTCGATGGCTATAAGACCACAGGGGTCACCATTAAGTGCTTCCCTACTGATAATATTATCGGCAGACCAACTGTTTACTTCCCACGGATTTGCTTAGCCATTTTAATTCTTTACCATATATATAACATTATTTTTAAAGGAAATGAGTTCTTTTGGATTTTTCTATTTAGAACGGGTTGTGAAACAATCTAAATACTTCATTCGTGACCGTTCTCTTCTTCGTTAAGAATAAACCAAAGTTGTATTAGACTCTAGATTTGAATAACATGTGGCTCTTAAGGATTCTTAAAATAATTACGTTCAGTATCTCATTAATAACTTAGGTGGAGATGCTGATTAGTACGATGCAAACAATTACCCGATATTCCAGCAAAACTTTAATTGCAAAACATTAAACAATGTTCAATGCGCAGGCGCGGCGGATACACAAGATAGTATAAATAATGAACTTGTTTATATTTATTGCATCGTTAATAACGAACTTGATGAATTTAATTAGATGCTAAATGTTACCACTGGTTACATAAATATTGAGAGCTTCGAGCTAAATGAGTAATAAAATTGTCTAACACCTTATTGCGATGCTTCTAAGTTATAGACTACTCCCTGAATGCAGGAAATGTCATAATATTAGCCCGTTAATGTCAACTTCTGAATGGACCTTCTCTATTTATCGCCACACTAAATCCATGGAAAACATTTTCATAATTACTACTTTAGCAAAGGCAAAACCAAAGATAAGAGGTAATTTTACTGATCACACAGCTTCAAAATCAAAGATAGAAATAAAAAGGCACACATTCATTTGGATGGTAGAATCCCAAAAGAAAATAAAATAATAATACATCAGCATACGTCAAGATCAAACCCTAAATATACATAAATACTCAAAGCAAGCACGGGAATAATTGAGGACCAAAGTTAAAACAAAAGCAATAAGACAATGCTGATCGATAGCCCGGACATGCAGAGATGTATTTACCTTCGCAAAACGAACAATCGCTAAACAAGAGCGCAGTTAAAAGTTTAACAAACACCGATCTTGGTAGTTACATGCTCATAAATTGTCCGAGAATAATCGATACCGATTGAGATATCAGGGTTTTTGGCGATTCGCTCTTGTTCAGTACAATCCGAAGAAAGCCTTCTTTAATTCCTTTAAAATTAGATTCATTATCCTTTGGACTTGCTCTTGTAAATTCACTATTTTGGGATCCTTTATCACTTGCCGGTATTCCAATTTAAGGACTTACATGTTCAATATTCAATTCTGAGTCTTTGCTTTAAAGTTTCTTTTTGTACTTTTCTTTTTCTATATACGCAAGGCGGTCTTACACGTCGTGGCCACAAAAGATTTCAGTAATCATAAATTGAGGAGTACTAATAGTCAGTTTGAGAATAGCCTCAGGGTCTGAAGGGAATGAACTTTGGCTGAGGTTCCAATACGTTCTGCATTCTCTTGAATGTTCAAAAATCAACATTCGCTTTCTTTTTAAGTAACTTGATTATCGACGATTACTCTTTACTCCAATTTGTTCTGTCTTTTGAAGTTAATAATAAGGAAGTATTTACTGAAGATGGTTATGAAGTTATGAGTATGAGGGACGTTGTAATTGCGCCCAAATTTTTAAAGTCTCAATGGTAATAAATTATTTGGAGTAAGTTGAAAGGATCGATGAAGACAATCAAAACAAGCAAAAAGAATTGATGGTTTAATTTATGTGAACTTTAATTTAAAAAGCTTGCAACAAAATATTGGGGATACAGACAACAACACTTAAAATAACATAATTAATGTTAATAAATTACGACTACACTTCATAAATTATTAAAAACTCATCAAAACAAGAGTGTTATAACAATTATTGTTTATAGTTTTAATCATAATAAACAGACATTATTGAGTATAATAACAGCAATCATATCCTGTTGCTGTCAGTTAGGATTATTGAGAAGCGTCATTACAAATGTTATGCACTTCATGTTGGCGACTATAAAATAATACCCAAGAACGTGTACAAAATCAATTGACCTCATTAAATTTTATTACAAAACTAACACGCAATTAAAAATCTATGTAATTAATTATTTAAGTATGTCGGTTCATTGACATTTAATATCAAAGTTCCAATTTGTACAAACGCCTGGTTTAAACCGAATTTATCTGTGTCATAAAATTGTCGTAAAACTCGATACTAGCAAAGACAGGCATTTCAACTATGATAAAAAAATCGTTTTACTAGCTTTTTTAGCCGATGTTGCTCATGTTATATTAGCTAAGGGCTGCTTGTTCATCTGTTCCATTTGCAACTATTTGTCGTAATTATTTTCAAAAAGAATATCTCCGTCTACTCTTATCTAATGATTTTATTCAAAGCTAAAATGCAACTCAATGTTGTTCCGTGAATATTGTTTTTTATGGATTTTTTTATTGCACAGCATAAATTTCATGAGTCGTTATTAAGTTTGCTGTTTCTAAAAAAATTCACTAAGGCCCAGTTTTTTTATTCGTATTTAAATCAACCAATGGTTAAATATGCCAACCAATGGTTTCAGTTTTCGGTAAAACGCCTTTATTCATCAATATAAGTCTAACAAATGTTCAAATAATTAATTTTGCAACTTAATTAACAATTTATGAGGCTAAAAATTTATAAAAAGGGCACTTTAACGGCATTTAATTATGAAGTATTTGTCGACGGTGTCGACTCATCATTCCAACGAGTTATAAAACCCATAAAATGTAGCAGCCATAATAATCGTAAAGTGACGCATGACTGCAAACAAACACATATTTTTGTGGGTATATCTATGAATAGTAATCTTATGCGTATTATTCATAAAACACCGCCACCTATTGAACTTTTTTTGATGAACGCAGATTTTTTCAGATCGAGCCATCTTAGATCGAGATTGTGGCCCAAAATGATATTTTAAAAGGCGATTAGAATTATAATTTACACCACATATAAAATGTTTGAATATGTAATTAAGACTTGTAACATTATATTACAAGATAAAGACTTAATAAATTCATGGTTCTGAATGAACCAGTTTTAAATGAAACAGATTTAGTTTTTGAATTCCAAGCAGTTCCAAACAGTATTTTGAATATATGGCAGAATTCGAGAAGGATAAGAGTCTTGTTAAATCCATTAAAAAAAGATCAGACTATAAAATTAAAATATAAATATTATTAAGCAGGAGACAAAATTGATGGATAGTATGACATAAAAAACGATAAACACAATAAATACGTGTTTTACACTTAACAGAGGGGATCTATAACGGCTGAGATCACTAACAGTCACACTCGCAAGAAATGTCTCCATTGAACTACATACTCATGCAAAACCTCTTTATTCTTCGTATAGAACGGAACCTGGAAGTATTCTGCGGATCAATGAGTTTGTTTTACTAAACCGCATTAAAGTATTAATTCCAGGGTTTATTATCACGTGTATTTAGATGAGCTTAGATCATTTGGGTGATCATTGTTGTTAAAAGGTGGATTAGATCTCAGTAATGCTTTATTTGCGTTTTATAGTATACACGCCTTTGTCGCGTTAATATTCTTAGCCTGAATTATCACACAATAGAGCACAAGTTTCCCGTCTCTCTTTTCACTGTGGGCTATTTGAAGATATTCTTTATCATTTGAGCCTGCAACAAAATTAATTGTCACTTGCCATGGACTGATTGGACCATTTGTAAATTTCCTGTTCATTGGTCTGTTCCTTACTATTGAAGATCCTATAGATAGATTACCTACTTGGTCTCTTACATGCGCTTTACAAAGTCTTTGCTACTTTAATCAAAAAGTAGAACCATCCGAGTAAAATCGATCAGATCTTTAACTTTCACATAGTTATTATAAGCTTGTTAAAATGTTATGACTGAAACAACAAGATAGTCAACACATAAAATAAAATGCAAAATATTTCCTACGAACTAGCATATTATGACCAGAACACACTTACGTAGTCGTATACTCTCTAAGATAATCCAAAAATACCACAAAAGCTTGCAGACGACCAGCACAGGAGTCAAAACTAAGACATAACAATAAAATATGTGATTTACAGTTATACGTGACGCCTCGTGTCACTCACCTCGTTCGATTGTCGTAAAAATCTTTATTTTTATCCTATACTATTGTATCCGCGAGAGAATCAAAGATAACAAAGTCAGATGTAAATGCTAGAGGCGGAGTAGGCATCGCTTGCGTATGTGTGGAATTGTTGATAGAACTGTTACACTTATTAATGTTCTAAGTATTTAATCAAGAGAAAACGATTAGGAGGGTCTGTTAAATGATTTTATTACAGTGAGCACTAGCATTTAAGTGAGCATCAATAATAATAGTAATAATGTCTACTTGTTGTCATTAAATATATATATTTTCTTGTGGAAAATCAAACTTTCATACAGCTTAGGTAAATTTAGGTTATCAAAGAAGTTGAACTCAAAATCAAAGAGTTTATTTCCACTAAACCAACTGCAAGCACTTTGAAGGAGTCGGACAGTCAAATATATCAAAATATTTGAAAGCGTAGATCACTTTTGAAAATAACGTGCATAAAGTTCCATGGGCACTGTTCCGTATAGTTTAACAAACCCTTTAATTCTGCAAAATTCAACATAACAGACTGGAAGGCTCTAGACAAAAGTTTTATTCTACCAGCGATGGTGAAATTTATGAGATTGATTACATGACATTTCTACAGCGCATGAAATTGAGGGCTACCATGGGGCGCTAGTGTTGCGTGAGATCTTCAAAATGTCAAATTTCATAGTATTTTGGCTTTTAGCGCGAGTTTACAAAATGTATAATGTTGTGAATATTTTCCAAATATGGCAGATTAAGATAGGCACGGGTTTTACCAACCACTGCTTGAGTTTTACGTTCCAGAAAATATAATCCTTCTTTTTTTTTCGAAAAACAGGGTGTAAACGAAACTGCAGCATACTCGATTGTATATTTAATCGCACTTCTACGGAATTAGAAATGATTTTAATTCAAACATTGCTTCCGTGTGCGTATAATAACAACGTTTAACAGCTATACTTCTAGACCTTACTCAACAGTGGCGCCAACTGGTGAGTAATAAAACGGTAGCCCTCATTTCATAAATTCGCGCGCTTTCGTTGATACTCGTCACATGTCATGAGCCTCAGGTCAACTGCCTACTAGATATCGTTAGAGTTCTGCCAGATCCTTCAGCTTAGAAACCAGAAATATACAAACCCAATCCTTCCGCACTTAGAGACTAGAAATAAACAGCCGACTATTCTAGTAGATATAAAGCTCTAGTCGTTAAGGCTAGTCTGACAAATACCAGGACTATTTCATGTCCTAGTAGCCTAAGATCCTACAGCGGAAATATGCAGGCATCGGGGTTTTTAATAAACTTAATTTTCATGAATAATGATAGTAGAAAATATTGCTACATCGTTAGAAATAACTAGCCGCAATTACATACATACATAAACTTACGCCTTTTTTCCATGGGGGTAGGCAGAAACTACAGAACGCCACCTGCTACGATCCTTAATACTTCTTTTGCTTCACACACATTCATGCATCTAGTCATACACACACGTCGGTTATGGGTACTGCGCACTTGGCCTTTAGCCGCAATTACAATAATCAAATAAATTGAAATTTATGTTTGATATAATTCATCGTCATTAGAAAGAAAGTAGTGTAGAATATAGGAAAAAAATAAGGTTGCCAAATCTCAGTTACCGCAACTTGTGAGTTGCCACCAGCTGGTTTACCTGATAAACCTGGTAACACATAAATTGCAGCTAAGGTGAATGCGCACCTATCCGCGCCGCAGTCATCGTTTTTTTTTTATATATGAAATCGTATGCAGCCTCGCGCACCTATCCGCGCCGCACGAGCCGCATTTCAGCAAAATGCTGTAGGTATACGGATTTCACCAGCGCGTGCGGATGACGCCATCAGATTTGGTGCGTTCGATGCTTGCGGCGAATGCGATGCGGGTGGTGCGGAGATGTCATCCGTATCCGTATAGAAAATATTGTTCAAGATGTACCAAAGTGGATACGACGTGTGCGGTATGTTTGGAGCGTACGGCGCGTACGGTGCGTACTGCGTGTTCGGCGCGGATAGGTGCGCGAGGCTGCATACGATTTCATATAAAGATTTATAAAATTCGATTACTGTGGCGCGTGCGGCGAGATGCGTGTTCATATTAACTAAGAGCTAGATGATGTTCCATACGCACCCACGATATAGGAGAATTTCCAAGTGTAAAGCAATGTAAAAAAAACCGGCCAAATGCGAGTCGGAATCGCGCACGAATGGTTCCGTTCTTGGTAAATTGCGGTTTATGACTTATTAAAAAAAAAACTACTTACTAGATCTCGTTCAAACCAATTTTCGGTGGAAGTTTACATGGTGATGTACATCATATATTTTTTTTAGTTTTATCATTCTTTTATTTTAGAAGTTACTTGGCACATTTTACTACTTTGGAAGTGTCTCTCGCGCAAACTATTCAGTTCAGAAAAAAAAAATATTAGAAACCTCAATATCTTTTTTGAAGACCTATCCACAGATACCCCACACGTATGGATCTCATGAAATTTTTTTTTTAGTTTCAGTTTCAAGTATGGGAACCCCTAAAATTTGGTGCCTTATTTATTTTTGTGTGGAAATCTTCATGCGGTTCCCAGAATACATCTACTTACCAAGTTTCGACAGCATAGTTCTTATAGTTTCGGAAAAAAGTGGCTGTGACATACGGACGGACAGACAGACAGACATGACGAATCTATAAGGGTTCCGTTTTTTGCCATTTGGCTACGGAACCCTAAAAAACAAAAAACTCTTTGCAGCTAGATGCGGCCAGGTAGTAATTATTTCTACCTTGTTTATTATATCTATGAATTCTACTATCAAAAATAATTCATAAAATTAAGATCCAAAAAACAAAAAATAACCTGCAGATTTTTGCAGTGGGATCTCATACTATAGTAACAGGCGCCACGTAGCCGCAGATACTCCATTTTCATATGATTATCTTGTTTGTGATTTTATGAGGCAAGGCTTAGACGATCTCGGTTTACGGCTGGTACCACGGAAGTGGTTATCTGATAGCGCTAGCTGCTTAGCCGAAGTTCTCAGGTGGTACACAGTTGGTATTGATTCACTTAATTGGATAGTTGGATTCCGACAAATTAAGAAATTTGTTGTTTTAATTTATGTTTTGGTGGGTTTTTATGTGAAAAGACGTTTGAGTATGAGGACGTAAGAGTGAGTTTTCTTGTTTGCAAACTTTATTTAATATAAGCTTCTGGCAGCAGCTTCAACAGAATGAAAGTCGTAAATTATCTCAAAAGTTTGTATTGTGAAAAAGTAACTTATACTTACTTGTTCTTTAAGGTACAATCTATCTCTATACCTACCAAAATTTCCATTTCTCAATGACGACATGGCGAGAAATCGGTCATCTTGCTGTGAAGTTACACGATGGTATCCACCTCCACGGCATCTGTTGTAGCCAGCAGTCTTCACGTACCGCTGCGCTGATATATGCGCCGAACAGAATATTTGCTGAAACTGAGTTGTCAAGCAACTTCAATTATGATTACTTAGCTGGAATTCGAGCAAAAACCTAAGCAGCTTCCGTCGGTCTTTTTTTTTGATTTTCTGATATATATGAGATATGATAGATTTATATGATTTTGCATTGTTGTGATATCAAACGATTGCATATAATCGTTTGATATCACAACAATGCAGAATCAGCAACTATTAAACCAATTTTGTTATTCCGAACGCTCGCTACACTTATGCGTGTACGTAATTTAAGAGGATAGTTTCGATAAAGCGTCAGAAATCGTCGAATATACCAACTTTATACACTCCTTTTTAGGGTTCCGTACCCAAAGGGTAAAAACGGGACCCTATTAATGAGACTCCGCGGTCCGTCTGTCTGTCTGTCTGTCTGTCTGTCTGTCTGTCTGTCTGTCTGTCTGTCACCAGGCTGTATCTCATGAACCGTGATAGCTAGACAGTTGAAATTTTCACAGATGATGTATTTCTGGTGCCGTTATAACAACAAATACTAAAAACAGAATAAAATAAATATTTGAGTGGGGCTCCCATACAATAAACGTAATTTTTTGCCGTTTTTGCGATAGTGGTACGGAACGAGTCCGACTCGCACTTGGCCGGTTTTATTATGTGTTTCTAAGAGGAACTTACCGTACTTCAAAACCGCATACAGTATTATTTGATTATAAACTTTATCTTATGATATCCGCGATGTAACATTAACATTAGAATCGGGATATTTAACATGTTTACTGTTTGTTGCGAGTTTCCGATATTTCCGCGATGTAAGTTCAAAATAAGGCCTGTGTGATAGTTTTGCTTTCAAGTGTATTTGCATCGTTATTCAAACAATTCAAAGATCTTCGATACCCTTCGTATCTAGTAAAGAAGATAGGCAGATATTGTTATGCCGTGGTTAGATCTAGCATACCACTGTCGACAGTACGGTCTTTGTCGATGCAGATTTAGTTCGAAACCACAGCAAAAACTAAGAAATCAACAATTTATGTTTCATTGGCTAAGACTTCGCCTTTCGTGCTTGAGGCCGTGAGTTCAAATCCGAGAAAGTACCAATGTGACTTTTCAAATTCATATGTATTTTCAAGTTTATCTTGGACATTACAGGCAACGGTGAATGATAAAATTGTGAGGAAACCTGGACATATATTTATAGTTAATGTAAGTCTGAAATAGCTAAGTCAGGGGCCTGTGGGGTTCCCAGAGGCGGCTTAATTAACTCTGATACCAGAGGTGGCCACATCCTCACACATAAAGAAGAAGATTACATATTTTCAATCAAAAATTATTCTTATTCGCACGCCCATCAAAATGACACAAGATCCACTTCATAAAAGTTTTACGACAGAATGATTTACACATTGAAAGCATTTCCTTAGATCATCCGGTATTTTGATAGATTGGACACCATAAAAGGTTGTGTTGGGACAACTTTACAACTTTTGATGACGTTACTTACGTAAAGTGTGAGAAAAAGCGAGATATACCATTGACCAACGCTTTACGATACTTTGATAGGCGAATTCTTGGCATAATTGGAAATGTTCCGTTTGCTTTTGTTTAGATGGTGGAATTTTGCAGTTTCGTATGGGAAAGTTTTGTATTTAGGAGGTATGCGGAACAGCGTGTAAAATCCCGCAACCTCCATTAAAAAGAGAGGATTCTCCGACGTGACGGATGTTGTGTCTAGTCCGGGCAACTGACCTACGGTTGTTGTTGGACTGTTGTGTGTGTTCAAATCGCGCCGAAAACACAGCTTGCGCCATGTAGCATTTTGTGTGACGTCAGGTCATTAGGTCATATCTGGTGGGTCTTTAAAATATTATCAATGTCATGTGATCAGTCCTTTATATTTTGGCATTAAAACAATCGCTATTGCCGCTGATAGTATAATACTTGAGCCTCAACTACAGCTATTAGGTAATCTGAAACTTTAATGAAATTATAAATGACAGTGGTTACCGCAAAAATAAACAAATCCTCAATTTAAACTACATACTGTTTTTGAAAAAAATATGGCATTGTGACTTTCGGGCTACTCCATGACAGCTCAAAAGTGTCTATTTTAGACAAAATATTAAATTCTCATAAAAAATAAAGAATTTTGCAAAATTTTTGATCATTCAGCTGAGTTTTTTATACACGATTCCTGCTGATTTTATTGATACGGAATTCAGATCATCAGACTTTCATCTCAAAGGCGGTCAAACTATATTCAAATATCGAAGCGTGACGTGGGCTTTGTTTAGAGCGGCCATAATATTCAACAGGCTGTTGCCACCCAACCTTTATCAGAAGTAGGTAGATCATACATTTACATACCAAATATCCGTCCAACCCAACCGTGCACGTTTACGACGCGGATTATACGAAACACTGACCACAATTTGTAAGATTTGTCAAATAAAGACATAAACCCAATAAATATTTATTGATAACTAAGTAATCTGTCGTCCAATCGGCTTCGGTCGTTCGACGGCAAACGAAATTTCATTGGCCCGGGGCCGTTAAAATGTCACTGTCGCATATGGCCATAGGTTTATGATACCGGTGACATTTTTGTTTCTAAAACATCTTTGGAATTTTATGAGAATATCGATAAGCATTAATAATATGAATTTGCGTAATTTTTTGGAAATAGTGTTTTTTGGCCTCTAGCAACAGACGCAAGGATGTAGGACAAATATTTGATTGTTTTTTAATAAGTGATTTATATGCTTATCTGTGGGTAATGTTCTGCTCTGATTGCCAAATTTATGACATATAGATAAGTTTGTGAATTTCGAAGTGAATGAATATATAAATTATTACTTTTACGGCCGTATTTCTTTATTTGTAACGCCCCATAGCCAAAACGATCAAAACGATCTAGCGGTCTAGCCAAACCTAAACAAACTGCTAGAAATATATCGATTGCTCCTTTTGTATGCAGAGAAATCCTTGTTTCCTATTTTAGTAAAGCAATACATACCGTTCATTGAAGCTTTATGAAATGAGATCGAAATCTTTCTATCATATTTTTTTTTCAACTACATATTTTGTTTTATTGACACTTATCCATAACGGTTTTTATTGATATTAATGGTCGTTATTCATTAAATGCATCGCTCACGCCATTTTCTATACAAGGATAGACACAAATTAATTTTAAATATCATGGTTTGTGCCAATTTTTTATCTAGATTTGGGGACGCCCACATTTTGCCGGTTCTGTTTAAGTCCCGTTTGGATAATTCGGGACGAGCTTATTGACATATTAAATTACATATATATATTATTGGTACATATTTATTTAATGGTGATGATTATGTTAACTGTAATATTTACAGAATATTTACTAATATGGACTTAATGTACACAGTTATGCAATCAACATATTTTTATCTTTATCTAGCTTTTGTCTGTGGCTCCGCCTACTATGGGTCCCGACAATAATTCACTGTACAACATGTAACATGGGCTAATAGTCTTTCAAATTTCATATACATATATCCATTCAGATGTTGAGAAGTGATTGATTATCTTAATATTTAATGTTTTTTTTTTTTAAATTAATAGCAAGTAAATTTGTGATGAATTCTACTTTCCAAGTACCATATTCTATGTTAATAAACAATATTCCGAGTTACCCAAACGTCTCATTTACATTCGACCGCCATAGTATAGTTTACGCGCTTGCTATCCAGTAGTGAGTGAATAGTACGCGTACGCACTTACTCAGTGATTCATGGATCGCGTAAAAATCTCATGTATTGCGGCTGTGTTAACATCGCGGTACACGGAATTAAGAAAACATTAGACTGCTTTTTTACCCGACTGCCGAAGGAGGGTAATGTGTTTATCAGTCTATGTATGTATGTATGTAAGTATGTATGTATGTATGTTTGTTCCTATATGGCGTTCCAGAGACCAAACGCGTTGGCCGATTTTGATGATTCATACGTCAATCGATGCGTCTTAACCCTGCGAGTGTCATAGGCTACATTAAAATTGGACAATAGAAAATGGCGGCTTTTGGGTGCCATATTGTGAGGGCTCAATTTTTTTTTTTCTGAACCCGTCGTGTGGGGTATCAAAATAAAGGGTTTTAAGAGTTGATTTCAAAAATTTATAACACTTGTATGTTTAAATGTATCTAATTCGAAAAAAAAACTAACTAAAAAGTTATAAATAAAAAAGGTTAAATCAAAAAATCAAAAAACCTGATTGCTTCAAAAGCGAACTAAAAATTCGTATACAAGGAAAAAATCATGATGTGCAGGCGGAGGATACACCAGATTTTGGTCAGCCAGCCTGCGAATATGTATCCTCCGACTGCACAGCATGATTTTTTCCTTGTTTACGAATTTTTTGTTCGCTTTTGAAGCAGTCGGGTTTTTTTGGAAATGTGAATAATTTTCTGAGAGAGAATGAAAGAAAACTTCACACAGTTAAAACGCACATTACAAAGATACTCGTAAATATGAGATAGGCCAAAGGTCAAAAACATTTCCTACAGCAGATTCCTGTAATGGAAATATTTGAGGGTCATACATTAATTATTATATTTAATTATCTGGATAAACTAAAGAACAAGAACAATTTCGGACAATCATCAGCAGCCGTAATAATTCAAATGGATAGCAAGCGATGAAAATAGCTGTAATACAAACTAGGACCGGATTCATAATCTAGAAACGGATGAAAACGTACGGAAGCTTTTGGAAAAACCTCGTATCTTTTTACTGTGACTTTGGCAAACAGGCTGAAAGTAAAAGCAAGTGCAGAAATATAAACAACAAAGGAGAACGATTGGAAACCATGATGTGGTCACGACCCCATTTGACATAGAGAAACGACGCAAGAAGGAGATAAACAGGCACCACAAACTGCATATTATGTTTTCACTAAATCTCCTTTGTGAATGATCAAATCGTAATATAATTTTCAATTTAATCCTTCAAACGAGGTTTACAATCATTTAAACCGCCTATTAAGGTAAGCATATATGTAGAACAAATTCGGTACGTATCAGAGCTGTAGATTGCGACATGTTAAGTGGGCTGGCTCCCTAAAGATTAGCATTAACATACAGTTCATATCGTCGACCGGTTCCAAGCAAGTGTACTATTTGACGTTGTATGTGTGATCTTAGAAACAACTTGACATTTGTGAATATTCGATGGTTCGTCAGTTTTGGTGAAATTCTATGAATTTTTTTCGACTAAAACTAGTGAAGATCTTGAGTTTTCACCACCTTTTCACCTTGTGTTCGTGGAATCGTGACACGACAGGGTTATCTTGGTTTTTTGCCATAATCATCCGTGTTTGGCACTACTGATACCTGCTTGTTACTGATCCACAACAGCGCAAAGGCCTCTTCTCATGCAAAAAAGGCAGGAATGTTAATCGTCACGTTCGCACAATGTGGGTTGCTAATTTCAACTTATGATACTGAAATGGATAACGCTAGATATGAATTTTTCTCAAACCTGAACCTGAAAGTAGTGACACTCTCGTCAGTCTCTTTCGAAAACTCGATACAGAAATGCCCTGGTTCAATAGTCTATTATTTGCCTTATCCCTTGTTTCTAAGATCCAGGTAGTGAATGCTATCAAACCAGAACGTCACACTGCCATTGACCTAGCCATTGTCTAGATCTTAATGTGTAGTGTGCAGTAGTTCGTTCGCATGTGGGATTCTACTGTTCAGCTTTATGTTCTCCTCTGATATATCTGGATCGATTTTATTGGATTGTCTGGCTGTTTCATATATTAAAACGTTGGTTGTAAATGTTTTAGTATTAGGAGATTCACCCTTATACATTTCATCATTTTTATTTTTTCCTAGTTTAACATTAAGTGTGTATCAGATTTTTATTGATACTAAGATGGGGCATACGCACGATTCGAGGAAGTTAAATCGATTGACTGATTTAGCAGCTATGAACTACTTTGCAGAACGGGAAACTTCTTTTGGCTAAATGATGATAAATGCTATTATTATGCAGACAGATTGCCAACTCGTTGCCTATTTATCGACACGAAATAATGCCCACAAATAATATACTTTCCCTTCGGCGTTTGTACGATATGATAAACAGCTGTTCCAATCTGGTTCTCGATTAACTTAAAGTTGACAATTGTTACAAATATTGAATGTTGAAAGTCAGCGATTGACAATATAGATAGGACTTTTAGGGATAACTGTAAAAGGAACAGACGGAATTCCTATTTTAAATGTTTCATGGATTTTAGAGAGTGGTACCGTTATTTTTTTGTAAACATTGTGGGTTCAATGTAAAGGCTAGCCCTTTTAGAAGCTTAATTTTATCTAACCAAGTGGATGAAGTGATAACCATGGTTAGGGTTTTATTTAACCGTTTTGTGTTTTTTTTTATTGATAAACTAGCTGACCCCCGCGGCTTTGCTCCCGTCAAAATGATAGCCTATGTTACGCGAAAATTATGTAGCTTTCCATAGGTGACAGAATTTTTTAAATCGGTGCGGTTGTTTCGGAGCCAATTCGGTACAAACAAACAAACAAAAAAATCTTTCCTCTTTATAATATTGGTAATGGTAAAGAGGACAAGAAATATACAAATAAGCTTGTGCTCTAATGAAAAATATGATGGCCATTTAAATATGCAAATATTTCCAAACACCACAGTAATAGAAGAGGATACTTTACTACATAAGGAAGATTATATGACAATGAAAGACAATACGGAAATAACATTTCTCTCTATCGTTCCTATTAAAACAAAAGCAAAAACTACGAAAGCACTTACCACAGGCGTGTTAGCACACAAATAATTCCTAATACAAGAGACACTATAGCTAGTCACCGAACATAATTTGCGAAGCATTAACGATAATACTGAAAGGAAAATTTTCCATCGAATTTATGATCAAGTACCTCATGAGTCATTCAGAACCAGTCTAGCCAGAGATAAAGGGAATGTCCTGTTCCTTATGGCGACTGTAAAACTTATGGGAGGCGTTTTGAGTGTCCCTGTGTCTGACATAACTTTATACTAGTGACAGCTTTAGGCAGCCTTTGCATGAATAAGGATTCGAGGATATAGAGTATTGAATTCACATCAATGTTTACGATATGAATTTTATAGTATTTCCAGTAAACAAAAATATGGAAGTGCTAGTCAATGAGATGAGAAATAATTGTGAAAACATAAGCAGTAAAGTTGTAACTTGTAAGTGAAGGACCAATTATTTGTTTAATTTTATTTATCACTAGCTGTTCCCCGCGGCTTCGCTCCCGTGGGCCACCCCACAGGACCCGTTTTCGGAATAAAAATAGCCTATGTCACTCTGGAATAATGTAGCTTTCTATTGGTGAAAGAATTATTAAAATCGGTCTAGTAGTTTCGGAGCCTATTCGGTACAAACAAAAAAATCTATCCTCTTTATAATATTGGTATAGACTACTGCACTGGTTTGTGGGGTTGCTAGAAAGAATACAAAAGCTGTATTTATTGTTATACAATACCTATAATCTTGGTAGATTATTGTTTTATGTGTGGTATGGTCTTAAGCTGACACTGCACGGTTTATTTCGTTTTATATAATATAATCTCTATTCACATCGCATCCAGCAATCAACATTGATTATTAGTAATCGTGGAGACATTCTGTTTTTTTATGTGGATTGATAATTAGATAAATGCATGTAGCTATTATTCAATTTGCAACTTATTACTCTTTCTTATTCAAACTATCAATTTACCATTCTTATGGGTTATGTAATGATATCGAATCTTTACAATCTTTAACAGATTTAAATCCCAATTAACAATTTTAAGACAGGAGTATAGAGATGTCATCGTGTTACTATAATCATTTAAATAAATTCTGCCATACATACTCATTAAAAAAAAATCTGTCAAATTAATTGAAAAAAACACAGTTAATTTTCACCATTACAATAAAATTTAGAAATGGATAACGATCTCACAATAAACTTGACTGAAATGCAAATCCCCAACGAATTTACTATTATATCCTGAGGCGGTGCGATCTTATCTTACAGAACTAACTTAAATCTTGGTTTAACAACTTAATAATTATCACTGCAAGCCTGCAGACCACACACAGCCTTAACAGATGTCCTCCCTCGCATTTTGATATATTGCTTTGTAATAAGGAACCGGTCCAACTGGACGTTTGAACTACAATAACTAAATGAAATAGTAAAACACTTTTCTTCTGGTTAATACTGATAGTTTCAGCGATGATGAATTGGCGACAATTTAATAGGCTTATTAAAAAATATTTTTTCTTAATTATGAACCGAAACCAGTATCTTTATTGAATCTAGCATAACATTGACTACATTTTTAGTAGCTATATAATTATGTTACTTTTACGTAAACCCTAAGTAAAAAAAAAATGAAAGGACAACACTCTTTAAAATAATTGATTGTAGTGCAAGAGCTTGTATGAGAAATGTAAATCAAAGTAATAATGCTAGATCCACCTATAAAATATTTTAAAATAGGTTACAGTCGATATTTTCTTCACTATACGACCGCTGCCTATCCGAATGTACCGTCGTAAATCAGGTGGAATATAAGGAGCAAGCGTGGGCCAAGACAGTTCCTTGCGGCACTCCAAACCAGTAGCGGGACTCCTTTTGTAGGAAACAACTTCTGAATTCTTACTCAAAAGTCATCTTGTACCAAGGGATGTAATTACTAAGAGTACAATATGCATCTGGTTTTAAATGAGACTGTCTTTTATGGATGGTATCTTTATGAAGTCAATTCATTTGGTGCTTGATATTTTAAGTGGCCTGAGATAAATCGAATGTATTTCGTAATCATCGTTTCATTGCAATTATTATGAAGTTGAATGATAATGATGTTATTTCTGAGATTGCAGTGTGATTAAGAAGGATATGTCCACTTTACTTATTTGTGCAAAGATTCAAGTGATGGTTAGGCAAACATTGATCAGCTACCTCATTTTACTTTAGGTGTGGGTTTACGTAAAGCAAAATCAGGTAACTGTTTATCAAAACAAAATATAAGTGATGGCAATGGTTAAGGTAATATAGCATTTGCAGCTAACATAAGCCCATTACGCTTCATTGATCTAAGAGACGCTTCCCTTAGGTACGAGGAAATGAAGAAAGACAAGGTTTATATGAATCATATAACTTCTTGGTTATTAGCGATAGATGTATTCTCAATATTAGATACCAATGCACGCCAATTCATGGTCTTGCCCTTGTTCCTATTTATTTGTGCGCAGTTGCTAGACTTGATGTAAAATACATTTTACTAATGAATGCCTATCATCATCATCATCATCATCATCATATCAGCCGAAAGACGTCCACTGCTGGACATAGGCCTCCCCCAAGTGTCGCCACATTGACCGGTCCCGTGCGTCCCGCATCCAGCGAATCCCCGCAACCTTCACCAGGTCATCGGTCCACCTGGTGGGAGGCCTTCCAACGCATCGTCTTCCGGTTCGCGGTCGCCACTCCAGAACTTTTCTGCCCCATCGGCCATCCGTTCTGCGAGCAATGTGCCCTGCCCACTGCCACTTAAGTTTGGCAATTCTTCGGGCTATGTCGGTAACCCTGGTTCTCTTGCGGATCTCTACATTTCTGATTCGATCACGCAAGGATACTCCGAGCATAGCCCTCTCCATTGCCCTTTGCGTGACTGTAAGCTTTCTGATGAGGCCCATTGTGAGCGACCACGTATGAATGCCTATATCTTTTAATATATCTGGTATACGGTATTTGCTATTTGGTGCAAAATTTATACGGCTGATAAAAATAGCCCTTGCTATTGAAATAGATTAACGGAAAAATATGAGTCACAAAAAATAAAGTTTATACAGCATCAAGAATTAGTGCACATTCCTTTGAGAGATCACTTCGACTCTAGTTCTTAACAAGCTACTCAAAAGACAATAAAGTTTTTTATGGCCTTAAAGGACAACTGTAAAATCCTCTAAAATTAACAACCGTAAAACTCCAAATTAAATAACCGAAACGTTGGACCATAAAAATGGAAAAGTAGACAATAGATGAAAAGTATATTAAGAGCTGGTGTGATACAAGTGACTATTAAGTGGTTTACGAGTCTACATATCGTTTAGTGGACGGTACAGCCGCGTGGGACGCCGTTTACTATCATCGCGTTGATGTCATTTGATTTATGCTGTCACAATTTTTGAATACATCTCTTTAAATTTATGAGCGTGTTCAAATAGTGCTTACGTTTCAGTGGCTTTATATGTGTTTTTGATTTGTTAAAGCGGTTAATTTGCTGTTAAAGTTTTCTTTGTAGGCGCTACTTTAGTTTTTATGTGGTTTAAATGAAGCCGGTTGGTTTAAATAATTTTTATGACTTGATCTACTAGCTGGATGAAGATAAATCTGTAGGTTTACCACTTTCCTGTATTAAGAATAGAATTTCATATTTTTTATCATGCACTTGCTCAAATGATATTAATCATAATTAGGTATTTCATTGCTTTCATTCAGCGGCCCTGATATACTAAAAAAGACAAAATTACTTTTTGCGACTGAACTTTTTATTTCGTAAGTTGTGTCTGGGGCAGTGCTCTTGAAACAAATCAAATAAAAATACGTACTAAAACGATTATACAGTATTTTTTATTAAAAAGTAACCATAAGCTACACGTGTAGTCCCGATGCACTTATCAAAATCGCGACCCTAACTCTGTAAGCGGACAATTTGCTGACAGCAAGAGACAACTAATTAATTTTGTGTATTTTAAATTGAGTCGGCGACACTTTGGGCCTTATTCTAACCAAGTCACAGGTAGTTATCGTTAATTTCAGTGTACATTACAATTGCAAACATGATAGTGTAATTGTTGGAAAGTTGAATTGTTCGCCCACTTAAATATCACAATAAGACTATTTACATAACGTAATCTTGGATTGAAAGGGAATGATAGCTGCGACTTATCAATTTCTATGAATTGATGAAGGCCATTGATTAAAACATTACTGTGAAAAGACCGGCTGAGAGTAAAAAGGAAAAGAAAGCAAGTCGTCACTGAAGTATGGATTTTAAAAAACGAGACATTTTTTTTTCAAAGTTTTCTATAAAAATAAGTCTTTAATAATACGGAAAACCAAGTAAATGCGCATAGCTGCAGGTACATACCTCTTCAATTCTTAATCAGCCTTGATTAAAATATCATATAAACGTACGTTATACCTACGTTGTCCCTTCCAAACAGAATATTCTCAGTATTTCGTCTGGAACCAAAACCGGATTGGCTATTTTGGACACTATTAAATTACTGTTGAAATTGACATTCTCTTCCTATTCGCAAATGTGAGATACATGTTAATTAATTCAAATGGCAGCTTTCATCACTCACATGTATTATAATTTATACCATTTGGAAATTGTCCAATAAGGAACGGATCAATTCCAATACGACACTATTTGAGGTCTGAACTTGGCCCAAGTGAGGTAGTGTTTACGGCGAGACTGGATTTTTGGCGTGCAACGTAATTGATCTCTTTTCAATCTGTATGACAAAAACGAAGATGCTAGTAAGAAATCAAATTCCTCATCTAGTAAATACATTGACAGAAAATGTTTTTGTTTAAAATTATATTTATCTCGAATTTGCAAAATCCTTTAGTTTTAACTTCAATCGCATCCACTCAATCATTGATTACCATAAACAAAGCTCGATTAGTTCCGCTTTTATGTGTAGTGTCTTCATCATCAACCACAGACACATGATTGATTAGCTTGATTACATCGTTATGCGCTTCATTAAACCTTTGTACGGCGTCTTTTATTACATTTTCTTTATTAATACTCCCACATGACAAGGTTGTATCATTCAATTCGATTCTTTTGATGAGGATTTTATTTATGTATTGTTAGATACCTATTTTGACAAGGATTGTGGGTTTATTGGCAAATTAATTGGCTATTTCATACTAACATTGTATATTTTATTGGGTGACTATAGTTTAATGGCAACATTTGCAAATCATTAACTTGGTTGTCGTATGGTCTGCGGTTAGGGGTATGAAAGTTTAATGCAAAACTAAAATGTATTACTATTATCAAAAGCAGTCATAGTAGACACGATATACGAAAATCTTCAGCATAGTATATAATAAATACCTCTTTGATTTAATATAACAGCAGCAAAGTATCTCCTACATAAAGCTGTAACAGAAACAGGCTATGTAAAAGCCAATAATTTAAATATATCGATAAGAATCCATCAAGAGAAAATAACTATGCCCTCGAAAAACAGAGAACATAAAACAATCCATGAGAAACAAAGCATAGTACACTCCCATAACCGTAGCCACACATGCAGATCGGAAGTTACGGAAGACACGAAATTTCGTCAATGTTAATATATCACGCCGCAGTTACACCCAGCCGCTGTAGACAAATGTGTAGGACAATAGACGCTGCATCGTTTTGTGTCTAGTTTATTTCAGGAGTGTCCAACGAGCCGTACCGCATACAGCCGATTTGAGCAATTTGTTTCACGTGGTGACGTTTATAATACCCGACCATGATTCTTGTCTATTTTAACATTAGAATTATGAACAAATATATCCAAAGTTACAGGCTGACGTAATTGGAGCTTGAGTTAAAATTTTATATTTGGGTTTTAAGGAAGCTTCAAGCTTTCATCAGTCACAACGCGGAACCGATTCATTATTCTATAATTAGGTTATAAATTTGAGTCAGTTAGTAGGTGTTAAATGAACAGTTATATCAATGGTTGGCTAACTTTTGTGAATGGCTTCTTTAAATTTCATTAATTTCTTGTTAATAGTTTTATTTATATTTTTGTATCTTAATGGACGATTTTCATCTTTTGGGCTTTTCTTTTCAGCAAAGTTGAATGGAAATAAAGTAGATTTCATTTTGATATTATAATCGTGATAGCGTAAAAACGTCGTATCGACCCCGTGTCGTAGTTACTAAACACCATCATGTTATCCTCTTTGATACATTCACTCGTATCTTTTGTTTTCGCATTTTCTTGTTTTGTTATGTTATGTAATGTTCTGTAATTGTCTGTATTTAGAGCATACACAAACAACTTTGAGCTCTATCGACACATTATTTGTATAGAATGGGGTATAATTTTGCTTGTTTTTGGTTTTGTCCGTTGATCTAGATTCTTTAATTAATTAGTTTTAAACTCCTTTGATGCTGCGACAATAGAACAAATAGGCTTATATTGCATGTCGGTATGTTTTACGAAGTGTGAAGAAGGAATTATTAAAGAGTGTGTGGTGAAATGTGGCGTATCTTACTAAACAGACGTTGCTGCAAGTGGGTTAATAAATTAGTGACTTCTTGTCGTAAACTGGAATATGTTGTGGCGTACTATTTGTGATTGATGTTCATTTTTTTCATGTCTTATTGAGTGGTTGTGTTTATTCTTGTTCTGCGATCCCTTCTGTAAAATGTCCTATGATCTATATTTTCTTATGCTAAATATACGTACCCATTTATGATAGTTATTTAACCGTGTATTACTTTTATCAAACGTCTTTTGGCTACACATAATTTAATTCTGCGAAATTGCTCTTCATTTGCTCGTATCAATTTTGCAACAGACACATTGTTCAAAAATAACTTCCTACTATGTAGACAGAAATTGAAAAACAAAATGACCACCTCTTGGAACCAGGCCTTCCGGTATCTTAAAACAACAAAGACACAACGATTTGTCTTGATTAGCAGAATCGATTCGCGATCGCTCATAACTTCAGCGGAAATATGACCAAGTGCTAGCAAATCAACGCGATTCGAATGATAGATATAAATCGATATTATTTATCTCGATTACTGAGTTCGCAGAACTTCGGCTCGAGTTTCGATGTGCTGATGGTTGGGTGAAGTGAAATGTTGTGACGTTTTGATGGAGTGGCCGCTACCGGGAATATAATTTGAGTGGTAGACGGTCTGCTGATACCTGGAGCAAATAAACTATTTTAAGACAAAGAGTTTGCGTAAGATAAAATGTGTAATGAGAGAGAAAGTTTTAGATTTGATTGAGTAATTTTGTGTAAGTAATATAGTTCCGTCAATGTTAGTTATTGTATATTTGGCAATGGCTTAAGGCGAATTGACGCGATGCAAATATTCGCAACGCAGAAAACAGCTAAGCAGTAACAAGCGACAAGCTCGTAGATTTTTACGATCTGACGTCGCGCAGTTTTGTGTTTGGGCCCTAAGTCTTATGGTTAAAGCATACCCTTTTCTTAGCTTTTGAAGAGAATTAAGTTTATATGTATAAGAAAATGTTGAAAACTGTCAATAATGATGTACTTAGAAACATCTGGGGTCGAAATAAATAAGATTTACCAATTCAAATTTCACAACATTGAAATCTGATGATTTGAAAAACTCGTAAACTAGATAGCCAAGAAATCTTGTGGTGGTAATAAAAATTATGTAAAACATGAGATCAAAGAATTTCCGTGCAGTGATAAAACGTGGGATTTCGATATAATAAACACAGATGATGAGAAAGTAGGTACTCACATGCTCTTATTCACTGAATCTAAACCGCCCATGGTAAAAATATTTCGAAAGAAAACAACTTGAACGGAAAGTCAAAATAAAAGTATGAAAATATAACAACAGCCAAGTGCTGACAGGTCTATGCTAGGATGCAGTTTTCAGAAAAACCATTTCGTACATAAATACTTATTTGTCGCAACGACTGCAGTAAAGTTAACTTTATAAGTGTACAATGTAAATGTTCAAAATAGAACCCATGGTCACCAAGCCAAGAGTGGATTACAGCAAAATTGCTTCTCTGAATGGATATTATTGTATTAAATGGCGATGCAATCCTTGAAACAGTATATTTAGAAGATATGAACATCATGTAGCTACTTGTGATAGTTGAGCTCAAGCCAACAATCCTAATAACCATAATACTGTACTAATGCATTCGATTAAATTAATTATCTTATCATTTCTACACATTTCCAGACAGTAAATACTCTTCTGTTTTATTTTATACATCAAAGGTCATTGAAGTCGATTCACCTACAACTATACCTTTGGCATAATTGTCAAGCATATCTTTACAAGACATCTGCATATTGCCATTTTTAGCGCTGATGGCACCGGAAATCCGAAACATATTATAACTATTTTTAGCACAGCTAGGCCCGTCAATTAATTAACTAGGATTGATAAGACCACCTATAAATCAACGGAACCTCTTAATGATGAAACAGTTAATATCCTGCTTAAAAAATAATAACGGGAAGTAACAGGTGTCATGGGATATCATAAATATTCTCAACTAGGTACAGCTATTTACATTATTACCAGTACCGACACGACGGACAAATCCTTGCTTATACACACGGACTGCAAGTCTATAGAATATTTGTGAAGTTTTTCAAACTGTTTTTTTAGGGTTCCGTACCCAAAAGGTAAAAACAGGACCCTATTACTAAGACTCCGCGGTCCGTCTGTCTGTCTGTCTGTTTGCCACCAGGCTGTATCTCATGAACTGTGATAGCTAGACCGTTGAAATTCTCACAGATGATGTATTTTTGTTGCCGCTATAATAAAAACAGAATAAAATAAATATTTAAGTGGGGCTCCCATACAACAAACGTGATTTCTATGCCGTTTTTTGTAATGTCAATAATGGTACGGAACCCTTCGTGCGCGAGTCCGATTCGCACTTGGCCGGTATTTTTATAATGAGGTGACGACTAATATATAATTGAAAAAGAAGAAGACAAGCTGCACGGATGCAAATAAAGGACAAGGGTATGATGAGGTTTAGCTTTTTGAAACACTAACTACTTATTAAATTACATCATGGTGAAGTAATAGAGACTCCAAGCTCCATTGTACATTAACTCACTTCTTATTATAATATTAATCTTAATTTATAATGCTAAGCTGTATTTGCTGAGCACTCAAAATATTTTTGTCGTAGAAAAGGCAAAAGCGGAGGATCACAATTAGAGCAAAAATCATACTCGAAATGACTGTCCAAAAATAAAGAAAAAAATTATAGGTTTGTCTCAACAAATGATTATGAAGTGTTTCTAAGCTTGTAAACCCAACATATCACAAAACACGCTAGCCAAACTCAAGACTGCTACGTCAACAAACCATAATGGAGCACCATTTATCGCAGCATTAAGACCACCCGATAAAGCCACTTAGCTAATTTAAGAGCAGTGGTTTTCACACCTAAGGTTACCTAACCCACAGTTAAGCTGCTTATCATGGCTGCTCATAATAACGATCACGATAAACACCGACAAAGTTTTGATTTATTTTGGTCCGCTATCGATTCTCAGCTCATTATGCGCTTGATCTAGTCGGAATTGGCGCCAGGCAGGTTTCCAACGATAATTGTCTCATGAAGATCGGACTAAGATAAGTATTGTGGGTTTAACATATTGCTGGTATTTGGTTATCTTTTGAGCTGTTTGAGGGAATGTAGTGGCTCTTTCTAGTGCCAGTCTCTTGGTGTCAAAACTAATGATAGGTAGCTTATTAGAGCAGAAAGTATGCATAGGTTTTATACTTTGCACTGTGTTTTATCTCTTGTAAGTAATAAAATAATAATAAGTAATATAATAATCTCTCTTTAATACATTATTGACTGACAAACTGTTACAACGATTACAAAGAATTTTGTAAAACCCTTAGCACTATACCACACTGACTGTACTTTTGTCATATTTTTGGCACATTTAAAATCTAAGTACAAAATCACCTCATAAAATGCACCTTACAAAATATTCACAGCACTCCTTAATAATATCTTATCGAGCCTCCAAATACTCATGTCATAGTCTAAAGCCCAGACCAGCCGCCCAGTGGTCGTTATCAAGATGTGTATATTGTGCCATAACAGGCCTGGCCCGATAATAGTTAATTGTAGCACTAAGTTCTCACTACCCGCAAGGCTATCGACCGCCTCTCGATAACAATACCACTTGGGTAATAATTAAGTGATTTTACTTTTGGTTTCGACAGTTCTCGTTTTAATTAATGTGTTGTCTTTATTCTTTGGATGCATCTAATTGCAAATGGTTTATGATCCAGGATGGATTTTTTTTTGTTTCTTTCACGGGGATCATCATCACCATTTCAGCCGAAAACCGTCCACTCCTGGACATCACCACACTGATCGGTTCTGTGCTGTTATCTTACCTTAAAAAGCCGGAGATTTTTTCTAATAAATCCTGACCGAAACAAATATACCACGTCTTTACCTTTAGCAAGTGAAGATAAATGTAGCACTAAAAAATTCAAGAATCGCAAACTCATTTGAAACATATTTCGACCATAATTTTCCTTGAACTCAAATCTAGGGGGGTCTTACCCATTTTAAGAACGAGTTGCAAAAACATGAATATTAAAATTTTATTGTCATAAATGTATTACCATTGGGAGCGATCCAAGTTTGCTAAATCCCTATAAAGGTCGTGAATACAAAATTAACTCCGATAAATAGAGCAACTGATCCCACACCGTATCTTCATACTAAACTTTCGTAGAGGAGAACAAGCATTAGTTTTTGATCTTCCTTGTTAATTTTTGTGTAAAACTTTGGCATTAAAGTAGGGCAAAGGCAAGTAAAGTTTGACAACCACATTCTTAATTCAGAATTTGAGGGAAAATCCCTAGTCACTGTAATTATTTTAAAATTATTTTTGTTTAATTGCGATTTAACTGAGTGATATTTAAATACAATTGAGTGAAGACTCCATCGAAGTAAAATCACTTTCTTTGATGGGATTTGTTTATCTTTTGCTGTCCCATATATTTCGAGCTACAATAGAAAAGACAAGTGATAAATGAATTTTCAGGTAGGTGGCTGATAGAGATATGGAAGAAGAATAACAATTAATTTATGCGTTGACTTTAAGTAAATTAAGAGACTATTATGTACATTTTTCGAATGTCGCAAAAACTAGTTCTACTCTAACTGGTACACAACGATGACGCACGCAAGCTAATGTGGCAAGTAATATTCTATGCGGAATCACTAAGATAGTGTTAAGAACAGATCAACGGAGAACTATATTTTCGGTTTAGTTATTATTAATAAATACTGCATAATCTCTGGTAGAAATGGTGTTGGCACAAATCCACGCAACTTTATCACATAGTGGCGCCAAAGAGTTCGGCTTGAAAGGGAACATACGTTCAATAAAATGTAGTGTGTACGTGCGTATATTTGATATCAGGAAGATCATTTGAAATAAATTAAAGTGAATCTGGTAGCGTATTTACTGATATAATATAATAATATATATAAATGATAAATGATTTTATTTCTGTAAGTTGGTTTGTACAAACACTTTTACATGTCTAACATATTTTTTTTTAAAACTAGATGAGGTCGGCGTTTCCTATCTGACTACTCTGAGAAGAAAGGCCGAAATAAACTCAGAGGTCTCTTTTAAAGTCCTGACAAAATCTTGGTTACCATGGACCATGTAGACTGATGTCTGAACTGGTCTTTTGAGGAAAGAACCAGCCAGATTGAGTGGAGTTGTCCAGTCGATGCACGCATTTGTCAATAACCGTGCAGCTTAACTCAAAATTTAAGGAGCTCAACGATTCGACGAACAATACCAATTAGAGGACATTCGGGTAGGCCGCATAAACTACTCAAACTACCAGACCATGATTAAAAACTAAGATTAATTAAAATTAAAAACCAAATAATGATCCACATAGTCTTCACATTCACAATAATTAAAATAAAATAATATAATACTTTAAAAAGTAAATATTCTTGTCATTGCAAGACAACAAATTAAAAAAATAAAAAATGTATAAAAATAACCAAATTCATGGTGTAAAAAAAAAACTATATTAATTGGAGCAGCTCACACCCAAGCCGTTTTATCCTCAACGTAATCTTTAATGCTATGAAACGCTTTTTGGCACAACTTACGTTTAATGAATGATTTGAATTTATTAAGACTTCGATTTTGTACGTGGCTTGGAAGCTTATTATAAAAGCGTACACATTGACATCTAAACGAGCCGCCTATTTTCTTGAACCTTGTTGTTACTACAAATTTGTGTTTGTTCCTAGTATTTATACTATGGATATCACTGTATTTTTTAAACAATTTTATATTTTTTAGGGCATATAAAAAAATATAAATATACTGAGAAGGCACAGTCATTACATTAATCTCCTTAAATTTCTCTCGGAGAGAGTGTCTCGGGCTTAATTTATAAATTGATCGAACAGCTCTTTTCTGCAAAACAAAGATAGTCTGGATGTCGGTCGCATTTCCCCACAACAGTACCGTACGACGTTACAATTATACACAATTAGTTTACAATAAAAATGAATTGGTAGACCCCTCTGGTCTACCATTTCATCTTACTGTTAAAATCTTAATACTCTCATTGTCTTCTTGCTTTTGTCCCTTATTTAGAGGAGGCACAGTTAGTGTTACCGGCCCTCTCTCATCTTTATAATTTTCTTTGTTTCTTTTATATTTTAAGTTTCGAGGCATTTTTCTGTCTTGTTTATAGGCACTTCTGCTCAAAGAAGAAATTGGTACGTATTATCCAAAAAGATACCAAATTTTAATCCACATTTCCCTCTAGTTCGTTAACCTTGCTCTAATTAGTCCACAATACTCCAAAATAGCGTGCATTGACATTCAAAAAGTGAAAGCTATAATTTGTACAAAATGGATATAATTCGTATGATTAGCGTTCGGGCGTCGCAAATTATAACATATTAAGATCTGAGAGCACGCGATACACCGACGGGTTTGTATCGCGAATCATATGGCCTGAGGTACAGTGGTAGTAGTAGCGAGCAAAGGAGTTCAGGAAACACCTTGGAGGCATAATTCTTTAGCAGAAATTTTATGTTGAAAACTTCAACGGGGTTAAATATATTTGTAGCTTTACAAGCATCACTATCATCATCAATGAAAAATGGTCTGCCAACATTTATCCTTTTGCTAGTATTCATTCCATTTTTGACTTATTAGAAACTATTCAATCCTACCTTGCAGATCTCTATCTAAAATGCCGGCTAATTAGGGTTTTCTTTGTTATTAGCTGGTTCGGTTGGGTGGTTAGTTTCTTTAGTTGTCATCAACGACGATGGTTCTACCAACGCTATGTGGCTAACGTCTTTTCACCATTTTCAAGAATTTAAATTTTCTCATTATTTTCATTCTTGATACTTTCATCATCAGTTCTTTTCTTCTTCTTCTTTTTCGATGATTCCCAAATAAATATGATTTGACCAGAATTCTGCCAATTCATTTAATCGCTATCACTGCCACCCCGCGTACAAATCAGACGATCCGCAGAATGATTGACATAATAGTTGTTTTGACTCAGGTGTCGGCCGCGTTTGTTGTTATTTCGTGTTATGCGCCACATGTTACATGTTGTTCTGACAATGTCATGATTTATAACTTTGATATATTTGGTTGATATGGCTCAGTTTGATTTTGGATTCTGTTTTTCTTCAACAGAAAGCATTTTTATTCAGAAAATTGTATTGCTCAAAACGCTACAGGGGCCCTAGACAAGTGTTCTATTAACTTTAGCGTCGAGATGCCCATTGTAAAAATGACATAAACATATGGGAATGTCAAGCAATACCGAAATGTTACATGATTAATCCCCAAAATTTACTTGGCCATTGCCATCGCTGACATCGAATTAAATTTTGTTTGGAGCTTCTGGAATAAAATTGCGTCTTAATTAGTCGGTCGGTTTTGAACTTTCCACTATTTGTCAGTAGATTGAAGATAACATAATTTAATTTTCTCAAAAGTTCAACGGCAAACTCTGCCATTAGCAATACCGCGAAAAGGTGATCAGATAAAAGATAACTGAGTACTGACTTTTAACCGCAGCCCTAAATCTTTCAGTTAATTTCCAGCACTTGCCAAAACAATACAATAATTAGCATAATAGAAACAAACAGAGCTAATTAATTTATATTCTGCGATCGATCTACTATCAAGATACACTACAGTTTGGTGTCGAGTTTCCGAACGTTAGATCAAGGACGTTGGGCATTGTCGGTATGGCATTTGTTGATAGCAGATATTTGCAGTCTTAGAACTGAATTATTAACAGGTTTAATTAGGTATTATGACTTGTTCTCCATTTGAAATGTAGTTAAAGTTAAATAAGCACCCTTGTTAGGTTGATTGATGTGAATATGGGAATCAAAGTCAGGCTGGCAGGTTTGGTGTTGTTTGAGCTTGTAACTTGAGCTGTTAAATATGAATAGAATAAGTAGTTAAAAGCAAAGTGGGTACAAGTCAGGCACGGTAGTTGATCTGATTTCTCTTCATCAATGAGCACTATTCTTATACTAGCTTCTGCTAGTGGCTTCGCCCACGTGAAAAGAGTTTTCTTATCCCAATGGTGTTCCCCTATACCGGGATGAAAAGTAGCCTGTGTGCAATTCCAAATTATAATCTATGTCTGTGCCAAATTTCATCCCGATCCCGCTCTAGCGTGATTAAATAACAAACATACATCCACACATCCATCCAAACTTGCATATTTATAATATTAGTTAGATGAGATTGGTTGAGTCAAAGTCAAACCATTTATTTTATTTAGACTTGAATGTCAAAATAATAAAGTAAAATAAAATTAAAATTATTGTGGTCGTTCACTCGCAAAGGTAGTTTGTTATGGAGTAGAATAGATTATGAAACTTTAAACTACCATAATTCACAAAATTTGATGAAGTAACGTAATATGCAATGAATTCATAATGATTTGTGAGGATGATCTTCCCCTTATAGGAAGCAGTTCGATCGGGACTATCATCTTCTTGATCAAGATAACTTGATCTTGTATCGCTTCCTGTACTTATTTTACAACTAAGTGTAATTAGTAATAATTAGCGCACAACCTTCAAAAAATAACTATTCACACTTCTTGTTTTTCTCTCATTCCTCAATGAAAATTGTATCAGTAATTACATATTAGTTTTGCCCATATACGGTAAGTTAAACGGTCGAGTGCTTATCGTAAAATATTCAACTAATTAAAATGATTACCAAGTAATTACCAATAACTAATGCGTGTTGCTTATGACCGGAATTATCTTATAAGTTCGTTATTAGTTCCAGTAATTGGTACTTTTAAAAGCAATTTGAAACATGAACGTGTGCTTATGTCTCTTAATTTCAATCGAGCCATTTTATTAGTATCTAGTGCTAAAATTATGGATTATTGAATGTTTAGTGACAATGTTCTAGTTTAGCTGTGAAGCTTGTTTCATTGACGTAAATGTGCCTGTGACTGATCTTCAAATCTTATTCTGTAGTACAAATAATATGTAATCTTTCTTTTTTTTTTTGTTTTCGTTTTTTGTAATATTTTTCTTTCTTTCTTTTTCTTATCACTTTATACTTTATTAAAGGAAGAGTGCCAAGACAAAACACTCTCACTTTATCTTGGCAAAGTTTTGTCACTATAGATACATAAACTCACCACGTTTAATCAAAAGTGTTTCTATGTTTAGGTACCCCCTGGATGCAGTGAGATTGATAAGGATAATGATACGTTTTTTCGTACCTAACTATACTTCATAAAATATAGTTTGATCTCTGCGACAGCTGTCAGTATCAATACAGTAACAATACCGCTTGACAATACCGTAACAATAACGTATATGTCAGTTTGTCTTAGGTCGCAGAGATCAAGCTATCTTTTATGAAGTATAGCTCTTTTGAAGTATAGACTTCTCGCTCTCCTACTCAGTAACAGCGTTCTATTAGTAAAGCAGCAGTTTTCGAAATCGGATCAGTTCTTTTAGAGATAGCCTCCTACAAGCAAGAAGATTTAAGTTTTAATGAAATTAATTTACAGAACGTAACCATATATACATCCCCATTGACATCTTACTACATCACAAGACCGAACCACACACTACCACCCATTCACCTCACAGTCAACCGTGCTGCGGTCTCGTTCAAATAAATGTATTTCTACGGGTATTTCGGGCTAAGCCTTTTGATATAGCTCACTTTTATCTGTCTCACATGATCTGAGCATTTTGTGGTTCAAATATGTCCAATAGAACTCCGTGATTGGGTAGTTTTATACCAGAGAAGGTATTGTTACAATCTTAACAGTATTTCTAGAGATCAGCTCCTACAGTAGACAATTTTACCTCTTCATGATATTAGTTTAGAGAATATAACCAAATAGTGAGAGTGTCGGGCATCATCCCAACACTCTCACTATTAAACTCTCTGACTAAAAATACCCTATGTGCTATCCCAAACATTAATCTATCTCTGAGCCAAATTTTATCTAAATCCGTTCAGCCGTTCTTGTGTGATTGAGTAACAAACATACATCCAAACATTTGCATTAAAGTAGGATACATTCCCATCGACATTTCACTACATCAGTGCCGAAACAAAAGATATTTTGTCCATTACATCACCTACAACCCATTCACCTCACAGTCAACCGAGCAGCGGTCTCGTTCAAATAATTCTATTTTTACGGGTATTTCGGCCCAAGCCTTTTGATATAGCTCACGGGTAAGGCGGCCCTTTGATCTCACACGGTGGGCCCACATAAATCCTAAGTGACAAATTACTGATCAGTAGACCAATGTTATGTTTGCCTTCTTTGTTTCGTAAACGATAAAAATTAATGCTTTATTAGTAATGTTGATTTAATTTTGTAATTTGGAATATTTTTGTGGTGTAATCGGGTCTTTTACGTGGGAACGCGAGTTGAGGCGTTGCTTAGGTTTGTTTTATGTTAAGTAGTTTAATTATATATGGTAAATAAGTACGGGACTTAACTTACATGGTTTACCAATATATCAGCTGTGCTAACTACTGCAATTGATTAATATAACCTTATCTAAATCATCTTGAGTGCACCTTGTATTAGCTCTAGGGAAAACTGTTTTCTCGACCTCAAGTGGCATCAAAGGAATGCATCTGGTGGCAGAACCTGAAGGCATTTGCATAACATATCATCACACCTACACCCTACTATGTTATCAGCACTAAGCACACTCCTTCTATTTCATTTTGATAACTCAACAGTATTCATTGCGTGTTTTAGGCTGTCGAGTAGACGGATTTTTGAACATATGAAAAGAAAGAAAGAACATGTATTTAATTGCCACAAAACGACATACAAACATTACATTACAAGAACAAGAACAGTGGTAGTAGATTTTGAAACCTAAACCCTTAATGATAGTGTTATTAGTTCTTAAATTATGTTAAAAAAGACAATACAAATGCGAGTATAATAAAAGCAGATGCATGTCGTGATTATGGCAAGAAGGCTTCCACTCAGCATAATGCTGTGCCGTGGGGGACCCACAGCACGGCGCCGATTTTCAGTGGTCGCCTAGGACATGAAGCAATGAATGCAAGGAAAGCGTAACGGGCCATATTCTTTGGACTTACACAATTAGGGTGCTGTTCTCCCCGAAGGGTAATACAGTGGTGGACCTATAGACACTCCACATCCACATAATGATCACACATCCATAAACCTGACACAAATCCCTTACATGATTTCCATGTTCATAGATGCCTTAAGAAGTATGTATTGCAACTTCGATATTAACATGAAACAGGTTCACTCGATAAAATTGTTAGGAACCACATAGGTCATCGAAATTCCAAATCTATATATATCCGATTCCAGTCAAGTTCATTATAGAAAACGGCACTACAATGTAAACGTACTCAGCAAATATTATTATTACGAGTAAAACTAAATAGTGGGTGTTTGTTGTAGTTTAATTTAGTTGTAGTTGTTTTGGAGCTGTATCCACAACAGGCGGGCGCCACCGGCGAGGGCGCATGCCACAGATGTGCTCAACATTTTGTTGTGATAAGACAATTTGATGTGCTAAAAACTTTAGGCAATGCATTGGTTTCCCATAAAACCTATCTACATAGAGCGATTTCAATAAACCTAACCGAAACGATTTTTTGGAGATTATCTCAAAATTTGTGATATTCCTCAAAGCGCACCAAAAGTATTTCTCGAAACGCTCCAACGTTGGAACTTAGAGAAGAGCATGAATGATTCGTAATAAATGATATCGATAGACGTTTTAAAATTCAACTGTCCTACTTGTTTATTCATTAAAAGTACCAGGAAAACATAAATAAACTGGAACTTGGTGCTTAAGCGAATTAGTACTTAGCTCAAAAAAGTTGAATATCGTCATGTGTAATGTCAGTGTAAAGTTTGTTGAATTTTAAGACTTCTATCGATATCTATACCAATATTATAAAGAGGAAATATTTTTTTGTTTGTTTGTTTGTTTGTACCGAATAGGCTCCGAAACTACTCGACCGATTTTAAGAATTGTTTCACCAATAGAAAGCTAAATTTTTCCTGAGTGACATAGGGTATTTTTTAATCCCGAAAACGGGTCCTGTGGGGTGGCCCACGGGAGCGAAGCCGCGGGGAACAGCTAGTAGTGAATAATAACGAATACTTTATTTTCGTCTCGTGGCGCATAACTTAGTGAGATCGTTTAGGCGCCTATTTTCTGTTCATTTCTGTCACCCTGGTACTTTTCAAAACAACAAATCATTCAATTTCAAAATCTGTGTTTTACCATTTTTGAGGTAAGTAGTAATTCGCTTAAGCACGTAGTTCCAGTTTATTCATGCTTTCCTGTTAAATAAACAATTAGGACAATTGAATTTAAAACGTCTTCCCATATCATTTATTAAGAAACCTTCATTTTATTCTCTGTTTTATCGTTGGTGCGTTTCGAGGAATACTTTTGGTGCGCTCGAAGGAATACGCCCTACATTAAATAGCTGCTACCCACTGAAAATTTTAATTTGAGAAATGTCGGTTCAAAGTAGCCGTAAGTAGCTTGTAGGAAGTTGCGCACTAGACAAAGTCCGTCCGTCCAAATTTAGTACATTTCCAATTCGGATGGAACTTAAAACTCGAATTGGTGCGTAACCACTCTTGGCAAAACTTCTGACATTAGAGAAATTTGGAGATTTAAAGCCCCGAAAAGATCCTTCAATTGCAATCTTTGTACATAGGTTGGTGAAAATGGTCATTCATCATCAACCTTCAGGAAACTAGAATGAGCACTTGCAGCACAGACAGAGTATTATAAAAGAGCAGATAAAAAAAATACGAAAATACAATAAAAGTGTTAGCAACTCCTGACAAGAAATGATTTTATTTACTGTAAAAGTCATTGACCTTTATCAGAATTTCAAAGTTATGAAAACAATCGCACCTAATTATGTAAAACAATTGGCTGGAACGTTGTTTTAATTATAATTTGAGTAAATAGTTAAAACTGTAGTAATAACAATTACTTAACCATGTAAATAACATTGTTTCTATGCCAATTTAATTTGGAAAATTAAACAGTATAAGGGTAAGTACACATTATCACCACCGAGCGATTTAGCCTCAAATTTTTTAATTTTGCATAAAATTTGAGAATAAAATATGCAAAATCAAATGCTAAATAGTCGTGACCGTTACTAATTCTATGGACAATAGAGCGACCTAAAATAATCCTAATCAATTTTTAATGCATCACTAGTAGTGTAAAATATGTATTTGTCTACAACGAAAAGTTAAGCCCATGATTCACTGTGGCGTAACATAGTAAACACTGGCGATCACTGCAACGATGTCATTCATTGTAGTGACAAACTTTGATTGCAGCATATAAATAGTTGCATTACTAACTGATAATATCTATACGACGACGATACGGTTCAATCGTCGAATGCCTTTATTAATAGCTTCAAAACTGTAAAAAAGGGTTTGGTTTTATTGATTTGTTCCGATTCCATAGGAGTGATATATTACTTTGTTTCGTGTACAGTGTGCATTTTTTACCCGACTGCCGAAGGAGGGTAATGTGTTTATCAGGCTATGTTTGTATGTATGTTTGTTTCCTATTCTAGAGACCAAACGCGTTGGCCGATTTTGATGTTTCTTACGTCAATCGATTCGTTTTAACCCTTCGAGTGCCACTGGCTGCATTAAAATTGGAAATGAAAAAAATGGCGTATTTTGGGCGCCATTTGGGGGAAAAAAAATATAACACTTATATGTTTAAATGTACCAAATTCGAAACAAAAAATAATTAAAATGTTCCAAATAAATAATGTTAATTTAATTATAATAAAATTTAAAAACCCGACTGCTTAAAAAGCGAACTAAAAAGATGTAAACAAGAAGAAAATCATGTTCAGTCGGAGGACACATCTGATTTTGGTCAGCCAGCTCGCGAATATGTATGTATCCTCCGACTGTTTTAGGTTCAGAGATTAATTGACCTTTTCATTCATAATCATAATAATTTTATCTGTGAAACATCGCTATGTTATGCCAAGAAGCGTACGTATGTTTGCATGCGAAATACGAAGTTTTTTTTTTATTAATCTTGCGAGAGGCAAACACAAATTATTTGGTAGGTATGTCAAAATTAATAGATTAAGTTATAAAAATAGCAACAAAATTATAAATATCACAATATGGAGTAGTTTCTACAGTCGATGCGTAAATAATAATCATAAATCTAATCCATCTGTTCTTATTTAAACCTCTCTTTGATTCTATGCTGTCAGAGAACCCAATTATGGGTTAAGCTCGCCTTTGTACATAAGATTTCCTTTTTTATTTGAAATGTTTATTTTGTGTACAACAAATAATATGAACGTAAATTACAATTAGTCACAATATTCAATTATCATTATCCTGTCTTCTGGAAACGGATCTGAAATCATCCGTATGCTACAAGTCCATGCTGTCCATAAGAGTCATACCAGGCCCCTCAGAAAGTATTGCGAAAAAAAGTTTTTATATATGGGAGACTGGCCAGTTATAATGTTTTTCGAAAATATGATTATTTATAAGTAAAAATAAGTAAGTTCCAATTTCAAAATTTCCCTCCACATTTTTTGCGAGTTAATTCAAAGTATTGTGTCTCACTGAAATATGGATCTGCGCCGGGAACATTTTAGAGCTATGATTTTATACGATTTCAAGTGTCGCCTGAAACCGGATGAATCGTACGATAGACTTCAAATGGCATTCATGGATGAAGGCCCTTCCAAGGCAACCGTGTATCGTTGGTATAACGAATTCAAGCGCGGTCGACCAACTTTGGGGGATGACGAAAGAAGCGGTCGCCCTTTGACGGCTGTTACCGAAGAAAACGTGCTAGCAGTGAAAAATTTAATCCAAGACAATAGGCGAATTACATATCAGGAGATTCAACACATATTGAAGATTGGATCGGGAAGCGTTCACGAGATTCTACACAGCCATCTTCGCGTGAGGAGGATAGTATCACGCTGGGTGCCGCACAACCTCACCGATGCTCAGAAGCAGGCCCGGGTGGAATGGTGCCGTGATATGCTTAACAAATTTGAAGCAGGCTCGTCTCGGCGTGTTTACGACATCGTTACAGGTGATGAGTCCTGGATTTATCAATACGACCCAGAAACCAAGCGCCAGTCGACTGTTTGGGTGTTTCAAAATGAGCCAACGCCTACCAAAGTGAAGCGATCTAGAAGCGGGGGTAAGATTTTGATCGCTAGCTTTTTTAATTTGACTGGCCACTTGGTATCAATTCCCTTACGGGATCAAAGAAGCATTAATGCCGAATGGTATACTACCAAATGTTTGCCAGAAGTTTTCTCTGTTATAAGCAACAAGCGACCAAACACAGGGCTCCGCGGGCTACTGCTCCACCACGACAATGCACCTGCGCACACCGCACTCAAAACGAGGGACTTCCTGGACAGCACGCCAGTCAAACTCCTGGGTCACCCTCCTTACAGCCCTGATCTAGCACCGTGTGACTTCTTTTTATTCCCAAAAATAAAAAACCAGCTCAAAGGGATACAATTTTCGTCGCCGGAAGATGCGCTGGCTGCGTTCGAGCAGGCTGTAAACGAGGTGTCTGCGGCGGACTGGAAAAAGTGTTTTGAAAACTGGTTTAGGCGCATGAATCTTTGTATAGAGGCTGGTGGAAAGTACTTTGAAAAGATTTAATAAAAATATATGTACGTATAGAACAATTTTTTTTAGTTTCGCAAAACTTTCTGAGTGTCCCACGTATTATGGGGAAAATGTGTAGAGATACGTATCCATATATTATTCTTTCTCTCGTGGTCGGACCCTCATGTCTAAGGATTGTGGCCAACATCAGGGTTACATCTGGAGCAGATGATATGTTTCCACCGGTTTCTGTTCAGCGCGTCTCTTACGACCGTGTAGAATTTGAAGGACGACGAGTCTTTCACTTGATCGGTCCATCTTGTTAGTGAACGACCGCGCGATCTCTTGCCTTCGGTGTTCCTAACCACAATCAGTTTTTCAAAGTTACAGAAATCTGTCAGGAATCAGTTTCGAAATTAACTTAATGCGATGCTAACGACACTGCACCTGAGAACCCGTTTAACTTAAAACCTAGTTCTCTTCTAATAAATTCTTCATAAGTACGTAAATACATAATCATAAATTGAAATTGAGCGCGAAAGTGGTCGCGTGCCTCAACTATTAATAACTTAACAAATATACGGGCTATTTAGAATATTTAGCCAGTTAGTCACTCGCTCAGAATCTAGTTGTTCCCAGTTTTACATTATTTTTAATGTTTGACAAATAACGTATGTAAATAGTATTGTGTTGACAATATTTATAAAGGCGCGAACAAATATGTAATTGAAGTAGGGTTGGCAAAAGCTAAAATATTTTATTTTATTTTTATATACATATTATGTGATAATTTATTAACATAGGTTAAAATACATATATACACACAGTGTATAAAATAATTGATAAACTATACCTTCATACACTAAAATAAAAATCTTCTAACTAAGCCTAATCTTATACTAATCTAAAATATTGCGTCGAAAAACTCCTGTGGGTTGCTGTACACTGGTATTGTACCCAAAAGGCAAGAACGTTGCCACGTTGAATGGCAATACTTATCTTCTAACCAAGGTAAATGATAGCTCTTTAAATAATTAGTTTCTAATAAAAAAATGTCCAATGATTATACTATGTAAAATAAAATGACACAATTATCACGACCTTAAAAGTAAATCTCGTCTACTTTTTATCTCGTTCACTTTTAAACAGTCAAAGAGTCGGTCAATCAAAACAATTAAGCAAGTTACACTTTCCAGAATATAGATCTCTATTAAATCAATCAATTGTATAACTCATAACCATTGTTAAATATATTTTGTTTTGTTAAATATATTTTCATTGATAAAGATATTTTGTTTTAAGCAAATAAAATATCTTTATCTTTATCTTTATCTTTATCTTTACCAACATCATATTGAGAATAAGGAACCTACTTAACAGGCCAATCGTATCTTAAAGATAAGCCAGGAACTTACTGAATATCTACACAAAGCTGTTGTCTCCGAATAACTCAGGTCAACTCAACAACTCTTCGCAACACCCATTCAAATTAGGAGGTGCAATAACACTAATAATAATACCTAATCGATTCTAACTCCAATCTCGATTGTTTCTCGAATTAAACCAGTATCTGAGAATTCACACTCAGCATTCCAAAACTTGACAGCTAGTTATAATTTCGCACCTCAAGCCCAGTAGCTTACTCTAGTTAAAACACACTAGATAACTGTCTGAACGCAATGGTTAAGTTTAACCGTGAAATGGGAGCCAGTAACTATTATCATTTGTTAGGCTAGTTACCACAGACGTAAATCTAACTAGATGTGGCAAGCCGCTCCAACTAGAAAACGAAGCGTGCCACTTTTGAACCGATTTGCTTAAAACGAGCCAGTCGGTGTCAAAAAAAGAAGAAACGAAAACGGGAACTCCGACTTTCGAAATTAAATTTATTTTCTTTTGATTTTGAAGTCGGTTTGTATATTTAGAAGTTGGTTGTGTGTGCACAAGTACAATTTAAGAGCTTAAAGAAAATGTTTCCAATACCTCGGCCAACTTTTTTGTAGAGTTTTACAGCTCAATAATACATTGTATTTAATTAGGCATTTTTCTAGTTTTCGGTTGATGTCTTGTGCTGATGGCGCTAAATGAAACAGCTCAAAGTAAGATTATTGCTTTTACTTTTACTTCCTTTTTAAGGTTCCGTACCCAAAGGGTAAATGCGGGACCCTATTACTAAAATCTACTACTACTATACGATCCGTCTGTCTGTCTGTCTGTCACCAGGCTGTATCTCATGAACTGTGATAGCTAGATAGCTGAAATTTTCACAGATGATGTACATCTGCTTCCGCTATAATAACAAATACTATCATCATCATCATATCAGCCGAAAGACGTCCACTGCTGGACATAGGCCTCCCCCAAGCGTCGCCACATTGACCGGTCCCGTGCATCTCGTAACCAGCGGATCCCCGCAACCTTCACCAGGTCATCGGTCCACCTGGTGGGAGGCCTTCCAACGCAACGTCTTCCGGTTCGCGGTCGCAATTCCAGAACCTTTCTGCCCCATCGGCCATCCGTTCCGCGAGCAATGTGCCCTGTCCACTGCCACTTAAGTTTGGCAATTCTTCGGGCTATGTCGGTAACCCTGGTTCTCTTGCGGATCTCTACGTTTCTGATTCGATCACGCAAGGAAACTCCGAGCATAGCCCTCTCCATTGCCCTTTGAGTGACTGTAACAAATACTAAAAACAGCATAAAATAAATATTTAAGTGGGGCTCCTATACAACAAACGTGATTTTTTTGCGATAACGGTACGGAACCCTTCGTGCACGAGTCCAACTCGTGCTTGGCCGGTTTTTATCATTTGCGGCATCTAGCTAGATTTATGTCTATGCTAGTTACAAATTTTGGTTCCCTATTATGGTTTCAGTGGCACAAATTATTTGAATTTAATATTTGTTTGTTTGTTGAAAGGTTAATGAGGCATTGATTTGTCTTTGAAATAACTCAAATATGAGTCAAGTAGGTACCTAATAAAAACAAACAACTCAAGAATGAATGGATTATTGTCGGGATTTTGCATTATTTTTTTATGTGCGATGACCACAATGAAAGTGAATGCGGTTTGCATTGCATATGGATACCAGGTAAATCAATCAATATAACTGTTAGTTTGTTTTTCTTGTATTTGTAGGAACCTTGTTGGGTCAGCACGTTTTCGTCTTTCATTCTTACCCCTCATAGTGGGCGAAATAATTTTCAATAAATACCCGCCATAACTATTTTTTTTTGTTAGTCTATATTGTGTCCTACTGCTGGAAAAAGACCTCCCTTTCTCTTTCCTATCCTCTCTGTCTTAGACGATCTCTGGGATTTTTTTTTTAACCCCCGCCGGAAAAAGAGGGGTGTTATAAGTTTCACGTGTGTTACTGTGTATCTGTGTATCTGTGTGTCTGTCTGTGGCATCATAGCGGCTAAACGGATGAACCGATTTCGATTTAGTTTTAGTTTTTAGTTTAGTTTTTGTTTGAAAGGCAATTTTGTCGAGAGTGTTCTTAGCTATGTTTGAATAAAATTGGTTCAGCCGTTCAAAAGTTATGGGGATTTTACTGTTTGAATCGGGGTGTTTTCGCAAGATAAATGTGTCGGTGGTTTTTTAAATTGTGAAATTTTACTTGTGCTTATTCTGAAATAGTAATTCTGAGGTAGCCCTACCCGAGTGTGACAGGCAGACGTGCGTAGGCGCCACACGTCGCAAACTTTGACTGAGCATTCACCTCACCGGGTAGGACTGTTTATTTTACAAAAATGCAAAATTCCAGCCGTTTGTGTCAATCATTGACGACTGACGAACTAAAATTAAAGTGTTTTACTGATATAGAATGCATAATTGCAATGTTCTTCTCTGAATCAATGAGGAATTGAGTTGAAACATTGCCTACTCAATAATTTATTTCTTCAAGAAAATTTATAAGGTACTGTGAATATTGTTAACCGATAAACAACATCTTTAATGACCCAACTACTAATAACTCAAACTACTCATATGTAATTAAAATGAATCATGGACCAAGGAAAATCAATCTTCTTCTGATTTTCTTATTGGCCTTTGAGTCTGGCCACCCTACTAATACTTATAGGTAATTATTACCTGGCTGAATCTTTAGGCTATATTCCAAGTCGTTTCCTCCACTTTTACTCTACTTTGGGTCAACAAATTTACAGTTGTAGCTCTTAATTTGATCGAGGATTTCTTCCGTTGTCGAGTGCAATTCCTTAAAACTTTCTTGGATTTTGTACCAGGCTTATTAACGCAATACCCCGAGCAAAACGCCGTGCTAGCCGTTTTTGCCGTGCTGTTTTAGGAGCTATCTGCTCATTATTTAAAAAGAAATATCAACTAATAAAATACATTGAATTTCTACATATTATCGATTCTAAAATGGTCGTATACTTTTTTTAAAGAGGTATATGTTTCACTAATCGCCTTCCAACAAAACCATAAAAATGAGAAATAATTATTGATAGCATGCATCTCCTCGTAAAGTGTTCATTAATTATTTTTTTGTATTAACACTAATGGATAGACAATTTAATAACGAAAATTTTTGTCGTAGATTTTTTTTCAAAAGCGATTTTATAAAGATTTTATTCTAAAATCTAGGCGGAGTCACTACTGTAATTCATGCGTCACCAGTGCCACTAGGTCAATAGGAATGCTCATATCTCATGCTGATTTTTTGGTCAGGGTACCGCCTTAATAACCTTCTCTTGGAGTCAGTTACATAAAAATTAAATCGGTTTCTTGTTATACAAACTCTTGTTCCGGATATTATAATTACGTAGGTGCTAATCTAATTGTTCTACTTTATTATTATAACTAGATCACCGAACACAATTACATCGTAATTCATCGTTTTATAGTTACTGCAGTGTTAGTTATCCAGTTTAAATGCCAATAGGTATTTATTGCAATAACTCAACATCATAATAAACAGTTACGACAACCCAATAATAAGTAGGTACAATAAGAAGCCAAGCTACCATTTTATCGTAAATTTTATTCGTAAAATGAAACCGCAGTAGCCTATTCACAATTTTATTACAGTAACGTCGAATATCTATATTATTAAACAAGATTTTCTTGTTAAAAATTGAATATTCATGTCAGGCGCCATTTCGCACAACAAAACGCGAGCAGTAACTCTTTTGAACAATAAAATGCGTTTCAAGGTGGTTTACGATTTTCATAAATTTAAAGAAAAGAAAAGTTCATTGAAAGAAATCCTTCGAAGCTTAAGCAGAATTTTTTGTTTGGTTTTTGAAGGATTTCTTTTCAGATTATTGAGTATTCTTCGTCGCAAGACCAAAAGGCCTCGTACTGGCGTGTGAATCGTGAATTTGAAGTATACCTACCGCGTATTAACGCATTTATATGAACTAAGAGCCCCCGCTAACTGCAGACTTTTTATCGTCTAATCAGTATAACGGTACGCGATACGCGTACAACAGAACCGAGCCATCGGCCGATTTCTTGTCGGAACTCATCGGGTGACTGTCGCGGACGTTCGTCTAAACTACTACTGACTGCCGAAATCGGACGTTGCTGGTCTTGATGTGTAGTCTCGGCCCATGACCGTTTTGCAATATCTCGATTAGTGTAACTTTTTGAATGTTTGTCCCACAGTGTTGGCCTAATAAAAACGCAACAAATTAATTTTACAATGTCAATATTTTTTAAATAAGCGACGTAGTAGCCGGCAAACTGGCGAGAAATCCCAACAAGTTCGGACTCGTCGTTTGACCGGCCATTTTTGGGCTTCATCGGACGATGGCAGTTGTAATAGTGTTCGCGCTCTCTTTCTTTAAAATGCATTTGATTCGATCGACCGAGTATAGCCGACGTCGACAAGCATATTTCGGCTGATAACGGATAAGGTGTACGCGAGCCGAAAGGAAGTATGCAAGTTCGCACATTACAAAGATTCGGTAATGATTGTAATTGCAAACCCAACCAAACTATCGGCTAATAAAAAGTCTGTAGTTTGCGGAGGCTTTTAATCGTATTACAAGCAAATTATGTTAGAGCGAAAAGGGTTAAAATAGAAAACTTCTCGATGTCGACTAGAATCATTTACCTTATATTATTTTGTGTAAATTCCAATAAATTTCACTGAACTTCAAATAAGGACTCTCGAAAACTCATATCATCTGCAGCCGTTTTTCAACTATGCTGGTGTCGGCTTCAAGTCTAACAAGATGCTGCTGAATATCAATCTATAAAATGGAGCGACTGCCTGATAAGCCGGATCAATTCAAAATCAATTCAATCAATTTTTTTTTTATTTCATATAGGCCTACATGGGCACTTATAAAACGTCGACAAAAGGTGCACGGTTCGGGTTGGTCGTTTCCTATGGAGAAGAACCGGCAAGAAACTCCATGGTTACTCTTTTAAAAAAAATGGTTTGGTTTTACAATATTTCCTTGTTACAGCATTAGTACTTAGATATGTGGGGACAACGTAGGCCCGACAATAAGTCGTAACGAAAAACAAAAAAAAATAATTACATATTATTTAAACAAAAGAAAATAAAACGAGTTAAAAAGTTAACAAATGTTAACAAGCATCTAGAAGGCCTACAATGTTCACACATTTACAAAACAATCGGTAAAGGAATCTATACAAAAGTAAAATAAAAAAAAGACTAAATCTAACATGTGGCACAAATATTGTTATCAGTGCTGTAACTATTCTTAGCCCTTTGGCTATGAAGATGATTGAAAACCATTGTAAAAAGAATAATCAAATTAAGGAAAAAAAAAACAAAGAATTAATGAGATTGAGAATAGTTAGAGACAACCACATATTTGTGCCATTTATGAGTTACCAAGGAAGCCGCATGCGCAGAAGGAGCTAAAGCCAAAATTTTTATCTTCAACGTAGTCCTTGATTTTATAATATGCTTTTTTAATAAGGACACGTTTGATGTAGTTTTTGAACTTTCCATCGGTCAGTTCTATAACTGACTTTGGCAACTTGTTATAAAAGCGTATACTGTTTATATAAAAAGACTTGCTAGTTTTTGTTAATCTGAATTTGGGTATTACAATTTCGTGCTTACTGCGTGTATTTAAATTATGTAAGTCGCTTCTAGTTTTGAAAAGCCCTCGATTTTTGCGGACATATAAAATACATTCCAAAATATAGAGTGAAGGTAGAGTCAGTATATCGATTTCTTTAAATTTTTCTCTAAGGGACTCGCGAGGACCCATTTTGTAGATACACACCAGACGATCCAAAATGGATCGCCAATTCCTGCGATCCGCGATCCGGGAGCAAACGAACGTTTCCCATCAAACACTCCTATGGAGCGCGCTCCTGCCGCCCGCGATCGGAGCGCGTTGGATCGTCTGGTGTGGATCCGGCTATTGACCTCCTAGGTAACACGACGACGGCAAGACTGGCTATCAGAGATTCGGGCTTTTAACTACCCATAACGATAGTCAATGATTTAACACATAATATCACACCACGGAGAGTGCGCTGAATGGGAGACGCACGGGATCGGTCAATATTGCGACGCCTGGGGGAGACCTATGTCCAGCAGTGGACGTTTTTCAATGATGATGATGATGATTACAATCACGCCTGTGTCCCCAAAGGGTTAGACAGAGTTGCACCTGAAGCTTAATTGCATCAATGATTCAGCACTGTCAAAAACTGTCACCGTTATTAACAAACATATCTCACATAAAATAACTAATGTCTGAATTGAAACGAGGTCAGAGCACGTTATGAGCAAAAGTTGAACTATAACATAAATCATAAGTACACATGTACCTGATGTTAATACCTGCGACCCTACCTAGGTTCGGTACTAGGTAAAGGTTGGTGCAGATATCTTAAAACTCAACGAGAATCTGCATGCTTAAGGCTCAGGTCAAATAAAAAGTCAAGATGGAACGTTGCGAACAACAAAGTGACGACGGTTCAAACTATGCCTTGCCGTACAAATACACAACGAGCACACGTACTACGAAACTACCCCTTAGCTTGTCATTTGAGCTTTATTATTTGATCTGTGAGCTCGAATAACAAGATAAGGCGTAATTACGTTGTACGTGAGTGCGTGTAATTGTGTATTTGTACGGCAAGGCATAGTTTGAACCGGCGTCACTTTGTTGTTTGAAACGTTCCATCTTGACTTTTTCTTTGGTCTGAGGCTTGAGGTGATTGCGCCAGTGCAGACCGTGAAATTTAAATTTTATATCAATTATAGATTATTAATTTGTTATTACAAAAGTTATTGACCATCATAATAAATATTTGTTAACTTAAAGACATTCATAATATATACAACATATTTTTAAAATTTAGCCTGAATTCATGAAATGCTTTAATCCAAAAGTTTGACAGATTTTCAAACCAAAGTAGAGTTCTACAAAATAATGCTCAACTTCATATTCAAGATATTTTGAACTACATATTCTTAATTTCAGAAATCGGTAGCCATGTAGTAATTCTTTAATAATTATATTTTATTGAATGAATATTTGTTATGGTGGCGAATAACTTATTTAAGTAATAACGAACAAGCTTCTTATAAATTATGTTCGCGAGAGACCAACGTGTGTAACCAGCTTAAAGTTATGACCCATTCAATGCTGGCACCTGATTAGCATCGATTCACCTCGAGCAGTTTCGATTTCTTATCGAGTCGGAAACGAATCGTGAACATCGGGTTACTATAAATGCATCAAAGCTTTTATCCTTTGCTTAGACGAACATTACATATTACTGTGAGAGGATAGCTCAGAGAGCTTTAAATAATATTCAGAAATTACTTTCATACGTTATATTTTATCAACCAATATATATTTTTTTCCGAAGTGACAACCAAAGCTAAACGAATACATCCAATTATTTTACAAGCGTTCCGATTTCAATCACCTTCCAAAACGAAATAGCTATCTGTTGCCAGTCTTATTATAGGCAAGGAGTTTGCCTCTAAATAGGTGAAGAGTTCTCACAGTACCTACATACATTAAGGCGGTACCCCGAGCAAAACGCCGCGCAAGCCGTTTTTTGTGCTGTTTTTAGGAGCTATCTACTCGTTATTTAAAAAGAAATATCTATTAATAAAAATACATTAAAATTTTACATATTATTGATTCTAAAATGGTAGATTTAGTTGTTTTTTAAATGTTGTGTATATTTCACTAATCTCCTTCCAAAAAAACATAAAAATGCGAAATAATTATTGATATTATGCATCTCCTCGTAAAGTGTTCATTAATTGTTTTTTGTACTAAGACTAATGGATAGACAATTTAATAACGAACATTTTTGTAGATTTTTTTTTTTCAAAAGACCCAAATTCGATTTTATAAAGATTTTATTCTAAAATCTGGGCGTATTCACTACTGTAATTCATGCGCCACCAGTGCCGCTAGACCAATAGGAATGCTCAAATCTCATGCCGATTTTTTGGTCAGGGTACCGTCTTAAGTGTATTAGACCATCAGGTTGCCATCGGTTTCATTCTTAAGTCTAGCCTAGGTGAATCTAATAATTGTTTTAGCGAAAATTCATCTGAAATAAATATTGGGTATGAATACCAAAGGCTACTTTTTATCCCTGAAAAATGTACGATACCATTGGTTAATAAATCAGTTCGAACCTTTTTTGAAACCTTTCTTTTCTTATACACTCATGTATATATTTTTATTAAACATGCTTTATTCTACGACTAACACGATTTTCGAATGCCACCACATTTCAACGGCTTGGACTCAACCACATCAATTCGACTGAACATGTACACGCAATAAATATTCATGTTTTGAGCTGCGACTCAGCTTTGTCATAAAACCCGTGACAAATTCATCGGGTGGATATCAAAATTGAAGCGGTAACGTCACAAGTTTTAAGCGAATAGCGTGCTATTTAGGAGTATAGCTATCAGAACATTATCGATACGTTCTTTTTGCATTGTCATTATCATTTCATCTGAATGACCTCTACCGCCACGCAGCCTTATCGGCTATTGGTTCTGCAAGCAATTTGCCCTGGCCTACACCTTTTAAGTTTAGCGATTCTTCGAGCTATGTCGGTTGCCTCGATCCTCTAGTGGATGTCTTCATATTTAGCCAACTGGCAATTTTGCAGTCAATAGCAAGCATTACAATAGTTTACTCAAATTTAACCCTATTATCCAACGCTTATCTCTCAAACTTGCACCAAACACGAAACCCCAACAGTTATGATTAAAATACATGCAACTGGGCTTCCAAGCCACCTCGTATAGATTCGCTAGGGAAAACCTGGCGGTCCCAGTTCCTATGAGCCTATGACTAAGAGAAACATATTGTACCGACTTGTTCACATATGAAAACACTGTTATGTAATTCAAGAGGTGATTGCTGGTTTCAATAACATCGGTTGCTACGGTGTTACAGTCATCTAAACGTGGAAGGGGCTTATGTTTGTGTGTGTGTTTTTAGCTATGGGTTCTGTTTGTGTGTGTGCCACGAGTTTTTGTGTGGCTTTTCTGTTTTCTTCTCCGTTTGGTTAGAATTTTCAGCAATTTATTTGTAGTTGTCTAGTGACGGTAAAATTTCTATGAAGAATATTAGATTGTTGTTTGGTTTTTGTAGATTCCTTATTTGCAGTTGTTTGTTAGTCACGTATTTTTATGTTCCGTTGCTCAGTTCTCGGTTAGAAATCGTGGCTTTTTTAGCGTGGCAGTTTCATAGTTGTTGTATCGGTAGGGTCATTGCAAGCGTGATCCTGTGTCTAAGACCCAGCCAGTGTGTTTCCTTTGGTAAAGATTCTTTAGTACCTATAATAGGCTCATTAGGTCATATATTGCATCCGAGAATAGTAACCTACCTAGGCTCGGTTATATTGGATCTTGATAACTAAAACTATAGTTTCTGACAACCTTTTCTGATAAAACTGGTCTGTTCTTCTTAAGGAATAATACCCAATTTGGCCTCTCAGAGAGGTTTAAGTTTAGCACCAAATTTAACAAGGTATATTTTTAAATAAAGAAATATTGACACGTGCCGAATTTAGTATTCAAATATTGGTCATTTAAAACGCTGTAGATTTTTTATTATTTTCGTTATATCAGTTTAACTGTCACCTGGAAATTTCAAGGGTTGACACTTAGACAACTTTAAGGAAAAAAAATAGGGTCTATAATTAAATCTTTATTCTATAGAAACACTGACTATGAGACATTGATGACCTACTGATAAAACTAGGTTTAGAATTAATAAATATGTGGGTATATTGAAGAAAAAAAATAAGGTTCTGCCTAGGTCTTGCGCACTTGTCTAGACTTCCACACTTCCCTGGTGAGCTCCCGTCCTTCAGGCGTAGTCCCCGTAGCTCGGCCACTCCACGCAGGTGATGTAGGCGACAGATCCGGTATACGGTGTCGGTCAGTAAAACCGTGACGTAATTCCTAGGGACAAGGGTCACATCAGTAATCTGCTGGTATAGGGGTGCACGGGAAACGCTAGGTATGCATGGCAAGAACTAGATTGGCAAATTAGGGCTTATAAGGGCGGGAAGAATTCTAGGCGTGAATCTAAATAGATTATGTACATGTTCGCTAGCAGAGACGGTTACAAGCATTACACTAAGAAGAACATAGTGAAAGAAAGGCAAAGCATTTCGCACAGGATAGGAATACACTACGATATTCAGACGGGCGCGTACCTTAAAATTAATACAAGCGAGAAATAACTTTCTTTACCGAAGTTTTTAGTTAAAAAGTTTTTTATTTATCTCTTTTTAGATTTGATAGGTACCACCAAATACCAAGAAAATCATTAAATAAATTTCATGACGATTTCAATAAGCCCAAACACGACTAGGATCTATTGTTTTATTTCGGAGTTACAGTTTCCGGCTTCAACTTTGGATCAGTTCGATGTTACCATTTTCATCAGTACCATTTATTTATAAGTATTTGCTCCAACATAAATACATAATCGGTTCGCTATTCGAAATATATTACGTACTTAGACATACTTAGCATCAAGGAGTTCCAGTGGCCATCTGTGGTCTTCTTCATCAGTTCCTTTTCACCAAATGACACTTTCTGAGTGTAAATGATTGCATTGCTGATAAAAATACAAAAACGCTAAATGTATGTCCTTAATATTTAAGAAGTTCCCTCGGTTTCTCTGGGATTCCGTCATCAGATCCTAGTTTCCTTACATGGTTCCACTCTTGAGATATATCCTTTCCAAAAAAAAAATAATCATCAAAATCGGTTCTTAAACGACGAAGTTATCCGCGAACACACATAAAAAAAGGATATATATACGGTCGAATTGAGAAACCGCCTCCTTTTTAATTTCAAGTCGGTTAAAAACCTCCTCCTTTTTAATTTGAAGTCAGTTAAAAACCTCCTCTTTTTTAATTTGAAGTCAGTTAAAAACCTCCTCCTTTTTAATTTGAAGTCGATTAAAAAGTGCAAAAGGCGGACCATGATTATCATCATCATGTTTTAGTATCGCTTGCTAAGCTAACAACAACCAAGCTTTAGCTTATCTAAACCAATATCTTGTGGTTTTACAAAACCACTCAATTTCTTCTTGTGGAATTGTAGATACTATACATACAAGACAACTTTGTTATCAACAATGTGTGTGGTTACCACCACGTGCTAGTCGGTCTATAAACTTACAATTCGCGTGGGATGAAGAAGCCACTTACCTACACGCGTCTTATGCTACCCTGGTAAACTGGTATGGTTATATCTTTCTTGTAAGCCATTTGTGTGAAGGTTTCCATTTAGTTATTAATACGTTGTACGCAGTATAAATATATATCTATTGTATATATATATTATTTTGTATCCGTCTGTCAGTTATTGGTTGCATTTTGTTGATTATTTTATATATCAGCTTTGCCTACGGCTTCTCTGCCGTGGTCTAGTCTACAGGAACCGGACATTTCGCGGGCGATATTTTAGTCTTCAATCAGTGAAAGAATTTTCGAATTCAGGTCAGTGTTTTCAGAGATTACTGCTTACAAAAAAAAAACATATTTCTATACAAAAAACAATTTTCTATTTAAGTTAAGATTGATACTAAATGATTTGCTGAAATCTCATCATCATCATAATTTAAGCCGAAAGACGTCCACTGCTGGACATAGGCCTCCCCCAGGCGTCGCCACATTGACCGATCCCGTGCGTCTCGCATCCAGCGCCTTCCCGCAACCTTAACCAGGTCCACCTAGTGGGAGGCCTTCCAACGTATCGCCTTCCGGTTCACGGTCGCCATTCCTCAACTTTTCGGCCCCATCGGCCATCCGTTCTGCGAGCAATGTGCCCTGCCCACTGCCACTTAAGTTTGGCAATTCTTCGGGCTATGTCAATAGCTTTGGTTCTCCTGCGGAATTCTCAAGCAATGTTATGAAAGCTTTCAGAAACTTTACTGCCATGATACTGAGCTTGACAAACATTTCTTGTCCTAAAGATGTTTATGATGTACCAAACGTTTATCGATAAATAATTTACAAACTTAATTTACCAAAGTAATTAAATATCTAATACTCTTGAACTATGACCCAAAGATACGTATTCAGAATATATTCAAGCACTGGATACTTTGAATCATTTAAATACTCGTTAAGCAACAACCCTAATATCCTTCACAAAAGAGCCTCTTGAATGTACTTACCCAATAATAATAACCTGCAAACAGAAGTACTCCAAAATGCTTTGAAAATTATCTACAACAAATTGTACATTTTCTCTATTCATGCAAAAAGCAACTCTTCCTTACAAAGACAAAGATCAAAATTGTGTGGATGAAAGGTTTCTTGGGGATAGCAATAATACTAATTAGGTACCTTTGCGCAGGTACTTGGGTTTAAATGCTGATTGTTTAGCGACACCACCGTTTTTAGGGTTCCGTACCCAAAGGGTAAAAACGGAACCCTATTACTGAGACTCCGCGGTCCGTCTGTCTGTCTGTCTGTCTGTCTGTCTGTCTGTCTGTCTGTCTGTCTGTCTGTCTGTCTGTCTCCAGGCTGTATCTCATGAACCGTAATAGCTAGACAGTTGAAATTTTCACAGATGATGTATTTCTGCTGCCGCTATAACAACAAATACTAAAAACAGAATAAAATAAATATTTAAGGGGGGCTGCCATACAACAAACGTGATTTTGTTGCCGTTTTTTGCGTTAATGGTACGGAACCCTTCGTGCGCGAGACCGACTCGCACTTGGCCGGTTTTTTGCATTACACTTGCGAGCATATTGTTTGAGTGCATTTTTAAATGTGAATACGAGTACATAAAGAAGTAATTATTTGTTTTATGTGCACTTGAGGAAGGAAAAATAATTATAATTTCAAGTGCAGTTTTATGACTGATTTTGTGTACCTAATCATTTCTTTGACCTATATTTTACCTCTATGCTCGTTACTCAGTTATTGAAGTTTAGAATTCTTGCAATTTGACAAATTATCAGTTTGACAATTTTGTTAAAATACAGCTTAGTCACACATTTCACTTTCAAACACTTTCTATTACATGCGATTAACTACTAAATCATATTTATTACATTTTAATGCCAACAACATAGATTTTTGACAACAGTACAAGATAATGCTGAAGTATACAACACACATAAATAACACGATAGGTATTCAAAACTATGATAGATGTACATTCAGATTGACGATACAACATTCTAATCGATTAAAATCACACCTCAACATCGATAACAATACATCACAGTCGATAACAAACGCAGCTTCATCACTCAAATGCAAAAATGTTTTCAGCGAGCTTTGCCAAGTTCAAGCGCAATAGGCGTGCGCCAGCGCAGCGATACGCCAGTATCCGACGCACACGCAGCCCGCAAACACGCACCCATCTACGATCGATACAAATCGATTCGACGACAAACATCGATATTTGTCATCGATTAATGTGTCAATTATTTTTATTCGCAGTTTACATGAGGATTGATTAGTGTTCTAGATTTATTTTTGAATTTTGAATTCTTTTTTTATTGAGTGCCAGTGACAAGTGTTTAGTGAAAATCATTGTTTATGTGTGTTAAGTGGACACTGACGTCATTAAACTTGACAGGTAAGTGGTTACTTGTGAAAATATTTACGTGATAAGTACGTTATTATGCCTATATACGTGTGCATAAGGCATGCCTTTTTGGCATGGCACTTTCATGCTAGGTAACTTTAAATGTGTTTTTTTTTATTTTAAATGATAATTATTTCGCAAATTGGTTGAAAATAAAATACTCTAACACTTCAATTTTTCTGGTCAACTTAAGCTCGACGAGGCCGGTGTTTCCAAGCTAACTTCTCTGAGAAGAAACACCGAAATAAATGCAATGGTCAAAGTATATTTTAAAGTCCATACATTAATGTAATGGACAAATCATAAGAGAACCATAACCATTAACCATGTAGGTTAATGTCTGAGGTGGGTTATCGAGGAAAACACCACACATACTTAGAATATAGTCTATATTCTAAGCACACATGACACAGATTTGACTGGACCTATCAGTTCGATAGAGTCTAGCTCAACTAAGAATTAAACATTATGATCGTAAGATAAATAAAAAAAAGTTAGTTAAAATTACGTCCAAAAGTAAGTCCTACCTGCGTAAAATATCAACCAAAAAATATCGTCATATCATTCCACTTTAAAACTAAATAAAACGAACACTTCACCAGCAAATCCGTACCTCATAAGTCAAAGTCATAATGCACGCTAGAAAGACCGCACATAGGGTGTTATGTACTATAAAATACATATAATTTACTCGATACGGCTCGTAAATTATAAATATATATCGCCCTAGTTAACCTCATAACACATTGCACTACCGTTCTGTGAGAACCTAGCTAACTTAAAGTTTACGTGTGTAATCGTATTTAAACATAGGCAGGTAGGATTATTCAGTACCTTTAGAAACGGTCTCGTTAAATTCATTCTTCTTTCATGATTGACTGGGAGAGGAATCCGTCTATGTACCTGTATGTTGCTGAAGTTTAACAAGGTTAAACATAAATAATAACTCATGCTGTAGTGACAATAGTACCAGAGGCACTTCCCGGAGTTTCAGAAGTCATGAGGCTTTTTTGATGCTCTCCTTGATCAGCTGGATATCGTGTTACCCAATTACTTGGTTGCCTTCACAAATAGGCAATTGCTTCATGTAAAATTCTGGTATCGAACCGCCCCAAAATAATCTTATAGTTGTGGTATGACAGAGAATAATCCTGCTATGATGACTTAATAGCAACAAACTGTGATCAAAAAACCTCCTATTCGTGGTAGCTGACAGTTTTCATTGTGAACGTCCCTTGTAGCGGGCACTCAGAAGCCCATTTTCACGTTTATGTGCTGATATGTAAAGTGCATACTCTTGTTACCCTATCCAGGAGCATACATAAATATATGTAATAGTAGTAGTATACAACTGTTACTGTTATCTAACCAAAGCATCAAACTAGACGTTTCGATGTTTTCTGCTTTATTCCAATCCAACTGAAAATTATCTGAAATGTAATAATCCCATTGGAAAATAGGATTACTATTTCGGGAATTGAAAAATCATATAAGTTACAAAATAAATAAGTTTGAAAACTAAAACTCGATTACCAAAACTATGAAACAAGAAAATATTCTTTAAGGATAGACGTGATCGTAATTAAAAAAAAATGCTATTCAAGCGGAAAATCCGATCCAAAGTCCTCTTCTCGAAATTCGGATGGATGGTAACCGTAATTGGAAATAAACCTGTACAATATGTATAGCTTAGTTCGATAGAAATGAAAACTTATCAACTGCTTTAATCGTATCTAACACATCTGTATTTCCCAAAGAATACTTTGTATTAAGAATACGAATCAATCTTCATGAATGCTAACAGGTTGTATGAAATCTCAGAAAGTGACACGAGACTCACTCACAGGGAATACCATGGCCCAACTCATAGGAACCGTGTATTATCCGGAAATAAAACTACGCAAGACAATCAACAAGAGTGAATCTTTTTTCACTGAAATAATAATACATTATTTCATAACCACTGCTCTCAAAACGATAGGAAACCGGCACGTCAGACATGTGACATCCACCAATCTGCACTGGGCCCGCGTGGCGGATTTCGGTCCATTTTCTCTCACGAAGACGAGGCCTGCACGCACAACGGAAAATGGGAGTCTTTAGTGCATAAAAGGGGATCTATCTATCCTTTCCTATCCAGTGTTTTTTTTTTTATATCGGATCTGCCAGAAATATCCCCCTACAAACACACAATTCTACCTCTTGATAATATTAGTTTAGAATTTTCGATTGCTCAATTCCTACAGCTTGGTCGGCTTTGGAAGCCAGCCCTGACGGTCAATAGAACTGTGTTGCTGTGTCAATGGGGCAACTGTCATCTGAATTACAGATGCTGTAAGTAAAATGACAGTTTTATTGGGTCCATCGGTTGTAAAGCCTATTTCTACATGGTAATCTCACAATTTCTCGTCGGTGATTTTAATACTACGATAGAGCTTTGAATAAGTTAACTTTACTATGTAGATACCAATTCTGTGTGACGGGTAATTCGGTGCGTTCCTTTTAACGGTTTGTTTATGAGCTTATTTGCAACGGGTTTGATCCCAAAAACTTGGATTCAAAATTGGGCTGTTTTGAAGTTATTAAACTTTTTTTTGAATTTTTCTGTCGGTCGACTGCTAATTTGAGAAATATGTACTCTCTTCTCCACTCAGGATAATAGACCGTTAGGTACTCTGTTACTGATGTCAAGATGTAAGGAATGATTTGATTTTTCGATATCGCTTGTCAATCCCATATAATTTTGCCTTTTTGACCATCGCTAAAGCAAAGTATGGAGTTTTTTGTGCATTCTTCTCCATAACAAGCTACTTTCCGAATGCACGGTAGAATCAACTTTTATTCCATGTAAATTTAAATTGTGACATTCAAAAGTGCCGCTTGGTGGCCTAGTTGAAATAAATATCTTTTGTCTTGTCCTTGTCTTTGCCACGCTTTCTATGATATAATGTCACTTGTCTAGGGCCTCTGGTATCTCATGAACGAATAAATCCCGTGACGAAATTTCAAGGAATGCACTTACCATCACCCTTCATTGTTGCCTGCCAAAATATAGGCTAAACCTATATTTTTAGTAGTAGTATTAATGTACCTAAAATTTCACCTCTGCCTAATCGTTCTGAGAATATAGGGGTTATGTTTTGTTGCATTTTATGGGGTAAGTAATGACTTGTAGTACTACTACTTGTAGTACTTGTAGTACTAGTAATGTACTACTGAAGTAAAAGTGTTTGTTCATGGTAGTTAGCGTAGTACTTGTTACGTCGGTATCCAAATATCCTCGCTTTATTATATTTAAATATAAGTTTTGCGACGTAGACACAATCTTAAATAGGCGCCATGGCGTAATTTCATGAAGCATACTTAAAACTTTTATGTTTGTATATATGTATATTTAAATTATCTTTTGACACCATTCTTTCTCTTTTAACAATAAACCAGAATAAAGCATTATAAACACTGAGCAATTTAGAAAAAAACTAAAATGGATTTAACCTAGTTAGTTTTAAACACAAAATAACTAGATTAGCCCCGCTCTTAACGAATGGCTAACATTAACTGACTAGCCAAATTTTTAAAGATTATAAACTTCATCATAATAATTAATTTTTAAACCCATGATTTAACCAATTTGCCTACTCGTAGACGTTGGTATTTAGTACAAAATAATATTAGTTCCTAAAAACCGTTTTTCTATGATATCTAATCTTATCCTTTGCAAAAAAAACAGTAGTTTTAAAATAGAGAACTACAATTAATGCCTCACACAGTGAATCTAAACGAGACTAATGAGAGCAGTCTAGAGGGTCTACTAGGCAAATGAAATTCGATCAAAGATGACGATGTTGGAAGTGCCAAAATGTTAGGGCTTGATGACTTGTCACTTAAAAGCGCTTGACATTCCCATTATTTTTATTATTTTTTTACAATCGCTATCGCGATGCTTTTATTGATTAAATTTCACAAAACTAGAGCCTAAATTAACCAAATAAAACCGTGCATTTAACATAGACACGATAAGAAGTAAACCACAAGCTTAGAAAGCGATCTTCGTAATTGAAATAACAAAACACAATCTATTTTAAGTTACCTAATTTCTGAGAACAAACAATAAATCGGATTGTAGCTAATGATTATTAAGGCCAGTACTCATACAGTGGCACCCTCAAATAAACTGGGCGCGAGATAGTTTCAAGAGCAAAATAACTATAAATCAGTAGTTGTGTGCAAGCGCAGCCGCCCAGCGCTGAAATGTTGATGACTTTGTACTGGGGGCACTTCGGGTGTGGTGCGAGAGAGAAACTTGTAGCGGAGACTTCGAAAATAATTTCAATGTTATATTGGTGTGAAAATTTTCGTCAAATAAAGTTGTTCTGGAATAGATATTTTATACCAACATAATTTGTGAGAAGAATGCACTTTTCACAATATATTTTGATTACATCCACCTGTTTGAACAAAAAACTTTCTTTCGATGTTATTTGTGTAAGCAGGATCTTCATAAAGTCCTAGTCTAATTCATTTTTAATTGTGGTCTAGTTTTGTAAATGTAAACATCTATATTTTTTTATACCATTCTCCCTCTAAAAAGCTTATTTTATTCACTGAAAACAGTGAATAAAAAGCACTTTTAATCACTGTTTTGGTGTTTGAATTTGGAACACAACAATGCATATTCAAACTCAATCTCAATGCGATACAACCTCCTTGCGCATAAAATACTCGATATAAACTTCTACGAGAAGTACAAAGAATATTCGACTTTCAAACTCCTTCGTTGATTTAATTTTAAGTTTGTTTATATTTAGGATTTTAATAATAATTTTGGTTTTGGTCTTGGATGTTTAGTGAATACTTATTTGGTAATTCTAATATTAATTGAATTGGTGTTTAATTAATTATAATTATATAACGTAACGGAGGTGGTCACTGGCCCCTGAAACACAGGTACTGTTACCTAGCTTAGCTTCAATTTATAAAAAATGTGAAACTGAGGTTTCTCATTTTTTGGAAATTTTGAAGGTACCATTTATTTATTTATTATTATTCCTTTGCTTTTTGCTTAAATCTTTCTTTTTCTCGTAGTCGTGGTATCAAATATAGTATGTAACTCTTGAATAAAACGGATTTATATCGAGGGCCATAAATCACTCGCGTCGCTCAGGATTCTAACACTTGAATCACTCGCGTCGCTCAGGATTCTGATCTGATAATGATCATGAATTTCTCCCTACGGTCGTGATTCAGTTGTTAGAATCCTTCACTTGTTCGTGATTCATCTATGGCCCTCGCTTTAAATCCGTCCTTTATTCACTAGTTGCATAATATACTATAACAATGACAGACATTTTATAAATAAAATATTCAGAAAACCGGAATTGAATTAACGTACTGCATAGTATTATATGCAGTGTCTCAAGATGAAAGTCTATGGTCATAGATTTTGTGTGTTGCCAGCGAGTACTTACGGGACAGAGACGTGGTCGCTCACTATGGGCCTCATCAGAAGTCTTAAAGTCACCCAAAGAGCAATGGAGAGGGCTATGCTCGCCGTTTCCGTGCGTGATTGAATAAGAAATGAAGACGAAGATCCGCAAGAGAACCAAGGTTACCGACATAGCAAGAAGAATTGCCAAACTTAAGTAGGAGTAGTCAGGGCACATTGCTCGCAGAGCAGATGACCGTTGGGACTGAAGAGTTCTAGAGTGGTGACCGCGTACCGGAAGACGCAGCGTTAGATGGCCTCCATCTAGGTTGAGCGACGACCTGGTCAAGGCTGCGGGAGTCAGCTGGATGCGATACGCTCACGACCGATCAGTATGGGGAGCTTGGGGAGGCCTATGTCCAGCGGTGGACGTATTTTGGCTGAAATGATAGTATTATAAGCATGCGTTAATGCATCATCAAACCATAAATATGTTATAAAAACTAATTTAAAATATTAAAATGCCAGAAATTGTGAATGAAAACTGATTAAATATTAAGATTTATAATTTCATTCAAATTATTCTAATTTTGTAATTTTTTATTGGTTTTACTGTCACTGATTTTTGGGAGGCTGATTTTAATTTATGTGATTATAAAAGTATATCTATCTAGGTTAAAACGCATAGTTCAATCTTTAAGCACACTTCTTAGAAACATTGATAACGCATTAATTACTTAAGTACTGAAACTTAAAAAATACCACTTTATAAGACTGGATTTTGACGCATTAATTCTATTTAAATTACAGAACAAAAGAGATTAAGTACACTTATTGTTTTAAATATTGAAACAAAACACGATACAGAAGCCGATTACTTGTTTTGAAAAATCCTATCACATATCGTGAAAATCGCTTCCGCTTATACCTTAAGGCAGACCCTACAAAACCAACTTAGTTTGACGTAACGACAAAGTTATGTTCACTTTGACAAATCTTAAGCAATTACTGTTAACACTGGTAAGCTTTTACTTACCACTGATACTGTTATGGATTCAGTGTCAAAATAGAAATACCACAACACATTTATGTTTCTGGGATGTGTAAGGGATGAATAACATTAAGTGAAAATAGCTAGCCGTGGTGATGGCCGATAGAGTAAAGCTTTAACAGAATAACAATCCAAAGAAACCACAGGCTTTACACAGAGTGTTTGTTATTCTATCGTAGTACAAGAAAGCGTTTTATGCCGTCAAAGATTACGTTGAGGACAAAAAGACTTGCGATTGAGCTGCTCCAATTAATTTAATTTTTATTTTTTTTGCTTCCTGAATTTTGTTTTCTTTTTGGTTTACTTACTAAATTTACTTTTTAAAGTATTATATTATTTTATTTTAATTATTGTGAATGTAAAGACTATGTGGATCATTCATTTTTTGTTTTTTTTTTTTCTCTGTTAGCTTTTAACCATGGTCTGGCTGTTTGAGTTTTTTATGCGGCCTACCCGAATGTCCTTTCTTTGGTATTGTTCGTCGCATCCTTGAGCTCCTTAAATTCTGAGTTGAGCTGAACGGTTAATGACAGATGCGAGCACTGGACAGGTCCACTCAATCTGGCTGGTTCTTTCTTCAAAAGACCATTTCAGACACCAATCTACATGGTCTTCACATGATCTAACTAAACTAACTTTAAAAGAGACTGTGATCTCTGAGTTTGTTTCGGCCTTTCACCTCAGAGTAGTCAGATAGGAAACGGCGACCTGATCTAGTTTAAAACAATTTGATCAACATGTAAAAGTGTTTGTACAATCCAACTTACAGAAATAAAATCATTTATCATTTATTTATCATTTATCATCAGCTATGGCGATTGTCGACAAGCCAAAATATTAGGGATTAGTCACATAGTTCGATAGAGATTCGTATACATTTTACCAATCGCTAATGTGACACTTTTCTCTTGTCTAAAGCCTCAGAGCGTTTTTGGTTAACGATAACGTCAAAGTCGTAGAAAGCAACTGGTATAGGATCGTATGGAGTCGGGCATTATGGCACACGAAAGATGAGGCCTAAGTATATGCCTGATTTTGGATTGAAATGACGACGATGATAAACTTAAAATTACCGTTTTTAGGGTTCCGTACCCAAATGGTAAAAACTGGACCCTATTACTGAGACTCCGCGGTCCGTCTGTCTGTCTGTCTGTCTGTCACCAGGCTGTATCTCATGAACCGTGATAGCTAGACAGTTGAAATTTTCACAGATGATGTATTTCTGTTGCCGCTATAACAACAAATACTAAAAACCGCAAAATAAATATTTAAGTAGGGCTCCCATACAACAAACGTTATTTTTTTGCCGTTTTTTGCAAAAATGGTACGGAACCCTTTGTGCGCGAGTCCTACTCGCACTTGGCCGGTTTTTCTTTCTTTTCGAGATTCTAAGAACTTAAAATTTGTGAGAAGAAAAGTAATTGGTAGGGCAAGGAAATATTATCTTAGTACATAATTTCACTTGCATCTAAACAAGGAACAAACAAATGAACCAACTCACAATTTATACGACGTTTAGAAATTGAATTTGCCCGCAATGTCCTGCTAACCAAATCTATGTAAGTCTTAAATTGTAACGAACAAAGCTTGGATACACTTGCAAAGTTCCGACCAATTCCCTTACTTAGCATAACTGTTGCCCTAAGGGCATTTGTGTTGTCATATCAGACTAATAACTATCACTTTGTGTGCACTATCTGTTCTCAAAACTGATAAATGGGGACAGATGAATGAGTTGACTAATACTCGGAGAAATCCGTTTTCGTACTTTTTTTTTTGGTGTCCGCAGATTTTTTTACTGTATCTAGGTGGACGTGTCGTTTTGTCACGTAGGCGTCAACGAAGCTAGGCAGAGACGCTTCTTTAGTCTCCCCAGGGATGTGTCCTAATAGTTATTGTACAGAGCGGGTTCTGGTATGGTCTTGGTGGTATTTTAAGAGGTCACGGAGTCTATGTAGTTATGGTAATCCTGGTAAAAAATTCACACTTCCTGGTCTTTTCTCCGAAAGCCCAGGCAACTTTTGAAGGTTTCTTCCCGTATAAAAACGCTATTGATTCAAATATTTAATTACAAACTCATCCACAATCTAGTATGTTGAATTTTCTCTTAATATGATCATGGTTATGTATGACTTATGTAGTGGTATTAGTAACATACCTATTAGTATCTTACCTATTCGTCAGGATTTTACTGTATTCAATTGTTAAATGTGATAACTGATGAAAGCAAATTCAATTCAAAATCAAGGAAATTTATCTTTTTGTAAGAAAAGTAAATGTTTACGAGTATGTTATTATAAGTTCTATACAGTACCTTCAGAAGTCTTCACATTCTTATTTCGGTCGGTTCCCACTCAATATAAATGCAAATCGTTACATACACTTCTGAAATTGCCGTTTTATACTACTTCAACGATCATAGTAGCATCATAACTATCATGATACTCATCACCTACACTGCCTTCTACAATATCAATAAATATTTATACAAAAAATATGTATTCAATATTGACCGAAGAATATCTAGCTATTGAAATATGCATTTCCTATATTATAGACCATTGGAATTCATTGGGTGTAGCTTTGTGAAACGAATGGTTCTAAAATTAAGTAAAAGGCGGTGTTTCACGCCGAAAACTACTTGATATGATAATTCTAGTAATAACGGAAGAACGGTCAATTAATTTTACGTTTAAACGGGTGGTGTCACAACTTGGTTGATTAAGATTGACTTTTGATGAGGCACTAGTTGTGACTCGTTGGTTTGTCTGCGTTTGCTCATTAAAAAAACTCAAAATCATCATTCATTCATTCATCCCCTTTTTTCCATTCATTTATTTGCGGGTATCGAGCAGTATCTGCTAATAATTCTTCAAGCTCTATGTCATTATTGTTTATTGATTCTCTAGATTCACTTAGACTCTCATTCACTCTCTTTTATTTCAGGTCAGTATGGTAAAATTCTTCTAGACTAAAACAAACAAGTTGATATTAATCCTGCAACATAATTTATAGTACTTATTCTACGTTTGTTCTTTAATTATTCATTAACTACACAACACTTCTTTCTTTCATGCTTTTCCTTACCTATCTTATTAATAAATCCTTTTATACAAAGAAAAACCCTTACAAACTCAATCGATATTCTTGTGACAGACAAACATACAGACGAGACACTTTCTACGCTCTCGTATGGATCCCGCGTATCCAATGGAATGTCACTTAGATCGACCGGATGCATTTTATGCTTACAATCGGGAACTATGGAAATTGTCGACGGGAGCCGCATAGAATGCTTGGACAATAAAATTTATAGCCATTTGGCTATCTAAATTTTTATAATTAGCAGCTTTTTAGTTATTGACACTTCGGTTTTAAGTTCTTTTATGTTGTTCGGCGTTTTAATTTATGTTAAGGGAAGTGTGTGACTTTCTTGAAATATTTGTTTTAGCCAGTTAAATTTCAACAGTTTTAACAGATTTCTTTCAATTTCATTCATATTTATTTCATATAGATAGTAATTTCTGTCTTTCATAAAAATAGACAACTAATAAGATCAAATTTTGTATCAAGGTATATAAATGGGGAAAACTAATTATACTTAAAGTATATACATAACTACCTATTCAGAATTAAATAGCCTGTTTTTGGCTTTGGGACACATAGCTCGTATTATAATGAATGTTAACGGTTCCTTAAGTATACATAATGATTTGATAACTAATTGGGAACATTTTGCCACCAAAGTATCAAGGTACTTTATTAAAAGTATATTACGCATAGTTTTATTTGAGACTCACTTAGGCCTTTTATCTATATTTCTCAATTTCCTGATGTCTTTAATGATCAAAGATCAAAAAGTTCAAAAGCCGCTTCTGATGCACTTAAATAATTATGCTAATATTACAAGTTTAAATGTAAAAACATCACCTTGTTTAAACCGAAAGTGTGGAAAACCGAAATGCAAAAGATGAAAACAAAAATAGAAATACAGAAATAATTAACCTCAAGATGCAGCGCATTATACAGTTTTGATAACCAGGCTCATACTCACAATCCCAATATTGATTAACGTGAACAAAAAATAAAACTTTGCCAAACCAAATAGCACGAACAAAATCCTGAACCAACAGCAAAATTTCCAGTGATTCCTATCAGAAATAGTGAGAAACAACATCTTCTATATTTACTTACTTCAGGCTATTTAAGGCACGCGCCGGCGGCGACTAAGTTATGTGACATCGCGTAATATTTTCATTGTAAGAGCTTTTAAATCAACTGGCGGAGGGACAGGGCTGACACAAGAATTGTACAATTTCTGGCTGGTGTAATGCTTAATTATTATTTTGGTTTGGAATTTAAATTTTGTACTGTGGTTCATTACTGAGTATAGATTACCTTATATTGGCTTGTTTAGTTTCAGTGTCCATTTTAATGATTCTCTTGTCATGTTTGTGTCCTGTTTCGTCTGTTATATCTGCCTGTGAGGTTTTATGTCTTCTGGACTCTATCATTTTTGTCATCTCTAAAGAATTGTGTTGTAGTTCAATGGCCTGATTGTTTAACAAAATTGATATTACCATGATTGTCCCTTTAACTGAAAGTGACAACTCAAGCAGATTCTAAGAATATATTAAGACCATTGAAATGTACTTTCTTGAATGATCAAGACAAATTACAGTTGTTTAATATGATGTCATAGTCACACTTTGTATATCTAGCTTCGCTTAGAACATTTATCAACCACGCGCATTATTTGAAAATCACTGCACAATCAAGTTTATAAATAGTACTTAACGAGAGGGTATCACGTCGGTTATAATTATCACAGTAACCCTTTAGTTGACTCCCATAACTTTGTGGAATGACCAGTGGGCTAAACAATTTATGTTCAACGGAACCCTTATGTTACCTATATGTATACCTAAAGGTTGACTTACAAATAATTATGTGTATGTTTAATGACATAGCTTTGATCATAATTTTATCACTATCAATATTGAAAGTGAAATTTGGAACACTGTTCAAAATTGTTACTAAAATAACTGTGAATGTGTCAGCATTATTATAGCGTGATCTATTCAGTTTCTTCTTCTATTCTTTTCGTCTATTATGATCCCACAGCTGGGACACAAGCTTCATGTCTATGAGAGGTAGTGTGCTGTAATCTACGACTTAGTGTGGTTTGGAAGATGTCACATGTCTTCGAATTTTTCGTTCTAGGACATGTCAGTTGCCTCACGATACCTTTTTACCGTTTTGAGAGCAGTCCTCAATTAATAAACTTCGCAATCTGATGTGCCTGCTGACTTCGACTTGTAAGCCGGGGACATTAGTACTAGCACCTACAAATTTACTCTGAAAACTGTTTATTAAACTAAGTAAGTCTGTTATGGTTTCCTTTACTGCAGTCTAACATAACTTACTTTCGTTCTCCTTCCTGGTATCGCCGATTCCAAATAAAGTATAATTTTGACTATAATTTAGCCACGTTATCAGCAGTAGCATTGGCCTCGTAATGTCGTTTTCGTTTTCTATTTTTTTGTTTACCATTTCTACTACATCAACCCTACCATAATTGTTTAGTATGTTTCTCACTGACTAATTTACTGTTATGTTTGCCCGAGTTAAGTACTTTAATATTTTAGTACAATTGACCATTGCTGTTCATAGGAGACATTTCATTTTACTTGTATAATTCTACATTAACCTTGGAACTATGACATTGATTACTCGTTATTACTTCAATGCCTTTTTATTCTATGTCCTCGTATAATGCAATTATTTAGGTAGTTGTTTACTTAGTTGTAAATATTATCAACTCTTTGATTTTCTCAACTTAAAGCTATATATTCGTACAATACGCAGAGTCAGTTTATGAGATGGGAATCCAAGTTAAAAACTGAAACCCCTATCTCAATCGAACATTTATTTTGTAAAATAATTAAGATTAAGCAGAAAAATCTTGATGAGGTATAGTAAGTTGTGATTTACACGGGGTTTCAGCCAGTCTGTCTGTAGTTAGTGACTTTCATAAGCTGCGAAGGTCATTTTTAATCCTTACATCCGTCCACTTTTGGCATTCATAAAATCTACGACTGAATTAATCAGCTATTTAACCAATAAGTATATATTTAAGACCCAATATAATTTTATGTTATGACACTTATAAACAACGCTTGACCTAAATATGGAAGTGGTTAATACCTCGATGTAAGATTTACGGAACGTCATAAACACTTATTCTGAACAATTATCGAACAAGTATAATGATAATATTTCACTTAAAATATGACGGAATAAACTAAAATGACGATTGGCCCATAAGATTTGACTGTCATCGTAAAATTATTTCAAGCATATTTGCATCTTCATAAGCTTTAACCTTAAAGCTTATGAAGATGCAAACAATATGCTTAATCATCTTGTTAAAAGGTGGGTTGAATATCAGTACTACAACTCTGCTTGACTCTTTGGGGGAATACAGGCGTGATGGTATGAGTTATGCACATAAATATAATGTTATTTCCATATAAATATAATGGCATCTTCGTTCACTTGCCAGTTCATTTGGCCAACCAAATTGATTTGGCGAATAGCGTAAAATGTTATTATCTTCTTCTACCATACACAAGTAATTCTATATCATTTCAGTATTCACTCCCTTTCTAACTACATCATTTTTTGCTCAGTCCATCTATCGTTTCATTGCCATTTTTCTTATACTCCACCACATTCATATTCAAAACCTTTCTCACGCCATGACCTATTTTAATTCCATAAATTAAAAAAACTGACCAAAAAAAGTTCCGACTCAAAATTGACACGTGCAACTGTAACTGCAAATAAGCAGTATAAATCCCTCACCGCTGGCTGCCATAAAATTGCCTTCCGTCTACCTTCAACCTCTGGCCGGAACAATAAATAACTTTTTTATTTTCACTTCATTCCATAATTGTTTACTTAGTAGCAGAGCGGGCGTGCCGCAAGGGAGTGTGTGGGGTCCCTTCTTATATTTGCACGCTACACTTCTCTGTATCCATCGACCGAATTAGAACTACTTTTTTCGTCTCCAATGTCGGTTTGAATGGTTAACAATGTGCTGTAAAAAGGATTTTAATTCATTCGAATCAAAGCTTGCTATCGTAAAAGTTTGAAAGTAAAAGTACATAAAAAAATATTGTTCTGCAAGCTTGATCAACTTAATATTTGCTCGTGATATACATTGCCCGCCTTTTTCTTGCCTCTATTAAATGCTACATTTCTTCTATCATGGATCTTCCCACACTGAATGCCTTGTACTAATAGTATGGAATAGTGTCGGTGTTTGTATACAAAATATTAGAGTAATATTTTAAAAGAGAAGGTAGCTTGATATTTAATACACCTGTGATGTAACACCTGATTAACCCAGTAAGTGTAGGTATGTTAACATGACTCGATTATAATTTATCAACATTGGACATGAGAACCTGTACAATTTTGACTCAGGCTATCACATTCCCCTTCTGGACATAGCAGTACTATATATTTATTTAATCCTGATAGAGATAGGAGTGATCCAGTTTCATAGAAGATTATTTGTAAATAGTGTATTTATAACTACTATCAAATCATAAAACAAAATTATCACAAAAAGTTAATCGATTATGCATTCAAATAACCATTATTCACTTTAAAATGAATGGGACAAGAGCTCATCTTAACAACCATCAACCAACAAGTTGTAACAGCTACAAACGCTATCGAAGTCTACAGTCAAGACGCTACGATGAATAAAAAGTAGCACAAACAAATCATAAAATTTCTCTATGCACATAAAGTGACAGAGGAACAAATGAGTGTTACCATAACAGTACTAATCGATACGACTCGTGAGGTCCAATCGATTAGCTTTATAAATCAAATATCAGAACCAACCTATTGGGTTTATAAATCGAATAAATTTTCAATTAGCCGCCGGCTTTGGGTTATCATTTATATGGATTAATATCTCGAGACAAGATGAGTTTCGAAATCATCGTAAAGTTTTGTGTCGTTAAGGCTATTTTCGTGGTTCCTTGACTTGTTTGTAATAGCATAATTTTTAGTTCGAGTTTTATTAAATCCAAATATAGCAATTAGTAAATTTATTATAAGTTCTATTAGGTTACTCCTAAGCAAGCGTGCTTCATCGCTTAGCACCTAAGTAAGTAAGATACAGAACTCTTATCTATGAATTATAACAAAAAAGTTATAATTAGACTAATTTAGTACTTTAGGATTTCGATATATACCGTTATTTCGATATATAGGTATACCTATATCACAAAAGTCAATATCCATTTTTACAGCTGAGAAAGTTAACGTGCCAACAAACGATAGTAGAATTACGTAATTTTCTACCAGCTTTGTTTCAATTATTCGTTCCGATTTCACCATATCAGTTTTAAAAATTTCAATAAGAATAACAATAGTGTTTTAGCAGTTCTTGCATCAGTTAACCACCACCGCAATCCGCAGAACAAGGTGGTCGCAAGTGTTGGTCACAATTCGCTTTACGTTCCCATTGTTGTACCCGTAGCCGTAGCCTTCCTTTTCTAAGAAATCGATATAAGACCCAAAACATTCGGGTTTTTCTGAGAAAGGTGCGGTTTTGGAATACCGACACTTTGTTCCATACCGGCAAAATTCGATTTGAATGAACATTACTCCAATTTATGTGCGAAAGACTGTGTCCGTGAGTTCTTGGACAAGTTCTTACTTAAAATTGTTGATGTCTAAAAAATAAGATACAATGTTAATTGTCAAAAGTATTTGGGGTATAGAACTCAGCATTGACCATACAAACATCATTAAACTTTCCAAACGTAACAAACATCAGTATAGAAATTCTAATAACCCAAACAAGTAATTCAAACTAACAACACTTTCTTCTAATGTTGTCTAATGAACTCATACTAAAAGCTCAACATGCAATCATGCGATAACCTTATCAAATAAAGATATCAAAAAGAGAAATTCAAATTACCTATGCATCAATATGGTAATAGTAATCCACCCATTTTAGCCCTCATTACTTGAACTGTCAGAGCTAGAAAGTAACCCAATGCTCCTTCGAAACGTTTGCTTAAAAGGGACCGACGTTTAACCTTATTTGTATTGAAACCCTTCGGTGCGTTGCCTAATTTGTCCAAAGGTTTGTCTAAAGTGACGTAATTTATTTTATCTATATGAATATTGTTAAGTCCAACATGCTTTACATTTGTTTTGTCACTTAGTGCACCAGATTTGTCACTATCAATTTCTGTTTCTAATTGTTCGGTTCGATTTCAATTGAAATTGTTCAATGGGTCACAAAGAGGCCGCTCTTAAAGATTTTAGTTTAAAGTTAAGACCTGTTGTCAATATTTTAAGTAGGTTTACTAAGTTAATCACACTGGTTTACTGAAAAATGGATTCTTTTGAATTAACATAGACTCTGCTATCTAGAAGTGCCTTCACCAGTGGTTCTCAAAGTTGACTAGACCGCAATCCACCTAACAAAAACTTCCAAATTCGGGACTCATCTCTTGGATTTCATGAAGAATAAGGGGAATAACTATATGAATGAAGGTCTGTTCAAACAAGAAAAAAAACACTCAGTTCCAATCGAAAATTTTAATAGGAGCTAGGTACTAATACAAGTAGTGCTACTTTTTAATGAGAAGTCTAAATAATGTTATATTTGGCGTTCGAATCGTCCCATTTTTTCAGGGCTCACCCAATATTTGCTTGCGACCCACATAGTTTGGGAAATGCTGGCTTTTACTATACAATGAATTAAAAATGACTGACGCAAAGTAATTACCACGAACTTCAAAGACTTGTGTACATTTTCATGCAAGAACTGTGGCGCCATGCAATATTTTTTTCTACAATTCTAAAAAACTCACTAAATAACGTTAAAACCACTAGTTACCAGATGAATCACGCACCCTTCTATGCAACACCCAAAATAATACAGAATCTCTTTCAACAACCTCTGGCGCCACTAAACAAAGAGAGAGAAAAAAATCTCGAACATGGTCCATTCGTATCACATCTCTAAGTGGTCCTTGTAAGCGTGAATGATCTTGTAAGTGAAAAAAAGTTGGCAATCGGTATGTCGCTGAGACAAGGAGTTCAAACAATACATGACAGTAATATGACACTAAAGGGATACTGCACGTGACACAGTTGATATATTTTTTGTCAAGAACATGTTCGAAGAAATGTAGGTGAGTGTTCTTTTTAGGGTTCCGTACCCGAAGGGTCCAAACGGAACCCTATAACTGTCACTCACGTGTCTATCCGTCTGTCCGTCGTTTGTCACACGGGTTTTAAAGGCAAACGGTTGGAGCTACAGTCTTCAAATTTTCATAATATAAGCATCTTGTTGATCCAAAGGCATACAAAATGAAAAAAAAAGATTTTAAGCCCCCCTTAAAAAACATTTAATTTTTTCCCATACAGTTACAGGGGGGCGTGAAAAAAATGTTGACCTCCCCATTGACTATCGTTGTTTAGAACTTGTTGAGTTAATAATTACTGTATTTTTTGTTTAAAAAAAATATTGGAAAGCAAAGGAATGAGAATACACCAAAATCAGCTTTATTTTACAAAATTTCGAAGAATTTATTTACTTCCCATTGACCTATGAACTTGAAATGTGGTGATAATGTTTATTATTACGTATTACACAAATAATTAATACATATGTTGCAGGGAAAAAAAATTTTTTGGTGCCGAACCGCCAAACCCTAAATGTGCGAAGTGCACAAGGCCGGTTTTTTCCTATTAGAAGTTAGAACCAACTTAATTATGCTGTTTGGTACGGAAACCTAAAAATGAAACGAAATCCGAAGCGCACTTGGCCGGTTTTTTTAAATCGTCACGTCTTGTTCTGTCTTATTTGGGTACAGCTGCATGGTGTTTACTGTAATAGTCAAAAATACACAATTTAATTTTGTATCCGGGTACATTATCGCTGTAGCTGCAAATATCAGGTGTTACATTCTTAGCTAAGATTCTGATAAGCACACGTGTCTCACGTTTAACTGCCAAGCCATTTAGGTTAGGTGTCAATGGTTTCCAAAATTCATTTTATTCAAATTAAAGCTGTTAATCTAGTTATTAAGTTGTCAATTCAATGTTCTGTCAATATTAATCATTCGATACCTTTGTCATAATTCATCATTTATTTAAAGGGTGTTCGTGGGAGGTTATTACTCATAGTTTTAAGTTGTTCTGCTGTTGAGACGTGAATGTTTTTTAAGCTATTAATAAAGCTGATAAGTATAAAGTGGAATTGACATCCAGTAGCAGATAATCCCATGTGCCGCTCAAAAAAACTGGGAGCACAGCTTTTTGTGCAGACAAAAAAGTAAAAATTCCACTGAAAAGTTTGAATCATCCATTTATAGCTGACCACTTTAAAATTAACTCGAATAAAGTTCCTCTTTGTCAACTGTTAAATTGGGTTTACTCCTTTTTATCTCGTGTAAAGTGTTTTTCTGTGCTTCGTATCAAAGGATCACAATATTTGCCGCTTGAAGCAATACCGTCACGCCCTCGATATGTCATTCTCATATTAACTTCTTCGGACAGCGAAGGCGTTAAGTTTATCATCAAAGCCATACAGTCGACAATGCTTTAGCATCCGACAAAATGTTGTAAGTAAAAATTAAATGGTGTCTTATCTTTTGTTGACAGCGATTGAGTGATTGCTTTGTGTTAAAAAGTAAGCTTTATCAAAGAAGACCGCGTTGCGTGCGCTTTAAATGCCTCCGTTTAAAATGTAATTATTTTTAGTGTGAAAGGACGTTTTGAAATGTTGTCGGTGGTCTTTCTTAAAACTGCGGCATTGTTATTGTAAACCTTTTTGACTGTTTCAAAGACCGAATTTAAGAAAATTATTTCAAACTTAGTCAGGTAATATGTACGCGTACATTACTATCGCAACCGTGGTGGGAAAATAAGCCACGAATAGATTTCACTTTTAATGCGATTTAATTAAGACGAAATCACCAATAACAGCGTTAAGGTAATAAAACTAGTCAAGAATTTAATTCCAACTTGAAGTATCAATTTACTGCTTATAACTTTGGATGATATATTAAAATAGGCAAGACTCCTCGTCTCACATCCACAATCGAAGTAACGAGTTCAATAACTGATTTTCCGTGTATAAGTTATGAAGCAAGATTACTAGTTTCCAAGCAATTAACTGGACACAACAACATAGCTATGAAATCGAAAGCTTTTCTTGGAGATTTGCATAAAGACGATCATGTCTGTGATGAGGAAGCATTCGATAATGACCCTTATCGTAAAATAGTAAAAGTGCATGTAACTTGAATAGGTCGTAAAACGTGTTAAGGTAAAATTTCTCAAGGTTTGCCCGTTGGCGCCTCCAAGAGTCCTTGAGTCGGTGGCAGTACTCAATAGCCCTTGAATGGCCCGAGAAATACGTAAGAGCTAGAAGTAGCAACAAAAATAATACAGAATTCTTTGCTATTAATTACTAATAGTGTGTCTTTTTAAGTTATACGGTAAGATTTATAAATAGATAGCAAATTATCATCTTTATTGGATCCCGTTTAATTTTAATTGGGTCATAATTTATTTGGTTTGTTAATTTGATTTGGAGATAATACAATTCTGATAAAATATTGTTTTTTATTTGCTTTAAGCATGCCTTTGTCTTAAGATTTGGTTTAGACTTTTGGTATTTCGAAATACCTTTTGTCAGAATTATTGATATTAAATGCACAATTATCTTTACAGGTATCATGCGAGGTTGAATGTGTGGTTCTGATATTTATTTGCGTGTACATGTACCATGTAATCGTAGTTGAGATCAGAAATAAATTGTTAAAAGTTCAAGTACAAAATGCTACTTTGTTTGACATTCCTAGAGTTATTTATGTATATTACATTCGTACATGTATGTTGGCCTTATTTAACAATTTAGGATTTTGTAATTCCAGTTGTATTTGATTTGTTTTTCAAGATTTTATTAAATTCCTTTGAATTAGATACTCAAACATCACATCGACCACATCATCGCTTATCATCAGGTGAGATAGTGGTCAAGCGCGAGCCTATAGATAATTAAAAAAACATATCACTTAATAGAATTGCAGTATGTATTATTTTAGTCTCTGTTTTGATGCCAACCTTTTCTTCATTCTACATCTGTTACTCAATACCACTATTTACGTCATGAATTATATTAATTTTTTTATCCATCTTACCGATAACTTCAATATATGGTACATTAGCAACCATCATAACCGTGACCCTATCACTTGGTTTGCTGAACTTTATATTGTTATACTTAGGGTTGATATTCTAATTTACACTGGGACGATTTAAACTGGTCTTTCTCCGATTGCCGGAGGAATTTGCGTAGGTGTGCATGGCTTGTTTTCTTTGAGTTTTCGCCTCATTAAGTGTTTGTATACACGCATTGGATACACTGTCGTACTCGTGATAAATGCTTGCCCAATATAAATCCCATACATCTCTGTTATGGGAAAAGATATTGTTCAATATACACATCATTCTTTGTTGAGCTTTCAAAAAGAGAGGTGTACTCAAAATACCTTAAATCGTATTAAAAATAAACATTGTGTTTGCTCGTTATATGCATCTAACAATTTGAGCAATCTAGATAAAAATATTTGGTAAACAAATCCTAGTGATAAAAATATCTTAATGAATATGTGATCCTTTAAGAACTTTACTAGATATGTGTGAAAATTATTGAAAAGCTTGTACCAACCGATGAAAAAAACGGCTGGGTCCAATCAGATGCTGAAGTAAAGGCAGAATCGTGTGTTGTGTGTGGCATAAATTGTGATAGAGCTTTGTCCAGTAGTGCGATAGTATATGCTATTGTAGATGTACTTACTATTATAAGCTGGGTTAGGGGATTGTGTAGATTTATATCGCCCGTGATAGGTTCATATAGTTGGCTAAGTATAATCTTTCAGATGCATAGTTTATTAACATTAAAATGTGCAAATATTATTCTCATTCGCAGCATGTATGTGCCTATTGATTTCAATAAGGTCATGTTCAGCGAGCACCACATTGGCCTATTTCCCACCATTATAATTTACAAGGTGCGTGAGTTAGGATCTCTTTCTTTTAAACAACGTTTTTAGTTATTTTTTATTGTAATATTTTCATTCGTCATTTTAAATTCATTTTTGGGGTCTATTTTTAGTTATGTTTCGAATGCTCCTTTGCCTTTTATACTTTCTCCCACTTTTGCATTATAACTTTTAACAGTCATTTCGAGGACTACAATATTGTTGTTCGGGGTTGTGGCTGTTAATAGAAAATATGATTGCTAAAGAAACTAATACGTATTAGTTAAAATCACAACCAATCGGTTTATGTTAACATTAAAGCAATCACATTAATGCAAAACGTCTTTCTCGTTTCAACAACTTCTTGATATCTAGCAGCTTCTAGTTCAATTTATTTAAACATTTCAACATCAACTGAGTCTCAAACGTTCTCTGGGTTCCCGTATCGCGTCACATATTTACATTTAACAAGTTAACTACCGGCTATCATATCGGTTTTATCATTAACCTCTTACCATACACAACTTTTTACTAATTCGTAACTCTAAACCGTTCAAGCTTCCTTCAAAGATAGTGCGGTGACATTTCACAACACTATTATCCAGATTACATTATCGATATCGTTTAAGTATCGATATTTCGAAACGTTTTCTGTTATCGGGCAATCTATAACCTTTATTCTGCCTTCCGCGGTGACAAGTACAAGACTTGGGGAAAGTAAGATATTGTGAGGTAAGCTTCTAATACTACTACAAGTTTTGCTTCGAGTATTTAATTTCAAAGTAACAAGCTATGAATAACCCGACGGGTCTCTTCGTGGGTGTTGTAAGGAGGAAATCTAGAACTGATGTCTTATTGCGAATGCTAATTTCATTGTAAGGTATTAGCTATTTTGTTTTATTTTTATTATTATTATTTTATTGTTATTTTACTTTATTTATTTTTTAATTTGTTTAATTACAAATTTAACCTAATTTTATACTGATTTAATTTTAAATGTATGCTATTTTAATCTTATTTTGAGTATGTTTGTTGTTTGTTTGTTTTTATTTGATTTTCATTTCTAATCTAAACAAGTGTCAACAAGGGGAGAAGACACTGACTTCTGTAACACATGTTTTTACCTAGCTCAGAAGGGTTTATTCCAGAAATCCCCACCGACATATCCCCACCAGTGGGGATCGTTACTTTTTTTTTCCAGAAATCCCCACTGGTTATATAAACTCAGCCTAGTGGGGATTTTTGGAATAATAAGTAATAATCCAATAACTACTACTAAATAACTTTGGTTTGAATCTAATTAATAGTTGTAAATATGTTTGATTTTCGTTTCAATGTAAGTAATTTATAATGAAAGTTGATTATAATAATTTAATAATTTTTGTTTTATAATTTAAAAACAACACGTGGTGGGGATTGGTACTTATTTTTCCAATAATCCCCACTAGGCAGAGTTTATTTAGCTAGTGGGAATTTCTGGAAAAAAGAATAACAATCCCCACTGGTGGGGATTTGTCGGTGGGGATTTCTGGAATAAACCCTCAGAAGTCAGGGTTTCAATTATATTGTTGTAAATACTTATTTGTCAATAAAAATATTTGATTTGATTTTATTATTTTTTTCTGTCATATCCAATCTCTATAAATGACCATGGATTCTGACCCTTTGAGATACGACTTGTAGGTGAAAAATATGTATAGTTACTTTTAACGATGCTAGTAATCGTTTATTTTAAATTTTAAGACAATATTGTTCTCTGTAATAATCATTATCTGCCTACCCTTATACCATGTTACTTGGGGTTGGCGCAACACGTTTTCTTATTTAATTCCATCAACTGTCATGCTATCACTGACTCCCTTTTCTTTCATAGCGCTTTTCACAAAATCTATCCATATTTTTATCTTTTCTTTGACAATACTCGATATCTTAACAATTTGACTAACAAATACACCTCGTTTAACAATAGGCTTCTCGATATCATTACAGCTAATGATTCCATCTCCATCTGTTACTTTGTTAACATTATTGCAAAACAACCTTTATAATTGGCAGTATTAATCACAGCACTGTCCTTATCTTAGAGTCAACTGAATAATAACATCACGACCGGTAATTTTATGTCCAGATATTATTAACCTACTTGTGGGCAGTTGTAGAACAATTGTTGACAATTTAGTATTATGTTCGTTAGCCTTTTTAGGAAGGGCTCGTGGGTAAAGCGTGGGGACCTATCAACGGTTGGGTAGCAGACCATTTTTAACCTTTGAGAGTTTGAGATTTACAACAATATGCCTGGGAGACTATAGCTAAACTGTTGAACTACGACGATATGGATTGTCAGAAAACAGAGATTGATTGTCGGTAAACTTTTGATAAGAGGTTGCACTGAGGTCCTAGACAAGGCATTGGTAAAATGAAAAAAATGTATGGGATTGAAATGTCACGTGATCAATCTCTTACATTTTGCCATTTTGACGACCACCATCACTGATTAAATGCACGTCTACAGCCTCAGTGTGTGCTGAGCTAGAAGGATAAGCTAAATTGTTTTGTGTATATGCCCTATAGTTCTCGAAATGGTTTGATAGTCGATACAGATTGTCATTAGTATGCATCGATTAAATGATTGCAAGAAAACCAGGGTTACCGACATAGCCTAGCATACATAGAAAAATTGCCAAACTTAAGTGGCAGTGGGAAAGGCACATTGCTCGCAGAACGGATGGTCGATGGGGACGAAAACACGCTGCGTTGGGAGGCCTCCCACTTGGTGGACAGATGACCTAACGAGGGTGGCGGCAGTCCACTGGATGCGAGACGCGCGGGCCCGGTCTATGTGGTGATGCTTGGGGGAGGTCTATACGTATATACAGCAGTGGACGTCTTTCGGCTGATATGATGATGATGATGATGAAATGACTGATGATCAGTGTTATCATACTGAGATTCATCCGCATCTTTTTCTGGCAACTGACTACTGAAATCTTATGTTATTTCTTCTAATGGGTTTTACGTAGGTGCCTCGCCTTTCTTTATTGTTTTTTTTTCAATAATATTTTCTAATGAAAATAAACTTGTTTTTCCACCAAGCTATGGGATTAAGTTTAATTGGCTCAGCGAAATTATTTCTTATTATTCCGAGCTCCAGGAATGTTTGCTTTACCATCAAGATTAGATAGATAGATAGCAAAAGTTAATTTTGCTATCTATCTATATTACTTAGTTTTTATATTATATAACTGCACAGCACATATGTGAGTACTTTGTACCAACTGTAAATCTACCATTTGCTGTACCTTTGTGTCGTTCGTTGACTTCAGTGTGCCCTGGCAGTTGATAGTGTGTCATGCTCTCTCTAATGTCTCTCTGATGGTGGCACGTGTGTTGGAACATTCGGTTCCCTTCATGATGGTTGAGCTGAGTGGTGCCGATCCATGTGTCATGTTCGTGAACGGGCGCCATCAGTTGGGATTGGTCATAACTTAGCTGCCTCCGCCTGTTTTTAATTACCTATTTATAGTATTTTTAATTGTTTGATTTACTGTAGAAGCTTGTAAGCTTGTAAGTGCGTTATTTTTTTTTTATATATCGTTCTCACATATATGTATTTTTTTTTCAACGGGATAATGTAACCAACTACTTGTAAAACACATTTTTTTTAAAAGAGTAGTAAGTGTGGAGTTTCTTGTCCATTCTTCTCCACAACAAGCTACATTTCCGAATGGACGGTAGAATCAATTAATATTAGCTTTAATTATTTTTTTTGACGTTCGAAAGTGCCGCTTAATGGCCTAATTGAATAAATAAATTTTGATTTTGATTTAATTCGCAACCAAATTTATTTCCAATAGTTTTCAATCATTTAGTAAGAGTACTTGCTCGGTTTAGTAAATCCGGAAGACTTAGTAAAATACAATCAGCAGTTTAACAATTCAAGTTTACACAATACCTATGCTAGGTAGATTCTACGTTTGGGCTGAAAATTATCCACTTTAATGAAATATTAGTTTCTTGGATTGATTAGGTACTTTACTAAATTGCATGACATTCGTTTGTGCTGGCAAACTAGAAAAAATTCCATTACTTTTTTTTTATTATTTAAAACTGGCCATCAACTCCCAATAGTTCTAATTGCTCGTTCTGAGGAGGAAAAAAAATCTCGTAAGGATATTGCCCTTTGTTTTTTTTTTTTTGAACAATCGGCTAACTGTAAACCAAATTATTATCAGAAATAATTATTTACTTTGTCGTTTATTACCAAATAACTCATACATACGCCCTTTTACACCAAGCCACAAATCATTCAAAAGTAAATCCCCGTGCATACCACTGGTATCAGCATAAATCAAGGTTTTAAGCGACTAACGGACGGCTTCCTAGAACTTTTTCGTCACATCTCATGTTCGTAGACATAACATCACTACCTACTTCTGAGGTGCTTAGAGACATCCAAATTCTTAAGAAATCAGGTGACAAAGGTGGCTCCGCTTGCTAAGAGGAGACGTTTGAAAGAGTTTGGGCCTCCTTCAGATGACTTACATAACATTACAAAAACTATGTAAAAACTAAGAACGTTGTTTTGCTTTATGAGAGTTCTATTATAGTTTGGCAAATTCGTACGTGACACTTCAACGGTCCGCGGACGCGGGGGATATTAGGCGGCGGGGATAGTAAAACGTGCGTGCGGAACGGGGGTCACCTGACGTCCTCCGCCATCCGCGCGGTCTATAAATTAAATTATAATTAATTTATTTTGGGACCAGTCCACATGCATTTATAAATATTGGATACATAAAAAAAAAACGATTAGAACGAAGAAATACATTACAAAAGTCATCAATAAACACATTATAAATTACAATTTAACAATACTAAAAAAATATTAAGTACACTATCTTTGTCTAAATTTAGGTTTGGATCCCGAGTGCTCAACATGCAGCCTGGTCCAGTACCGCATGATAAATGATAAATGATTTTATTTCTGTAAGTTGGTTTGTACAAACGCTTTTACATGTCTAACATATTTTTTTTTAAAACTAGATGAGGTCGGCATTAATGGGCAATCAATATCCAGATACATCCTCCATGCAAACAGCTACAGGGAGTGTAACGTACGAATTCGCCAAGCTATAGAAATTATTTTAGATTTTTATTTTCAAGGTCAAGGTCAAATATATTTATTCAACTAGGCCAAAAAACGGCACTTTTGAACGTCACATAAATAAAATTTTACAAGTAATAAAAAATGATTCTACCGTGCATACGAAAAGTAGATTGTTATGGAGAAGAACGCACAAAAAACTCCATCTTTCTTACAAGACAACACGTCATCGATTCATTTTCGCAAACCTTCAACTTTAATATAAAATTCCTGTATTCACGCCTGTATTCCGAAGGTTTACGCAGAGGTTCACGGAAATTTTGCCAGTTATTGTAATAGGAGTTAGTCTTTGCCATCAACCAGGCACAAATTCAAAGTCCAAACTGCTACTAATTAAAACCTAATTACACTTTGCCCATCGAATTAGCGGTCTTTTTCGCACTAATTTACATTATGCAAGTCTGTCAGCAGACATTTCTTTAAAACTCGGCTTTACCTCTACCCATTCTAATTCCTAAACAATGACAAAACATTCTGACCCACTTCATTGACCCTAAAGTTTAGTTTTAGGGCCTTCCAAGAAAGTTTCGGGCGGTCCTCTTAGCAGTCGGGTGATAAGTAGCGCTTGTTCTTTATATTGAGCCTCTGACACGTGTGTGCGAAGGTTACACTTGAAGCTATCGGGGTCCAGATCACCACTACACCGTGTCATCATAAAAATTTGAACTACTAAACAAGCAAGAAGCTGTGCCATTTGAACATGGTAAGTAAGTAAGTAAGTAAGTAATTCTTTATTTTGCAAATATGAAAGTAAGTGTAAATTATGTTTATTTTAACTCCTCCACTGCTGATTTCAGATTAATTTTGTTACGTGATCTAAGACAGTTTAATCGTTTTCGCACGTCGAATTTTATTGCTTGTGAGTTACTGGCTTTCAGGTGTTGGTAATAGTATGACGAGCTTGTCAATAAAAAAACTTTTTTACAATGAAATACTACCGACTTCCAAATGAAAAAAACTATTAAGTGTAAAATAACTTTATTTTTGGAAGTCGGTGTCTTTCGTAGGTATATTTTTTTTGCGTTATGGACACCAACTTCCAAAAATAAAGTTATTTTACACTTTGTTTTTTTTTTATTTGGAAGTCGGTAGTATCCCGAGAGATTTTCCGTAATTTATTGAACAGTTCTGTTGTATGTCTTCGAAGTTCTTCATCAGATCATCACCAAATTAAAATAAGACCAATTTCGAAACATACTTTTTCAAACAAAAAAAGAATTTTCCAAATCGGTCCAATATTGACGGAGATAAGCGTGAAAATACACAAAAAAAAGAACCTCCTCCTTTTTTGTAAATCAGTTAAAAATAATAACCGTTACCTAGTAAAGAAGTGTATTAATTATAGTTTGGTTACTTTTTGACATTAAACGTGATAAGCAACGTTAATACGAGAAGAACCTTCTATTAAAATGTTAGGAACCGAGAAACACGGATGGATGCGAGACGCTCGGGACCGGTCAATATGGCGACGTTTGGGGGTGGCCTATGTCCAGCAGTGGACGTCTTTCAGCTGATATGATGATGATGATGAACCGAGAAAGATGTGACATAGCAGTTTCCCTAATAAGTTTGTGACTGCACTGCTTAAAAGTGAAAACATCATCGGTCTTTCCAAAGCTGGTTGCGAAACTAATTACTGATTAGAAAATAATAGATTATCAGGCGCCTCTAAAACAATAATATTATAACACCTCCTATCTTTAGGCTTAGACAACTACACATTCGCTCTATTTACCCATCCTTTCAGCATCAATATTCAGTAGTAAAAACAAGTCAAACAAAGCTAACTGTCGTAAGGATTCCCACGCTAATGTCCATACAATATCCATATTGACACTGACACTTAGTGTCTCCCAGTGTCACGACACCTTTGTCACGTATCTCACGCCTGTCATACTGGACAAAACTACGGAAATTATGATGATTGTTATAGAGTAAATTGTTTACTACATGTAATTGTTCACGATGGGTAAACAAGTCTTCTTGTATCTTTAAAATTGATTTGACACAATGAGGTACTCGTCTAATACTATGGAGTTCGTGTTTTGTTTCGTGACGTAGTCTGGGTTTGTTCTTCCTTTCCTCAGGTCTTTGATTAGCTGGGTATTCATCGTCATCTTCCTAACCATGTCTCATGTTACTCTGGGCCGGTATCAAGTTTTCTTCTTCCAAATTCTGACTTTTGATTAGCTCGGCCTCGGCATTACTTATTAATCGTTGCCTATCACTGAATTAGGTAAGTATGTCCTTACTGAATAAGTAAGGACATACTTACCTAATTCAGTGATAGGCAACGATTGGTCAGCATTTCAGAATTAAGTTTGACAGGTGCAGTTTATCTTCATGTAATAAGGAGACGTGGCATGCCTAATAAACTAGAATAACTAACAAGGATAGGGATTAGAAAAATGTGGATGGATTGGGTGAGGAATTATATGAAAGAAAAGGGAGAAGAAGAAACGCTGACCCCAAATAACATGGGGCAATAGTGATACATATAATAGTGGACATGGTGATACAGTTTTCCTACTGCCATATATTTTACATCATCATCATCTCAGCAGAAAGACGTCCACTGCCGGACATAGGCCTCCCTCAAGCATCGCTATATTGACCGGTCCCGTGCGTCTCGCATGCAGCGGATCCCTGCAACCTTCACCAGGTCATCAGTCCACCTAGTGGGAGGTCTTCCAACGCAGCGTCTGCCGTTTTTCAGACGCCACTCCAGAACTTTTCTGCTCCATACGGCCATCCGTTCTGCGAACAATGTGCCCTGCCCACTGTCACTTAAGTTTGGTAATTTTTCGGGTTATGTTGTAACCCTGGTTCTCTTGCGAATTTCTACTTATCTGATTCGAGCACGCAAGGAAACTCTGAGCATAGCCCTCTTTAATGCCCTTTGGGTGACTGTAAGCTTTCTGATGAGATGAGATTATTTTACATATCGGAAAGCAATTAACATGTAACTGTTTTACAGCAGGGTAATGCTCAATGATCCCACTGTCTCAGATAAACTTAGAAAATGTAGAACAGGCTTTTCTAGTGTTCCAGATAAACAAAACTGTTACACTAGACAAGGTCTCTCTTATTATTTATCACTCAACGCAGAACAAACACCAATAAAATTCGAATCGAAATCTATAATCTAAGCTCACGTGCAAACCGCAAATACGCATTATTAGCGCATGAAGACATAAATCTTGGCCTAGTCGAGTAGGTCGTTGTAGGCGCAGGTTTCCTATGACTGTATGAGTTATGACTTACTGCCAAGGCTTTCACCTCTAACGCTGCCAGCCCCATTATGGTTTGAGGAGTTATAGTGATGAGGAAGTGCTGATTATCATGTTGGGTTTAATGACGAAATTATACGAAAGAACTTTCGTCCTGTTAATTTTGAGCAGTGGTGGCCCAGTGGTATCGGCCGCAACTAACAAGGTGTAGGTCGTGGGTTCGAACCCAGACAGGCGCTTAACTTTGTGTAAATTATTACATCACCACTGCTCTCATAACGGTGAAGGAAAACATCGTGAGGGAACCGGCAGAACATGTTCTAGAACCAAAAATTCGAATACATGTGATATCCACCAACACGCACTGAGCCTGCGTGGTGGATTACGGCCCATCCCCTCTCACAAAGAGGAGGCCTGTGTCCCAGCTGTGGGAAAATTAATAGTCTAATGATGATGATGACTTTCGTCCTGACTGACTGAATTCTTGGTATTTAAAATGCCTGTAAGGGCTGATTTTTCATGATTATGATAACTTAATTTACCTAAAGAATAAATTTATAGTGGTTTATTATATTGACATTATGTATTCACATTCCTTATTATAGTTGTCAAACCGCCAATGTTAGTCGTCAAATACAATTTGAGTCTTAAAATTTGCCCTTTTGTTCATCTAAAATAAAAACTTTGTGTTTGAGTTTATATTTCAAAGTCGTTTTCTCCACTCAACTCAGTCTAATTAACAGTTACAGCTTGTAATTTATTGACATTTGTTTCCCTAGTCCCTAGAGGTCTAAAATAAATTCTTGCTACCAAGCAAATCACCAATCATAAGACATGAACAGATTCAGGTCCAAATACTTGTCCATAACAATCCCTAGGTATTCTTCAAGTAACTCGGAATCAATGACCACTTGCATGTATGAATCACCTCCCGTTTTGCTCATTCCCACGTTACAATACCTCGATAGCATACTCCACCTGACCTAACCCGAGGTCCTTAACCCCTCCTTATGTAATGTTAATACTCTGACAGGTAACATCTGTCTGTCTGTCACTTTTGTTCCCGACGGATTTGCATATAAATAACCATCAGTGGGAGTTTGCACGTTTAACAAACAGACCAGATTTGTTTTTCTTTGGCTGCTTTATCTGCATGTCTTAAGTTTGAAACCACTGGATTGTTTCATGTTATCACTGAGTAAGTTAGGCCAGAAGTTCCATGTTATAAAGGTACACAGAGTGAGAGAAGGTACAAAATTAAACAAAAGACAACCGTTACTGTTCATAACTCCGTGCGTGACGTCGTCATTTGTTAGGGTTCCGTATCCAAAGGGTAAAAACGTCTGTCTGTCTGTCTATCTGTCACCAGGCTGTATCTAATGAACCGTGATAGCGAGACAGTTGAAATTATCACAGATGATGTATGTCTGTTGCCGATATAACAACAAATACTAAAAACAGAATAGAATAAATATTTATGTGGGGCTCCCATACAATAATCGTGATTTTTTTACCGTTTTTTGCGATAATTGTATGGAACCTTTCGTGCGCGAGTTTGGCTCGCACTTGGCTGGTTCTTTTTTGCTATCTGATACAAATGACCATGTTAAAGCACTTAATTAACAAAATACTTATGTCAACTTGCATGACTACTTGTACCTTAATATTGCAATCAGAAAACAGTCCATGCGTGGATAATGGATGCTAGCATGACTATCATGATTAATTCTACTTGTACTTTGAACCCTGTAATCTATTAGGCATACTAGTTAATCACTCTAAATTTGGTTAGCTTGAAACTACCGTGCACGGCGAATGTACTTAGCAAACAGTGACCATTGAAAATCTTTTGAAGTAAGATAGTTTTCCCATTGAGTTCCTTTTCCAAGCTCATTTTTCAGGTGACTGTGACAAAAATATCAGCTTGTTTTCATGTCATCGAACATTGTTCCAGACTTGTCTTCTGATCTTCATTATACGATTAATTATTGCAAAATGATATTGTGTCAACTGGTTATTGTACCGCGGAAGTAAACGTCAATTGATGGATGTCTCACTATGGGCGTTCTTAATAGAAGCGTTAACGATCTGAAGTACTGCACTCTGACGACAATGCGTGACCGCAGATGTATGTGCATGTTTACAAGACAATAGCTGCTTGTTGCAGAGGCTCTTCCAGATATTATTGTAACAGGTGCAGGAATGGAGCTTTGTGTTTTAAATTTCGAATGCAAGAAATGTTTAAATGAACATTTTTGCATAGAGACATTTTTGCACAGAGACACACACAACAAACGCCATTTATATTTTTTGTAAGTTATTTATGAATGATTTTTCATGCTTCTTTTCTTCAAGGAAAAATCTTTTTTTAGTGAAAATAGTCGCTTTCATTCAATGGCATTTGAAGTAACACCGCTTTTTAAATGAGACCATGCTTTATTTTAGTAAACGAAAAAAAACCGGCCAAGTGCGAGTCGGACTCGCGCACGAAGGGTTCCGTACTTGGTAAATTGCGGTTTACGATTTATGACGTATTAAAAAAAAACTACTTACTAGATCTCGTTCAAACCAATTTTCGCTGGTAGTTTACATAGTAATGTACATCATATATTTTTTTTAGTTTTATCATTCTCTTATTTTAGAAGTTACAGGGGGGGGGACACATATTTTGCCACTTTGGAAGTGTCTCTCGCGCAAACTATTCAGTTTAGAAAAAAATTATATTAGAAACCTCAATATAATTTTTGAAGACCTATCCATAGATACCCCACACGTATGGGTTTGATGGAAAAAATATATTTAAGTTTCAGTTTCAAGTATGGGGACCCCCAAAATTTATTGTTTTTTTTTCTATTTTTGAGTGAAAATCTTAATGCGGTTCACAGAATACATCTACTCACCAAGTTTTAACAGCATAGTTCTTATAATTTCGGAATAAAGTGGCTGTGACATACGGACGGACAGACAGACAGACAGACAGACATGACGAATCTTTAAGGGTTCCGTTTTTCGCCATTTGGCTACGGAACCCTAAAAATGGTTACATGAAACTAAAAGGCTCAATAGAAGTGACAAGGCATCTCAATACTTGTAAAAGGCTGCTAAGTACTTAGTACTAACATAACATAAAACTAACATTATACACTTAGTTCGCAATAAACGTTTTGACTTTGACATTATTTTAGCGATAACAATTGGCAAAAAATTAAAAATATTTGGAATTTACCTCATGAAATTTCTGTAGCGCTTGACAATCTTCATCTTGTTTGAGGAAGTGCCAGCAGCCACGTCATAGACAAGCATGAACAATATATAATAATATGTATTGGTAACGTTTTAGTAGCCTACTCAGGATAAACATCTTGCTGGCCAGATCCTCGTAACCCAATCTGTCGTCGAAATCGTAACTACCTTCTAGATCTAGACTTATAATATGTCACAGGTACATTGCACCCAACACCACGGGTTGAGTGCAAGACACGAGAATAATCAAATAGTGGTTCACAGCTAGTGGAAACTAGAAAACTCTACTACGGCTACGCGCCCATCCATGAAGATTTTTGACAATGAGTTTGTGATTGTGATTTTCTATTGATTATTTTTGGAAACTAAAGATAATTAATAATGAGTCGTCACTAAAGAATTTCTTCAAATCTAGTTTTGAAATCAGTGATCAAATTAAACGGCGCCGAAAAAGCAATAAAATCGAAATTCGTTGTAAACTGATATGGTGGCAGATATCAATTAGGTGCGTATTAATTTGTCGTTGTGATATCTATTGTCTAACGTGTAAGATAAGTTTTACGCGTTAACCTTTGGACTGGCAAAAAATAGCAATTACAATGGGTAAGAATGACATGGCGGTGAGAAAGGCCCAAAAGAACATTAGAGAGATGGGACTTACGGAAGACAACGCACTATACCGAAATAAATGGTGGAGCCCGCGTAACGCGAAAAGGCGAGGCCAAAGAAGAAAAAGAAATATAAGAATGACAAGACATAAAATGTATAATTATTAGGAAATCAAAAATTTTGATTGATATGAGTGGATTAATTAAAATCAAATGTTATCTGTCTTTTAAATAATTCACAGAAAACTTAATTTTTTGCCGACACATCTAGACAAAAATAATCAAACTGCAATAGTACATTGTTCACCGAGAGGAGAAAGTGACCGATTACCGTCTAGGGTGTCGTTTGAAGCCCGAGCCGTAGGCGAGGGCTTTAAAACACCCGAGATCGGGAATCGCACTTTCTCTCGAGTGATACATAGTGCTTTATACTACACCTACGAGGAAAATAAAAAACTAAATCTTTACTAATTGAATAGTACTTTTCAACATTGAGTACATAGACCATAACGTACTTGGTTTGTATTTTTGCGCTTTTACACTGAAATAAGCTAGCAAAACAGTTTCAGAAAAAGATGCCGCATTTTTTTCACTTTTCCATTGCAAAAAATCGTCATAAGTTTTATTATATTTTTTAATTGATTTCTGTGGTAAAAGGTTATCAATCAGTATTTTTGCTGTTTCCTTCAACTGCGGCGGAGTTAAAAAATCTTCATCATCACTATGACTACTTATCATTTTGATAGTTTTATTTTACTTTTCTACGAAAACTGAATCCTCAAACAACACACAAATTGAAAATGGCGCCAATGACGTCTGCAATTTTCACATGTTCAGTGGCCAGTGTCATTTTGCGAACTTGGAGATAAAAACTCACTGTAAAAACTTTTTGGCTTTTGATATTTAGGTTACCAGCGCATAGTCTTACCCAAAATTAAAAAAGAAAAACCACGTAAGAAATGGATTTTCATACACTTTTCTCTCCCGCTCAGATGCGTTTTCTCGCCGCATATTTGTTCGATATGCAATGACGTACTTTCTACCGTAAATTTGATAAAGTATCAAGGTACTTTCCGAGCAGGTGTAGTATAAAGAATATTATTTTACCAACTTAAGTAGGCAGAAATTTAGAGATCCGCAATAGTTCCCTTCCCGTGGGGCAAAGTCCCAAGAAATTGCCAAAAATAAGTGGCAGTGGGCAGGGCACATTGCTCGCAGAATGGATGGCTGATGGGGCAGAAAGGTTCTTGAGTGTCCGCGAACTGGAAGACGTTGCGTTGGTAGGCCACCCACCAGTTGGACCTATGACCTGATGAAGGTTGCGGGGATCCGCTGGTTGCGAGACGCACGGGATCGGTCAATGTGGCGACGCTTGGGGTTGATATCCACCAAGCCGCACTAGGCCATTCCCTTTCACAGAGAAGAGCCCTGTGTCGCAGCAGTGGGAACATTCAAACGCATCAGCCTTTTAATGTTCCCACTGCTGGTACATTCTAGCTTCAGGCAATTTAATATCATCATCTGATGATGCCTCTCAAGAGGCTCTCGCATTCTATTAGCGAAGGCAAGATGCACGAAATGAAAAAAAAACAAGGGTTTAATCACGTGACACTTCGATAGTGCTTAATATTTCCATACATATTTGACTTTTTTCTAATCGCTATTGCTACACTTTCGTTTATACAATGACACTTGTGTAGTGCCTTAGGTAATCTGATGATGTCTTAGGGCCGATTTCTGAATTGAGTATTTGGAGATAATAATGTAATGCAAAATTTTACAAGTTTTCAGGCTAAAGTAGAGTTTGACAAATACTCAACATCAAATGGTTAATTCAGAAATCGGGCGTTACTCTCGAACGTCGTAGGTATGAAAAATTAGCGCGAGTCAAAACTAAGCGGACTAAATGCTAGATATTTTGTACTCACACGTTTTGTAATCACAATATCTACATGAACAAATTAACATATCAATTAGAAATCTTCGAGATACAAAGAATACTATATATAACAAAATATTGCGTAACATATACGAAAAACATGACAGGTAAAATTTGAATCTAAATTAATGACATTATATAACTAATAGGTGTGGCTGTGGTGACATTATTCATTATTCAATTCTTACTACAATTACTTTTTTATCACTATATAAACTGAATACCTAATTACAAAGAAATGATGAATAAGCAGTTAAATAGTTACATACACATTATTTCTTTCACTACGTCAGCTGATAGTGGTATTACCCACAGAACAGAAAAAACGCCTTCTGGTATTACCTATTGTTTAATTATTATTTTTTTATTTATTTAACCATTAATGTACACACACATAGTAAATAGACAAGAAGAAGGAACAGAAAATAGGTACAAAGGTATGCTTATTTCTATCGAAATCTCTTCCAGCATACCTGCGAGAGGAGAGGTGCAAAAAAAGATATGTAGACACCGTGTGTAAAGGGGAAATAAAAATAAAAATATTTTGAACAATTCACAATAAAGAAGAATACAATATAGATAATTAATATATACTCTTTTATACATGCATATTAATAAAATAAATATTACAATAATAAATACTAACTAATGTTTTGTTATGTGTAAGAGGTAGTTATTTCATTGTTATGAAATACCTATGAGCCAAAATATTTGTAAGGTGATGCAATATGAAAGAGGTGATGTAATAAGATGAGGTGATGCTATAAGGTAGTCGCTGAAAAACCCACAACGTACTTAAGTTATTTATGCCCAAAAGTCATTGCAGCCTTAACTGATGACCTGGTTAAGGCTGTGCGAATCCGATGGATGCAAGACGCATAGGAACGATCAGTGTGGCGACGCTACGGGGAGGCCTATGTCTTTCGGCTGAAATGATGATAATAATTAAAAGTCATTCAAAAACATATGTATGCAGTAAGTAGCTTCTGCCAGCGGGTTCGCCCGCGCGGAAGTTGAAAATTATCCTGAGGGAACATATTCCCGTCCAGCCGTTTGAGCGTGAAGAAGTAACAAACATACAAACACACACACACACACAAAGTTTTACCTTTATAATATTAGTGTGATGGTGTGATGATAGAGTCGATAAAAATAAAAATGTAAAAAAAGTAAAACATGATCCTGAATTGCTGATAGATGGGCGACTATAACCTTTGCTAAGGTTAAATATATTGTTCAGTCACTGCACCCGGTGTTGTTTTCACACGAGAACAATCATTGCAAAGGCAGTAGAAAAGTGCTAATGACCATTTGTATAAAACGCCTTTTTATGCTAGAAGAAACAAATTTGTTATCATCCTCTTCCTTCACTTGTCACATGCCTTTGGCAGCCTTATTCTACTCACTCTTATACCTTTTCCTCGCTTCAGTGCCATGCGTCTGTGGTTGATGATATGACTTACGTACTTTTTTTGCTTCGGTTACGTTCATGGTCATACACAATACTATGCACCATTTTTTTTTTCGGAATAACCTTCAAAAGGCGCCCGGATGAACCCTTTCTGAAGAAAACCAATAAGATCTGTATATATATGAGCCGAGTTTGTGATTGGGACAATTTTTATGTGTTCATCTGAAAGTACTAAGCTTTTTGCAGTAGGTCACTATTATTTGTTGTTACCTGTCCCATTTTCGTGTGCGTCAGAATGGCTGGTTGTCTGTAACGGTTCGCGTCAGGCTGGTGACCAAAAATTGCTACCTATTTGCTACTTTTTACTACCTATAGTCAATTAATTGCTACCTAACTTGTAAACAAAATAAACGGACTTCAAAATGACCATCCATTCTGACATCAGGATAGCTGTTCAACTCTCCGTTTGTGTAAACTACTCAAATTCGAGTTATTATTTTTACTTGAGCAATTTGTACCTGATTGCTACCCTCACGTCTTTCAATGTCCACCTTTTAGCTTTAACAAGTAAAAAGTTATGATCATTTATTTTTTTACAGGGACGGACCATTATAAATGTAGTGTTACATACTCTTTGGCCATAATATCTAAAGCTAACAGCAAACGAGGTTCGGTGTGGGAGTGTTAAATGACCAAAATACTAAAATAACAAAAAGTTGTGGCAAAATATTTCTCAGTGTATATTGTACGCAAAAAAAAACTCATTGATTATTACTGATACCTTTATGTAATAGTAGATTATTAACCAAGGGAATAAAGCAGTGTCTTCTGTCGCGGGTGACGATTTAAATCGCGAGCGTAACGAAGTACTCGAGGTTTACTCCCGAGCGTAGCGAGGGTGTTAAAACCTTAAATCACGAGCGAAGCGAGGGATTTAAGACGAGTCCTGAGTGTAGCGAGGGATTTAAGTTCACCCAAGACTAAGACAGCTTTATCACCGAGGAAAATACTCTACTTTTCGTACCATTTGCAAAAAAATAACACAATATAAACTTAACGTTTATGTATTTGCAGAAAACAAAAACGCGGAAAATTCCTAGACTAATATTTTTTTGTCGGAAAAGCAAAGGCATCAAGCTCATACGGCCTCGTCGTTTTTCGTAATTTTATTTAATAATCATAACTGCATAATAAATACGTATTCCTTTTTCAAAAAGATGTATAATGCTTTATTTATAAACTCAATGGTGTAAACACAGATGTAGTTCAGTATAAATTTCGGTAAGTACGAGTATTCCAAATTTAAATCACATTCTCCCCCTAGAGGATGAATGAAATTCAGTACAATTTTCTTTCCCTGTTTTTAACAGATTAAAAATGACTATTGTTATGCTCGCTTTTTGTGGCATAGAATGTCACTTTTTTGAGCAAGTGGTACGAAAATATGTATTTTATTTGTTAGGTAACATGCTGATTAAACATCTACAGTAACAAACATTTTTTGTAATAATAACGTAAGAGCAAAATTTTTTAGCATTTCTTACTTTATCAAAACTGTTCCATCTATACTAAATACTGGTGTTTGTTTGTTTTATTGTTTGAAAACGCTAATCCTTTTATTTTTTAATTACCAGTTACCTTGGTAAATCATAGGTTTTACCGTTTAATCCTAGGTTTTACCGTAGTTCGGGCTTTTACATTAAGGTTCCCCTAGTCGACGGCACGAACTATTTTGTGCGCGTGGTTAAAATGCATGCTATCTCATCCGACAACACGTGCGAAAGAGATACATGCTGTTATGAGCACTAAGAAGCTAGTTCGCGTAAAAATTAGCACTTTGGCAAATTTGCATCGAAATATATGATGATTTAGGACGAAAACGAGCACACGAAATTTTATAAACAGACCCTTGGGAGTCAAGATATCATGAACAAACGACTTAATGTATATTTCCAAAATAAAATTATTTGCATTGTTGATTTACTAATCTCTCCCTGTATGGAGGCCGTTTTGCAATTTTCCTTCTTCTTAAAGTATTTCTTTCCGCCCAAAGATACGTTAAAATTCATCATCATCATATCAGCCGAAAGACGTCCACTGCTGGACATAGGCCTCCCCCAAGCGTCGCCACATTGACCGGTCCCGTGCATTTCGTAACCAGCGGATCCCCGCAACCTTCACTAGGTCATCGGTCCACCTGGTGGGAGGCCTTCCAACGCAACGTCTTCCGGTTCGCGGTCGCCATTCCAGAACCTTTCTGCCCCATCGGCCATCCGTTCTGCGAGCAATGTGCCCTGCCCACTGCCACTTAAGTTTGGCAATTCTTCGGGCTATGTCGGTAACCCTGGTTCTCTTGCGGATCTCTACGTTTCTGATTCGATCACGCAAGGAAACTCCGAGCATAGCCCTCTCCATTGCCCTTTGAGTGACTGTAAGCCTTCTGATAAGGCCCATTGTAAGCGACCACGTCTCAGAGCCATATGTCATCACTGGCAACACACACTGGTCATAGACTTTCGTCTTGAGACACTGCGGTAAGTTGGACGAGAAGATACCGCGCAACTTCCCAAACGCTGCCCAGCCGAGTCGGATTCGACGGTTGACCTCTTTCTCGAAGTTGGCCCTACCCAATTGGATCGTTTGTCCCAGGTACACATAGTCGCCCACAACTTCGAGTGTAGAGTCTCCAATCTTGATAGGAGTGGGTGTAACATGGGCATTCAACATCAACTTAGTTTTGTCTATGTTCATCCTAAGACCCACTCTTTCGGAAGCTCTACTGAGATCATCGAGCATTGTACTGAGGTCCTCCATGGTCTCAGCCATAACCACTATATCGTCGGCAAACCGAAGGTGAGTGATGTACTCGCCATTGACGTTGATGCCTAGCCCTCTCCAGTCCAGAACCTTGAAGACATCCTCCAGTGCAGCGGTAAAGAGCTTCGGAGATATTACGTCTCCCTGTCTCACACCTCGCTGCAGAAGGACGGGTTCCGAGGTCTGATCCTGAAGTCGAACTGACATTGTGGCGTTTTTGTATAAACACTTCAACACTTCGATGTACCGGTAGTCAATTTGGCACCGTTGGAGAGACTGATCTGAAAAATTACAAATGATCATAACTTTTTACTTGTTAAAGCTACAAGGTGGACATTGAAAGACGTGAGGGTAGCAATACCTGATTGCTCATAAACTTTCGACGCTCATAAATTTCAATTTTTTTTCCATGCTGGGCTAGTTAATGATGAGACAAATTATTATTTTATTTTTTTTGAACACGTCGTCAAACAGTGGCGTAATCGCCAGACTACGTTTGTATGGAAGAAAAATCGACTAGTACACTAGTTACTATCTAGCTTGTCTACATTCATATTTATATATGTGTTAAATTACCATAATGGATAGGTGTATTCCAATAAAAATAAATATTGTAGTAATCATTTTAAATTGCTTTGTTTCAATAATCGTAATCCATTCCCTGTAAAAATTACAAATGATCATAACTTTTTACTTGTTAAAGCTACAAGGTGGACATTGAAAGACGTGAGGGTAGCAATCAGGTAGTAATTGCTCAAGTAAAAATAATAACTCGAATTTGAGTAGTTTACACAAACGGAGAGTTGACCAGCTATCCTGATGTCAGAATGGCTGGTCATTTTGAAGTCCCTTTATTTTGTTTACAAGTTAGGTAGCAATTAATTGACTATAGGTAGTAAAAAGTAGCAAATAGGTAGCAATTTTTAGTCACCAACCTGACGCGAACCGTTACAGACAACCAGCCATTCTGACGCACACCCATTTTCTTGTCGTGAAGAAAGTTCATTAGAGCAGAAACTTGTTGGTTATATTTAACAGAACAATAGCTTCTGAACAATTAGGTAATGTTGTAACAGCTGTGTTGCAAATTGAGACCGTTATCTGTCTTATGTAATTTTGTTAGTCATTTGCGGATAATAGGCGATGCGAAACGAAAAGAGATGATGCCAGACTTAGCTGCTGATGAGAATAATTAGTAGGGCTCCATCCTCTTCATCGTAGTTCGTACGTTGTCTCATGTATCAAAGTACCGAACTGATCCGATTCAGATTCAGATTCTTCCTTCCTTCTGCTGATTTTCCAATTTATTTGAAATTGGTGTTATAAGTCTACTTCTATTGTCAACCGTCATGACTTCTAACAATTTCATCTTTTAGACAGTCTAACAATAATTATCTTTAGTCTTCCTTCAGGCTTTGTCAATTTCCGTCTCAGAGTTGCATTTTTTTTTAAGAGACGATTGTTGTATATTATCTATCGTGCAACTGTAGATAACTGGGTATGTATTACTAGCACAATCAATTACAACTCTTCTCAAGTGGCTCTTGCTTTAGAGACACCACAGCCTTGCCAATATCACATTTAAAAATGACATCTCTAAGTTGATTATTGTTTGTATATCACATTTCCATAAACAGACTCACTAGACTGAGTGTAGACTTTTCCGACATCATATCAGATCCTACGCATTTGCGTACTGTAGGTGCTGTAAGAGATAGTAATCAGGGGATTATGTCATGCAGGTAGGTGGCTGCATTCATCTTGTCACTGATAGCATCACAAGTGAATCTAGTTCTCCTAATGATTACGGAAACAAAACGGCTATCAAGCCGCGATTTGCAAGACTAGAATAACGAATAAAATAAATAATATGCAAAATAAAAACTGTAATAAAGTGTAAAGTGTAATTGTTTGAAAATTTCAGTAAAGTAAGGGACTTTCCTGATACTGTGACTTTTGTCAGTGTGATAAATCGTATCGGGTCGAAGCCATCACAAAGGTTGCTAAGGATTTTTCGTGAAATCATACCTACTAACAAAAATCATGATAATAAATGAAAAATAAGTTATGTGAAATGATACACATTACCTTAGCGTAGAAAGACAAAGCTTTTAACCAATGTGATGACGTACCATTATTAGCTGCATTGTTGAACAAGTAATTCACTCAGTTCCACCTGACAACTGACACAAGACCTTGAAAAGACTAGGCCACAATGACAACTGAATAGAGTGACAAGTATGTTTACAAACAAAAGTCTTAAGAAGATGCAGTCACGAGCCAAACTAGCTTGAACAACACGACTTGCCACAATCCTATACCAACAAAATAATACTGTACATACATTAATTCTAGTTTCTGATGATATCTACAAAATTTACGGCCCAAGCACAGTGCAAAGGCGAACTTGTGAATAAACGGACATAATGTAACTGATATTCAGATCTAACTAGAGATTATTTTAATGAAGGTTTTGTTGGATTTAATCAAATCAAATGACGGCAATCTGTCGTTATTTCTTGATTACGTAAAGCGATAGTATCTGGCGATGATTGACGAACTGGTTTGAGGTTAAAAGGATGTACTATGCCTGTGGTGTGCCATTCATTCCAAGCGATTCATGGCACAGGGTTTATTTAATTGTCAAGTCTTTGTTTGAAATGCTAACCAGTTCTCTATTGCTATTGTAAATGCTAAATATCTTAACGTATTTCAGTGACAAATATTTATTAAATACTTCTCGAATCTTCATCATCTAATCTACCTACTACATCTGTTCTGTCCAGGTTGTTGCACATCAGATTATTATCTGACTAGACACTTTAATAATTGATCGTTAGGATTGAAATTGTTTTTTTATTAAGAACTCATGGTCATGACAATAACATCTAAAAAAAAATCGGAAGGATGTGTTAAAGGAGCAAAGGCGTTCCTTAGAGCTCATTGCCAGTCAGCATCTTCTGCTCCATCAAGCCACCAGCTTGGCCCATGCTACCGATTAATTTACTTATCTCCTTTTAGAGTCGATAACTTACAATCCATATTATGGTTTGTCCGACTTGTAAGTTGCTAATTAAAAATAGGCAATATATACCAACTGAAGTTGGCATTAAGATTGCCCAAAGCCCCTTTTATCACCCAAAGACCACACAGAAAGAACCTAAATCTGGTCTCACAGTCTAACAAGTATCTTGAAATCACAGCTCTTACAAAACCTTACAAAATACCCCAGAACCAACACCATACATCACAGCTCCCTACCCTAAGGTAAATAGCGTGAAGTAATTTATTTAACTGTATTTTTGAATAACAGTCTTGCCGCACGTCTAGAAGACAGACAGACCAGATAGCTTGTTAAAAGCTCCAAGCAAATTACGGCGGGGGCATGGGGTAATAAGTAAGAGTGAATGCAATCTACAGATTTGTATGAACTTACAAATTAAGACTTGTATATGTGTACAGTCACATACAAAATAAGTTCTTTACTTTAACCGTACTTACAAAACAGTCTTAGGATAAAAGGATGTACTGTGCCTGTGCTTTAAAATAATTTATTTTGTTTCACGAAAGAATCTATTTTACTCCTTTGTGACTAATCATTTTGTCAATGTCACATTTTTAGATTGATACTCACTTGTTAGTTAAAAATGTGGCCATTGTCACATTTTTAACTAACAAGTGAGTAAATTGTAACTACATAAAAAAATACATAAAATGGTCAGACTCACTTCAAAGGTTTCAGTTTGATGTCAACGACACATTGGTGATTCTGGTTTCTCCGATTCTGATGGTTTTTAATTGATTTAGTAAATACAGATTTTAAGTCATCTATGTAGCCTCTTAGTACCGTGGCTACAAAAGCTATTTTGTGACCTCACTCGACATAGCTAGATATAAAAACTAACAATATAAACGACTCGACTGTACTTTGTTTTACATGTGGATTTAAGATTTTATGAGCGTGTTGCACCTTGCTTTAGATTAGCATTATGCAATTTAGTGCGTCTTGTCAGACTAGTGCAAAAAGCTGGGTCAGTATCTATGCACCCTAGTATCTTATTAAGTGCAGAGATTGCGTAATGTATAACTAGTTGCATTTAGATGATATTATAATAACTTGATTAAATTGACTCATTTTGTACTTTCTTTTGCTCTTGCCTTTAGTATAATCCAATCCAATAGTTTTGAACAGATTTTAACTGTTATTATTGTCAGTAATATGTCAGGTACGTGAAAATTATCACAAGTTTGGTAGCATTGATTCCGGCCAACTAAAAAGGTATATTAAAGCTAATAGAAAACTTAGTTGCCTTGCAAATAAGTTTTAATTTTTTTTTTTTAAGACAATAATTTCTTAATGTTGGATAAAGACCACCTGCAAGTTCTTCCGGCAAATGTTTTCCCGCATCACCCAAAATCAGCCAACCAGCTATTGGTATTGGCGTAAGAAATAATAATCTCGACAAACCTAACAATATGAAATTAGTCGATATAATTAGAATCGAATTCGAAATACACACACACAACATTTTCACACAAATGCATCACCTACCAGCCAATTATGTAAGAGTACTCAAGAACGTAGTCAACCATTAAAATAAGTTAATTACCACATTAAAACTATTTAGTAGTTCTAATTGAGCTATTATCACACCCGAAGTGTTTGGGCATCATTATAAGTATCATTAGTCTGATTTAAATAAAAAGGGTGAGTCGGATTCCTAACGGGATCAATGATGAGGTAGAAGTGCTTAAAGTTACGGTACAAGATTCTTTAGGAGTATCGGTGAACGAAGAAATCTAAGCAAGTGATGGTAGGTAAGTTGAACTTAAAAAAAGAAAGAAAACTAGTTTATTTGGCACACACAGATACTCACAATGTAGGTACAAATAAAAGAGAATTTAATTTTAAAACAATATATAGTATGCCTCGCGGTTGCGCCAAATATGTCCAATTCAGCAAAATACCAGACAAAGATACGGATCAGACTGATGGTGATGATGATAGTGGTATCATATGCTGGTCTGATATCTACTATTGCTGTTTTGCTAGATTTAGGTTGCGACTCTTGCAAGACTGTGGTGGCGATTAATAAGGTTTGAAGAGTCTAAAAAGACCAAAGATATTCTCTTAATATCAATAGTATAAACTTATTAAATTGAACTTATAAACCTATATTTTCAGAAATCATTCATTGTAAAACTTTTTTTTATCAGTAGTTCCAATGTCTATCTTAAGAAATATATTATAAGAAAAAGAGCACGGGCATCATCCGTAAGAAAAAGTTACAAGGGTAAGAATTTTTTTATTCGAACACAAACTTTTATTTTTAAAATATCCTTTTTATGATATCCTTTAAAATATTACCAATACTTAACACTACAAGCCGGTAGAACATGAAAAACCCGTTAATATCGCCATAAACCGATGATCACCATAAGCGCCGTAATTATGGGAATTGATAAAACAATCGATCGCATTCGATTCGATTCTCGGACGATTTGGGATCGTAAACCGATGGTTACAAATAGGCTTCTTTATAGTTTAATTATCCTTTTAAGGATTTAATTATGTTTTCATAGCGGCTGGAATGTAGGGATGTGTGTCAGTTGGTTTTAGTACTGATTGTATATAATATGTGGATAATTATTGACTTTCTGTGGACCGAATATATTGCTTTTTTCAAAGCTTCATAAACAAACATATATTTTGGATTCTGTTCCACAAATATGCCTCTTATTCTATTTTTGATTGAACGATTTAGACATCATCTTCAAGCTTGTTAGTTTGATTATTCTTCTTCTCCGTCGTCCTACAACTTCCTACGTTCTAGTCATCACTATTGAAATATTAACATTAAATACTGGTGCCATTGCTATGAATGTGCTCCTCACAAAAAAAAAACCTTTTGAGCCAAGCCTTCAACTACATATAATAATATATAGCTAAGCTCCTTGACACCCAGAGCGTAAAGGCGATAATGAAAACACCATAGCCCATAAAATAGACGCATGTCCCAATAAAAACTCTTTCATTCATCCAGAGTGTCAAGGGGCATTTATTCATCTACCAAATGTATAACACCCTAATAACATTTTTAACACAAACCCCTTCAAACTATGAGAACTTGAGTAATTATAGCTCAACGGTCAAGTGTGAAACGCGATAATAAGGGAAGCGACCATTTTTATTGGACTACAACTCTACACAATATTTAATTTGATTATGACCAAGTCGATAGATCGCATTAGAATGCGGATACAGGGAAATCGAAATTTGAAATCCTTCGTGGTTTTTACAGTGATTTGAAGACTGGTATAGTAACTGATGGCCGACCCGATAATCTATTAACTAAAGACTTCTCTGTAATTCTTTATTTTCATGGTTTACACGTGGAGTATTTACATAATATTCATAGGATTAATTATAAGAATGATTAAATAATAAGCTTAGTATATGTATATTTCTAACCAGATTCCAGTTACCTATACGCAGAAGAGTATAACTTTGTTTCATAATATTAGGAGGGATCAAAAAGTAGTGAGAACGACATACTCCTTGGTAAGAAAAAAAAATACTGGCAGGCATAGCTCAGTGTAATATTAATAAAGAACAAAATCTTCGATTCTCTTTTTTTTCTGAATGTAGTCATTTGTTTGCTTCGTGTCGGAACGTGTTCTCGAAAATGGAGAAAAACGAAGTGCGAGCCGTTATTAAATACCTCTGTTTAAAAAAGTTAACGACGCAATTGATTCATTGCGATTTGGAGGGAACATTAGGAGAGTCTGCACCGCCGTATTCCACTGTCGCAAGGTGGGCTTCACAATTTTGAGTAGGGAGAACGAGCACGGAAGACGATCATCGTTGCGGCTGTCCATCGACGTTAGTCACTCAAGAAAATGTTGCGAGTCGAGAAAATTGTATTGAGCGATCGAAGAGTTACCATCAGATACTTAATTCAAGAAACGGGCATTTCATATGGAAGTATTCAATCCATATTGAAACAATCTTTGAATATGAGAAAAGTCTCCGCGAGATGGGTGCCGAGAATGTTAACTGACAGTCAGAAACAAAATCTACTTGACATTACGAAGATATTGTTGGACAAGTTTCAAGAAGATTCTTAAAACTTTTTGTCTCGTTTCGTAACAATGGACGAAACATGGGTCTATCATTTTTATCCCTCCTCGTACATAATAGAATATACAAGTTAAGAAAATTATTTCATTTATGACAGAATTCTTGCAAAAGACAATGATAATTCTAACGGTGAGTTTAAGTGACCGAAGTTCCTGGGCTGCCTCTAGTAGGTATTGATACAGCGACAATCTGTTAAGTCTCAAATCATCGAGTATTGCCTCGTAGAGTGGCTCTTGAATAACTTAAGCAATGTTTTTGCTTCCCACGTCTTTCGAACGCATTATTGTAAATATTATGACTGTTGGTGCGTTGCATAGGTCTTACGGCGGTCTGTGTTATGGATTTTGTTACCTTGTTTTAAAAATTATGATGGGAAAGAAGAATAGGTATAGCTAGCATACCTTCATTATTGTCAAACATCGAGTATTTTTTCTTATAGCAATATTTGTATTCAAGTAATTTCATGGTATGTGTATTTTAAGCAATTTATTATTATATTTTTTTGTAAATTTTTCATTGCCACGTTTTAAACAATGCATCTGCCATGTTGGTTGATGATCACCACTCTTGGTTGACTGGTAGAGAATGCCTAAGGCATTAAGTTCGCCATTGTACTTTTGTGCAAAAAGTTTAAATAAATAGCTAAAGCACAAATTCATATCTTCCTAGTTATGGCAGCATTTCAAGGCATAGAATAATAAATAGTTTATTATAAAAACCGTGTTAATAAATACATACCTTATACCAACAAGAGCCTATCAACGCTGCTAGCATAAACTCAGTTTAACTTGCCACATCGTAGTAACATTAGCTGAATATCAAATATGGGATGACAAGCCATTAAGACACTTTGTCATTCCTATGACTACTAGGCGAACATGGAAGTAAGGAAACTAATTTACCACATAATTGCAAAAGCTAACCAGAACGTTTCATGATTAATCCTGTCTTTAATAAACCAGTTGCGAGTGCTTGCGTAATGTGGCGCCTCGCCTGTAAGTGTTTTCTTATTAGTATAATAAATTGATGCTATGATTGGCAACTATTCATTATTTTGTATAAACTTTATGTTAGGTTTATGTAGAGTGGATGGCAGTTTGTTTGTATTTAATTTATTTTTCTTGGGAACATCAAATTATTATGTGCTAGGAAGTTGGCTTTCCAGGAACTTTTCCAATTTACTGTTGAAGGAAATAGAGGTGCTATTATAGTTTATTTTGATTATCCATAATGTACCTAATAATTACAGACACATTAACATTTGTTTAGTAGTAAAGAATATATGTTATTATTATTTACAAAAAAAGGAGCTACGTCTGCCAACAAACTGCTTTGCAGTTTGGCAGAGGTAATATTTAAATTGTAACAACTTTTTTCTGTGAATAAACACTTTTTCATTTTTTTTTCATTTTCACTGAGATATTTTTTCGCAAAACTGATTAACAAGACTAGGCATTTAATTTTAATGCAATAATAAAAACATCTTTGAAACCAAGAAGCAGATTTGCAGCAAAAACAGACAGAACGTTTGAAAACCGGAACGAAACCCGAAACTTACTCCTTTACTCCAATTATTCTGAACAAGCAAACTCAGTCCGAGCCTAGTATACAATCTGTAGCTTGTCGCCGTCAAAGTTGATATGTCGCTCAGCGCTAACGAAGTTTTTGTGCGTTCCTATTAGTTGCAAGCGTGAAGAATGCTAATCCAGTGGCCTGGTGTAAAACAGACAGGCTGTCAACACACCGCTCCACATTGCAATCAGTTACAAGTATATTTGATATTAAGTGGTCTTCGGGTGAAATAGGTCATCTCAGATAGTCCCGTGGGATTCTAACAGGCATTTTGGGTAATTAGGTTGTTGTAACCCAGGATCTTGTCTTGACAACTGATTTGTCTAAATGCGTCGAGTAGCATGTTTGGATTTTCCAGTTCTATTTTGGTCCCGTTCTGCAGATGATCGCTTACTAGTTAATAAGTAAGAGATGTTACATAAGAGCTGTCATACTTGGCACAAATAAAATCTTAATCTTTCTATGGTATCTAGCCTTTGGCAAAAGGTAGGCATTTTACTAGTTGTCTTATCAGTCTACATGGCATGAGCTGTTAGCTTGTAGCTCCTGTCTAGTTATTAGTTACTTAAATCAGTTTAACACTTTCACTGTTCTCGAAGCGGGCTCTATAGTTAAACAATCGCTGTTAATTATATAATTACTCAGGTGACTCACTTAGCAGCGAGAGGTATACACGATTAGTATTTTATATTCACTTGAAACACTGTTTGGATGTGTTATTGTTTGTTTAATAATTATTTCGGAGAGAAGCCTCCCCAAAGAGTCATATCGACACATCATATCCACCAGTACTGAGAATTCTATGTTTATTTGGTTCAACTTTATTGATCATCATTTCAGTAGATTGAAAGTCGTTTACTGGACTGGACATAGGTTTCTCTCAATCATGTCGTCACTTTCTGTGTGGGGTTCTGTGTATCCTGTTTTTATTTGGTTCCATGTCAGCCTTTAAATTTCCATTTTCTACATTTCATGAACTTCATCATCATCTTTATCCTTATCGGCAGTCTTATTCAGTCCACTGCTGAATATATAAAATAAGTAACCTTAAAATTCACCAGATCAAGTTTACAATTCAACATGTGTACGAGTCCTAGCAATCAGTAAACAAGACTACTGTGCACTCACCAGCCACCAGCCCTTTACTTTAGTCCTTCACATTCGCACGAAAACAAATGCAACATATTAATCCTAACATTTCGCTTATCAATCACACTCATTATACGATACCTAGTTCGATAGTGCTCGAAATTTAGAGACTAATTGATTGCATTAATAGCAAACTGTTAATTAGTCTTAGATTTATAACTATGTGCATTGACCTTTAAGGTTTGTATGGTAATATGTGTTTGACACGATCAGCAGGGATCCTTGCTAATGTCATGTTTTCGCGCCTGGTTTGAAGGGTGGTTTATAGATATATTGAGTAAGTCGTAGGTTCGCCTTAGTAATTCTTAGTAGGTAGTTGTTATGTAATCGTATGCAGCTTACAAAATACAGATCGGCTGAATCTGCCATGCTCTTTCAACTATAGCTTCAACGAGTATGCGTCAGTTTTTCTTCAATCAAATGTCATAGATATTTTGCAGCTTTTTCTGCAAGCTCAGGTCGTACTGACCCAGTTTTATAAAACTGTTGTTCAAAGTAATAACTTTGCCTTTGTAGATGCGGCCACATTAATTCTGCAGAAGTGCCAATTAAAGTCAAAAACATCTATATTCGCAGGCTATAGCCTTTTCAAATAAATAAGAAGCTTAATCAAAATTATATTTAAGTTCCATAAACTCACCCATTTAATTTATAACGCACCATATAAAATGAAACTGTTAAAAAAGCTTAAAAAACCATAAGCCACCCATGACGAATTCCAAGCTCTAAGTCATAAAAGTTGACCCACAACAATGCATTATTTACCATTATATATCGGCAGGGCGACACACAGACTAATCACAAATATAAACATCACGCTAACGTAGGTGTAAAAGCGGATAGCAGCAACTACTCTGTTTGGATACAACACTAAAGCTACCAAAAACTTGACAATGAAATTGTATGGCTCAATATTGACCCTTGCGGTACGCCTGCGTTCCCACGATGTCCTGAGGAAATTTCTCATGAAATAAACTTCTTTAATGTTGAATGTAACACTAGAGGGCGCCTGCTCCCCAATATGAAGGGTAAACAAATTGCAGAACAAATATTGGATCTGATTATTCGGGTACTCGGCTGGATGAGGGTTTCAAAGGCGGCTTTTAGATCACAAAAGACGTGGTAATTGAATTGGATTTTTGTGTAATCGCTGACCACTTTTGATCCTTGTTTAACATCTTTACTGGTCCGTGTTGGGAGGCGGAGGAGTTTTTTGGTTGTGGATTCAGTACTGGTTTAGACTAGTCATCAAATGGCTTAATTCCTTGCCTTAATTCGGAGTGTTAGCACTTTCTACTTCTCTGAAATGAAATTTATATTTGAACTTTTACCCACTAGCCTGTTTAGGAATCTACCAAAAAACTGGATGTCTGAGTCTATTAAGGTTTCGGAACAAAACGACTACGATTTACTTACTAGGAAATTTTAGAGGAACGTTAAGTCCAAAACTCTAGAATAATTATTTATTTAGGGGAAACTAACAGATATAACTTTATGCCAGATTTTGATGATGATTTAGTCTGGCCGTAATCAAAGTACGAAAATCGTTTAGATTTCATAGATACTCGTAATTTCTTATTTATTCCATATTTCCAAAATCCATTGCGTTATACTCTCAATAAACTCTCCATAGAGAACTAATCTACATTTGTCTATGCTTAAATCCATCGTTTGTACTTTATCCTTCTGATTTATGAATGCCATGCACTTGAAGTTTGCATTTAAGTATAATTATCACAAATCATAATGTTTGAATTGCATTTACTGTACAAGTTTGTACGGCCAGTAGTTATATTTTGTTATAAGCTATGCATACTTCACTAAACATACAACGTCACAACGTCAAAATCTTCAATTAATTTTGAATCTAATGTTGGCTGTCTTCAAAGTTCTAACTACTATGAAACCGAACCTTTAAATAACATATAGCGTGCATTTCTTGAGCTTTAGGGCTATTCTGTGTTTTATGGATTTGGATGGAAAGCTGAAATTGCTGTGTGCAGAAAAATAAAGGTGGCACAATATAGCATGAGCTCCTGCTGCGTTGTTTGTTACAGTTGTCAGTATAGTAATTTAAATTTATCAGTTATGGTTACGAGAAGTTTCCCATTTTGATATCGACGTATTTGCAAAATGAGTTTTCATGGTGGTTCGGTATCACATGCTGGATAATCGACCCTAACAGTAATTATCTAGAATAGGGATGATGACTAAAAATATATTTTTAGAACTTCAATTAGATTTCCAAAAAATATTGGACACGTATTTTTTTCTTTTGGCACGTTAACAAAAAATGATGACGATACACGATACTTTTAAAATATCGCATGACGTCATGCCTTGGTACACTTTGTACATAGAAGTTACGTCACAAGCTCCCAATCCTGAACTATGATGCGCTTTATCTTGATGATTTTTTATTGATTTGAATAATTATAAAATACGTGTCCAATATAGTAGTAGTCCTTTTATACTTTTTTGCTTAAATAAATAAATAAAAAGTCTTTATTACTTCAATTGTACCACAAAACACTATATCTAAACACTTTGCGTTACAACTAGGGTAAAGTGTGTTTACGATGAACTCTGGCACCCAATGTAAGATTTAACTTGTGTTTAGGGTGCCAGCGTCCTCGCCCATAATTTAAACATGTAACAGCAGTTGTAAGACGAACACAGTACAATTATCATTACTAAATTATAATAAATTTACTAGCTAATGCATCTATGATGTGGCTTAATTATGTACCTATGTATGGATGTGTATATGTATGTGTATAAGTGTGTGAGGGAGAGGTAAATATTATTAGGAAAACTTGTGTTTATGTAAGTCTGTAAACAGCACCGGTCAAATGTCGATTGAACACACCATGTGTGCAGAAAACAATAAAATTACTATTTTGTCTGCTAATTGGTGTGGAACGAGTTAAGCGATCGAAATCTGTAGTAAATCTTCAGTCTTATTGTAATTCAATGTCAAGAGCCACTTCATGACCCTGGTTTTGCACCCGTTTAGAAATATGGGAGCAATGGAGCAGATTTTATTTATCCTATTATATAAGTGGTTTGACAGTACAACAAAATGACGCTGAGCAAGGGCCGTTCTACAACCGTGAGTTGAGCATACTTCGAAGTGTCTTCGCTTTTTGGTAGCATTCGGATCATATACCACAGAGGGATGTTTGCGTAAAATAGTGCCAAGGACAAACAGCTGCCTCACAGTAAGAACCTGACATTCGGTGTAGAGAGTTGCGGTAGGATACCTAAAAGGCTTCGAGGCCATAACCTTGAGAACAGCTCTCTGTGCTCGCTCCAAAGGCAGGTGGATTGTCTTGGGAGTCCAACCAAATCTTATGTCAATCATATACATTTTGGAGTTTTTGACAACTGTTGGCAGGAATAGAATGACATTTTATGTAGAGCCAATGAGCATTAAGATCTCTTAGAAATCTATTCACATCAAACGAGACATCAATCGTAAATTTGAGTGACACTATCTCGCTACATGTTTGCTCCTGGGTTCTACAAGTGGAGCGTTATCAATGTGGCACAGCAGTTGACGACCGCCTCGGATACCATGGCCTATCCTGCAGTAGGAGTGCTGCTAGGATAGCACGGCACTAATGACATCATACGTGAGGTCTTGCCACCGCCAGGGTGCCAGCTGTTTTAGAACCCAATGGTTTGGTGTGCGACGATGGGAAGACCACTATGCTTTAGAAGTTGGGTAAGTCTTTGGTTTGGGATGCAACTTGTGTCAATATCCTTGCGTCATCCCATCTTATAGAACGGCGGACTGTGCTGGGATAGTTGCTGCTGATGCAGAAAACCTCAAATGGCGCAAATATAGCAATCTTATTGAAAGTTATATGGCCAACTAAGTTACTGGCCTTTTTTTCGGCTAGAGATGCTTACTAGCATTGCCATTCAACGTGGCAATGCTGCCAGCGTTCTGGGCACGTAACCCATTGAAATTGATTTTTGATGTGCAATGAGCACTTTTCCCTCTCCCCTTTGTATATAGGTTTGTTTTGTTGTTAGTCTTATGTTTTAGAAAATTCATTTGTATATATTACTAGCTGACCCGGCAAACTTTGTTTTGCCATAAAAACACCAAACATTTATCTACCCTACCTACCCTACCTTACACTACCTACCCTACCTTACACTACCTACCCTACCCAACCCTACACTACCCTACCCTACCCTACACTACCCTAACCTACCCTACACTACCCTACCTTCCCTACCCTACGCTACCCTACCCTACACTTACCTACAATAGAAAAAAAAACCGTAAAAACCATCTTTGAACTTCAACTAACATTTAAAAAAAAGAATTGGCCAAATTGGTCCAGGCGTTGTTGAGTTATACGCTTACCAACACATTTTGCGATTCATTTTTAACCGACTTACCAACAAGGAGGAGGTTCTATGTTCGACTTTATGTTTATTTTATTTTTTGTGTATGTTCACCGATATCTCCGTCAATTGTGGACCGATTTTTAAAATTATTTTTTGGTTTGAAAGAATATGTTTCGAAATTGGTCCCATTTTAATTTGGTGAAGGTTTGATGAAGAACTTCGGAGAAATACAACAGAACTCTTCAATAAATAACGGCAAAACTCTCGGAATGACTGCAATCGCATAGTTATTTATTGTTTATACCATTTCGTAACATAACATCACGCTAGTACGCTCTCAAGGGGCACGCAGATCTCTCATTTTACCGGTTATATTCAAGTTTCATGTGATTCGGGTAATCTATTTTGGCGTTATAGGGACCTTACTAAACAACTTGCCTATTAGGTAGGTAAAACTACAAAGTGAAAAATAACTTAATTTTTTAATTCGGTGTCCATATCCCAAAAAAATGGTACCTACGAACGATACCGACTTAAAAACTTTTTTTTTTAAGTCGGTGTCGTTAGTATTTTTGCAAATTTTTCTTTTAGCGTAAAAGTTTTTTTTTTTTAATATAGATAGATAGATAAAGTAATAAACATCGTAGGATATTTAAAACAATATATTACGTTCATCAATGTTATGCAAATGATTGTTATGTAAACCTGTCATAATATAAATAAACCATTAATATACATATACAATTATTAAATTAAATAAATCGTAAATATCTTGAAATATCATTGGTATCCTAGAATAAACGACATTAAATTGTTATAATAATAACTTATACAAATTCTTCAGCTAGCGCCACGTGTATGGCTGAAATATAATCCAGCGGCACGTCGTATATATATGTTATACTATAATATATTCACTACTATATTCACTAGACTTGGCAGCGAGTTTGTAAACTCACTTACGAAATGTCAAAACGCAATTATTATAATTTTCCACGCAATCTAGATAAGGATTTAATAATGTGTGAAGATGATTGACTATGTTGCTTGATAGTAGAGATGTTCTAATGAATTTAGTTAAATTTGTTAAGGCCTTTTGAGTATGAAAGAAAGTCTGATAATCGTAGCTTCCTGGACAATAACTTGCTTCTCTGAAGAGGTAACTTCAAATTACTGGATGGTAATAAAAGTAATACATTCAGTTACATTTAATTTGTCTCTATTTAATGTCTGTTTTCCCAATTTATGAGAACAAAATGCAATATTTCTTGTTGCCTGCAGTTATCTAACTGACGAACATGCATACAAATATTTTCAATAATATTAAGGATGGCATTCTTGAGTTCAAAGGGCATCTTTTAGATATTTAAACTACAAATAGCTATGTTCTTCTTATTATTTAGTCTGACCTCTCACTTAAATACGTTTTTATTATAACTTTATCTACTACGCAACTATCTGGAATCTGAATGATCTTAACTACATTGTTACCTCGAAAACACCGTAATTCATGTTTCATAACACACGTATTATCACGGATTTGCTGGTTAACAGGTTCCCATTCGGCGTCCTTAACCAAGGAAGCTAGTTAGGTGTCAGCCGATTATATCTGGCACTCAGGTCACGATTCCGAATTATAATAAACTGAATATCCATCTACGGAGTTAGAACTAGTGTTGATTTCGCTATTAGACTTATAAGACGAATATATGGTTATTAGAGTAACGGAACGTGAAGGATTTAATGGTGCAAACGAAAATTATGATTCTGTTGATAGCCGTAATGTATGAGCTGGTTGAAAAGTTCATGTTTTAAGTCTATGAAGATGTTTTATGACAGTATAATTTATCACTGCTACAGGAACTATTTCCCTTGCAAAGCCATCTAACTGTTTCTCTACCATTTCTTTTAAAATCATTTGCGGGGTTATAACAAACTCATGACATTGACCTATTAAATACTTCCTGATTCCTTTATTCTCCAGTATTCTTCATTGTTGCTAATATGCAATAAATAAAGGAGAAAAAAATTACAATCAATGACGTCACATATCATTTACGTTCAATCAAAGCTATTGTAACTAATTAAAAATATTTCTCCTTGTTTCAGATACATCACAAACGTTTGACCTCTTACGGAGAACAAAATTACAAAGGTACCTATCATTAACTACTTGTTACTCTCGTCATTATCAATTATTGTTTTGGCATTGAATACAGAAAATAATAAAATTGCAAATGTCAAATCGATCAACATAAATCTTTATGAAAATACAATAAAAAGTAATGATAATGGTCGGTAGAATTGTGTTTATGAAACTATGACTTTTTAATGATGCAGAAATTTACAGATAGATTGGTTCAGAAGCTTCAGATTTTATCGATGCTGTTAAGTGCAAAAATGTGTTTGCAAATTGTACCAAATAACAATTAAACTGATTTTCACAAATATTTTTGTCAACATTCTAAGTACCCATCTAAAATTGATAGAAAAGTAATTAATGGACAACGTCACATACAAAATAAATACAAAAATTACTTTGACTTAACAGTAATTTTATCCTATTCAGTTTTTTAGGAACGTGATATATGAAAATTATATGATTTTGCTGGACAGTCGGGCAAGATTCTGTCAATCATTTACACCTCTGACGTTAAACATTTCAAGATTCCCAAAACAACAGCACTGAAACTCAAAACTACATCTCAATCCTAATCAAAGTCAATTATGACTTCGGAATTCTTAACATCAATTATAATAACAGTGCCATGACTAAACCTGTTAACAGTGGATGACAAACGATGTGACAAACGTCACTGTTAATTTGTCACCACTTTTTTTTATTTTCTCTTTTTTGAGCACTTTCATTGAAACAGACGGCTTTCTTCACATCTCAATTTAGATTTTTAAACGGCTTTACGCATTGTGGCGATTCACTTTGAAGCTTTTAAGTGATCATTATGAAGTGTCTCCTGATTGATTTTTGGCTTCGTTGTTTTCTTTTTTTTTGTGATTTATACTCGGATACATCGTTAGAACTTCACTTTGTGCTGTAAAAAGTTGTAAACTTCGCCTGATTTATATAGCAATTGGAATTCTTGACAATGTTACTCATAAACATATTCGTTTTATCATACCCTTTACAAGTCTTATGACTTATCTAAGTCCAAATTTTATCTAAATATCATAACAATTGGTTGATTGGTTAGATTTTGATTAAATCAACATTCCATTTGGAGTCAAACATTTTATTGAACCAAGAATCGATATCTGCGTTATGAATGATGTAGCCATATCCATGTTAGTTCAATAAGCCTGATCTATCTGATAACCTGGTCCATATATGGGGTCGAATTAAGTGAATGTTAGAACAAATTGCGATCGCCATACTGCCATGTAAAGCTCGTAATGAATTGTTAATTGTTCTAATGGTCGATGTATGACATGATTATTGCCGCCCAGATAAGATTTGTGATTGACTGATAGAGCTGCTCTAGCGTTGAGTTTGCCAATAGGTTTGGCATTTGTTTTGACATTTCATAAATGTGAAGTATGTGCACGAATTTCAATGACTTGGAAGAAAATCATAAAGGTTGTTAAATTAAGGAGCAAACAAAAAGATGGATGAGTGAAATTAAATCGAAAAATATGCAGTAGAGTACATACATTAGAAAATAGAAAGTCGATTTATATTTATGGACGCAAAAGAAGCTTACCCTTATTTGATATTATTAAATTACGAGTAAATAAACTGATCATACGCAAGCTAACGAGCACTGAAACACCTTCCTGTATGCAAATCAGACCCCGGCAGTTAGCCGGTAAAACGGCGCGAAGAGATGTATGGTCGCCACGCGAAGATATAGAAATGACACTCTTGACAACAATTTAAAGGCCTTTAAAATATGCAACATTTAATACAGACGAATGAGTGTCGCCAGTTCATTTATAGACACTTTGAACTTCGTTGCACACAGTCAAGTGCATTTCTCCAATTCACAGGTCAAGTTTAACCAACTATTTTGATTGGTGCAAATTGGCGCCAATGTCTCAAACCATTCTGTCATCTTCTATCAATGAAACACGCCTGACGTTGCCAACGATAAATAATGCCGTTTTAATTTTGAACTTTACCTTCAAGAAATAAGGTTGAGTTTGACAATGTTTTATTTTTGCAAAGAAATGTACGTTATTGTATCTGATTATCGCTTTGTATCATAGATCTGTCATTAAAAGGTTTGAAGTAATGCTGCGTCATATGATATGTATAGACATTTGCTCGGTAACGAATTTACCTTTCGATTATATATTCAGCAAATAAGTGCTTTCAATGACAGATTTAAGACTTCATAGAAGTAGTCGCAAATCTCAACGTCTTGTAAATAATATTGGTCTGACATATTTTTTGTGGGACTTGTTTATTGACATTACAACAAGACATGAATGTTAGACCGTAAAACTTGACCATAAACATGATGTTTTTTTAAAAAAACAATACCACTTAAATTAACTTAACCTACATTTACAGGCTACAGACGACAGTTACTGTTGACATAGCCAATTAAATTTTTACTAATCACCATTAACGGAATAACCGCCAAAATTTACACCTATGAATTATGTCCCATAAACTTCGAAAGGACATAATTTTTGCAAAGTCGCCATATTCGCGTCGGAAGAAGACAATAAGATATAATGAACAGTAATATTAATATCGCACTAATAAACGTGAAAGTTTATGAGAATGGATGGATGGATGTTTGTGACTCTTTCACGCAAAAACTACTGAACGGATTTTGATATTTATATAATTTGATACAGAAATATAGCAACACACAGGCTATAATTTATAATGATTTTGAGAGAATTACGAATACCTAGGTGGTAGCTTGTCTCCCCGGTGGGTGCACGCATTGTCGAGGTGAGGGGGCCAGCCACCCACGGTGAAGCGAAGAGGAACCGGAGAAGGGGCCGCTTGTCCGAGCTTTTGCCGATAAGCCGACGATGTAGCGGCCAACAAGTAGGTTGCGGTGCCGCTTGGCAACAGAGGCGACAGCGCAACTGAGGTAAGCCACGATGTCGTATGGGAGGCCTCGTGGCTGAGGGTAGGAGGCCGCGGCAGGAGAGAACTGCTGGTATTGCGGTGCGTCGCTCTCCCTACCTTCCGCGACCTGGACGGGGTCGCCACCGTTTGATAGCTGACGCGGTGGAACCGCAGCGGAGGAGGAGTGTCAGTATAGCGTTGGCCGCTAACCCTATCCCCTGCGACAGAAAAATAGTAGGTGGTGAGGCCACTGACCCGACCCGTCACGGGGGGACCAAGGTTGCCATACACGGGGTGGTCTGGTGCCCATGTGCTGGTTTGGTCCCTGGGGTGGGCACGGCGTACAATGTGTTCTGGTGCGCCGGTGAGAGGAGATACTCCCCAGTGCGGAACTGGTGACGACGACCGCGGCAGGGTTGTGGTGAGAGCTAAAAAAAGAAGGCGGCAGAAGCTAGTATATAATAATATTATAAATGCGCAAGTAACTCTGTCTGTTTATCTGTTACATTTTCACGCTAAAACCGGTGAAACGATTAAGATGAAATTTGGTATGGAGATTGTTTGAGACCCTGGGAAGGACATTCCCATGTCCTTCCCAGTTTTATCCTGGGCATATATTCCCATGGGATTATTGCCGACATTCACGCGGGCGAAGCCGCGGGCAGAAGCTACTAGTAGTATAATCTCAGTTGAAGTTGGATTGTTTGTTGTTACTCTAAAAAATGCAGTGTTTATCATAATGGAAAAGGTACTTTCAATTATAATAAACACCATTTTTAACCGACTTCGCAAAAAGGAGGAGGTTATCAATTGGACTGTATTTTTTATGTGTGTTACCTCAGAACTTTTTATTGGGTGAACTGATTTTGATGATTATTTTTTTATTTTAACGCTGGTGCTTGTCGTCTGGTCCCATTTAATTTTCATCAAGATCTGATGAAGAACTTCAATATGCTGCAATCGCATGTCTGTTTATTGTATACACCATTTCATAACTGGTACGCACTAAAACAGGTAAGCAGTAGTGAACAGTTCACCCTGGTATACTCTCATTCCACAGTTTTGTTTAAGATTCATGTTATTGCGTTAATATATTCTGGCTTCACTTTGGGCATTATAGGTACTAACCTAAAGAAATGGTCCATTATGTACCCCTACTAAAAAAATAAAAATAAAAAACCTTTTTTACAAAAATTACAACCGACTTCCAAACAAAAACACTACAAAGTGAAAAATAACTTCTATTTCGGAAGCCGGTGTCAAAAACGAAGAAACAAAAGCAGGAACACCGACTGCCGAAATTGAAGTTATTTTTCACTTTGTAGTGTTTTTGTTTGGAAGTCGGTTGTAATTGTATACCATGTTTTATGCAATTAATTGAGTATAAGGAACTAAATAAACAATTGAGTATTCATACTTACAATAATAAAAAAGATATCAAACATACTATTCATCATCATCATCATCATCATTTCAGCCGAAAGACGTCCACTGCTGGACATAGGCAAGCTCCCCCAGGCGTCGCCACATTGACCGATCCCGTGCGTCTCGCATCCAGCGCCTTCCCGCAACCTTAACCAGGTCATCGGTCCACCTAGTGGGAGGCCTTCCAACGTATCGTCTTCCAGTTCGCGGTCGCCATTCCAGAACTTTTCGCCCCATCGGCCATCCGTTCTGCGAGCAATGTGCCCTGCCCACTGCCACTTAAGTTTGGCAATTCTTCGGGCTATGTCGGTAACTTTGGTTCTCCTGCGGATATCATCATTTCTGACGTGATCACGCAAGGAAATTCCGAGCATAGCCCTCTCCATTGCCCTTTGGGTGACTTTAAGCTTTCTGATAAGGCCCATTGTGAGCGACCACGTCTCGGTCCCATAGGTGATCACTGGCAACACACACTGGTCATAGACTTTTGTCTTGAGACACTGCGGTAAATTGGACGAGAAGATACCACGCAACCTCCCGAACGCCGCCTAGCCGAGTCGGATTCGACGGTTGACCTCTTTCTCGAAGTTGGACCTACCCAACTGGACCGTTTGTCCCAAGTAAACATAATCGTCTACAACTTCGAGTGTAGAGTCTCCGATCTTGATAGGAGTGGGTGTTACATGGGCATTAACCATGACCTTGGTTTTGTCCATGTTCATTTTAAGACCCACTCTTTCGGAAGCTCTACTAAGGTCATCGAGCATTTTACTGAGGCTCTCCATGGTAACATACTATTACTAACAAACCACTGCTCTAATAAAGCTATGATAATTAAATGTTTCGCTAAGCTAATAGAATAACAGGCGCTTGCGAGCAATTAACTAAGATTGATAACTCGACAGTTCACAGACACGGCAAAATTGCCGCTCCGCCATGTCAGCCGTCATATGATTCATAGACTTGGTTTTCAATTAAATTTATTGAGCCTTAGCCTCAAGCTTCAGGTGAAGGATTTAATTAGCTCTTTTCCTAGCTTTAATGTGGTGAGTGGCTATTTACTTAGTAAGTTGAGCTTTATTAATTTATTTTACTGACAGTTCAATTCTGAGTTGCCAGTTTTTGACGCTAGCTAAATTTCTGCCTCTATATTTCTCGTTTCAAATTTGTTGGGTTATTTAGCATAAATTTATTCATCACCAGCCTTTGAACTTTTGCACTACTGTTTCACATGCCTCATCTCTGTGAGATGGGAAATGGACTTTAATTCACCACGTGGGCCCAGTTTGGGTTGGTGGATCACATTCTTCGAATTTTTAGTTCTAGGCCCCTCGCATGTTCATGTTACGTTACCGGTTTTAGAGCAGTGGTAATGAAATTTACACTAAGTATAGTGCCTGCCTAGGGTCGAAACTGCGACACGTTAGCCGAGGCTGTTACCACTGGGCCAGCACTGAATGAAAGAAAGAAAACATTTATTACCACTGTTGCGTTATATGTCTGCGATGAAATCTTTCGCCTCATAAACACTTAATTCTGATACAGTTTTTATCATTTCAGATTTAATACAAATTGCTATAAGCTTTTCAGGTTTTAAATATATACCCTGATATAAATTCCGACCAACCGCAGACATCATAATTTTCATTGCAATTTTCACACATATTTAAATGAGAAAAGCTTTCGGTTCTTAAATTCGTCCTTCATTAAAGACCCACCGCGGTGGTACTGCATCATCATACTCTTCATTTTATCACTAACCTACATCAGAACATTTTGCATACAAAAGCTTCTTGGTATTATTAGTATGATCACTTACGTTTGATTTTGTTCGCGTATCAAATTTGCGCATTATGTTTATTGGCGATAAATCGTGAACACGCGCGGTGAAAGAAACGTCTGCGGTCGTTACTGTTTAAGTGAAAAATGTGGGTGGCACCGTGGCACGGGTAGCCCACACCAATAGGGAAAAACCCGTGACAACCGGCAAGGATTTCAAAACTTTAGATGAATTTATTGTTTGCTTCTTAATGACAAAAATAACTTAGCGGTCCAGTTTCAGGAAAAAGCCCAAAATTTGCACTTCAATTTTCAAATTGTCAAAGGCGCGATTGTGATTGGTTGAATAAATTTTCAACAGGCATTCTAATTACTTGATTTGCGTTTAATTTGTGACGAATCGATCTTACATAAACCGGGGGCTGGTCATTGCAATAAATATCATGTTTAGATTTCATTACACTTGTTGCAACCCCGTCAGTTTAAACTCTTTTCTTCTTACCCACTTTCGTAATCGAGACTTTTTTAAATGGACTTCCAACATTTTTATGCTCGATCTGATTTATAATATAGCACGTGTGTACCGGGCGTACCCGTCGCTGATTCGATGGGTAGGTAGAGATCTCGCCCGGTGGTCGCCTGAGCACAGTTGTCGATAAATCCGAACTTGTCATGTTCTGCACCCACATTTTTATTCATCACCTCGCGATCTTTTTATTTGAGCTGTTGAAGACTGCCGCGGTTCTCTTTAAATTTATTATGTCGATGAGCTCTTTCTTGTTCATAAATTCTTTTTGGAGATATTTTATTGGTCTTGAGTTTATTAAACACGTCTGCGAGCTCTTCATTTGATTTCGGTACATCTTGTTAATCGATTTATTTATTTATGGTTTTATTGTTATCGTTGTGTGGTATTCGTGCAGTTACTTCTCCAGAAATTTCAGAACCATTAAACTAAGTACCATACCACCAACAAAGCAATAACCTTAACACAAATCTATTTTCACATTGAAAACTTAAAACAAATTAATTTCCCCATAAGTTTCACGCTAACAACAGTTCACTAAACCGACGACTTCCTACTTATACAGTTCTGGTAGTAATCACGTGCAAACGGCCAAACAATCAACACTTGCTTGTCTAAAGTGGGAAAGCAGAGTTTTAGACACAACAAGAGCAATGCTGGGGGCTATATATAGATGGCTTACGTCGTACGAGTCAAAACATAGTTTAATTTTAAACGCACGATTAGAGTTTGCGATCGGGTAGGTGTTGTGTTGATTTAGCAATTGTATGTCGCCTTGTTAACATATACTCGTATAGTAACAAACGTTCTTTAGTCCGCGTTCGTTCTATTTTACACCTGCTATTGTGTTATCTATGGAATGTCAAGATTAGAAAAATTACTTGCACTTTATGAAGCGTTTTATAGGGTGGTGCCTTGTTTAGTGTTGCTTACTTTTCAATCAGTTTTCAATTAAGATAATCATAGTAAGATTATCCATGTCTCAATTTTAGTTATACCAGGCCCCTCAGAAAGTATTGCGAAAAAAAGTTTTTATATATGGGAGACTGGCCAGTTATAATGTTTTTCGAAAATATGATTATTTATAAGTAAAAATAAGTAAGTTCCAATTTCAAAATTTCCCTCCACATTTTTTGCGAGTTAATTCAAAGTATTGTGTCTCACTGAAATATGGATCTGCGCCGGGAACATTTTAGAGCTATGATTTTATACGATTTCAACTGTCGCCTGAAACCGGATGAATCGTACGATAGACTTCAAATGGCATTCATGGATGAAGGCCCTTCCAAGGCAACCGTGTATCGTTGGTATAACGAATTCAAGCGCGGTCGACTAACTTTGGGGGATGACGAAAGAAGCGGTCGCCCTTTGACGGCTGTTACCGAAGAAAACGTGCTAGCAGTGAAAAATTTAATCCAAGACAATACGAATTACATATCAGGAGATTCAACACATATTGAAGATTGGATCGGGAAGCGTTCACGAGATTCTACACAGCCATCTTCGCGTGAGGAGGATAGTATCACGCTGGGTGCCGCACAACCTCACCGATGCTCAGAAGCAGGCCCGGGTGGAATGGTGCCGTGATATGCTTAACAAATTTGAAGCAGGCTCGTCTCGGCGTGTTTACGACATCGTTACAGGTGATGAGTCCTGGATTTATCAATACGACCCAGAAACCAAGCACCAGTCGACTGTTTGGGTGTTTCAAAATGAGCCAACGCCTACCAAAGTGAAGCGATCTAGAAGCGGGGGTAAGATTTTGATCGCTAGCTTTTTTAATTTGACTGGCCACTTGGTATCAATTCCCTTACGGGATCAAAGAAGCATTAATGCCGAATGGTATACTACCAAATGTTTGCCAGAAGTTTTCTCTGTTTTAAGCAACAAGCGACCAAACACAGGGCTCCGCGGGCTACTGCTCCACCACGACAATGCACCTGCGCACACCGCACTCAAAACGAGGGACTTCCTGGACAGCACGCCAGTCAAACTCCTGGGTCACCCTCCTTACAGCCCTGATCTAGCACCGTGTGACTTCTTTTTATTCCCAAAAATAAAAAATCAGCTCAAAGGGATACAATTTTCGTCGCCGGAAGATGCGCTGGCTGCGTTCGAGCAGGCTGTAAACGAGGTGTCTGCGGCGGACTGGAAAAAGTGTTTTGAAAACTGGTTTAGGCGCATGAATCTTTGTATAGAGGCTGGTGGAAAGTACTTTGAAAAGATTTAATAAAAATATATGTACGTATAGAACAATTTTTTTTAGTTTCGCAAAACTTTCTGAGTGTCCCACGTATACTCATATTTCAATCTGAATCATCTATACCTACTGCCTTAGATTCTTCCTTTCATTAATTACAGTCGTCCACGCCAGATTATCTCCTTTATCTTCAAAAGTGTGGAATGACTTTCTTATTACACCAAAAATAAAAACATTCCAATCCATTTCGTTAAAACTACATACAATTTCAGCTTCAAAGTGAATTATAATGAACTTTCAAGAAAGCGTATGCAATGTATTTCCGTACCACCCATAAATTATTCTAGGTAAATCATGGCTACAACTACTGTATTACAGTCAACTGCAGGACTATGTTACAATTTAACATTGTCAGGGTTTTCCAGTCGTTGCAGCAAGGGTGGTTTTTGTTGTGCAAATGTTGCCTTCACGGGCAGTTGACTGTATCTACAAACAATCTGTTACAATTTTAAACATATAATTATGTTCGTTATTGGCATTATATGTATTATGATGTTAATTGTCATGGTATACATAATTATAACGGATTGTGATGCTTTTTAAAATTATGCTCTTGGCCTAAGATCCGAGTAACGAGCGACCTTCACTTATCTATGTCAAACCAGCTTCTGCCAGTGGCTATGCCCGCTTGAATTTCGAAAATAATACAAGCGCACATATTCCGGGGATAAAAATCTAGGATAAATATCCTATGTGCTATTTCAGACTATAATCTGTGCCAAATTTCATCCAGTTCTGTCCAGCCGTTTGAGAATGAACAAGTAACAAACATACAAAAACACTCACAAACGTTCGCATTTATAACATTAGTGTGATTTAATATGTTAAAGCGCGCAGGTTTGACGATTTCCAGCCTCCCGAACAAGCCGGATTCGGAAAAAGCTTCAGCACCGTAGACCACATACATACGCTGCGGCTGGTTATACAGAAGACCGAAGAGTATAACCTGCCGCTCTGTTTAGCGTTTGTGGACTACGAGAAAGCCTTCGATTCGATCGAGACTTGAGCTGTACTGCAGTCTCTCCAACGGTGCCAGATCGACTACCGGTACATTGAGGTGTTGAAGTGTTTGTACAAAAATGCTATCATGTCAGTCCGTCTTCAGGATCAGACCTCGAAGCCAATCCTTCTCCAGCGTGGCGTGAGACAGGGAGACGTCATTTCTCCGAAACTGTTCACTACTGCGATGGAGGATGTCTTCAAGGGTGTGGACTGGAGAGGGCTTGGCATCAACGGTAATGGCGATGACATCATTCACCTTCGCTTTGCCGACGACATAGTGGTCATGGATGAGACCATGGATTGCCTCAGTACAATGCTCAATGACTCCAGTAGAGCTTCCGAAAGAGTGGGTCTTATAATGAACATGGACAAAACCAAGGTCATGGTGAATGCCCATGTAACACCCACTCCTATAAAGATCGGAGACTCTACAATCGAAGTTGTAGACGATTATGTCTACATTGGACAAACGGTCCAGTTGGGTAGGTCTTACTTCGAGAAAGAGGTCAACCGTCGAATCCGACTCGGCTGAGCGGCGTTCGGGGAGTTGCGTAGTATCTTCTCGTCCAACTTACCGCAGCGTCTCAAGACAAAAGTCTATGACCAGTGTGTGTTGCCAGTGATCATCTATGGGACCGAGACGTGGTCGCTCACAATGGGCCTTATCAGAAAGCTTAAAGTCACCCAAAGGCAATGGAGAGGGCTATGCTCAGAATTTCCTTGCGTGATCACGTGAGCAATGATGATATCCGCAGGAGAACCAGGGTTTCCGACATAGCCCGAAGAAATGGCAAACTTAAGTGGCAGTGGGCAGGGTATATTGCTCGCAGAACGGATGGCCGATAGGGCCGAAAAGTTCTGGAATGCCGACCGCGAACCGGAAGACGATACGTTGGAAGGCCTCCCACTAGGTGGACCGATGACCTGGTTAAGGTTGTGAGAAGGCGCTGGATTCGAGACGCACGGGATCGGTCAATGTGGCGACGCCTGGGGGAGGCCTATGTCCAGCAGTGGACGTCTTTCGGCTGAAATGATGATGATGATGAATATGTTATATATCTCGAGTGGATGTCTGAACAATACCTTCAAGACTATAAATAATAAAAAATTCAACAATGTATTCGATGTGTTAAGATAAACCAAGTAGCAAACAACAATGCGGCTTTTATTTTCTGAAAGGACAACTTAATTTTGTTCTTCATTTAATGCTAAAGTATCTAAACTCAACTGTGTCCGATTTCTGAAATATTAGGGTAAATATATACTGGCAATATTCGATGAGTTAAGATAAACCAAATAACAAACCGCAATTAGACTAAGGTCGGATCCTTTACTATCTCTTTGTTATGGTTTCTAGAACATTTTAAAGGACGTTGTTTGATCGTTGTTGTAAACAAAGTTACTTAATATTTCGGTGTTAATATATCTTATTACTGTTTTTTCCTCTTTTATATTTTGAAGGGGAAGTCTACAGAAAATATGGATGGATTGTGTGAGGAGTGATATGAAAGAAAAGAGAACAGTGGATAGGACGTTATGGAAGAAGAAGAGGTGTTGCGCCGACCACAAGTAACATGGGATAAGACCAGCAAGATGTTGATGACTATTTGCCACCATCTACTGCAGCTAGATTTAAACCTAACAATGATGGCGTGCACACCCTTAACAAAATAGTGACCAAGTCAAAGTTATGAAAACCCTATTTTGGCACAAGACACTGCCGAGTTGCCTTCTAAGACCACAATACCGGCTCTCCAATTCTATAATTGGAAACAAAACATTTATTAAAGGCAATAACAATGTTTAGTTTAATATATAGATAATAAACCACAGCTGACTTTAAATAGTAAAATAATAATAATATAGTCTTGTTTTGGCAGCGTTTTAGCTATACACCGATAAATTTTGGTATTTACTAACCCGTGGAGGTTCGATCTGGTAAATGAAACAGTATCGATTAGTAAAGATACAATTTATAAAAAGACAAATAAATAATCCGACTACCAAAGCAAAACATCAAAAAGTACAAAGATAACTTTCGTTTCGGTGTCTTTGTTATCTTTTGTTTTATCATTTTGCTGTATCCTTGTCCTCCTCAAAGGACACAATGTGATAGATTCTCTATTAACAAACTGTGATCTAACTCCATATTTTAAAAGTATTATTAAGGACTATATAAAGAGACATTAAAATGTCCAAAATATTTGGGATTGACATGCGCTACCTGTATGGCACGTGGCCAATTGCAAATATTTTGGACTTTTGGCTACCGTTATCACTGGTGGAAGAACACATTTTTATCTAAAGTCCTTGCAAAGACTTCATTGTAGTCTCTTCGGCTGAAAGATGCATCCACAATAGCTAGACCGCCTCCCATTTTGTCTGATTATGATGATGAAAAAACTATCCGGTTTGTTTCCAAATTACTCATATGCACTTATAATTATGTCCCACAAAATATTTAGCAAATTTCTCCGACCTCTTGGTATGCGAATAACACAGTCGCGTATTGTAAGACAAGTCAATAAATCGTACAAACGGGCCATGCAGGCTATACTCCGGCTGTGCGTGCTATACAAGTGCCGTACACGAGACATACAAGCCGGTCTACCTGTAACTGCTCGTAATCCACGCGATAGCCATCGGGGAGTGCCTCCTCTCGCTTCGTTCTTAGATAACGTACTGTTGCAGAGACTAGTCTTCTTAAATTCCTGTATTTGGGCTATGAAATGCTCGAAGGGTTGAGATTTTTGAGAGATTGAGTTACACACTGTACCGTTGTAGTGAAATTAGTTATTTTCTCCATGTTTGCAATATCTGTAAGTATGTGATAACCTTGTTCCTATTTATCAAATGAATTTTTTGAGAAATAAGAATAGAGAATTTACCTGTTAATGCTTGTAATACTTTATACCTGTAGTATAGTATGTAGTGCTATTCTGGGTGCATCATCCTTACATATATGAATTGATATAAATATTATATAGAACTTTACGAGTAAAATTTTTAGTGTCGTGTCCGTTTTTCTCCATACCAAGCTATTTCTCCTAATGGAGGGTAGAATCAATTATTATTACTTGTAAATTTTAATTGTTGACGTTCAAAAGTGACGTGACCTAATTGAAATAAATAATTTTGCCTTTTGACCTAGACTTTGATGGTGATGATGAAATCTAATTATGGGTGAAACAAAAGATTATAAAACTCCAGTTTCTGGGTTCTTTGCAAAAAAATCCTTGCTGTGACAAGGGCAGAATTTGTTATGTATTAATCGCAGGTAGCACTTGCGTCCACCTCTGTACCTTGTACAAGATCAAGATGCAAGTGCGAGTGTATTCGGCTCGATGTCTCAATTAAACGTTTTATTGGCCAATTTGCGCTACACCGCCACAGAAGAAAAAATGGCAGTCGTTTATAATCTCTCGTTTTTTTCTTAATCTTTATACGGTTTGAATTTATGTAGGTTACGTTTTTGTAGCTGTTAATAGCTTTGTAGTAATATGTCGTTGTCATGATGAGTTATAAAATTTTTATAAATGGTATTTTTTTTCGATTGAAGATAAAAGTATTTACTTATTTTTGGAGAGAAGCGGCCTGATGAGTAGGTTTCACTGCACTTTCTGTTTATGTAATAGAATCAAACAGACGATCCACCTTATGGTACAATCTTGTATTCTTGATGATTATCTCATCATCATTATTATCTTGTCCTTATCCTAATTAGGGATGTTACGGAGGTCCCATTCCGATTCCGAATCGAAAGTCGATAGCACGCGGCCGCAGTCAACGTGTACAAACTTGTTAAAACTGATTAAGATTTTATAAAACTTGTTTATTTTATTCAACGCCTATTTAGGTGTATTATTTTGAGGCTGATAAACAGCGTATGTATTATTTTATTAAACCTGCTTTCTCTTAACACATATTTCTTTAGTCTCCACCTCCGATTGCGATTTCGGTTACAGTTCCGATTCCGATAAACCAAATTTAAAACCTCCAATTCCAACTCCAGTTCCGATATCATCACTTCTGTAACATCCCTAATTATTTAGAGTCTGCCTGAATATGTGGTCTTCTTCCATAGTGTACGTACTATATTAATCAACTCTCAGTCATCACATCATCCCCTTTCTAGACATATTATCATTTTTGACACAGCCAATCAAAGTTTCTTATGATTAAATAGAAACTCCTTCAAATATGGTCAATCCTGAATTTATTTATGAGCACAGCACAGCACGTCAGAATTATGAAAAAGCACAATTTTTTTTTCTTAAAATTATACTTTAGACCTGTTCTACTACCTACCGCGGTACTGTTCCAATAAGTAATTATATTAAATGCAAATTAAACAAAACAACGTAAATCCGAATAGCCTTGCAGTGTCAATAACGCATTGACAACAAGGCAATACAAGAAAACAGTCAAGGTATTAATTCTTCTGCGGATTTGCGCCTGCCGGTGTAAATAAGCCCCGACAGAGGGCAGCACTGGCAGCCTGTGGCCATATTTAAGACAATAACATTAAACTAAGCTAAATAAATTTATATTTGTCTAAGTTAAATACCTATTTGTATGGTAATAGACTTGTCAAACGTTAAATTACACTAAATAGGTAACAGTTGTAATAATTTGTTGTTGTTCTGCATTCCGTTTTGGCAGGTCACTTTCGTGGATTTGATTTTTAAATTCCTAAGGGGGTTACGCACTACACGTCCGTGTCCGTGATCCGTGTTTTGAGTTCGGATATAGTTCGCAAGCGTTCCTACAAGATCTACTTCGAAATCGAAATTTTACGGACACGTATCGGATGTAGTGCGTAACCGCCCTTAGAGCTCATATTTACGTACGCACGCGCTTTCAATCACAACTGAGGGAAATGCCTGATCCCTTGTTTAAAATATGTCAAACAAATAGTTCGACATCGTTAACCAAACAATTAATAATGTTGAAATGGTTGTGTGAATTTGTGTGTTACCTATGTAATTACGCCGCTGGTTTGATGTGTATTTTAAATGTAATTGCTAGAAACAATGTAAGCTACTTAAAATCACGGCAGGAAAAGACCAGTCTTCTGTTTCAATGGTTATATTTTCTTCAATTTTGCTCACAGGTCTTTACTCACACACACTCTCACAAAAACATAAATATTTCATTAGTTATACACTTCGCAATTAACATAAGGCAAAAGTACTCACGCTTATATACCAAATTAACAAAGCATTTAAACAATCACTCCATCGCTTACTTCTTCTCATCTAATTAAAACAACAGGTATCAATTCGCGAATACATCAGGATAACCAATAACCATTCAAACTAAACAAAAAAGCATCAAGAGTCGATAAAAGTGAACCTCATTACAAGGCCACCATTTCCTATCTCTAATAAATGTGTCCATAACTAATGGCCGTTTGGACATATACCTTAGGGTTACCAGAATAGCTAAAACGTACTGATAGAAAGCCTTTTTCTTCTGCTTCATATCTATGGCACGACAGTCGTCCAGTTTGTTTGTCCCAAAACTTAGCCACTTCCACGGCGTCATCGATGGCAGCGCATAGATCACCCTTGTTGCATGTTTTGAGGTATATGGGGCAGGACAGGAAGTGGAGCATGGTTTGGGACTCGGCACCACATGCACACCCTGCCGCTGTTCCATCGAGGTAGCCCCATTTTGCGAGGTTGGAGTTACACCATCCTAGTTGGGTCTGAGGTGGTTCAGGTACTTCCAGATAGACCGCGGAAGGTTAGACCCTGCGGAAAGATGCTCGCTTGATGGTTAATAAAGTGTTGGTGGGAGCAAAATGTTCTGCCACAGTTTGCAAAGGCCTTCTAACACGGGAGAACTACCGCTTCTGTTGCTCAACTGTACTCGCAACTTCCCTTCGGTCGTGTGGAGGTGCTATTCCGGCTGTGGGGTATAGTACGCTGACCGGAGTCGGTTTGAGGCAGCCGGTGATCGTATGGTCATGTTTCGTTTAGAGCAACATCTACTTCCTTGGCGTGGGCGGAATGGTGCCACACTGGACACGCAGTTTTGCCTGCAGAGAAACAGAGTGCTAGGCCAGTAGTCCGGATAACGTGAGCTGAGGCCCCCCAGGTGGTTGATGTTAGGCGCCTGAGTAAGTGCGGGGTTAAGTAGGTGGCGGATACTTCCTTGCTATTTATTAAGTATTATTTAGTTTTGTTGATCATCTAACGAATAAAATAACCACTAAGTAACGAATTTAAAAAAAAAACCCGGCGACCTGACCAAGGTTTAAAAATTAACGAAGTATGTCTGGAAAATAGGGACGATGACTAAAACTACTTTTTTCTGTCAAATAATTATTTAAAAAATTGGAACCGGTCTTTTTGTAACAAAAAAAAATACGGCCAAATTGTCGCATGACGTGTGCAGTTTATACGAAGATATGACGTAGCAAGCCGCCTCTCACTAACTATCTTCTTAGTATAAACTTGATAATTCTACAAACTGTGGGACTAAATACAATTTGTATTTTCGTACTCCATCTTAACATCCCTATTGCTGACTTCTGGTAACCCTAGATACACCTCAATAGCCCGAGCTTACCGACGCGGACGGCCAGTTATTTTACAGGCCTGTAAAATCGGATAGACTATCTGACCCTATCACGTCGCGCTGACGTTTATTCCTTGTAAATAACTGAAGTTTATGCTAGACCACACTTGATGTTTTTATTTTAATATTGTGCATTGGTGGTGGTTAGTTAAGTAGTAAAAGCAAATTGGTTAATAATAGCAGAGTTTGTTAACAAAGTTATACTAAACTGAAAGTCTACGATAAAGTTAGAAGGGTATAGTCTCTTCTACTTTAAAAAACACACACGTATAACTAATATATCTCATCTATTGAAAATCGGAAACGAAATAATTATATACACCAATTTAAAAAAAAAAAATTGTTGGTAAAAATTCTGTCGTCATACGATCCAACTTTAGCACACAATTATTGAAATTAATAATTAAAGATTGCAGCACTTTTACAAATAAATGGATACCAAACAACTGAGAAATTTGGGCTCAAATCGAAATGGTGGCAAAACAAAGTTCTGTACAGCTGATCCGGCCACCCTTATACTATAACGTATTTAATTGCATTCACCTAACCCAACCAACAGCAGACTTAAAATAACAGGGCATAAAGTTTATAACCCTTCACATTTTTATATTGTAAAGTACAAATAACATATTTTAAAACCAGACGTGTTCCTTAATCCAGCATTGAGAATTCTGTTAGAAACAAATAGCTCCTGATTACAGGAGCCTATCTTGAGTTAGACGAAGACACACGTACCTACCTTACATATGTAGGTATGTAGATTTAGTTGTAGTTAATAGAGTTCTATGTTAGCCGCGTGTTGGGTGGTGCTAAATACGTGTAATCAGCGATAAATAATAACAGCTCACAGCTAACAGGTTGCTAGACATGTGTTTACGACTTTTTGCTTCTCTTTTGTTATTATCTAGCTGCGGTAGGTGAGGTCTGCAGTTAGTAGTTAGGCTTTTTTGTAGAGAAACACTACTGGATTCTTTGATTTGATTATTCAAGGATTCTTCGAAGCTTCCACGACGATTTTCTGATGATGGTCGTTATCATCATAATCAGACTCTGCTATAATCTGACGATGATGATTCTGCTGATCTAATTATGGACAATTGGACATAGAGTCGATCGCTGATAGCATGTTATTCAATTCGATCGTCAGTAACTCTCTTTTCAGTTACCTACAGGGCATCCAACAGTACAGTCATTTGCATACCAGTTTATTTTATTGATATTTCATGTACCTCGATCATAGGGTTCCTTAGAATCATTCATTATCAACATAATTTTAGACCTAAGACGTCGATTGCTAGACATTAAGGACTCCCTAAGTCATCACAACGTCAACTGTTTATGCGCTGCTCGCATTCAGTGGACTCCCACGGCTCTCATCAAGGCATCAACAAAGTGTTTTAGAATTCTAGAATTTTCTGTGAAAATATATTGGGTTCAGTAGCGTGAACCAGAAGCACAGTTACATGAATGAAATGTGTAAGTTCCAAGAGCCAATCATTTCGATAGTGGTCATCACAATTTCACATTTAATGCTATTGGCTACCTACCAATAAACGATACCAGTTTTAGTGTTCGTAGTATCTAAGCCCATAAGTGATGATTTATAGAAGTCTACCAGATAACTGACCAGCTTTACTGCTGGCCTTTTTCAGTATCAAGACCTGAAAACAAAGTTGGACAGAAAAAATTGTGTAAAGGTGATTAGAAAAGTGATACAAATACATACAAATAGAAACGTATGCAAGAAGACAATAGTACGCCTGAATATCAAATAAGTTGGGATGAGGGCAAGAGAACGATGAAGTAATTCAAACTGATGACCCTTTTTAAGTCAATATAGCCTAAAATAACCTAGGCTCAGAAGTCCAAACTGAAGATTTGCCAAAGAGCGATGGAGCGTTGCATATTAAAAATCAAACTCAGCGATCAAATTCGCAACTCCGTACGACGCGCTAAGACAGGCATCGCCGTGCGATGTTAGTGAATAGTCTGCGAGGCTAAAGTGGCACTGGGCGATTCATACGTGCAGGCATCAAGACCAATAAGCCAGGATCGTGACGCAACGGGTGCCTAGGAAACGCTGGCGTGACGATTTGGACTCGTTTTTGACGGATTGGCCGGAGAAGGCAAACTTTAAAGAGCGTTGGCTATGGGAAGACCCAGCAGTGGTACAATATATTCATCAAAGTCAGGCAAGTCAGGTAATTTAAAAGCCTTAAATAATATGAGAGTAATCTTATCAAATTTGCCATCTAGCATTTTCTTCATACTAAACTAAAAAAAACTTCAAACTGCTAACTATGGTTTTGAAAACCGCAATTACCTTCGCCATGACAGTTCCAGTTCCCCTTTTATTTTTGTTATTATTTTTCACACAAGAGAACATGGAGGCTTGCAATTGGCAATAACCTCTTTATTACTAACGAAAGAATGGTGCTGTAAAATTGTAATTGCTACCACCATGGCCGCGTGTGGTTTATTAGTTGCTTTTAAATAATAATCTTCGCTTAATGCAGCTTTTTACGACCAAAACAGAAACCTGTTACTGTGAAGTTTTGCTTAGTACATGTGATCTATGAAAAATAGGACGTACAATTCGAAAACTTACCTCCGGGAAATAAGGTTGAAATTTCAGTGATCCAGCGGTATTGTTTGAAGCCTGCAGGTTTGATTTTTCTATCAATTATTTTTTAAACTTATCTGTATATGTGTAAGGTTGAAATTTCAGTGTTTTAGCGGTTATGCTCCGGTCACCTCTATGTCGGTCTATTGTGTTGGTTAATTGGTAGGGGTCAGCAGAAAGTTAATTAAAAGTCCGTGTGATTTTAGTTTAAGTTCCTTTGTCGCAAAGTGATTAGTTCATTTAGTTTGGACTTTCATTTATTCGTTTAAGCACGTTTACTAATCATTGAGGTAGTGTAAAATATTCCAAACTAGTTTCATATTTATAGGTAAATGCTTACAAACTTTTGACTATATTTTGGTTTCATAATTATTACAACTAAAATACCAACCCGTACCAAGCACAGTACCGGTACAACTGTTTGTAGTTTGTACACACAATTTTAGGTTTAAGTACTAAAGGCACTGATCCGATAAAAACAAATCTTTCACTTATGGAAAACAATAGAGAACCAAATTTTTAATGCCATAGCCTAATTTTTATCACGGCCAAAAGGCTAGTTGGTAGATAAAACCTTGTTGCATCAATATCATACCAGCCAAAAAACGCACACTAGTCCTGAAAATAGTACGCCCCCAAGCATCATCACTTAAATCTACTTAAGATGACAACCCATATACCATTTTCACAATATCCCAGTTAACCGGACAACGGTACACTTCAACATAAAAGTCTTACAACCTATCATTACATTACAGAGCCGCAGTTTTATGCATATTCAATGTATCGAAAACGGAAGCATTATTATAAACTGACAAGTACAAGCGAGCACAGAACAAGAAACGTGTTCAATATTGACGTTTTAAATTGCAGCTGTTTTAAGAACTTGTTTGATTGAAGAGTTATTTTGCCAGGTTGTTTAAAGTCTGGTGTCAATTATTTGAATGATTTGGTACCAAAAGAGCAGGTGTAGACTATATTTACATACATTTTCGATTCGACTCCAATAATTTGTAAAGCATGCAAAGCTTTGATTAATGAAAATCTTGCCATTAATTTTGTTAAAAAACCGGCCAAGTGCGAGTCGGACTCGCGCACGAAGGGTTCCGTACCATTATCGCAAAAAACGGCAAAATAATCACGTTTGTTGTATGGGAATCCCCTTAAATATTAATTTTATTCTGTTTTTAGTATTTGTTGTTATAGCGGCAACAGAAATACATCAACTGTGAAAATTTCATTTGTCTAGCTATCACGGTTCATGAGAGACAGTCTGGTGACAGACAGACAGACAGACAGACGGAACGCGGAGTCTTAGTAATAGGATCTCGTTTTTACCCTTTGGGTACGGAACCCTAAAAAGGAAGCGACTTTTTTATTAAAAGACTCATTAAATTTATCCAATGCCAAAGCAAGTCAGTAGTTACAATCAAACAGTTAAGACTTAACAGTAACTGAGATAGATTACTTGTACCAAGTTAAACCTGCACCCAGAACAAAAAAAAAACACATTTTATCACTACATTATCAAAAAGTCCAAAACATATGGGGTTGAAAACCTCTAGCGAAATATCACGTAGTCAGTCTCATTATGTTTTAAACATAAATATGTTGTAGTATATAATTAATCTAAATAAATCACTGATAAAACTTCACATTGTCTAGAATGCCTTGAAAAACTGAACGATAACCCACACCTACACTTCAAAACCACTTTGTACGTGAACACCCAAAGCGTTCCATATAAGGCGTCACACATAACTCTGCTTTCTCAGGCTGCGCCTGCGCAAGTATGGCGGCGCGAGCCAGAGATTTATCCCCTCACACTTTAGCACCGAATAATCAATTTTTAAATGAAATCGTAATTTACTTTGCAATTTTACACCTCTTTGTGGTGCCGTTATGTTGTATAATGTATTTTTGTATGGTTGGCGATATAAAGCTGTGGTTTTTAAGGGTTGTCTCTTTTATTCCTTGGCATTTAATTTGACTAAATCTTACTAGTGGCGCGCCCGACTTCGCACGGGTTTACTAATGAAAAAAAGAAAACAGTCCTGATAATTAGGTTTTTTTTTTATGGGTTTGCTCTTGACTCTAGTCTAGGTCAGAGGTGACAGAGACAGAGTCTACGATGGAGTGAGCTTACCCAGAAGAAGCCTGTTCACTCTAACTTTGAAGAGATTCGGGTTGAATGCGTTCGGAAAAACAGACGCAGGTAGTGAGTTCCATTCATTTGCTGTGCGCATTATGAAGGATGTTTGGAAGCGCTTGGTGCGAATTGGCGGTATGGCAACAATGTAAGGATGGTAACTTGCAGTGCGTCTAGATGTCCGTTGGTAGAAGGGGGCGGATGAGTTCGTGGAGCTCTTGAGCACACTCACCGAAGTACAGTCTGTAGAAGACCGACAAGCAGGCAACTTTACTTTACGTACAAACAAAACAAACTGAATAAGCCAAATGGTTGCAGTCATTCTGAAGTGATGCGCTTACAATTCGGCAATTGATCTTTATTTGTAATATATAATGGAAAGAGCTTAGCACCACTCTGAGAAAGCCACCTCTTAGCTATGATGGAACTAATCAATTTTAGTGTAAGATAATGAAAATATAATTATTAGGTTTATTTCCCAGTGTAATTTAACTTTACCCTATTCAACCTATTACCTAATATAAATGCTACCTGTCCTGAAATTTCTGCTTCAGTGTTCTGCTTGTTGTAAATTTCCGTAAATGATAGAAAAGCAATTACTATACCTAGAAAATATTATATAAATATTTAAGTGTTACTAGATATTACTCCTTTTCCCAGAAGCCATAGTCAGGCCGTTACCTTTCCTGCAATTAATATAAATTCAACTATTTATATTTGGACTGGAAACCAAATAATTTTACTGACCAGAACACTTTATTTGGTAATAATTATAATAAACACAGAAACTTTATTATTCTTACGCAACGTTGATTTAATATAACCGTAGTTAGAATACTCTAATGAAGTTAAGAGTAATTTTATTCACACTAATTATTAAGGCCTTTCGATAGACTGTCATCGTAAACTTGACTGGCCCTCGATGGTAAACGCCCCAACCAATATCCAACTTTAAAATTAGTGACGCAGATTTCAAAATAGAATGGTTGTGGTAAAGTACTTTCATGAATTTGCATCATAGAGGCTATACTTTGTCAATAAGACGACGTATCCCTTTTATTAAAAGACGCTCAAGAAGCGGCTGGTGAATTTAATTTGAAATCGATTAATGGGTGCGTTAATGGCCGTTTTAATGCTTTTGTAAAGTATTGGGCATTATCAAGGCAATGCAATGGAAATAATGATGAAGGCAGCAGTTATTTTTATGAAGGTAAGACATAAGTAAAATAAATAAGAGACAATGTTTATCTTAACATGAGAAAGGAGAATAACAGAAATCGTGGCGGCAGACTTTAAAAAAAGAAAAATCTTTTGTATTTAATAAATAAATAGGGAGGAACATCATTCTCTACGTATACCAATGGTAGATATTTGAATTTAAAAATGAGATAATAAATTTTAATTTACGTGGTTGTGACTATTGCACTTCTAACCATTTGATTATGTACACAAGAATTTTATTTGTTGTTTGAAAAGATTCTTCAGGGGTAAATGAGGGAGAAATGATATGGGGTAAAGTTATATCAAAGAAAAGAAAGAAAGAAAAATATTTATTTGTGACCCGCACAGGAGACACTGACACTGACACTGTATGTAATATTTAACCATCCTCATAGCCTCTAATCAAACGACAGGATTATGACGTATCTTGCAAGAGCAAAACGATGCGCAATAATTGCTCTTCAATACAGATTTTTTAGAGATTTTGACAAACAGCGAGCGATTAGCAAACGATTGTGTAGGACCTACATTGTAGCTAATTACGACTTTTATGACATAAAGCGTTTGATCGCGCGATGATTGCTGATTGCTGTTTCTTACGTAATAAGCCTGCGGGACCTCAATCATTGATAACGATCGTTGAATCGGCTTGATCAAGTGATATTTCAAATGCCATACATATTAGATTTTTTTGATAATCTTTCCTAGTCGCCTAGGGCATCTGATCCTACCTCACTAAAACCTGTAAAAACCAATTATTCACCCTCGCATAGCACACAATAAGTAATTTGAGATACCAACGGGGTCAAGGTCAGACCAGGTCAATCTGGATGAGTCACGGGGAGATTCACACACCGGGTCACGAGCCAAGCCATTCCAGTCTAGCCGTCAACTGGGCGCTTCCGTGTTGCGGAGACCTATGTAGACGGAGGGATGGCTAGACAGGGAGACGAGGAAGAAAGAAACGGTAAACAAAGAAATAAATAAAATTGAAGCAAAAGTGGAGTAGAGATGAAACTATATGAAAATAGTTAAACTGGAAAGGGAGTGGCTACTGAGATCACCGAAAAGATTTTACGAATACTGATTTATGGAAGTATAAATGGTTCAAATAAATAGATATATAGGCTCTTAAGCATAGGTATTCAAATGTGGGTAATAATATTTCTTTGAAAACCATTATTAAACGTGCATTTCATAATAAGAATAAAAATATTTTTTTTAAAGTAAGTAAGTTCAAAAAATATACATTAGATGCAGTAGTATAATTTCTAAAACAATGGTATAAATAAAACACACACACACATCATCAGCTTATTAATGTTCCCACTGCTGGGACACAGGCTTCCTCTATGTGAGAGGGAATGGGCCGTAATCCACCACGCGGGCCCAGTGCGGGTTGGTGGATGTCACATGTCTTCGAATTTTTGGTTCTAGGACATGCCGGTTTCCTCACGATGTTTTCCTTCACCGTTTTGAGAGCAGTGGTGAAGAAATAAATAGCACTTATATGTAAACTATGACTAAAAGATCTTATTACAACTGCATGATTATAAACAAGAATTTCTAGTTTTGATAGGAGAAATGCCCAATTGGCAAGAGTAACGGACAATTAAAAGTCAATTTTACGCTGTATTTCTAGGTGGCTGAGAAAATTTATGATTTATATGTCTAACTCTCATACACATTCGCCTCTGTCCTGGCATTTTAACTCATTTAGCCACTAGTAAATAAGCCCGTTTATTCATCCACTTCTCGCCATTCCCGACTCTATAGTTCTGATCCATCTTCGCAGCCACGGCCTGTGGGTCGATAGCACCGCCTATGTCCGGATTTATCGGGTTCCCGCTAAGCAACCAATCGACATTGCCATCGGCTGCAACTATGCACTCAGGATGATGTGGAAATGATCACCAATGTCAAGTTCTTTAACTTCAAAGATGAAGGTGGATGTTTTTGGGGACTCAATCTTTATACTTGACATTTCTTGGTCAATAACTATATAAGCTTGAGGGGGAAAGATGGACAGGATCAGGAATAGGAGCATGATGAATAATAGGAAGAGAGAGAGCTTTGGAAACAATCATAAGAGCAGGAACGAACAGTATAATGAAAGCAGCACTTGTTTTGAATTGCAACAATACGAATGAATGTTTGGATGGAGATAACAATGCTTGAACAACTACGAATACATAACGCCAACAGACTTAAACTTATCATAAACACCAACCAACCGAGAGCACTTACTTATAGAAGGAGACATAAAAAACACGTGTAGAGCATGTGCTAGACTTTGACGCCATAAAACCACAGACAGCCAGTTCATTAATTTTGGCAGTCGATGGCCTACTTTAATAGCCAGATATAAGCGGCTGGAAATATGCGAAATAAGTTATTGAGAGCAGAGTAGACCTCTTTGTTGACATTAGCGTATATGGCAAGTCTCTAGGGCTATTAGGTCTTTCTATTTTCTTTATTGTCAAGGGCAATGCTGTGTTACGTTTTTAAGGATTATCTTTGGGATGGAGATAGAACCGATTTGATTATGTAAATTAAGTCACACTCTAAGTCAATCACATTATGTCCATTACTTCTAGTTGATATAAATAGGCAATCCTACAAATTAAGATGCAAGATTAAACTCCAGTTTTTGAGCCAGGAATTTGATTGAGAGATAACTCCACTTTAGCCTGAAAACCTGTCAAACTTTGACGTTAAATGAGCACCGAGGACAAACTACGGTAAAAGGACTGTCGTATATGAGGGGGCTGAACACTATAACTATAGAGTTATAGAGTTCAGCCCCCGCATATTATTTGATTACTTTAAGTATCAAATAATTGAAATTACTTCCAACTTTTAAAAGGCTATTCAAGCACCACCTGAATATTGTATAAATTGTAAGTTTTCACCGTTATTATTACTTAATTTTAGTTTATTACCAAGCGAAACCGTCGCTTAGTTTAATTATAATGTATTTTTTTCCTCATAGGAGTGAATAATTGTATTCTTTTTGAGCGAAATAAATTTATTGAACTGTAAACCGTGTAATAGTTTGACATTTAATTCTAAATTTTCATAAATCGCTCCTAAGACCTCAATTCTCTTCAGGTTTATAATGCTGAAATGAATTCTTCATTGATGACTAGTAAAGCGATACAGTTGTGCCAGAAATGTGCCACTGTCTTAACAGTAATAATATCATTAGAGCCAACGCAATACTTAGAACTTAACGAAACACTTTCAGTAAAAATATAGGTTAAAAGCTGATAAAAGTGACAGATTGTCATGCTGCATTAATTTATTGAGTCAAAGCAAAACACGTCATTTCATTCCTTTTGACTCAGTTGAATCCTATCGAATTCTTCTTTCAGTATGACGCCACAGTTCAGTGCGTCACAAACGAGTAAAGGGACTATGAAACGCTCCCATATTGAAATGAATAATTTTCTAGTTTCTGTTAGCATCAAAAGTCTGACATTATCCCAAGGCGACGTACTCTTGAGATAAAAAAGTGTCCTTCTCCAAGTTTAATCTATTTCTATAAAAAAACATCAAAATTGGTTCAGCGGTTTAGAAGTGAAAGTGTAACAAACAGACAGAGTTAATTTCACTTTAATAATATTTTTACTATGGATACCATAATTGTAACAGTAACCAGTAATTGGATTTAGAGAAAATATTTTATATAAAAAAAAAAGATTTGAGACAGCCAGTTTGTTTTATCACCTTCCCCATCTACAATGAAGCAACAGCCATCAATACTATTTCGTGTACCAACTCCTAAATAGTTCGATATTCAGCCTTCGAAGGCGAACCACAAAATCTGCCTATCTGGTTTTCCTTTACTTTGATTAATAGAAACAAGAATGCTAATGTTTTGCGTATCTAGAAGCAAAATAGTTCGCTCTGTTTATATTACGATATGATTAATGACTTCTTTCGGAATGCAGCGGATTATCTCCTTGGTCAACAGTGGATTGATGGTGCAGATGACGCCATCTGCTAAGCTGGTCCTTTTGTGGTTGGTCCTAATGTAGGCGATGGGAGTGGCAGGACCTTTAGGTATAAATGTACAACTACGATTTAAGTTATGATATTAATCAGTTAGGATAAGGATGCAATCTGTTGTTTATCAAATATGCAGTAAAACTTTATAATTTTTCCATTGATAAATCTCTTCAATCAACTATCGAAAAATGCGATAAATAACTGAAGAAAGTAGACACAAATTCTGTCAACCAGAAAGCTAAAAGATATAATATTAAAGCTGCTTTTCGCTTGTTTTGGAGCGCTTTATTCATTTTTGAGTACGACTGGCTAATAAAATGATCCCTAACTAAATTCAGACTCACTCGACAACCTCAAAATATCTTAGTCACATAAACCCAAACGTCAAGCAACATTACACCTAATCTCTACAAAATACTGACTGTCACCGCCCTTATCCTTTACACCTATCCATCAGATTTGCAACTGTAGTAATCCCACAAACATCTCGGTTCGTGGGTGGACATTGGATAAAGCGATTATTATATTATAAATGTAAATATTCGATTAGCATGCGGCGCCACTCGAACCGCGTCACTTGCACGTTGCACGAGGCGCCTGCGACGGCGTCAGTGGACCTATTAAAGGTATACCTTCAGCTGCATGTGTGGTCCTTGGATAAGAATTGGCAGCGAATTATGTGTGTGATGAAAGGATTGGGGTTTTAGTCAAGATTGTAAGTGATAGAGATGAGATAGTGGTCATACGCGATCCTGTCAATAATAAAAAAATAGAGCTCTTATTAGTAGCATAAATTGTAATACCCACATTTGCGAAGCTACTTGATTAAGAAATTAATAATTGGCAGTATATTATAGGTCATACGGAATCTAAAGGGAGCCAATTACCTTCATAGAAATCAATTAGATCAACATAATAGAAACAGAAAGGCTTGGTGCCAAAGAAAGGAAGCTTAAATCTGGTAATTGTTGGTACAATCAAGAGGCAGAATTGTTCCAAATTGTCTGAGCTTGAAGCGTCAGTGATGTAAAAAAGTAAATGAATTCTGAAAAGGAATGCTGTGCTAGACTTAAACCATTATAATTCCGTTACCATCCGCCGCTCAATAAGGACCTCCCATTACATCGCTTTCAAGAACAGCGCCATAGCCTCAATTAATATTTGACTTACGAATCATTTTGTACTAAGTTCCTACGTGCGTCTCCTGCCATACATACTAAGTACGGTCTCCTAACGCGTCTCGCTCGCTATTTATGCTAACCCTAACAACGTTGTTAAGGTCGGTGTTGTGTCAATCGATCCCGCTTATCGAATCGATCGATCGATTGATTTCATTTATAATTTGTATCAAATTGCTTTTCAGTTAGCGTTCTATTAACAACGATTTGCATACGTATCGCTCATGATAAACAAGTGAATACGCCATTAAAAATATTGACTACTTCTGTTTTATTTATAAGAAAATAAATCGACGTCCATTAACCCGGTATTTAATTGGAAATTGGTTGAAATGGCCGTTTATAGTTAAACTGTGACATAATGAACTTCTAATAAAGGTGAGGATTGGTAGACTAGTATCATATTTAAGAGGTACAACTAGATAATTGTTGTAAGTGGGTGTTTCGATGGAGCAATTTTGTCTAATGGGTTTTCAATTGAATTGATCGAATTAGTAGTTTACAATTTATTGCTGCTCCTGTAATGTTTCGTTCTGTTTTTACTCCGGAACTGTATTTCAATGATCGTCATCGGTTCTGTGGGAATCATACTGTTTGCCATCTAGCAGTGGCAGTAAACTTTAATCATCATAATCATCATCATCATTAATAGTCTCCTCCCTTTTGTACCATGGAATGTATTCATCTCGCCAATTCCCCTTCAACTTTAGCCTTTTAACTGTATTCAGTTTTAAAATGTTTTGACTTCACCTACATAGCTTTCGTAAACTTTGCAGTAAATTTTACTAAAATTACAATTATTTTAAGCTTCTTCTCCTTTTCTTTTTCTTCTTACATAAAAGTGTTTCAATATTCAGTATATTGCTCTGCGTTTATGTTATTCAGATACAGAACAATTGTATGACCATAGACAGACTAAATACTTGCTTCCAGGGTACATACCAATCCATAATTATCTAGGTACCTACTCCTTGTCACAGTTCTAACTGCATTTATAATCACTTAAAGGCAATGTTTTAAAACCATGTAACGCTGCACCAGTAACTAAGTTGTCACATTAATCATGTCTGCTAAGTTTTCATAGTCCTTTGTGAAGTGACGAATCACTTTAAAACATGAGGCTAAGTTTAGACTTTTATGATGCTGTCGCTATAGAAAAGACAAGCAATTTCCGTTTGGTTTATTTTATTACTTAACTGTTAGGAAAATTGGTCCAAGGATTGTGAAGAAACTCGTCTGGGGCAGTATTATTGCCTTAGAGAGGTCTGGGGCCTGCGAATGCCAGTGCTATTCGTCCAATATAGCTCATTCTCTCTTTCAGTTTTGAGACCTCATAGTCTGGTAGAATTTCTTCGTTTCCAGATTGAACAGTACGGTTGCTGGTGTAATTATAGGCCTGTGATACATATATTTCAGCTTTGCCTCTGGCAACCAATCTGCAATCACTGTGATAGCTTTTGCAGATGTGCGAACGTCATACTAGCGGATTAAGTTAAATTGGTATTGAAAAACAAAAGAGAAACTACTCTAATGCGCTCTTGCACCAAAAAACAGGAAATGCAGTTAGCTCTATATTAATTTTAGTTATAAAACAATGGAAGTAACCCCTGCAAATCATTATTCATCAGTTATTATTAGTAATTAGAAAGGTATCTTCTGGCATCCCATTTAGTCGTGTGAGGCTTAGGGGAGATCAATACTCTTTAAAATTATTAAATCAGAATATTCAGGGTTGCTCTTCCAAATTATTAGAAATTAAATCTTTTTAGAAATCCAAAGTATGATATTATCTGTCTAACAGAACATTGGTTAAAATATCACCAAGTAAGGTCCGAATAAATAAAATTATTTTTAGTTATCTATTTTTGCAGACAACGAATGATACATGGTGGATCATTAATACTTATTAAAATTCCATTAAATCTAAAGAAAGAAAAGACATAAGAATCCAAATGCAAAATTTCTCAGAGAACACAAATTCGAACCCTACATACGTCTATGTAATATCAATCGTTGTACATACAACTCCTAAACCATTTCAATAGATTATCAATTCAATACTGATAAATATAATTGCATCGGTCGTTCTATCATGATTCATTAGTTTCGAGTAAGGACTGGCGCCGTCGTCCATTGGTTGGTGCTACATTAAATATTTATTCGCACACATTATAATATCTATTATGTATTACATATGCATGATTAGATACTGGTGTTTATTGCTACCATAGTGGTAAATGGTTCGGTGATTGCAATAAGTAATTTTTAGTGTTCGAGAGAATGCTTCTATTAATCCTTACTAGTCTCGTCTTCGACAATGTAGACCGACGACCCGCGGGCTTATTACGTAAGGAACAGCAATAATTGTACAATTATTGCGCAATCAATTTAGTGACCTGGCTACTGAGGCCTTTAAGCCAAGTCTTTTTTTTGACAGTCACTTTTAACAGAAGCTATTTTATCTGTCCGATGATTTATAAAATTTATCGTTTGATGAATTAACCAGCTTATGAAAGAACAACACTTCGTGGAGGCTGTTTTTTACACTGTTTTTACAATAGTCAATTTGATTACTATTTAGCTCCAATATTCCGATAAATTAATATTCGCAGATGTAAAGAATTTGTGTTAAGTACATATGGCAGTGAAAATTTGATATTTGCATTTTATTTATTTATTATTTATTTAACCATTTATGCACACACACATAATATACAAACAAGAAGAAGAAACAGAAAAATAGGTACATTTACATGTATGTCAATGTGTAAAATCAATTAAAATTTCTTCGAATTGTCGATTGTTTAAAAAATTGAATCGATAACGCATTAGAACATCACTTAGTAGACTACATTATCTCGTATTTGAGCTATGAAACATAAAAAAACCGGCCAAGTGCGAGTCGGACTCGCGCACGAAGGGTTCCGTACCATTATCGCAAAAAACGGCAAAAAAACACGGTTTTTGTATGCGAGCCCCCTTAAATATTTATTTTATTCGGTTTTTTGTATTTGTTGTTATAGCGGCAACAGAAATACATCATCTGTGAAAATTTCAACTGTCTAGCTATCACGGTTCACGAGATACAGCCTGGTGACAGACAGACAGACAGACAGACAGACAGACAGACAGACGGACGGACCGCGGAGTCTTAGTAATAGGGTTCCGTTTTTACCCTTTGGGTACGGAACCCTAAAAAGATTTTTCAAATTTAATTTAGACATTGGCAGATTAGTCGACATCGGTGTTTGCCATATAAAAAAAAATATATAATAGAAGATACTTATTGTGGACTTATCAAATTCTCATGTGTTTGTAAGCATTTAGTAGTAAACACATAAGCTTCGCTGAGGTAGCCAACACAGATTTTTTTTATACTGTATATAAAAAAATCCTCCACTTTACCGTGATCACTTCTGTTTCAATGATTCAACAAATAGTCCAGTTGCGTAGACATTAGAGACTCAAAACAACACCAATTTGTCATTTACATTTACAATATTCACTAGGAATTTGTTATTTCAATATTTATTCTTATATTATTATTCTAATTTGCGGATAATTAAAGTAGCCACAAAATAACATACGAAAAAAGCCGCCAAAAACTCAAAAACTTCTGTACCTACTCAGCCATCAGCGAGCGATTGGCAATCGACCAACAACAAGGGAAAAAGTAATCGCAATTTGACAGCCACATTTGCTCGCCGATCGCTGTCGCTCTGCTGTCAAAAACCATACGTAATACGAAATTAACGCGATCACCTTGCGATAAATGCACATTTCAGTTAATAGATTTTTATTGTTAGCAGTGCTGTCGTAAAATTATTATGGTGTGGCTATAGCTCATATATAATGCGGATTCGCGATTGAAGAGCAATTATTTCGCAAAAATATGCCTTCCAATTTTTTGACGTAAAGCGATATTCGCGCGATGATTGTACAATATCTGCGCAAATATTGTTAATTGCTGTTTCATACGTAATAAGCCTGCTGGTGAGGACCTCGGAAGGACCTCGGGAGTGCCTTTGAGCAGTGGACGTATTTCAGCTGAAATAGTGACAATGATGATGATGATCTTAATATCATCTAATGTCCCAAATGGAAATTGATTTAACGAATAGTTAAAGCAAGAGTAAATTGTCCGTGACAGACAGAAACCGACGTATTCGATGATAGCAGATATTGAACAAATTCAAAGGAAAACTCGATAACGGAGGAATAACCTTCAGTTAGTACTGAAGATTATTCCTCTTTGTGGACAGTGCCAAAAGTACATTTTTACAGATGTGATGAATGTTTAACTGCAGAGAAGTTCATAGATCCATTATTGAGGAGGAACGTAACCTCTACCTTTTATACACTTTTAATGGCATCCTCGTCCTCGGTGCTAAGCCCTTCCATTTTGTTTTCTTTTGCTCTTCTCAGCATTGAATCTGAATATCAGTAACTACTTAAAATGTCATAAATATGATACTTTACGACTTGTTATTGGAGCGTACTCAATAATATTGTTTAACTTTTAATGGTGGTTATAATATTTTTTATTGCCGGCTTTAAAATATGTAAAGAGGTAAGAGAATCATTTTATAGTTGCTTGTGGTAGCTTTATATGCGCTTGACCGAAAAAAGGGACATTAGTTACTTGAACCAATTGTTTTTCTTTTGTGCATTCTAGCAATTCTGTGCAATGAATGCCACGTAACGCTTGATGTGGGCCCTCACCAAACGCAATCATCAAACTAAAAATTGGATATAGATGTTAAAACCACACAATTTGTTACAGCAGCACTCACAAAGACTTCACCTAGAATTTCACAGAATGACGTTTTCCAGAATACCACTGTCAACCTGTCCAGCCTTTCGCAGTTTAATACCAAAGGAACAGGCAACAAAATATCTTTACAATTCTGATACAAATTGAACGCCTCTGAATCCATTCAAGTTAGTTTATCAGCCACTGGTATTACTTAATCCGGCGTAGTCTTATCCCTCACACAATCATCCTGACACGGAGCACGATAGTTGGCGGACAGAATAGATCGTTCATTTTGAATTAATAGTGTGGCTTGTTGTGCTTTGTGTTGTGGGATTGTGCAGTGTGGCATTTTTACTTATAGCATGGTTTACTTGACAGCGTAGAAACTATTTAAGCTTCCTACGTGGCCAATATTGGATCTATGTTTATCTTTTATGAAAGGAATTGATTGTAACTCGTTAAAATCGGTCGATCAATGTTTCATAAACTTAACGACAGCGTTTTTAGTTAAGCTAGTACATAGTTATTTCTGTGAGCTGGGAATTGTTAATAGAAAAAGCAGTTACGTTGGTCTACCTATTTTCTTTTCTTTTTCTTGACTGTCAATACCTTTTTTAGGGTTCCGTAGCCAAATGGCAAAAAACGGAACCCTTATAGATTCGTCATGTCTGTCTGTCTGTCTGTCTGTCCGTCCGTATGTCACAGCCACTTTATTCCGAAACTATAAGAACTATGCTGTTGAAACTTGGTAAGTAGATGTACTCTGTGAACCGCATTAAGATTTTCACACAAAAATAAAAATAAAACAATAAATTTTGGGGGTTCCCATACTTGAAACTAAAACTAAAAATATTTTTTTTCATCAGACCCATACGTGTGGGGTATCTATGGATAGGTCTTCAAAAATGATATTGAGGTTTCTAATATCATTTTTTTCTAAACTGAATAGTTTGCGCGAGAGACTCTGCCAAAGTGGTAAAATTTGTGTCCCCCCCCCTGTAACTTCTAAAATAAGAGAATGATAAAACTAAAAAAAATATATGATGTACATTACTATGTAAACTACCAGCGAAAATTGGTTTGAACGAGCAAGTAGTTTTTTTTTAATACGTCATAAATCGTAAACCGTAATTTACCAAGTACGGCACCCTTCGTGCGCGAGTCCGACTCGCACTTGGCCGGTTTTTTTGTTTTGGGTTCGGAAATCATCCAATGGCTTCGCCCGCTCTGGGTGAAGTGAGATGGCGTGTCAGACTTTTACTGACTAAAATCCACCCGTGTTTCTTCAATTGTTTTGCCAGGGCCGCGATAACTATCTTTCAAGCGTTTTTGCCATACCTATTATTGGAATCAAATATAACAAGCTCACAATATTAGGACCCATTAATATTAATGATAATTTTTATCCGTGGTGCTAGGCAACTGTGCTTATCCCAGTTGTAAACGACCCTGTGTGACTTGTTTGTTCTGTTTGCTGCTTGTTATGTAGGGAAGTGGCAATTTGTATTTTTCCTACTCCTCCGTTTCTTTTCTGATTAATTTCGTTGCGGGATCCAAGACAGTTAAATTCATTCTGCGGGACTTCGTTGAGCTTCATTGCCTCGACACTTATCTGGTGGTCGCCACTGTTGGTTCTGGATTTCAGGAGTTACAGTGATTTGGGAATAGTGTGGTGGGATTGTCCAAAAAAAAGAACTATCTTACAAAATTATCCGTGACTGACTGCCATTACCTACAGATAAAATTGTATGGTAACCTTGCAGTTTCATTATGCATAACCAATTTGTTATTGACAAAACCAGCGAACCAACATGCATTCCAACATTTCCAGCTCAATTATTTGCTCGCTGTTCCAGTCGCGTGACACAGGCAGGCGCCAACATACCGACCGGTCGAACTATACCTATGGCGCAAACTATGTAGGTAATAAGTGATATTTTGTCGGTCATGGGGCCGCTTTGGTGTAGGTACTGATGGTGATCACTGGTGTGCTTTTAGTGAGATAAAAATCCCACAGTACCTAGTCTTTAGTTTCGATTGCAGCTATTCCGAGTGATTTGCCGTCATTTATTGAAGAGTACTGATGTAAAAGACAAAGACGAAAGATATTTATTTCAACTGGGCCACCAAGCGGCACTTTAGAATGTCACAATTTAAATTTACATGGAATAAAAGTTGATTCTATCGTGCATTCGGAAAGTAGCTTGTTATGGAGAAGAATGCACAAGAAACTCCATACTTTTTAAATATACATGGAATAAAAGTTGATTCTAACGTGCATTCGGAAAGTAGCTTGTTATGGAGAAGAATGCACAAGAAACTCCATACTTACTCTTTCAAAAAAAAATGATTCTACCGTGCATTCGGAAAGTAGCTTGTTATGGAGAAGAATGCACAAGAAACTCCATACTTACTCTTTTAAAAAAAATAATGATGTATATCTCCGAAGTTCTTCATCAGATCTTGATGAAATCATCAACATCGGTTCACTTAGTAACAAGTTCTGAGGTAATACACATAAAAAAATACAGTCGAATTGATAACCTCCTCCTTTTTGGGGAGTCGGTTAATAAATCACTACATATTATAAAATAAAGTCCACCGCCGCGTCTGTACGCGATAAACTCAAAAACTACTGACCGGGTTTTCATGCGGTTTTTACCAATATAAAGAGTGGGAGTCGAGGAAGGTTTTTGTGTATAATTTGTAAGGTGCTTCGCCGCGTGATAATAAATCAATTGAAAAAGCTTAGTTTTCACAAGTTTTATTTATTTTGTTTAGGTTGCTAACAGTATGTATAATTGTATATATTATTATATTAAAACTGATCAGCCGTCCTTGTGGCACCTTGTCTTGTCCACAAATCTGTGCAGCGTGGCTGAGCAGTAAATTGTCACGGCGTCCTGTTAACTGCATAGCTGATTAAATTAACTTTAAATGATACAAGCTGATCTAGTTGCGGTCACTGAGTTTGTTGGTGTTTAGTAAATAGTGTTTGCCGATAAACTGATATGGTGTAGGGCTGATTGATGGGGCGTCTGACATTGATAACTTTTTCAATGAAATAATGAAGTAGGAAAAAATAATTTTACATTATGGTATGATCATGTGATAAGGGATGAAACGCATGTTACTAAAACAATTATGAATATAAATGTAGATGGATGGAAAGGGAGGGGATGGCCAAAGAAAAGATGGATGGACTGTTTGAGGAATGATATGAAAGAAAAGGGAGTCAGTGATGGTATGACGGAGGACAGGACGGTATGCAAGAGGAAAACGTGTTGCGCCGACCCCAAGTCACATGGGACAAGGGCAGGAAGATGATGATGATAAAAAAATATCTTATATTACCTTCATCACATCTATAGTTACATGTACCCATTTAATTCTAATTAATATATTTCAAGATTTAGGGTATGTTGCCTGCGGGTACGTTCCGGGCATCTTCTTGATATGGTAATTTCAGACAAGTTCTGTTTAATTTTTCACCTAATTCATCATCTAGCCTTTTTTAACTATTTTAGGATCGCTTTTCCGTCTAACTGCTGCAGCTAAATATGCATTTAATTCTGTTTCATTTTGAGAAACAAAAATCTTTGCTACATTTCTCCAAATCCTCCTAAAGTCACACAGACCGTTATCGACCCCATTCACTTAACATCTGAAAGCCTCGTAACCGAAGAGTTAGATATGACCTCCAACAGATACCACAGCCTAACAAACGTGTTAACAAGAGGACCCAGTGTCCCAGCGCCACAGAGCAGCAAAATGTTGAATACCAGTACGCCACATATCTCAGCCGCGCGACAGATATATGAGGGCGGAACAACCAGCGACAAGATAAGGGAGTGGTCCACTGTAAAGCTACGCAGTTTACGTAATCAGAGGATAAACGCGGCGGTTTTGGAGCGATCCTGTTTTAAGAAAGAACATTTAAAAAAAATTGCGCTGAAAAAAATCAGACAATTGATTGACCTTTCAATTTTAATTATAATTAAATAATTGATGAAAAGAGTTGAACTTAGTTAAACGACTCGATACCTATTGGCAGAATAATTAGAGTATAACTAACGAGCCTGGGGGAGGCCTATGTCCAGCAGTGGACGTCTTTTGGCTGATAATGAACTGGCGAGCGTTCACGCACTGACAAAAAAAAACGCGAAGTGAAAAAATAACACTTTTTCTTCACCACTGAGAAATCCAAAGATACGATTAAAGACAGGGAAAGGGAGACTATTTTAATATTTAAATCATTGTACAAATGCAGTCCTTTTATTGAAACAATCGAAGGAAACAGTTGTATTAAACACCATTTGTATTTAAAATATTATATTGTTGGTAACAAAGTAACAATATTCTACATTAATAAGCATTCTTATAGCTGTAATAAGCTCCTTTATTTATGATCAGACACTTTATTAAGTTTGTTTAAACCCGCTATTGATAATTTTATTATCATTTATTTACAGATCAGTTTTACAACTTATTGAAATGCTGATTGATTTATAACGAATGAAGTTAAACATGTTTCTTGATCGTTTTAAATATTCTTGTTTTCCTAATTTAGGCAACATTATATTTTATGAATAGCTATATTACGTTTTCAACTAAAGCCGTTTAAACTAGTTGTTGTAAAAATAGCTTAACTAGTAGATAGTAATAGCATAACTTAACTTATTATTATTTTATTATGTTCACACTTTTAATATTCTTTCAGATTCTTATTTTTTTGTTCGTACGATAGTTTTGAATTGTATTCTTAGTATCATTTATATGACAGTTTTGATTAATTTGTCTAAACATGAGAAACTAGAATAATTACTGTAATTTCATTTAATATTTTAATAATTGTACTGATCATTGACATCATTGACTTAATATACATGACATTTTGGAATTATCATTTTGATTTGAGTTTTATTAATTTGTTTTGCATTTTATTATTTTGATTTGTATTCTATCTATACCAATTTGTTTGTACCGAATAGGCTCCGAAACTACTGGACCAATTTCAAAAATTCTTTCACCCTTAGGAAGCTGCACTATCCCCGGGTAACAAAGGCTACTTTTTATCCCTGTATTCCTACGGGAACGGGAGCTACACGGGTGAAACCGTGACGCGTCCGCTAGTTATTAATATTTGCATGCCAATTGATCTAAGGCAAACATGACGCTCTGTATTTTACTTTTTTTGTTACATCTCTTACATAATGACAATTTGTTGTGTGTACTTTACTTATATAAATGATTGATTGATTGATTAATTTTATTAATAATTCATAAAAAAAACTGGCTTGAATCTATAAATATCGATATAGAACACTTAAATTATTATAAAGTTGCAACATTACTTTTATTACGCACAAATCCTCTTCAGCAGTAGGTCACACATTTCACGCATGCCGGCGCCGTTTCTAAAACCCAGTGCGTCAACCAGCGAGTAACCAAGTCCGCTGTATTTGGTTAACGAACAACCAGACCATAAACCAACAGCTTGGTTGATTGCGTCGCTTTGCTGCTTTAAGTACAATAATAATATGTTTTATTGTGTTCACTGACTGTTTACATGAATGCTTGATTTATTTGTTGGGAATTAGGATCTTTCAGTACTTTTTTTTTTTTAATGGAGGAAACCTTCAAAAGGCGCCTGGAATTTTGGAGAATAAGACCAGGGAGTGTGGGATTTTAAGCTCACTTAGCCCCGGTGATTACCATCAGCATGTAGAAGGGAGTCCGTGAACTCTCAAAAGACCACCCGGAATCCCTTTGTGCAACGCCTGTTAGAGCTCATCCCTGGGGAGACTGAGAAGCGTCTCCACTGAGCCTCACTGTGCACGGCAGCACGTTCACTGTGCCACCATCTTCCCTGGAGTCACTTGGTGGGCGGACAGAGTTCCCAATCTGACCACCCGCAACCCCGGCGTCCCGCCTACTTTTGATGCGGGCGGGGTTTCGGCGTTTTAGGCATCGAGGTGGTTGCCTCCCCGACGACGCCATCTTCTCCGAGCGAGAGAAGATGCAATTTGTTGGCTACATTAGGCCAGCCAAGTCAGAGGCTCTAGACAAAAGATATTCTATCAACGCATCGTCGCCATAGAGATTGGAAAAAAAGTAAAAATCTATGGGAATTGCACCCGATCGAAATGTCACGTGACCAATTCTTATATGTGCCTTCAATGATGGAATGACCCTTCGTCTAAAGCAGGGTTCATCAAATGGTGGACCGCGGTCCGGATTCTGACCGCCGCGCCGCGCCGACCTATTTTGTGCGGACCTATCCAAAATAGATTCTATCATCATTTCAGCAAAAAGACGTCCACTGCTGAATATAGGCATCCCTCAAGTAGTATCACATTTACCGGTCCTGTGCGTATCGCATCCAGATAGTATCCAAGGTGAAGTTTCCGATGAACATCTCCAAGATTTAATGACAATAGTCGGCACCAATTTTAGTCTGAACATTGGACGGATAGTTGAAGGCAAAGTATTTTCCCGACTGCTGAAGGAGGGTAATAGGGTGTTTATCAGTCTATAAGGCCTTCTAGAGACCAAACGCGTCAGCCGATTTTGATGATTCTTACGTCAATCGATTCGTCTTAACCTTGCGAGTGTTATTAGTTACATTAAAATTGGAAAATAGAAAAATGGCGGCTTTTGGGCGCCATATTGTGTGTGCAAATTTTTTTTTTTCTTCCGAACCCATCATGTGGGGTATCAAAATAAGTTTTTTTAAGTGTTGATTTCAAAAATATACTACACTTATATGTTTAAATGTACCTAATTCTAAAAAAAAAACAAAAAAATATATATAAAATAAAAATGAAAAACATAAAAAAACCGACTGCTTTCGTCTTTTTAGTTCGCTTTTTAAGCAGTAGGGTTTTTAGATTTTTTTTATTAACTTTTTTTTATATTTAATTGTTTTATGGACCCTGAAGTAAATTGGTGGCCCTGGAGCCGAAACGTATGCTGACTTTAGTCTGACTATGAAATTCACCTTACAGTGATAATTATCCTCAAATTACACATAATTTAAAGACTAGACCAGTCGGTAGTTAATTTTTAGTAGTGCTAATGCAAGACATTTGTCGTGTTTAAGCTTTTTCAGTTAAGATGGGATTTGAAAAACTTGCTACGTTATTTAATATTTATTTCGTGAATTCGTTTATACGAGCAATATATAATTTTAGTATAATTACAATTTTATGCTCTATTTACGGAAGAAAACATGCAAGATAATCAGATGTTAATTAAAACACAAGATCGTAGGCGCCGTTAACAACTACACACGTTTCCTAGACGTAGACACACGTCCAATTAGACATACGTCTGACAGACGTAGACGTACGGTAATCTCTGGTCCCTAATTGATGTCGAAGGAGTTTCTCACTCTCGATTAGTATTGTATCTAAGTGGCAGGTTAGATAAAGTACGTGTGTATGTACGAGTATGTAAAGTTGACTGTGATGTCGGTACTCGAAGACCGATTAGGATTGATTTGTCTTAAGCAACTGGGCTTATCCCAGTTGTAAACGACCCAGTGTGCCTATTGGCCTTGTTTGTTCTGTCTCCTGTTTGATATGGACGGTAGCGGCAATTTGTATTTTTTCCTACTCCTCCATTATTCTTTTCTGATCAATTTCGTTGCGGTATCCAAGACAGTTAAATTCATTCGCCGGGACTTAAGCGAGCTTCATGGCCTCGGCGCTTTTCTGGTGGTCGCCACTGTTGATTCTGGCTTTCAGGAGTTACAGTGGTTTGGAATAGTGCGGTGGGAATTCTACTGCTATTTCAAATACTATAATTTAACTGCGGCTTCGCTCACACGAGTTTCACACCACTAAGTACAACATCTTACCGTATTCCAAGACGATGTTATACACACCTATTTAACTATCTATACCTATCCTATAAAATATTCTTAAAAATAAAATAATCACAGATTCGTGCATTATTCCGGGACAGAAAGTAGAATATGGTCTCAACGGAAGTGTTTATCGGTGAAAAATATTTAATTTGGTAGGTTTGAAAGTAGTATTTGTGGATAGTTCATAGTTGTGGATAGTTCATAGTTGTGGATAGTTCATAGTTGTGGGTAGTTCATAGTTGTGGATAGTTCATAGTTGATAGTTCATAGTTGTGGGTAGTTCATAGTTGTGGGTAGTTCATAGTTGTGGATAGTTCATAGTTGCGTATTATAATAGTTACTGTCTCATAGCTTTCGTTACTGTCTATATACTATATCATAGCGCTATTGTGTAAGAAGCGTGGGCAAAAAAAAAACGCATTTTTTCTTGGATAAAAGAGTCATTAATTTGTAAAGTGGGTTGTTAGCGCTTCAAAACCCATAAAAAACATAGGAAGTGACGAAAAAATAAAAAAATAAACTGTTTGCTCGTAAAGTTAGGAACATTACAAGAACCCACAAATTAATCGGCAAGTCTATAAATTAAATTAATTGGGACATAAAAAACATCTAAAAATGTAATGCTACTATACTTATAATCAAATACCTGACACCATTAGTTTTATGTCCTGTACAAATAAAAATGCTGTAAAACACAGTGGGCTCTTAGCTTTGATTCACACGCTTTAGGGTTCCACAGGGAAAAGGACATCAATTTCTATCCTGTTTACCATTGTTTTTAAATTAAGAATTGAATTTAAAATTATGAACTACATGCTTAAAGCTTAAAACTTTTCATGCTGAAGTAGAGTTTCACAAGTTTGAATAGGCAATCCAAGAACCGGGTTTATACCTGACCATGTCATTAATTTGCAAATTTATATTGAAAAGCCTTAAATGTTTCTAAAGTATGACTTGAAACTTGAAGATTTTACTGTCTTCCTAGATTTAAAGCTGAAAGACGTGACGAGACAATGCGACAAGTGCGTGTTTTATTTTTATTTATTTCTCATAAAAGCGCTTTCGTATTGCTGCGTCCAGCCTTTCCTGCAGTGCCTTTCAAATTGGCTTAAGTTTACCATGGTTTCTCAAATCATTATGCAATGTAGAGTTAATTAATCGAATATCTGTGGGCACTATTACTTACTGACACTAACATTGCATCGTAAACGTCCAACTGCAGAACATTGGCCGTCCAATAAACCACGTCATATAAAAGTCAAATAAAAAGATAAGCAGACTTTAGTACATACACCATCCACTTAATGTTTCTATTTAATGATGGGAAATTATGCATTCAAATTTCTGGGCAGCCATTAGGTAAAATACTATCGTGAACCAATTACGGGCCCCCAACGGTCAACGCCAACTCACACCTGGCAGGTACAACTTTAAAATAAATGTATACAACTTGTCACTGGTTTTATGACGGAGGCCATTAAATAATTCATTAGTAAAACGACCAATCATAAATCAGGAAAGCGCGACAGCACGCGTGCGTGTTTTGTAACAACCAATCACGTTGCGGTATTTCTTATGACTGCAATACAAATTGGATAATTAAAACACGTGTGATATATGGTACTAATTGATGGTAAGGATAGGTGAGAGATGGATTCAGTAATTAGCAGGAGTAATTAAACGCTGTGTTGTTGAATGTTGTTGTAATTGAGCCTTTGATGATAAAACAAAAAGATTAAACCGACTTCCAAAACAAAACACTACAAAGCGAAAAATAACTTTCTTTTGGGAAGTCGGTGTTGGAGTCGGAGTCGCTTTACAGTGTTTTTTTTTTTGAGAATTTAGAAGTAAAGCGTTTTTGTTTCGCAGGCTAAAATGTTGGACTTTTTCGTCAACAAATTAGTAAACCCGTAAGTAGGTGTATATTACATCTTACCCAATACCGATAGCTAACAGCGATAATCTTATACGTGGGACACTCAGAAAGTTTTGCGAAACTAAAAAAAATTGTTCTATACGTACATATATTTTTATTAAATCTTTTCAAAGTACTTTCCACCAGCCTCTATACAAAGATTCATGCGCCTAAACCAGTTTTCAAAACACTTTTTCCAGTCCGCCGCAGACACCTCGTTTACAGCCTGCTCGAACGCAGCCAGCGCATCTTCCGGCGACGAAAATTGTATCCCTTTGAGCTGATTTTTTATTTTTGGGAATAAAAAGAAGTCACACGGTGCTAGATCAGGGCTGTAAGGAGGGTGACCCAGGAGTTTGACTGGCGTGCTGTCCAGGAAGTCCCTCGTTTTGAGTGCGGTGTGCGCAGGTGCATTGTCGTGGTGGAGCAGTAGCCCGCGGAGCCCTGTGTTTGGTCGCTTGTTGCTTATAACAGAGAAAACTTCTGGCAAACATTTGGTAGTATACCATTCGGCATTAATGCTTCTTTGATCCCGTAAGGGAATTGATACCAAGTGGCCAGTCAAATTAAAAAAGCTAGCGATCAAAATCTTACCCCCGCTTCTAGATCGCTTCACTTTGGTAGGCGTTGGCTCATTTTGAAACACCCAAACAGTCGACTGGCGCTTGGTTTCTGGGTCGTATTGATAAATCCAGGACTCATCACCTGTAACGATGTCGTAAACACGCCGAGACGAGCCTGCTTCAAATTTGTTAAGCATATCACGGCACCATTCCACCCGGGCCTGCTTCTGAGCATCGGTGAGGTTGTGCGGCACCCAGCGTGATACTATCCTCCTCACGCGAAGATGGCTGTGTAGAATCTCGTGAACGCTTCCCGATCCAATCTTCAATATGTGTTGAATCTCCAGATATGTAATTCGCCTATTGTCTTGGATTAAATTTTTCACTGCTAGCACGTTTTCTTCGGTAACAGCCGTCAAAGGGCGACCGCTTCTTTCGTCATCCCCCAAAGTTGGTCGACCGCGCTTGAATTCGTTATACCAACGATACACGGTTGCCTTGGAAGGGCCTTCATCCATGAATGCCATTTGAAGTCTATCGTACGATTCATCCGGTTTCAGGCGACACTTGAAATCGTATAAAATCATAGCTCTAAAATGTTCCCGGCGCAGATCCATATTTCAGTGAGACACAATACTTTGAATTAACTCGCAAAAAATGTGGAGGGAAATTTTGAAATTGGAACTTACTTATTTTTACTTATAAATAATCATATTTTCGAAAAACATTATAACTGGCCAGTCTCCCATATATAAAAACTTTTTTTCGCAATACTTTCTGAGGGGCCTGGTAAACTGCCACAAGTCAAGCCTGATACGATCTTAAAGCCCGACACTCCGACTACTGCATACAACCGATGCCAACACACATTGTAGCTTATAACGTAATTAATTACACTCCTATTCAGAGATACAACAAACGTGAAGATTTGCTTAGACTGAAGGTTATTTGTCATCGTAGGACCTTTCCTAATTTGTAAGTTAGTAGAATTTCCATTTAGCAATGGCGCCACACACCTTTGCCATAATTGGATAACACTATGTGACTACACTATGTATGTGTATGGGTGTACTATAAGTGCACCTCTGCTTAGCCCTGCGGGGAGGACAGGCGTCATTTTATGTTATGTTGTGTTACTATGTGGCTAATTGTTGGAATCCAGACACTGAAATTTTGTCAGTATGTGCACATCACTAGCGCGTGTGTTCGTTTTGAATTCGTGCGTTTTAACTACTCTTTTCTTCATGATCCGGCTCGAAGGACCATAGAAGAATTAAAGAAGATCAAAATAAATCGTGTAGGATAGCCGTCCCATCGGACTATGAGAGTGAAGGCAGATAGTGTCTGCAAACACACTTAAATTCTCCCACATCTATGTCTAGTTTCCTCTGAGGTTGCTAATCATCATCATCGTTTCATCGGAAAGACGACAACTACTGGACAAAGGTTTTCCCCAAGCGTCGCCACATTTATGCGTTTCGCATCCACTAAATCCCACAGCCTTGACCCTCTACCTCTACCCTCATCCCTCTACCTAGAGGGAGGCCTTCCAACGCTACTTTTCTGGTACGCGGTCGCCACTTCATGACTGATATTTAGTTAGGAGAGCTAACAACAGTTCTATTTACGCTCTTGCTAGGACAACCCTCATAGAGTTGATCCCTTTCAGTAATGATTAATTATGTAGTTCATACAATCATACCTACCTAAAAATATATTACTATAGATTTTGATACATTTCACTTTACATGCTGAACGGCATAGAAAATAACAATTTACTTTTTTTATCAATTTGTATTTTTCGAAGCAGTTTTATTTATAGCCTGATTACCTATATGTAGTTATAATGATTCCGATAATGTACCAACATCTTCATTAATGACACACATAAATCTAATTTGGCAACACCAAAACATCTTGTTTTTCTTTTAGTAGACCAATGAACCTAATTTTCCATCAAACTTTATGATTTATAGCCATCATATAATCATAAATCATATTAATCGATCCGCTTCATTGAATATAAATATAAAAATCTTGAATATTTATATCCATGACCAAAAGCTTATGATTATAACGTGAACTATCGAGTTGGTACATATTAAAACTGCGATGAGATGAGTAATCCGACATCTATATTTTTTAAACTACTTTATCGGGGTTATAAACCTACGTTAGGTTTATAACCCCGATAAAGTAGTTTACAACTTTTCGGAATTCAGTAAACAACTACATAATAATGGACTGAAAAGAAAATCAGGAAATAAAAGAACCAGCCAAGTGCGTTTCGGACTTCGCACATTTAGGATTACGTACCAAATCGCATTATCAAGTTGGTTATTCATAGGTCAATGGGAAGGAAAAAAAACTTCAGAGCAAAATTTTTAATATAAAGGCTGACTTTGGTGGCTTCTCATTCCTTTGTTTTCCAACAATATTTAAAACATGAAATATGGTATATTTATTTACTCAACGAGCTCTAAACCACCGATAGCACACTCGATGGGGCAGAACAATTGTTTTCTTTTGCACCCACCTTTTGCTCCCTAAAAAACACTAAAAATATTATTTGACAATTTGTATGGCTTTGAGTCAACAAGATGCGTATACTGTGAAAATTTGAAGAATGTAGCTCCATCTCTTAGCTGTAAAACCTGTGTGACAGACGACGAACAGACATGTGAGTGACAGCAATAGGACTCCGTTTGGACCCTTCGGGTACGGAACCTTAAAAGATATAACCTTCTTTCATAACAAATAAAATGATGATGTTTACTAGAATGTTCACTGTAAGATATCCTTAAAGTATTATTTGCCAGAATTTTAGGAGATTACTAATAGTAGCTTCCCGGTGCAACTTCAAAGACTATTGATTCATTGCTAAGTTACTACCTACTGCCGGAAATATGGTTTCCCTGAAACATATCAATCCTGAATATCTTCTACAAGGATACAGGGGGATTATGGTCCTCATCAGGATCTATTTAACTTACACCACTTTTGATAAATGTTGGTTTAGACTTAACGCTGTTTCTCTGCACAACTGATTGATCGATATCAACGATATAGACGGGAATGATACGTGTTAACTTCAAACTTAAATAGTCCTTTGGATCCCTGTACGTTCCAACTTCATTCTTAAGTCAATATAATTCGCATATGGCGCCCAAAAAGGAAGGGATCTGTATGATTTATAACAAGCATTATTAATAATGCGCACGCCATTCTGCCGAAGATTTATATACATTGAAGCCTAATGGTATTCGGTGAAATATTAATACTTAATGGAATATTTGAATCATTTGGGTCAGATTTTAATTGAATTAAGATGCAATGAAGACTGTGTTGGGTATGGGAGGGAGTAAGATGTATCGCATGACGGGTTTAGTAGAAACCACTACTGATTTGACTCGGTAAAGGTCGAGGGTCAAAGTCGAAGCTGTGTGAAGCTTGGTAGTATCAAGATATAATAAGCTTGTTACAAGAATTTTGCTCATTAAGTTATATCGTTGTAGCTTTAACCTAGGGTTATGGGTTGATTACTTGATTTTCAGACTTTTTAACTGATATATTCAACGCAAGATAGTCAAAATAATGATTGGTAGCATAAGGCATAAATTTTCTGTCAGTCAAGGCATTTACGTAATCCGTTCACTGGTTTCAAAAATTACCATTACGACAAAATGCCAATGCGTTGTTGTGTTTTTCTGAATTGTGTATTCCAGTTCAAACTACATGAGAGAACTCCGTGGCTATTACAGCACCCAGATAAGATTGTTATAACATGGAAAAATCCGTGTAGTTTTCAACTAGCCCCACCGGTTGTGTCCCTTCAATAAATTTCACTCTTACTGAAACCAGTCCGGTCGACTATTGCATAAATGACGATGTTTACCGCCTCACTCATTATATCGGCTACTTGGGAACAGAAGTAATTAGGTGGGTAACTTTATTGGAGTTGGTGTGAAGATCTAGAAGTTTGTAGCCATGTTATGCAAGGTTGTGATCGATGGAAGTTTGTAGCTGGCTACTAAGCCATATAAACTAAAGTCTACTGAATCGAACTAAAGTAGGATAACGAATACAGGAAAAGAAGAAACAAAAAAGGAATGAAACTAAGGCAACGAATGATTCAGATGAAAGAAAATTTCAGTCAAAAAGAAAGAAGGATGGTCTGAAGATAGGATAAAAGCTTCTTCCCGCGGCTTCGCAATAGTATGTAGTTATCATCAATGAAACAGTTTTCGCCATCCTATCAGAACGCCCAGAGATTACCTCCAACGAAGAAACAAACAATTTAACTTTTAGATAACCATATTTAAAATCTATAGATGATATTGGACAACAAAAACTTTCAGTCAATTATAAATGAAACACCTGGGGGGGTGACCACAAGCTCTTAGAGTAAGGTTATTTTGAGATCGAGTAAGGGACAGATGTATCTGACTTGTATACATCTGTCACTTACTCGATCTCAAAATAACCTTACTCTAAGAGCTTGTGGTTACCCCCCTGAACATCCGCGCCTACATCTCAACTTATCAAAATGTCTGTTCTATTAATTTTTTTTAGGAGCCGATGTTGATTATTCTGCAATTTTGCTACATCTAATAATAGTAACAATTTGTAGTTACACAATGACATGTAGTAAAGGTAATTAATACTCCATCACTCGGATCATTAGTTACCTTCGCGTAATTAATACTGATGCCTAATCGCAGACTCGCGATAAATCAACAGTGCTATTTGCGGAGATTTATTTTTGGATAATTAAATATACGGAGATTATTTTCACATCATGTCGAAGTTTGTAGTTTCACAGTTACGTTTTTAGTACAAATAGTGTGTAAGGCTTGATTTTATTGGAAGCGGTTAGCGGAATGGAACGAACGATGACGGTGTTCTTCTTGTTGATTAGCTTAAATTAAGTCTCAACTATGCAGATTTTGTCCGATCAGTATGTGGCTACTGGTACAGCTTTGTCGTTCAAATACTGTAAGGAGCAGGTGGTCGGGCATGAAGGGTAGAAAAGGAGGTAGACCAAATCTTGCGAAGAGGTCTTCAATGTGTAGGAATTGGTTAGGATTTTGAATAAATTTGTGCCAAATGATGCGCTTACAATGGGCCTCATCAGAAGGCTTAAAGTCACCCAAAGGACAATAGAGAGGGCTATGCCTGAAGTTTACCGGCAGATGCAGCGTCGGAAAGCCTCCCTCTAGGCGGAGCGACGACCTGGTCAAGGCTGCGGGAGTCCGGTGGATGCGAAAAGCACAGGACCGATCAGTGTGGCGACGCTTGGGAGAGACCTATGTTCAGCATCGGATGTCTGTCGGCTGATATAATGACAGTAGCCGAAATAATGGCAGTCTTTTTACTTTCCGCTCCCGCTCCCTCTGTCATCCCGTGTCATATGAAGCCGTTCACAAGTTTGTCCTTACACGGTTTTAAATATTTGATTGCTTCCGTATTCCGTTTCAATAATTATAAGGTGTGAAATGCGTAGAAATTCGATTCAAATTGTATGTAAATGGTCGTAATAGTAGTTATTGGGTTTAAGCGTTAAATAAAAGTTTACTTATCTTGTCTCAACGATATTAATAGAAACAGCATCCAACAAATATCTTTGTGTGTCCATCTTACGCAGTTCCTGCTTAAGCACCTACCCAGAGGTCTTACATAAAGGTCAAAAGATTAATGCTGAAGTTTAGAAGATCTACTCCATCAATATTCGAAATTTAATCAATAGATCCAGTGTATCACCGTCCACTGTTGCACTTAGGCTTCTCTCCAACTACCACCTTACAATACTTCAAACAATGCATCTGCTTCTGCATTTCTCGTAAGTAAAATGCTATATTATATTATGGACTAATCTTAAATTGTCTTTATCAATACGTCTTAAATAGATCCGGTCTAATAATAGGATGTTAGTACAAGACATCTTCTCACAAGGATGTGTCAGTTCATCGCCTCTGACCAGATCCGTTTGTGCTCAAACATTGTAGCATTGTCGTGCTATTACGTCATTCTTCTATATCTGACAATTATCGCTGTCATTTGTTTTGTACGCCACATCACTAATTAAACGATTGATTTGATAATAGGTAGATTCTGTGTGATAAATGTATTATGTATTTTATCTTGGACATCGCTGACAATGGTCAAGGAAAACACCGTGAGGAAACAAAAGGCGCTAGACAAGTGACATTCTATTGTCGAAATGTCAAAAATGTATGGAAATATCTAACTCTATCGAAATGTCACGCGATAAGGTTTAGTTGAAAACCAGCGTCAGGCAACTCCTAGTTGTTTGGAATTTTGCTGAATTGGAACTATTTGGCGCAGCCGTGGGGCACACTATGTAATTGTTTTAAAATTAAGTTCCCTTTTATTTGTACCAAATAAACTAGTTTTATTTCTTTCTTTCTTTGATCAATCACTAACATTTTAGTATGTCAACCATCGCTTTTGCCACTTTGTCCAAAGCCTCTGGTTCATGTAGCCACTTTTTAAAAGTGAAAGAAGGAAATATAACAAAATTATCCGTTTTCTTGTATGATCAACTGAAATATAGAGTTTTACATTCACACTTTAGCCTACTTTATATATATTATATATCTCATCTCACTAAACATATAAAGGCGAAAGTTTGTGAGCGTGTGTTTGTATCTTTGTTACTTCTTCACGCTCAAACGGCTGGACGGATCTGGAGAGATAGATTATAGTCTGGAATAGCACATAGAATACATTTTTTCTCGGAAATATATGCCTTCGGGATAAATTTCGACTTTCACGCGGGCGAAGCCGCTGGTAGAAGCTAGTGAACCTATTAGAAATTGTTGGTATCTTTTCACGTCCGAAGGACTGAACGAATTTAGATGAAGCTTTTTATCCCGACTCTATGTAGTAGTAGTAGGTAGCTCGATTTACTGCACTTAGACCTCATTCGGTCCGTTGTACGCGGGGTTTCTGGCTAACATGGCCTGGATAGCCAGCCTAGCTCCACCCAAAACCAAATAAGCTTCATAATTATTTTCTTTTGGAATAACTTCCGACATTCTCGCGGGCGAAGTCACGGGCTGATGCTAGTTAAGCTATAAATTTGAATGCTTTTAGAAAGTTAAAACCAGAAGACCACTATGTTATGAAGATGTCCTATTGTTTAAAACCGATTTTCGTGTAAAAGAATATCTTCATTACCTTTCGGTTTGACCTGATGAAAGTAATGGTTTGACCATAATTTTCTCTGCTTTCAGCAATGTCTACTGAAAAGAGTTTCATCAAAACAAATACAGTAAACACACAAACTAGTAATTTTTATTCCCCAGTTTAGAGAGTGGAAACCCAACAGACAGACTTTCGTACACTTACATATTATAAACATATTGATTTTACTGCCACAGGGCAGCAGAAACGCCTCGGCGGTCACAATTTTCAACAACTTTAATTAGTTTTACAATGCATGTCCTCGAAAAGAGCGGTTTTCCAAGCAGCCAAACTGTGCGGAAAGTGTCACTTTTTTTCACTAGTGCTTTTTACTTTCCTGTATTTTTTTAATTTTTAACTCCAACGTCAGCCCGACGCATAGAGTTTTTATTATTTGAGAAAAGTTTTAAAAATTAGTTATGTACAGATTATCATTCATATAAAAGGTAAAATAAAACTAATACTTAGATTATCATTCATATAAAAGGTAAAATAAAACTAATACTTTATTTTAGGCGTTTTTAATTACTCTAGATTTAGATTTTGATCAATAAATTAATTTTGAATATTCATTAAATATGTTTGGCAGAACGTATATTTTGCTCGTGCCTTATTGCGTTACGATGTGACAGCTATTTGCACATGCGCAGTAGATATGCCCGAGGAACCATATTAGTTAATCTGTGGATATGCTGAACGTGCTTGAATAAGCCCGCCATTTTATTAATTTTATTTTATTAATTTATTTATTTCCTCGCACAATGCATAGTAAAATGTTGTATGATACACGTACGTAAGATGATTTCCGACTCGTGTCGGTTTATCCACTCACTCGCTTCGCTCGCTCGTGAATAAAATGCCACTCATCGGAAATCACCTACCTTCCGCACTTGTAGCATAAATAACTATTGTCACAATGTGCATTGACGCTTAGTAATGACGTCTCCTGTCACAGTAAATGCGTGTCGCGCCGTTCCTAGCTCTATGGTTACAACACTAACAACTTTATTGTTAATGTGAAATACGTCACTGACGTGCTAAATATTTAACAAAATACGTTGTAAAGTTAATTAATATATGACGCGTGTTTGTGTCTTTACAACAGCTTGTGACCTCAATAATGGCGATGGTTTCGTGGCTACTGCGTCCGCCACTCCTTGAAGCAGTTCCGGTAGTAACTTTGCTGACATGACAGGGCTCTAAACTCAAAATCAACTTGATAGAAAAATAAATACGTGGGCGTAGCGATATTATGGGCATCTTCTTAAGGGTTCACCCGGGTAACCAGTACCTAAAATTCAGATTGAAGCAAAACACAGTCATGGTTATTCGGTGATATTTATAATGAGTAATCAAAGGACAAAGGCTCATACGATGAACTGATAATCGATCTTATGATCTGAACAAATTGAACAATATCGTGTCAGCTACCACATTTTCATGCGAGCTTCCCAGATTGATTTTATCCACGCATTTTTAGCGTCAATTTGAATTTAGATTTTGAATGGTGGCAACTTGAATCGCTTGCGGCAACAAATAAATAAACCTTTAGAATACGAAGAACAATAAAGAAGAACAGCAACAAACAGAGTTATAGAGAAAATAGTAAAAAAACCGGTCAAGTGCGAGTCGAACTCGTGCGCCGAGGGTTCCGTACCTACCCATTATACCGCCATAATAAAATCGATAAAAAGATATGGTCAAATTAAGATTTTCGCGAAAACTTGTAATTACCAAAACCTTCATGAACATAATATTAGGTATATTATGTTCTTGAACGTTCGGAGATTTTCCCAAGGAGGATTATGCTCAGAAAGCCGCAAAAAACTTGATCTCATCTGCTCATAGTCAATACGTGATAAAACCTGATCCACACTTCGTCAGGTCAACCACATCCCGATTACGGCTGCCCCCGCTTATACACTGACATTGAATGATCGATCAAGTTCACTTGCAGTAGAACTAGTAAAAGTCGGTAAAATGTGAGGTGAAGAAGTATACAATTGCTATAATCTCGAGCTAGACACATTGGTTGAAACGTGACCGTCTTGTTCAGTTCCTTGGCTCTTGAACATGTATTGTAGAATCATCTTATCTATGTTTCTTGAAAGTACTCATCATCTGCCTAGCCTTTTTCCCAAATATTGTTGGGGTCGGCTTCCAGTCTTACCGGATTCAGCTGAGTACCAGTGATTTACATGGAGCGACTGCCTATCTGACCTCCACAACCCAGTAACTGGGTAACACGATACCTCTTGGTAAGACTGGTGTCAGATCTCAGGCTTCTGACTACCCGTAACGACTGTCAAAGATCTTCAAATGACAGCCGGGACCAACGGCTTAGCGGTTTCTTGAAAGTACTATAACCTATTATTACAAACCCATTTCTATCAATCTTAAGAAAGTAAAATAAAAAACAAAATCAAAATGTTATTAATTCAACCATACATAGGTACTTTTGAATTGTCAAACAAAATATTTGACAGGCTCGCGTTTGACCACTATCTCACCTATGGTAAGCGATGATGTGACCGACGATGGAGCACGCTTGCCCATAACCTATTCACTCTTGACTTAAAGACTCCCAGGTTGTAGCTATCAGGAAATAGAGACTCCGGTAGTCTAGCATGAATCTAGTTGCACATTCACAAGCGTCAGTAGGTCTCTATGGAGGAGAACGTGCTAGAAACTCCACGGACACTCTTTTCCATCAGTTTTAATTAGAATTATTTGGTTACAACATTATTTTTTGTTGGAAAAATACATATGTGAGAATGATGTAAAAAGATGTGCACGTAAAAAATAAAATAAGTACGTAATTAAAGCCTTAACTGCTTAACCTTTTTCCAACAAGGGTAAAACTAGTATAGTTGCCCCGATTATTATTATTCTATTTTCGCGGCAGATTCACATGCTATTTTATTAATCTATGGACATAATCTCCAACTACTTACATTAACTATCAGGTTGCCTCACGACATTTTGCTTCACACATTTTGTTTGCCGTTGCCTGTGATGCCAAATATAAAATTCATAGATGGACTAGGGGATAGATGTCCCAAAATATAGAGGTCCGCAAGAATCGCTAATCATCCATTGTACGTGAGGTTCTGTTTCCAGCACAGGTGGGTTTCGATAAATCGAAGTCGCCGATGACGTCCTTCAGGATCACTCGTAGAATTTATCACTTTCATACATAATTCTTTTATTTCAACAATCTTATCACGTTATGTGATACAAAGCACGAGCAATCATACTCGTTGCTCCGATAGGTTTATAAAATACCTTGAAGCTATGATCAAATCTTAACAAAGCAAAACAAACACATATATACATTCATACATAAACTCACTCTCTTATCCCGAAGACAGAAGCAAAAAAAAACATTTCCGGACTAAAAACTATTGCTCACTGAGTTCCGGTTTTTCTAGCTGACGTTAGCTTAGATCCTGCTTAAAACCAACAGAGCAGAGATAAAACAGAATGACATATCAAAATTCACCTTAACATCGTAACTCAAACAGAAAAATGTAAATACCTTTCGTTGATTCCGTTATCAATCACATACTCATCAAACAAATATTTTAGCTCCACAATCGCGGCGCCACTAATAACTGATAAAGGGGTAATCGCTATCGTAATCAGACATATCCTGTGACGTGTGAATGGAGGCGCGACATAGTGTGACGTCAGATATTAGATTTACAAGAAATTTGTGTAAACTGACCTTTGATCGCTAAAAGATGACGTTATTTGGTGAAATTCTTGATAAAATTATTTGGTTGGTGACGAGGAAAATTTAGTTTTTTTCAATCAAGACTCATGAAGACTGATATTGATTAAAATTTTATAAAAATAATTCGTAAATTTTTCAGTAACTATTTACTTTTTAACCGACTTTCCAAAAAGGACTTCGTGAAAGTTATTTTTTTTTGTGGTTGTTCACCGATATCTCCACCAATTGTGGACCGATTTTTAAAATTGAGTTTTGTTTGATATAGTATGTGCCGAAATTGGTCCCATTTAAATTTGGTGAAGATCTGATGAAGAACTTCGGAGATATACAACATAACTCTTCAATAAATAATGGCAAATCTCTCGGGATTGCCGCAATCGCATGCCTGTTTATTGTTTATACCATTTCATAACATGACATCACGCCAGTACGCTCTAAAGTGGTACGCACGGCAGATGTGTGGCAGTTCACCTTGGTACACTCTCATTTCACCGGCTTTGTTCAAGTCTCATAGTATTTGGGTAATCTATTCTGGCATTATAAGTCCCTTACTAAAGGCAAGTTGCCTATTAGGTACAACTAAAAAGTGAAAAATAACTTTCTTTTTCGAAGTTGGGGTCCATAACAAAAAAAAATAGTACCTAGCAAAGACACCAACTTCGAAAAATAAAGTAATTTTTCACTTTGTAGTGTTTTTAGTTGGAAGTCGGTAGTAATTTTTTGTAAAAAAGTTTTTTTTTAGTTTAGTTTTTCGCTGAAAACATCATAGTATATTTTAGGGTTCCGTACCCAAAGGGTAAAAACGGGACCCGGTCCGTCTGTCTATCTGTCTGTCTGTTACCAGGCTGTATCTCATGAACCGTGATAGCTAGACAGTTGAAATTTTCACAGATGATGTATTTCTGTTACCGCTATAACACACAACACACAATACACACAACAAATACTAAAAACAGAATAAAATAAATATTTAAGTGGCGCTCCCATACAACAACTGTGATTTTTGTGTCGTTTTTTGCGATAGTGGTACGGAACCCTTCGTGCGCGAGTCCGACTCGCACTTGGCTGGTTTTTCTTGATTGACCGATATCTCACCTCATCATTAACATTTCAGCCGAAATTCTGCCACTGCTGGCAAAAGGTGTCCTCCAATTGTCGCAAATATTTCATCTGAAGGCAAGTAATGATATTTTATGGTCGACAATGGAGAACGTTTGCCTAGAAATATCCTATTTTCTCTTTACTTAAATATCCCCAAGTTATAACTATCATCTATCTTTATAGATAACTTGAAGATCCACAAACATCTGCCATCAACCTCATTTATGTGCCAAACGAGTAGATATGCGATCAGTTTCAAGAAGACATTTACATCGATGTCAATTTATTCAAAACAATGGAGTATCATTGGATATCGCATCATTTACTAAGAAAATTGTGGGCGGAGCTTGTGGTATGCACATGCGCTCCTTTCTCCATTGCCGCCATCTTTTTTTACCCCTCATTATTAGCACAAAGAGACGGCACGCCTCATTATTACTCCCTATTGCTCCGCCCTACTGTATACCCGAAAAATTTCGCCATGTTAAGGCGTATCTATTCCCCAATGTTATCGCAGTACTGACCGTGCGCCTGCTCGGAACCTGAATATCAATTTTGAACCTCTTTTTGAACAGTTTTGTTTGCGAAATATTCTTTAATGATTTAAATGATTTGAATTATGATGTCAATGTACTTAATTTTGATTCATATTATAAATGCAATGGTGAGATTGTGTTGGCCCCTAGTTAAAAATAGATTTTAGCTTGTATTTAATTACTTTTTGTAAAAATTCAGACACAGTGTAACATTGTTAATGAATAAATGAAAATGCTATTTCAGTTAAGAATTTTTTTATGTGTAAAATATTTTAAACATTCAAGCAATTTTGGAAGAGTAAAAAAATATCTTGTTTTCATTTTTTTTCTTAAAGCGAAACTATTAGTTACACGAAAAAACCATGTTTCACAAATAATGAACATGTTTTTTTTTTTTTTTTTAAATCATCTTTTAACAAAGCCGTTTCTAAGGAGTATGCTTTAGAAAGTATCCGTTTTACCGTTTTTTTCTAAAGCGGTGGAAGGGCCTTAATTTGGAAAGACGAAAATGTTCGACACGACATTATAGAATACTGTAGCATTATACAAGCTAGCTTCAATGATAAGTACACAGAAACCTTTTGTGGCTGCAAATACGAAGTGTTTTCATTGAAATATGTAACTGAAAACCTGATAGGGTTTGACTTTCTTTATGAAGAACTTTTATTATGATTTCCAACCCTTAAATCACATAAACAACGCGCATTGCTCGACATACTATTGTAAAGAATAGGTAGCAATTTTATTCAATTACCTCTTTCCATGTCTTTAATAAACAAAAATTTAAAATAGACTTCGTAAAGACCTTGAATTTAATAAAATCTTTACATTCTGCCTTTTTTAGTTCTTCTGAGCAGAACTTCAATTGTTTTCTTTCATTTGTTTTTTTATTCCTTATGGCCTCTTGATCTTGATATCACTAATTCTCGCTCGTCATTCAACAAGGGACCTATCAAAAGCCCTATTTACACGACGCAAGTTACTTGGCCGTGGAGCTTCAGTCGAACTACATAAATCAGTATGCTAATAAACCCTTTCCTTGGTTCCAGGTGCGCGATGCCGTCGCGACGGTGGTAGAACACCGGAGGGCGGCCGGATGCGGGCCGCGCGCGCCCGTCCGCCCGCCGCCTCCGTCACGTAGCGGCGCCTGCGCACCCGCCGCGCTGCGACTATGCGCATGGCAAGCGCCCTGGCCACTCTGCTCGCGGTAAGTAGCCCCATGATAATAGTACAACACCGTATAGTTCTTAAGACGGTACCCTGACCAAAAAATCGGCACGAGATATGAGCAATCCTATTGGTCTAGCGACACTGGTGGCGCATGAATTACAGTAGTGAATACGCCCAGATTTTAGAATAAAATATTTATAAAATCGAATTTTGGTCTTTTGAAAAAAAAATTCTACAAAAATGTTCGTTATTAAATTGTCTATCCATTAGTGTTAGTACAAAAAATAATTAATGAACACTTTACGAGGAGATGCATAATATCAATAATTATTTCTCATTTTTATGTTTTTTTGGAAGGAGATTAGTGAAATATATACAACATTTAAAAAAAAACTAAATCTACCATATTAGAATCAATATTATGTAGAAATTTAATGTATTTTTATCAATTGATATTTCTTTTTAAATAACGAGTAGATAGCTCCTAAAATCAGCACAAAAAACGGCTTGCGCGGACTTTTGCTCGGGGTACCGCCTTAATGAGACCCCGCACTAAAGCAGCCACACTACGCACACGCAACTAGGTATTTTCATTAGGGAAAAAGCTGGGCAACATATTTTGTGTTGCGGGTTACATGTTGCTGGCAGAGGCTTAGCTGTCTTCTTCGTTTCGTTTTGATTAACTCAAATGCCTCAACAATTAAAATTTTCCCCGACCACTATATGAACCTCCATTTTTTTTTTCCATTCTTTGTTTTTTTTTTTAACATGTAATATTATGTATGTATGTTTATTTGTAATTTTGTGTATGGTATTTTATATAGCTATATATATATTTTTATTTTTTATATAACAGTACACCCTACCCCCTGTTTTTATCTTAAGTTCTTTAGTCCATCCAAAGGTTGTCTGGTAGATATCATACCATAGTATTAAGTTGCTGTAAAATATATGTGTTATTTCTTTTTTTTGTGTACAATAAAGTATATTCTATTCTATTCTATATGGCTACTTGGACAGCTCTATCATTTGTAATTGGTATGTCCAGAGTTCTGTTAGGGACTCCCCTAGCAGAACTCTTGACCTAACAGACACAATGCCTGTGACAGTTTGAAAACATTCCTAAGAATGATGACTTGGCACCAATTACCTACGTAAAACGTACGTACGTGTTTATGGCTTATGCAAATATTGTTCAGGAATTTGACCCGGCTGCGTCCAGAAAACGGTTTAAACATTAACGCCAAGGGTAAGGGCTTAGTAATGGCTCTGCCAGTGAATTATGTTCAACTAGTGACGGATGCAGTCCGTTAACCGGCCTATGGCTTTGTGCCAGCCGAAGCCATGTCATCATTGAGATGTATACCTTACCGGACCCTGCGCGAACTTGCGGTCGTACTCATAGTAAGCGCTTACGACACTTCTTTTCTATCTTGTCCTCACTCAGGTACCCAAATATGTTATGAAATTACAAAAAAACAATCTATCTATCTAATATCAATTACGAAAAAGTCCTAGATCTAGGCCCACGCTTAGATCAGCATACAAAAGCTGAATGCAGCATCGCATATGCACATCACAAATCGACATCGTGTTTTGCCCCTCCATGAGGCTTTAGGAAATGTTTACTCGTCGACAACTCGGGTCCCTTCCGAGCGCTCTATATCTGCTTTGGTCCAGTGCGGCCCTAGCCCAGATCTATGTTTGCCGGAATATAAACTAAATGTATGCGTATTATTGTCATGAATTTCTGCAAAGAAACGCTTGATAAAGTTACCCGGGTGCCTTTTAAAACACTACTGTAATGTCACCCCATAAAAGAATTATAATCAGTCACACACAGGGAAACCAAACGGCCCTTCCCACTTCCTACGTTAATAGGTACGTTCGAACTAATGCCCAAAACACTCGATAAACAAATCCCATCCCACTTACTCCAGCCGAAACATCGACTAAATCGGAGTAGTGATGTGTATCAATGTCAGTAAATTAGTATTTAATAGGTCAGGCCATCAGGCGTCATCGGTGTCGGGTGTCGGGTGTCCAGCCACTGGCGACAGTCTGGTGGGTGTTAATGTACCATTGTTTGTATCAGGCGTATGTGGTGAGTACTGGTGACTGATGATAAGAGATGCCTTGGATGGATCGTTCTGAAAAAAAAGTGTTCTGATCGAACAATGACAAGAGATTCTGTCGAATGCATGGAATTATTATGTACGGTCTATAAGTCAAATATTTATAGGGACGCCAAAATAGGAAAATAAATATTAAAATTTTATGACAGTTGCCAACTGAAAGACATTATAATTATGTTACTAGCTGCCACCCGCGGCTACGCCCGCGGCTCCGCCCGCGTGTTATGAGTACTTCGCCCAATATCTTTATAAATAATAAGTTATGTGTTATTCTGACGTATAAGCTATATTTCTGTAAAGTTTCGTCAAAATCCGTTCAGTAGTTTTTGCATCCAAGAGTAACCAAACATCCATCCATTTATCCATCCTCACATACTATCACGTTTTAATTTGTAGTCGGATTTAAGCTACTAATTGATATTGCATAATATTCTTCAATAGTAGTAGGAATACTTTCAAAGCAATTACTTCTCAAAGCAGTCATTTCGAGGCTAGCTTTTCTGGTGTTAAGTTAGCCAGAATATCTATACTAAAAAAAAACTACTTATTTCTCGTCTTCAGGAGCACTTAAATTATTTGACTTAAATTCAATACCGTAGATAAAAAACATATAACTTTCGTCGTTTAGAAGAAGAAAAAATGGCTTCATTTGAGGTAGAGATCGACACTTTTAACGCCGTAAATGTACATTCATTCATTTTTATCGCAACATTTTCCATGTTCTACCCCGGCCTTGCAATTTCCATACCCGCGCCAAAATGTGTCTGGCATGATAACGCGTGTCCACGTGTAAAACACACTTTATGTCGCAATTTATTGGTTAACATCATCTACGAACAGCTTATCTGCGAAACTATCGAACATTTTTCAATAGGTATTTATTACAAGAGGCGATGATGAGCGAAAACTCGATGGAATTCACATAAAGCGGTTCAGTCTAATCGGACGTTACATTATGCGGTAGAGGCGCTACCCGTGCAGTATGGAGCAAGGCGCGAGCTCTACTAGTCGCTCATAGCACACAAACCGCCAAGCGCGCGTTCGAAATTAATATGAATTCGAAAATTAATTCTTTAAAAAAAAGTTAGCCCATAAGTTAGTGATGTGTGTAAATTATTTAAAAAAGTTTTTAAGTGTGTTTTCAAATGAACGTAGTGACGTTTTGTTTTATGTATGATTTATTCAATACATTGGACAAATTTATTTTTGCTCATGGCAATTAAAATGGTGAGTTTTTATTTAATTTTTAGTCATTTAATTTTTACGTTTTGCATCATAATTTTCGTTGCGTCGTGGCGGTATTTAAATAAGATTCTTATCGCTGAATTAATTGCTTTAGAAATTAAATATTAATTATGATCGGTGACACAAACTTTATCACAGAATTAGGACAAACCAGATTATTAAGTTAATAATAAACAAAAATCAAAATATTATTATGCTAAAAAAAATATGCATAAACCACATGTTTTAAAACTAAATTACATTTAAGCATATTTCTATAAACTTAGATTATATTGCAATAAAATTCGCATAGTACCTGACATTTATTTTCTTTTTCTTTTCTCAATTAATTAATAAATGAAGTAGCTCAATCCAATGCGCCCATAATCGTTAAAATATAAATAAAATATTTTGAACAGGCATTCCTACGTTTATTTTTAATGTTCCGCGTAGGACCTACTTAATAAAAATGCTCGTATAAAATTAAAAATATCGTTCGGAAACCAATAAACATTTTATGTGTGAACGTTTCAATCGCCTATAAAGCGCGTACAAAAATCTAGAGCTCAGTTAACACAAACATCAAACAATTTCCTACTTTCCCGTTTGGTGCATAATGCGGAAGTTGAAAAAAACTCCTTTGGTAAAAGAAAACTTGTTTGAAAAAGCAACTTTTGAAATATTTGCAATAGGTTCAATAAAAATAATTATATTTTTTTTATCTTTGTTACAAACAGTTTCTGTTACAGAATATTCAGTATGTAGTATATCTGTTATAGTGTTATTTTCTGAGAAAATTCTCGAAAACATACTGCTTGAAATACCGTCATTCAGCATTGACAAGCTGCTGAAAACCGTTATTTTAATATTTACGCAGCTAATAATTTCCTTTAGCAAGAAAATTACTTCTACAACAAATGGCAATAACCATGTATTATAGTGATGTAACAAAATAAATTAACTTTACTTTGTTACTTTATGCTAGAAACATGATGGTGAAAAGCACCATTTATTAGCGATAAATTATATTTCATGCCTTAGTTTAAGAGTAGTTTACGCGTGCAAGCAAAGGTCAATGTATCGGCACTCACTGTTGTGGTCATGGAAGAACGCGATAACTCTAAAACGTGGTTCTCATTAAAACGATATTAATCGACAAAGTTATTAAACCGAACTTTTAAAATTCGTGACACCGGAACAGCACTAGTAGCAGGTTTTTTCTGAGAATGCTGACGCCGCGTTCGTTTTTTGAATTTTCTTTTTCTTTTAAATCATGATACGTGATTGACACTGGCATTCTATATTCGGCGGGAAATGTAAGTGTCAGTTTTCTTTTTTATCTGCACTGGCAGTTAAAGAATGCAAGACAAGTCTCATTCAAATAATAAAATTTTAAATTTACCATTAACTGATTCATCTACCTATTGTTTTAAAAATAAAAGTAATTAAAACGAATAGGAAATGAAAAGCTTTTCATTCCAGAGCATGTCATGTAGTAGGGATCACCAGAAATGGGTCACGGTACTGTTACTATAGTAAACGGGCCAACAATCATTCTTCATGTTATGATGTTGTGGTCATCTCGTGAAGTATTCTTGTGGTTACGATGCACTTCCTCCTTATACTTTTACAAGCTTATTTATAAAAATCTCAACAATTTTTAGTGCTCAGCACATTCTATCACATCACACTAATATTATAAAGGCGAAAGTTTGTGAGTGTGTATTTTTGTTACTTCTTCACGCTCAAACGGCTGATCGTATCTGGATGAAATTTGGCACAGAGATAGATTACAGTCTGGAACAGCACATAGGATACTTTTGCCGGGAATATGTTCCCTTGGAATAATTTTCGACATATCCGCGGGCGAAGCTAGTATTCAATATTTCTATAGATAATTTGAATAAAGAATCTGCTAATAAGTGCTTAAGTTCTTTATACTCGTCATAGTACCTACTTCGTTCTGAAAAATAAAAATAGAATGTGTACACTGTTTGAATTTGGAAGTTGCATTTTTCCGCAATCGCATTCCGGCTCTTTAGAATAGAGTTGAGATTAGTTTTTTTCAAATGGAAGTAAAAAATCATAGTTATTTGTTTTTAAATCGTAATTATTGGTATTTTACAAAACCATCGGTTTGCCCGCCCATTTCCGTGATTTAGCAACGTGATTTGTTTCATAAATAAAACATTGAGAAGCCTATGGCATGCCCTTGTCTGGCAATTTTCTTTTGTTGTCTGGTTAATCCGGTAATTATGCGAATAATTGCATAAATGTTATATATTTCATGTTCTCTATTATTTCAATTTACTACGAAATAATGATTTTTCTCGCTGGTGTTAACTGGAAGATGTTCAAATTACTTACTACAACTGGCTGTTAAAAATATTACATTAATACAAATCTCTTCGCTAGAAACGCCTGCTAAGGCTCTTCATAATCCCACCCAAAATTGGGCTTTAGTCTAACTATATATATTCTATCGGGTATAAGGATTGTCGAAATGCAAAAGTATTTGTGACTGATGATGTATCATTTCGATAGCGCATGTTAATCCCATATATTTTTAACCCCCGACGGAATAAGAAGGGCGTTAAAAGACGTGTGGACCTATGTATATGTCTGTCTCATCATAGCTCCTAAACGGATGAAACGATTTTGATTAAGTTCTTTTGTTTGAAAGGTGAGTTTATCGAGAGTGTTCTTAGCTATGTTTGATGAAAATCGGTTTAGCCGTTCAAAATTTATGGGCGTTTTACTGTTTGAATCGAGGTGTTTTCGCAAGATATCGTGACATAATTACGTGAAATAAATTATGTAGCATGAAATAAAAATGTGTCGGGGGTTTTTAAATGTTTATATTTGCTTGTTATTGTCTGTTCAACCTTTCTTCTTTACCGGTGATTCGCGATAAGCTTAGAAACCTAGAAGCTTTTCTCAATATTTTAACGATTCTACATTTTCAAATGATTTATATAGCTACAATATCATAGATCTTATTTTACTACATGATATTGAACCTTTACACATAACCCAGAGGTCGCTCCGTATGAATGACTTGGTCTAGTGTAAACTGGTCCGAACTAACACAAATTAGAGCCACTGTGGACTCTCAAAGCCAATGCTAGTGTCACACATCGCTTATGAAGTTATGAGCTAACTGGGAAATGTTCTGTTTGTGTCCGTGGCTTCCTTTTCATAAATAGCTTAAGTAGATTTTAATGTTGTTGTGTTACTAGGTGAACTACCTATGCACTGCTTCGCACAAGGTCTGGGTTCCATTTCCGCGTTGGGCAAAGTGTTATAACTATTAATATTAGATTTTTAATGTAGGATATTTTAGTAGCAGCATTTTTGAAAACAGGACCCTGTTACTAAGACTCCGCGGTCCGTCTGTCTGTCTGTCCGTCTGTCAGCAGGCTGTATCTTATCAACCGTGATAGCTAGACAGTTGAAATTTTCACACATGATGTATTTCTGTTGCCGCTATAACAACAAATTTTAAAAACAGAATAAAATATAATATTTAAGTGGGGTTCTCATACAACAAATGTGTTTTTTTTGCCGTTTTTTGCGATAATGATACGGAACGCTTCGTCCGCGAGTCCGACTCGCACTTGGCCGGTTTTTTTATATACTGCACTACCACGGGGAGATAGTGCAGTTATGTGTGACTCCAACCACGAAAACAGTATCCGCCTGTGCCGCTTATGGCAGGGACACGGGTACGCGTTAGCACTCATCCATGAAGTCACCGCGGCTGTTCGTCACCAGACCCTCCTATTTTAGTATCCTTTATTTTGAATTCGTACCCGGGTGATAGTAAATTTCGCCAAATTTGCAAAATGCAAATGCATATGAGCGAAAGATAGCTGTGTTATTAGATAGATATGCTGAATCCTTTGGGTAATACAGCTAGGTTGCCTGACATCTTTATAGCCGTAAAACTGACAAAAATCTTCAAATGACAGCCAGGCTTAAACAGCTTAGCGTCTCTACTAATACACGGAAAAGACTTGTCGTAAAAGGATGGTGATCCATCCTCGGACCGACCTCGACAAGTGTTGCTTAACCATGTAGATCGACCAGTGCGGCGCGCTAGCAAAAACTAACCCATCTTGAATTTTAAGCCGACCTAAGGACCACACACAACTCCCCCAAACCAATCCATATCGACTAGCGTACCTAAGCGCCACCAACGCACACGCATACAATCGGTTGAATCCGTCCGGAATTCCGCTCATCCTAACTAAGCCTACACAACAATAAACGCAAATATGCGGTCACGCCCGATATATTACGATTTGCGAATGTTCGGCCGTGACCGTGTGGAAAGGCTTTACTTTTGTGCATAGACAGGATTATGGAAAACGAGGATTTAAGGCGCCTAGAAGGTATTGGAGAGTCAGTCTTCTCGATTTAGCGCGATAAAACTGATTGATGATAGGTGATAAATTCCATCCACAATGGAGCATTGAAGATCAATGGTGGTGTCTCTCAATACTGCAGCGATTCGATCCTGTTTGATATAATTATTTCCACTAACTCAGAAATCTGACTACCATTGAAGGTGGATATAAAAATTGATCTTTTTAGGTAAGAGTGTCGAGTAGAGGACGGGGGTTTGCCATAACATTTCCTTTTCGAGTCCTATTTCTCATTACTGAGGGCGGTAAATGCCCGGACGTGAAGTCGATTTTTTGACGACTTTCTGCCATCTTTGTTCCATGGAAATAGTGGAGTTTTGGGTGCAAGGATAATCAAATTTGGCCCGACCATCTAAGTTGACTGCGAACTCTCGTACATTTCCCATTGACCTAGCCTGTAACCAATAGTAACAATACGATCGGAAAGTCCTTAAGAATATTTGCACGAAATGTATGACATTTAATTAAGTCCTAAGATACACTACCAGTGGCGTAGCTACCGTAGGGCTAGGTGGGGTAGTGCCCCTGGGCCCCCAAGCTCTAGGGGCCCCTTTGCCTCCATATACGATTGCTGCGTTACTCATAATACCAAGTAGCAAAAAGCGTTGCTTTATTATCTCCTATATTGGGTGATAAGGAGCTGATGATGAAGAAATTTGCACATTTAAAGTTGCAAGTTAACCCCTCTCATTTTAATAAGGCCCAAATTTCCCTTGGTTATATAGCTACGCTACTGTACACTACCTTCTATCATTCGCCCCGCCAGCATTTCTGGCATTTTCCACAAATAAACGTATCTACAAATTATTTACGGCTAAATAAAGATACAAAAATAATGACCGTCTAGAGATAAGCAACTAATTTGTGAATTAAAATATTTGTGATATCGACCGTTATCTTCCTTTATGGACTGATAATCTCTACCTGACACACCCTCTGAAGGCACTATTAACATACGTCAGACTGTAAAGTAGATAACCCTTTTTATTTGGTGATGTTAGGACACTGAAGACGTCAATGGAAAATTCTGTACCTAAGTTATTGTACTAAGAAGATAAATAGGTTTTCCGACGATAATTTTATAACTGGCCAAATGTATATTAGTTCCTATTCTACCCTTTCGAACCTTTTCGAAGATTCGAAAAAATAAGAATGATTTTAATCAGTAATACCTCAAAAATGACAAAAACTTTTCACAATTCGCTACAAATTCTGCTTAGTTAAAAGTATATTTTTCAACTAATTTGACCACTCAGCTTCATCCCAAAAACGACAAACGATGTCTTGTGAACTTTATAAAATTTTCCTGTTAAGGCATTATACAATTATGTTGACATAAAAATTGAACTTATTTCTATAAAAACTCTCTTGATTGAAATATTAGGAAAACTTTAAACTGTCAACCTGGATTGCTGCCGCTTGTTATAGAAGAGGCCTTTTAACATTGCTGGTCTAAGGCCTCTTCCACAACACCCGAAGCAAGACATCGGCTAAAAAACACCTACCAAAGATATAGACAAACCAAAAAGATGAATAGCAAGAACCCTCTTTTTTAAACCAGGACAGACGTACCTATCTTCATTATTTTATTGTACATTGATTTGGAAATGTTTATGGAAGAATGGAACACGATACTGTCTGAATGTATGAAAATTTGTGAGAAGCTTGTCAAAGCTGTATAATTTTAATTGTTCTGTGGTTTTTGTGTAAGTATTGTGTTTGTAAAGTGTTGTAATAGTGTAATTTGTCATGAGAAGTTATATTTCAATTAAATAAATTATTAATTTAATCCTTTTCGATATTTTGGGGACACGAAAACATGACTGTGGCATGATTTCACCACAGTGGAAGCGTGCGAGCCTGTCTCAACTATAGACGTGCTAATTTATATCGCCGACAATCCTTTTGAATTGAAATTGATTTATGTGACATTACAATCTTGTCGGATTAAAGCGGGCAGCTTTGTATAGATTACGCAGCTGGTGTTAAGTTCACTGTTTTTATTTTTAATGAATTCCTGCCTGTTGAGTTTCTGATAAACTATGATTAATGGTATAAGCTGCTAAATGTAAAGTTAACTGAGACATAATGGGGATAGGAGGTCAACAGGCTTTATCTAACTTCAACACTTTAAATTGTAAATTTTGCATTACATTTTGTATTTTTGTCATTAGCATCACCATCAGGTTTTTTTTTGGGTTTGGAAATCATCCAATGACTTCGCCTGCTCTGGCTGAAGCAGGTGGGCGTGTCAGACTTTTACTGACTATAACCCCCCCGTGTTCCTTCACTTGCGTGTGCCAGGGCTGCGGTAACTCTTTTTCAAATTTATCCGCGACCCAGACATAACCATGGGACTAAAACGTTTCCTCAATTATTGTAGAATTGGCTTTCAGTATATATAGAGGCAGGTAAATACCAGTATTTTACAAGAAGGGATTGTCTAACCGCATATCTGACCTCCTCAGACCAAGTAAAGATAGCCAAAAGTAGGACCCTAATGGTCAGACGGTCGCTGGTCGGTGGCATGTCTACGCCTCTGTTCTAATACGCATTTTAAACAATTCAGACACACACGAATATTAGTCACTAATTAGTCACTTGCTTATCTATTAATTATCTAAATATTATGACAATAAAATCATTTTCGTCCAAGAAATAAATACCAAAAAATAAGATAGTAAATTATCATAAATAACAAATCATGTGATTCGTTTATTATGTTATATTTACATTATCACACAATAAAATAAACAGTATAGATATTGTAATATTTTGGTATTTCCCTACCAATTACAATCTTTATCACATTGCTTAAAATTTTTGTTTGATATTGAATTTATGTATTTATCTAAATTGGGGAAGCAGCTAGAAGATTTATTATAGCAACTAAAACAAAGTGTTTCTTAGAAAGAAATGAATTGCATGAATTAAATTTTTATGATTATTTATCGAACGGAAAAATCCAAAACGCAACGTATGGAAAGAAAACTGTGTGTATTAGGTATCTGCCTGCGTACAGTAAGTTGCTACAGCTGCGTTTATAATGTAAACCCCAAATAACACCTCGATTTTTATTTATAGTAAAATGTCTAACTACATTTTTTTGCCTTCTCTTGATTCTTTTTTTTTAGCCCTGAAATGGACTACCCTTTTTAGGCTTTTCTCCACATAATTAATATGTGGTAAGCATCATCTCTCATACCCTCTACAAAATCGTCAATTACGATCACCTTGTCACCCAGCCTTGTTACTCACAGGTTCTCATAAATAAAGCAATTTTTAACAATAGAGCAAGGTGCTGCGTAATTATAAGTTAATTAATCATGCAATGGATTAGTCATCCGTTGACATTCAAAACGTAAGTAATTAAATCAGTATTATGCCCGGGTCAAAGGGGCTAGTTTTTGACGATTGTGCAAGTTAGTTTTTAAGGAGCTATCCCCATTTTGGTTTGCGCCAAAGCAGAATAGATGCAAGTTTATTAACGATAAGTTATAAATGATATTGACTTTGCAAATAGGTTAAAATAACACGTTTACAAGACAATCTTGTTTGTCAATCTAGGCCTAGTCAAGTGACTACTCAAAAAAGAAACACCGAAACAAACTCAGAGGTCTCTTTTAAATAAGCACAATGAGCCTATAATGTTCCCACTGATGAAAAACATTAAGTCATCTAGAGTGAATTGGTAGATTTCACATGTCTCGGAATTTTTGGTTTGCGAGTATTATATTACCTTAAAAAACTAAAGTCTCATGTAATCCGGGAATTAGTTAGGTGTTACATTAAAACTATTTCTAATAAAATAGACCAATTCCAGACTTGTCAGGCATACAAACAGTGATCGCAATATGATAAGACAACCGTGACTAATCCAGGAGCATATTAAATACTTTGCCTTAATTACTATGTCTGGAAAGCTGATTGGATATCACATTAATTGTCGTCATAAGCGTTGGCACGTTACGGCAATAGTTGCCGAAACCACGACCTAGCTAGTAGATATTACCGGCGCTTGTCTTAAACTTCTCAGAGTATAGAAAACCCGCAATCCAATATAATTCTAATAGGCAGCGTAAAATCAGTAATAACACGAATTACATTAAAGTCGTTAGTTGACATGTGGTTACTTGATAACTTTATTTAACGAAAACTAGAGCTTAGGACAACTGGTTTCGTTTCCTTCTTTATCGGGTCACACGATTTATTATTAATTTTGTTGTAATGACTTTTATTGAATACATATTAGCAAGCCTTTGGATGTGAAGTTACAAGGACTTTAAGTTCTCTTTGCTGTATAATAGTATCTACACTTCTAAATTTAACTTGAGCTCCTTTTATTTTCAAAATCTTACGTTTGTCAATCAGCGAGCTAGCTTGTGCTAAATTGATGATACTCTTTTTATTCGTTTTTTTATGCTAAATGCATTCAAAGCATCTTGATCATCAACCTTACCTGACTTACTGTCACCTCAGTTTTTTTTCCTTTTCTTTTCCAACCGTGTTTTTGTTTCATTTCCAAATCACCAGAAACAAGTGGGCCAAAAAAAACAATTCTCACTGGTGGCGGTTATCTCCAACATGAATGATCGTGTTTACACAAGCGTTTGACCAAACATGCACCAAATCAAAGGGTTCCGTGGCGACCCAATATTTGTAGGAAAGTTTGACCAAACTTTGTATGTAGAACATATTGTTGGACACCTTCGTTCATTGGAGGCCCATTTCCTGTTTGTATTCGATAAGGGGCTGTGTAAATGATGTGTAGACTTGTAGGCGTACCGTATGTTTTAGAATTTTTACTTTCGTTATGCCTTTCGTTTCCTTCCTTATTGTCAATACTTGTAAGACTCATAGACCGTTCATCTAGATAAGCGAAGTATGTCTTGAAACAATTTTAACGTTCATATTTTCGAAGTGTCAAGAATTTCATTCATAGAAGAGTCATTCTTATCGTTTTTGCATTCATGCATACATACTTTATCTTATCGTCATTATCTTTCTTGACCATTTCTTTAGCCTTTTATATTAGTTCACTTTCTGTTTCCAGCCATTCATATCATATTCCATTTACTTATACTTTTAGATAATATGTTCCTTTCACATGTTACCGTTTATATTGTGCAATGACTTCTTTTACTACATCTTTGAAATCATCATTTATGGTTTTATTGATTTCAGTAAAGTAGAATTCAATGATATTTAACTTAAATTCTACTCCTATAGTTGAATACTCATACAATGTATGCATGTAGTTGAATTGTAATACACCACCAGCTACAACCTAAATAACTTCACGGATTTGGCCAAAAGCGTATTCGTTTCTAAAACTTATTCACGCTTTACAAACTTAAATGTTAACTCAGTATTGAGTTATTTGAATTTTTGGAAATTCAATATGGCGACAAATGTACTTAGTATCTTGAAAGTAGATTACAAATATGTATTTAACGTGCTAGATAATTTACTGAGTAACGAAATTAATTGTTACCTTAGGCACCTAGTTTAGCAGTACCAGTATAATTATACCCTTTGTTGTTCGGTGATAAATCTATTTTATATGGATCTAAAAAGGAATTAAACGAGTCATTAAAAGGTCTAATTTATAAATTAAAGGGCCTTCTTATTGCCATTGCAACAGCAAATCTGTTGCTTAAAGTTCACCACTATTCACTGTTATGTCCTTATTCTTAATGTCACTTTCAAAAACAATCCCAAAAGTTCCTTAATCTGACTCATATTCAATAAAACAAACTCCTTTATCCTAAAATCCAACTTTATTCTTCCAAGGACTGGATATGTCATACTTGATACGAGATTTCCCTTTATTTTCCTTCGTAAATAACATTATACCGTTAAAAAGGATTAAATCACTGAAGGAGCTTAAGTCCCGCCTGTCGGGGTATCAGGCAGATTGTTTGACATTTAATTCTCCATGGCCTTCCTTCTTATTCGCTGGATTATTATCTTCGCGAATGACATGCGCGCGCGACATTTCTTTATCTCGTGGCAATTGAAAAGGGTCTGCTTATTTCGGGTGATTGGTTGTCAGTATATGGACAATTTTTGTGGCTTTCAGCTCATGTCTCTTGAGTGGTTTTAATAAGCATTGCAGTGTTGTTAATTTTGAAATATGTTAATTTTAAAATAAGGCCTGTATAGTAAATATATCTACAGGTCGTAAATATATTATCATTATTCGCTTGCCCTTATCCCAACGTATTTAGTGTCAGCGCAACGTGTCTTCTTCTTCAAGACTTCTCTATAAGTCGTCATCATTTGTGAATATATTTATACCGGCTACATTAATTTATTTCATTTTTTATTTTTAGGTATAGTTATCAAATTCGCTGTTTCACCAGACACTCGATCACAACACAGACGATCAACGGAACAATTGAATCTCAGCTCACTAGCGCCAATTACACAAATCATCTGATAATCGAGTCGCATTCGACTACAATCGGCATCGATAAAGACGTATCAATACAATCGATTAAGCGTGGGCTGTCGGTGACATCGGCTCCATCACGATTGTTTTATTTACGGCCCCTTTTATATCGTGTTATTGCTTTGTTGATCTTGCGTTAAGGGTCCCCATTCATTGTTTTAGTACAGTTTTGTCTTCATAAAAAAGTAGGAGAATGTCTGCGTGGAGTTTTATTGCTACTTTGAATGCTGTTTGTATCTAACTGAGTCTTTATTTGTTTCAAGTGAGTCTTTATTTGTTTCAAGCTTGGCTAGAATCAATGTTCTACAAACTATTAAAGTTTATACCACTTTCGGTATCTATTGCAGTAAATCTATTGATTAGGTATCTTTAATAATCATGTGAGCCCAAAGGTTTTTTTTCTTGTTGTATTTCAGGAAAGCTTCGATACTTGCAGTATTTCAGGGCGATACAGATACCTTCTCTTTTGTGCTGCGTCAAATAAACAATGTATCCATCTTTCTGTCGATCTGATAAACAATAAGTTAAAATATTGCTTTTCTAAAATATATCTTCAAACCTTTCGCATTTATGTAAAATATAAACTAACAATATTGTATCTATTTACATGATCCACAACAAAACATAAATCATTTTCCCGTCCAACAAATTCATTCTGTAGAAGATTTTCTTCTTTATTACCATAAGTATCCTCATTACGTATTCAGGCATATTCGTTTGATTGTATTACAACGTCCTTTGCTCAATAGGCTCGCATATTTGAAGTTCTCGTCCTTCAGCGGCTTCGCTTCTCACGTTCACAACTCAAAAGGATTATTTCCGAATCGGAATGTCTTTAATTCTAATGGAGTGCGAAGCGTGTGTGCAGAACCCGCCGGTGTTGTTTAGGGGTGGCAGGGATATTAGAACTGACGCAAATGTGATGATGATGACGGAAATATATGATGTGGTTTATATTTAGTCGGTGTCGTTAGAGTACTTCGATTACACTCTTTGCGCTGTAGCATGGTGCGGGTGACAGTTTCAATAAAAAAAAATACGCGTATATGTATACGCATTTTTTGTAGTTTAACGTCATACCATAGTTATACCATATACCATAGTTGCCTGTAGTGCTAATGATACTGTAAACTGCGAAGAGTTCATTCAGTCTTTAGTGGATCTGGAAGAAAAATTTTAACCCTACGTTTCGCACCAACTTTATCGCCTGAACAAATCCTACCATAAAATCGGTTATATTGCAAGAACTTTTTGCAGTAGTAATTTTATTTTCTTAATAATTTACGAGAAAAGTGAATGTTGTATTCTGGATGGTTGTTAAAAAGAGATACCCTAAAGAAAACATGGATGCGTATTTTAAAGATATTAAAAATAATTTATAAGTAAGAAGAAAGTGAACTCTAAGATAATGATGCTGCTGATCTTAAGTGATTCTAAATCATTAATTTACAGTGCAATTACAGAAAGAATGTTCAAACAAAATTCATAGAATTTCTGAACATCGAAACGATGAGTTTCCATGCGTGCCAACCTTGCAGCATCCCGCACTCGAGTCTCAAGATACGCTAAAAGCCGCTGCGGCGTGCACCGGCAGATAACAATATATTAAATACACATTTATTCCTCCAGTGTCAAACCTATCAAGATTTATTACACACCATTTTTAATTTTTCATTATTTAGCGATAGTTGGCTTGTTTGGCTCCGATTTTGAATACATTATGTGGTGCGCAAATGGATATGGAAATGGAAGTGTTTGAGTTGTTGCTATAGAAAAAGTATTTATAATTCTACCATTATTTTCATTTTTTATTATGTTTAGTCCTGTAATTATTTAAGTGGTGTACAATAAAGTATATAATAATAATAATTTTCTTTTTTTTTGTGTTTCTCGAGCTTTTTAGACAATCGGGCACATCGGTTTAATATTGTTTTATGACTCTATTGTCCCTTTTTTATAAGCACTCAGACTGAGGTATAAAATATGCCACAATATTGATAAAATTAGTGTTCTCTGTAAGTATAAGAAAAATATTTTCCTCAGCACAATATCAGTCGTTCGAACTTTCCTGATATTAGTGCAAGTGATGTAATTCCGATGACTCGTTTTTTGTTGTACCTAACGATTTTAAGGAGTCCCATGTTGTTTTGAAGATATCGTAGCTTTACCGTTCTACTAACTGATAAATAAGTCATATGAAAGTATCAGGTGTGACGCCGTTTTAGATTAAGCACCGGAAAAAACTCATTTTTACAACCACATGTATAAAATTAACTGTGCTTTTCCTGTTAAAAATGAAAATGAAGTTCAATTTTTTTTTGTGCATGTGCTATATTTTGTATTATTCCTCATACAAAACATACCATAGCTGAAACTGAATTCTATCAAGCTGTTACAAAAGAAAATGATTCACCTTCTTTCGCAATCAGACTAGTACAAAATTACGGAATCGATAAACTCAATCTAAGCCATTAAGCAATTACTAGTTCAATAGAACGTAACCCTTTAAACAGTTACACCAATTATCACATAAAAGAAATGTCTTCTTTATAGAATCAACTATCGTTGCACACCAACACAATAGCCCGATGTACATAGGTATCGAGAAACACCGTCTGCTGACGTCATCTGACACAACAATAACATCATCAATCTGCAGAAACAATTGATTGTCACCGATCGCGTCCGATACTCGTATGTATCGATTACGAACAATCGTTTTAAATTGTTCTAAGAGCACAAATTAGTCAGCTAATCCTTGATTTATGTTGTCTGTAGGCAGACAATTTGACAGATGTAATTGAAAACACACGATGAGCACCATCGCGCTGGCACGGGTTAAACGCCTTTGCCCTTTTCGTCTGCAAATGAAAACATGATGTATCTAATCAGATATTTTGATTGTTCGCCCACCTATAATTAAAATTATTCATCTCCTATTTTCATGCAAATGTAATATTCCATTAATAGAAAAATTATCTGCGTTCTGAGTACTTGTATATATATCTTCTACATTGTAGAGGCCAAATGAGACAGGTTTATTAATTTCTTAAGCCTTTATAGTAGGAAATAAATTATAATGTTCAAGATTGTATATAATATATTCTTATATATATAATGTTTGCCTATTTCTGCCCACTTGTAAGTAACCTTTCGGCCACGCCTAGTCCTTAAAACTTCTGTACGTCCTCAAAAATCTTGCAGATAAATTTATATGCTATTTATTATATACTTAAAGCTCGAATTGTGTGGCTGTGACAGTATGGTTTAGTTTATGATTGAAGGAGTTCCCATGGCTGTGATTCGAATCAAACGTTTGACTGAGTCAATTAATTATATTGTTGGACAGTCTCTTATGGACACATTGTAGTTTATTGTTATTGTAATTAGAATCGTATTTGTGGGCGCCAGTGCCACCGTGCAGCTGATGTAATAGAAAATTTAAATGATAGTTGAGTGACTGTTGCGTGTACCATTCTGTGGAAATCCTTGAGCCAGGATTAGAGTTACTGGTAACCGAATATACCTATGTTCTAAGCTTTTGCGGGTCTCCATTGTGGACTAAAGTTCCCAAAGCTGTAACAATGAGAACTTGGTCTGAATCATTGTCAAAAGGTGGCTAATCAATGTCTAAATTATTAACAAGGTGTTTTATCATTACTTCATTAGAGTCAACTATGCGAAGATCATAATATTATGATCTTCGCATAGTTTAAATGTTTTAAAATTATATATACAGTAAAGAAATAACTTATTCCATTTTATTTGTTCTCAATACAATAAAACCTAATTCTTAAACAATATAGTCAGTAATTACATCTACACCTACGTTTTATGAACACAAGTGTAGGTCCGAAGAAAATATTACATAACCCACATTACTATGTTCTACACTATAATTTATTTATTTCGTTGTAAGAGATAAACAAATGAGAATTTTATTACTGGTAACATCATATATTGGAGTACATAAAAATCTATACTTCCTTCTTTTTGCTGTTTTGCTGAAGTAAATCTATCTCTATTTTGTGTGAGTTAAGAGTCATGTGAAGGTTTTGTGTTATGTTTGTAATTTTCTTTCCCATTGATTATATTGACTTTAATAGCGTGTTTATTGTCAATTAACCCGAACCTTAGGGCAATAAGTTTAGCTCCAGTGTTGCCCTGTTATCTATCTATGTAGGTGTTCGTTTGTGCAACATTTTATTGGTTTTCAACTGCATTGAAAGCTGGATTTGTTACCAATTGTTCTAGGCAGGCTATCGCATGTTGCGGATTTTTATGGGTTTGGTCGTAATGTACAGTTTCGGTTGTAGCTACGAGTAATTTTAATTGACTGTAAAATTGCAACTGCTAAGCACTTCATTTTGTAAGCTATCAATTTTCCAATTTATAAGAGAAACGACCGCTTATTATGGAATAAGCTAAAGTCTAAGATATATCCATTAAGAAGGGCTCTTTCGTAGAACAGACTACGATATTTTGAAGATACAAGACAAAATGTACTATCAAAATATTTTATTTTGATAGTTTATGCAGTACATTCATAAACATAACACAGCCAATTTAAATAAAACGTTTCTTTGTCAGTTTTAGACTAAATCATTATGGAATCTTCCGGCCCGCCGTTATATTTTCTTGCATTTTTAATCCAAATACCTTAACAGTTAACTAATACAATTTATAACAGTTGAGTCACAGTTCCGAATAATCTGTATAAATCTAAGCTCCAAATTAGTGATTTCCATATTTACGACGCACAAAAACATGGAATTCTAATAATTAACTTGATTTCTATAACCAATAAATTAAGTTAATCCCGCTTTCTGCTAATTACGAACTGTACCATCTCCATGCTAGTCGTAAAACCTATTGTTATTTGAATTCAAACTTAAACTTGAAAGAAATAGAGTGGATTATACGATTTCAAAAATGATTTGATCTCTTTCGTCATTGTCAAATGTTTCGTTGTTTCTTTAATGATTTCTAAGAATTAATTTTGATTAATTTAATATTTATCTCAACAGAATTTCGACTGTTCCACATATTTTGTAAAATATACCGTATGAAAGTCACCTAACTTCTGGAATGTCCCTAGGCACGATCCTTGGGACATACCAGTGTTCAACCTAACCGAAGGCTTATGAAAAATCTGTTCACAAATGCTAAGAAAATTGTATGTTTGGATACTACTCATGGATTCTATGATTCCATATTGTGTAAGCACCAAAAAATTAAAAACCTGTGTTATACAAATAAATGATTTGATTCATTTGACTTGATCATAATTTATTAGAAACAGAATCAGTTAGGTATTCTAGTTTAACGTTTGAATTAACAGTGATTTCCTTGAATGACAGATTTACTATGCATTTGATTGGCAATAGTTTTTCATAGCCAAAGAAAAAAAAAACTCGATTGACTAATAAATCTGTTTACAGACCGAATTATAGGTATATTATTCATGGATGTGGACGATTATATTCGATTGGTTTCTTACATAATTAATTGATGTCATTTCATTTGACCTGTATTTTTTTTTATGCTCGTCCACACTAATGTGATTAAACGGATTAACTTTGATTTATAATGTGGTCTCTATTAATATGGAAATCAAATGGTTTTGCCAATAGAAGAAAACGAAAGTGTCGATTGATTGTAATATCGTAAATCTAATACAGACTATCAGTAATTAAAGCAGTTTTATCCATAACCTTCGGACAGGTGGCTCTTTTTTCTGTTTCTATGTTAGTTTATCAACCACTGACTTGCCATTTTTCGTTTCTTACCTATTTTAATATTAATTTCATCATTTTCGTTATCTTAGATTATTTCCTACTTTACCTGATTTTCTTCTTTCAATAATCTTATCTACCAAGACTATTATAATACACGCTTCAATTCTAAAAATAGTATAACCTATACATGGATTATTTTAACTTTGTGATTCTTTTACCGTTTTACTATTCTTACAAACAGGTCAATGTTATTCAAGTATATACTTTATGGGCAGCATCACTTAATAAGTTCAAATTTAAGTGTGATATGTGAATACTTACGTCTGGCGACAATCGTAAAGACATGTTTAAATTATCCGGTTATACGTGTAAATTGCTACTGTTTATTAGGGTAGGGCTGCCCGTTTTCGCAGTTTCCTAAACGATTTTTGAATGTTTTTTTATGTTAAATATTAATAGTAGGTAGACCAATAGGGAGATGATGAAGGGGATAAAGAGAGCACTGAACGGTCGCTGTGGTAATCATGGAATTCAAGTCCAATGCCAAGGGGTATCGTATTATCCAGATCCTGGGTTGTGGAGATGAGATACACAATAGCTCTAAAGTAAAATACTGGCATTTAGCTGTATCTAGTAAGACTAGAAGTCGACTCGAAAATCGTTGGGCAAGAGCTAGACAGATTGATTTCAGTCGAGTGACCAACACGGAGGAGATCTCGGCCAGCAAAAAAAAAATGTTTTGTTCTCTTTTGTTGCCGGTGCTTTCAGAAAAAATATGAAATCCCCTTGTTGTGGCCGTTCCTTTTTATTAGCGGCCCAATCTTCCCCTGTAGAAACTTTAATTTTCAACTTGAGTTGTACGAAATGAGTTCTTTATTCCACTTCTTTATCCTCGGTCATCCCCAGCCATATACTCATAACATAGATAGATTTTGTACAAATGTAATTGTTAATGTACGAAAATGGACATATAGGTTAAACATGCGCGACCGGCAACACCTGAATAAGAATTAAGAATTAATGCGTGAACGAGACATTTTGGAAATTGGATCGTGGTCACCAGCTTGTTAAGGATATTTGCATACAGAATATACGATAGATAATGAAGGACTATTGGATTCAATGGCATTGGACAAAATAGGACTTGCAGAAGGTTTGTCGGACATCAAACAAGCAAGGTTATTCATATAGCTTACGAAGTCGACCGTAAAAATAGATGTTGCTAAAAAAACTGAATGATTCGTAATTGGAATGAACAGGATAAAAAACGGAGGCCCTGCTTGCTCAATCAAATGCCTATAAGCACCATTCGTTACAAATAGGAAGACCTGTAGTAAACTTTTTAAGTCCGGTAAAATCGGTGTCTGCTGTAGGTAAATTCAATCAAGTGCCGCTCAAATTGCTTTACCTTTTAAGTCCCATCCATTCTTCCAACTTTTAGATCAAGTATAATCTAAAAGAGTGAGATTACTGTATCTCTTTATTCCTGTTGGCAATGTACAGTAGCACTCAAAATCACTTCAAGTCATCTAGATACTATTACACCGTCCTACTCACATCCTTTAGCTGCCTAAGCCTCACTTTTAGAACCAATAGGTGTGTCTGTATGATTACTAGTTTTTGCATATATGGCGATTTGATAAATAATCTTCTGTGGATAGTGGTTATGGTCGAGAAAACTATTGCTCCATAGCCGAGATAATCTTTATTTGATACTAGTTGACAACTAGGGACTTCATTTGGGGGTGCTTTAACTGACCGATTATCCAGAGATAACAGCCGCGAGTGACAAGGTATACGTAGGTATAGGGTCAAACCCGTGTAGGACTTTACTATGGTCGATATATATATATATATATTCTAACAGTGTGACAAAAGTCATACAACCTGGGTGTTTTTAAGTCAAGAGTGAATAGGTTTCTTCTACGCAAGCGTGTTTCATCGTCGACTACATTAACGCTTACCATCAGGTGAGATGGTGGTCAAGCGCGAGCCTATCAATAATAAAAAAATTAAAAAAAACGTTCAGCCGATAAAGCTAGATTATATATACCTACATAGTTGCTCTCATCCAAACACATTATGCAATACATATAGGATAATAGTGACCTTTAATATAAACCAATGAGAATTTGGCTCAAAAGTAGTCGTCGAATCGTGTTTCAATGAAAATTATTTCAGTGAAATGTAAGTCGGTGAAGTCCGATGAAATGGTTTTGGTCAGTGAAACGTACTTCAATCTACAAAATGTATTGGTCCATGCCTTGGTTCTACTTCTTCAAGCTCTCTTGCAATACTTTTCTTTAAAGCAAAGCATAATTTATAATTATTTATCAAAGAGCTGTCAAATAAAATGAATCCCAATTAATTTTCAGGCTGAAGTTTATTTGGCTTCGTCCTAATTTCGCATTGCATATAGAATTCGTGGTAAATTTCTTTAGATTGATAGAAACGGGTCATGTCGTCGTGTTCCATAATTACTATGACGTCTATTACATTAATATTGAATGAGGTTTACCATTCTCTGATTCATAATTCTGATTTACAATAAATATTTGAATGAATTGAACACACCTAAGCATATCTGTATATACCTACCCTCTTAGTTGGATGCTAATCATCATTACCTGCTCTTCGTTGTTCAAAATCCCTATTTTGTCAATAATAGTCAAATCACATTTCAAAACCATAATGCATTTTCACATCTTCGGTCCTCAAACTCCAGCTCTATCTTAACAAAGCTATGGTTGAATTTATTTTATCAATTGAAGCTAGAAGTGTGAAATAATGTTGTAATGCTCTCAGGAACTGTTGTTACATAATAATGATACAGTGAACTGAAATTCTGACAGCTGCTGTTAAATATGATGTCTACAAATGCTTGCTATGTGAGTTACGTCGAGTTGTGCTGTCTAGGAGTCAGTTTCCATCATATATATGTGAGAATATATCAACTTTATGTATTATTATGATCAAGAATTCTCGTAATTTTACCGGTGAGGTATTTTCGTTTTGTAGTTTTGCTTTTTCTTCGTATATGTGAATCGGTGTTGTCTTTTTTGTAAACACTTTAATGGTGTGGTGGTGATATATTTATTTAGGTTGGTACAAGCTCCTGCATTAATAAGGTATCCTTTGCGCATACAAATATTTTGGAAAAGTGGTTGCGAATTTATGCAGCCGCTATTTAAGTTTTTTTTTTCCCCTGCGTGTCTTCTTTGATAACAATATCCTGCCTGTCATTACCAACTTAGATAATAATCGTATTATAAATGACAGTTTCAAATATATATTAATTAAACGTATCTAATTGATAAAATTAACTTATAAGATCACTTTTTCCCGAAAACACGGCTTAGGAATTTAATCTAACAAATCTTAAATATAAAGCAATTTAAAATGGATATTATCAGATTAATAAATTCTTTACATAATTAAAGTTCAGTATCTAGTCATATCATGTGCAAAATCTATGTACGTTTTCTATTTCTAGGTATTATATATCCGTTTGCAAATTCCTAAGTCATGAATAACTTGATTAAAATCATACGATTTTACTAAATATACAAAACATCCTTAATATAATTGGGTGTTTCCAGTTATAGTTAGTTTATGAAATGCATAAAAACATTACTTATCTTTTTAATACTTCCTGACTGAACAACCTACTAAATTGGTTGATTCTAACAATTTTCCTTGATCAGGTGACGAGGAACACGTGGTTTCCTCTTCTGATTGACTGAGTGATTCAATCCTTGGTATGCCCAAAACCCTGAAGAATAAAATGAATAAAAAAACCTTCAGTAAAAGAAGAATTCCTTCAGAGAATCTCAACCTCGCGCACGAAGGGTTCCGTACCATTATCGCAAAAAACGGCAATCACATTTGTTGTATGGGAACCCCACTTAAATATTTATTTTATTCTGTTTTTACTATTTGTTGTTATAGCGGCAACAGAAATACATCACCTGTGAAAATTTTAACTGTCTAGCTATCACGTTTTATGAAATACAGCCTGGTGACAGACGGATAGACATACAGACCGATCGTGGAGTCTTAGTAATAGTGTCCCGTTTTTACCCTTTGTGTACCTAATAATGCAACTACTAAGTTTTTCGAGGAATACAGAAATCATTTTGTATGTTGTCTCCATTACCTATTATTCCATAGAGCTAATGTTTCCTCTTTGTATTGTGCAGGTGCTGTGTGGTGCAGTGGCGGACGCGGGCGACGTGATAGGGAACGTGAGCCGCGTGCGCCGCGCGCCACAGCCTCACTACAAATCGCACCACGTTGTGTAAGTTTACCAGCTTTATTGGTACAAGTATGTTCTAGAATATTCTAGATGTACGGTGTCTATTTAATATTGTCTAAATATGCAATGTGGCTCTGGCGTTATTGACGCAGTTACACTGGAAATGTATGGGACACCATTCTCATACTGTCACGGCGACAGTAACAGTGGTTTGACTCAAACACGTTAAGTGACGCGTATTACACGGCACTAAGGACCTTCTTTCTGTGAATTGCCTGTGTCCAAGGGCGGATACAGGGGGGGGCACGGAGGCACGTTTGGCTTTAATGCATATCCATCAAGACGTTGCGGCTAAAATGGACGGTAATGAAGTGCTGGACATCTTTAGCTGGAAACATAAAAGAAAACGTTCTTTAATAAACATTTAATTTTTCTATTGTTTTGACATTTTCATAAACCTTCCTATACATAATTGAACTTGTAGAAATAAACTTGAAGTATGATACTTCAAGTTTATTTCTAATCTTTGCCCGTCCGCCCCTTGTCCCTCTGCCAGAAATAAATCTTGTGTCCACCCTTGCCTGTGTCACTGCGTTAGCTACGCCGAACTACTTTGCATGGAAGTCTACCTTTAGAGAGAGGACTTTAGTTTTTCTTTAGGTATAATTTTTAGTCAGTTCTCTAAATCTTCGGCCAATTCTGCAATTCATTATTTTTTTCGAAACCAATTGCTATCCAAATGCCAGCCCAAGTTAAGATTTTAAACTAATTTCGAGATCCCAGACTATGATGTCAACCCCCCCGGTGGGTTCCCGCTTTGTCGATGCGGGGGGGCTCAGTAACCGTGGCTTGGTCACCCACGGTGAAGCGAAGAGGAACCCGAGGAGGGGCCGCTCGTCAGGGCTTTTGCCGATAAGCCGACGACGTAGCGGCCAACATGTAGGTTGCGGTGCTGCCTAGGCGACATCGCAACTGAGGCTGGCCATGATGTCGTATGGGGTCTCCCATACCCATACGATATCGCGGCTGAGGGTTGGAGGCCGCGGCAGGAGAGGAGTGCCGGTATTGCGGTGCGCCGCTCTCCCTACGTTCCGCGGCCTAGACGGGGTCGCCACCGTCTGATGGCAGACGCGGTGGGGCCGCAGGGGAAGAGGAGTGCCGGTATAGCGTTGGCCGCTTTCCCTATCCCCTGCGGCCGAAAAATGGTAGGTGGCGGGGCCATTGACCCTGACCCGTCACAAGGGGACCAAGGGTGCCATACACGGGGTCGTCTGGCACCCATGTGCTAGTTTGGTCCCTGGGGTGGTCACGGCGCACAGTGTGTTCTGGTGCGCCGGTGATGGGGGGTACTCCCCAGAGGAGGGTCCGGTGACGGACAGCCGCGGCGGGTTCGCGGTGAGTGCTAACGCGTACCCGTGTTCCCGCCATATGCGGCACAGGAGGACACCGTGGAGTTTAAGTGGGTTAGAGTCCCACATGACTGCGCTATCTCCCCGTGGTAGCGCAGTATGCATGAGCATTTCTCCACGCTAATAAAAAATAGAAAAATACTATGATGTCTAAGTTACTTACATATTGCAACACTACTAAGCTTCGCCATGCACTTAGCTTCTAAGCACGTTTTAAACCAACACTTAAACTATTTTAAAAGCCGAATTATACTTACATTCACTTATATATCGTTTCAGAGCGGAAGAGGAGATGGACATGACACCGGCCATGGCGTGGAAGCGCTCGCACTGGCGCGACATGCAGACCATCCTCAGGAGAGAGGGCAACCAGAAGGAGGGCGTGCAGTGCTGCCCCTCCGTCCTCGAGATGGTCACAAAGAAGGGAGGCCGCACCCCCACCGGCCTCTACGTAGAGCTGTACGAAGACGGGGAGAACCAACAGAGGCTCTTCGAAGTCTCGTGCGCCCCCAACGTCGTCGACCAACCCTGCCGGTTCGTCGACGCCAGGCTCTTTAACGAATCGAGGTGCATCCAGAAGTACTCGTACTCCTACGCCCTTGTGCGGTACCTCCACTCCACGGCCACGGAGACGCCGCAGCCGCGGACCGAGGGACACTTCTCCGTGCCCGGCTCCGGCGGCTGGTCCATGGACTATGTGCGCGTGCGCGCCGGTTGTGAGTGCCAAATTAAACCCAATAAACCCGCCCGCAGAAGACACAAGCAGAGAAAGCGAAATAGGAGGGTAATCGAAGACGACGAGACCTGATTTCGGGCTCAGTGCTAGTGAAATCGTGACTTTGAACAAATTTGGGATCGTCCCTTAGTATTACGTTTACAAAGATACCTTTTCTGATGTTTTCTCCTTGGTTCGGAACTGTTTCGTGTATAAAACAGCAGCAAAGCTATGTTTGTTTGTGTGGCGGCTGCGGATGTTTCTCGTTACCTATTTCAAGTGTACACTTGATTGGTACAACTGTCGGTCGATGTATCAATGTATTTATTTTATTTTTCGTCTATATTACGCTTCTTGTTGTAGTCCGTTAGTTAGTCTCGATCTTATGAAATTAAAGTGCCTTTTAGTGCCTTAGATTTAAATAGTTCACTAGATTCTGGGAATTGTTGAAATTTTTAATTCCAATGCGTTATCTGTATGCAATAAGTATTAAATGTAAAGGCTAATGTCACACGAATCATAGTGTCCCAGCAAATCTTCCAACATTATAAGCGGTCAATTGGGCTCCAACACAAATAGTTAAAATTAATTAACATTATATTACCAGTACAAATTCACGGCAGCAAGAATTCAAACTTTAAAATATTCATACCAATATAATTCGTGTGACACTCGCTTACAAACTACATGATAATGTAATAGTTACCGGTTGATCGAGGTGCATAGATATAATTCGACTTCACTGCGCTTTTGCTATACCTTCAGTTAATTTTAAGATAGATACCAACGACTTTCATGCACTACGTTCTACGGACGGTTTTCTAAACGAGCAGTATGTTCCTACTAGTAGTTCGAATTTCCATGTTTTGGCCTGTTACCAAATTATATGTCGGAATCGACTCCCAGTTCCACCAGATGTGGGTGGATATCAGTATCGTACATGAACCCATTGGAATTTCACAACTCAACTGGTGAGAGAAGCCGGCAAATTGTGAGGACGAATAGTAGATCAGTTGACAGACAGTATTTTAGCATGCTCTTCAAGAAGAGTCTAAATATATGCAATTAATAGTACCGTATATGTCACAAGTTATTACTCTTTTGCTTGACAGAAGTATGTTTTATACATTTTAGAGTTTTCATTATCAGATTTTGGAGTACTTGGTATCCTTATAATTCGTGTGTAGTACGTCGTGCATCGTTATCGTTGCCAATAACAGTAAAGAGCAGTCTGTGATCACTTCATACACGTTCTGTAAGCCGTAGTGGAGTCACGATGATTTGCCTGTGAAACAACTAATTTAACAAACACTTTGACTATCTTTGTAGAACAATAACATTTCTTTGATCACAATTACTATCATTGAGAGATCAAATTGAAGATTATCTAGTGTACTAACAATAAACATAAATGTCGATTTCAATGGTATTTTTGCCTATTTTATCTTTTCCAATGAAAAGTCATCTTGCTTTTTTTATTATTATTTTGTCTTTTGCTTCTTTGCCGTTGTCACATTTAAAATAAGGCTGATCTGCAGATTCAGCTCCTTATCTTTTTCTTGTAATTAGTTTACCAGTTATTGTTAAACTGGCTTTCTTCTGTAATATAGGTGAAAGAGTATCTTCTACTGGTTGTTGTTTCACAGGAGTATCATCGCCAGTTAGTCGTTCCACTGATTATAATGCTCTCTTCCCTTTTAAAATTAAGAATATTTATTCAAAGTTAACAATGTATAATTTTTTGTTATTATTTGTAACAGTACTTACTTCTTAGACATAAGTGCGTCGAGTCAAAGATCTGTATTATTTTCTATTTTGTAATACTTTTATTGTATTTAAAAATGTAGTTATATTTTTAAGGATTAATTTCATTTTATTTATACTGTTTAATACGAGGTATTCCGATATACAGTATGAATGTTAGTTTGTACGTAGAAATCGCTTCCATAAAATATAATTGATGTATATAAATAACGCAATAGTATTGTGGACTGAGATTATTTTGTGCATTTAGATGTGTAATAACAGAATGAGAGAATATTTTTATAATTAAGATTACGCTATCCATCGACAATAAAAAAACTTACAAAATACATGTGGCGTCATCTGTTGGCGAGTAGCTGTAAGCAAACAGTTAGATAAGCAACCAATAGATGTCGCTGCATCCACCTAACCTGTCTAGCATTACGCAGAACAGTGCCATGTTTAATTAATTATAACTATGTTAGCCAATAAAAAATAATTATTGGTCTGCTAAGAATTTAGAAAAGTTTGTTACATGCATATTATAGTTCTATTACCCGTTGACATTCAATGTACTTACCATCGAAATGCCTTCATCGCTAAATGTAAAAAGTACGAAATAATATCTAATACCCAAGTGCAATGTGTCATATGGTTGGTATAGTAAAATATTTTATTTTAACAAATCACTGCAAACTATAACAATGTTACTTCCACCATCACAACAGCTAAACGTTATTTTATTGTTGACATCAAAAACAAAACTTTAAATAAAATAAAAACCTGAAATAGCAGAAAATCTTTTATTGTCGCCTTATTTTCTAAACGTCCTTTCAGGAATCACTTATACCTACATACCATCGTATAAAATAACAATACAAAAGTCACTTCTGTTCTTCGCTAAGCGCTTACACTTATTTAGATAGCTTGTCTTCTTCCCAGAGAAGAATAAATTAAGCGTCATGATCTGAAAAGAATGAGATTTATTGATACTTATTTATTTCTTAAAAACATACTAAACCAGAGGCCGCAAAAAAGAAATAAGCCGAATACATAGATCTATTCAGATATTCTGCTTAAATATATAACAGCGCCATCTCTTATCGAATAGCAAGAAACATAATATTAATTATAGTCATAGCTTTTAAATGTTTTGAAAGGGAAATAGTTTATAAGGTAGATTGTTTAACTCACCTAAATATAAAGTTGTCAAATACATTAGGACAAAGCCCAGTCCAACGGAGAAGAACTGCAATAATCCTGCACTCCTCTTACGTTCGTGCCAACGCGCCCTCTCACGGGGAAGCACCTCACTAACTGTCACGTACAGTAGCGTACCAGCTGCCAGGCCCTGAAATTAATTTTAGTACTGGTCAATAGATGGCGTTAGTAATCTGGAGTGTGCAGGCGCATAAGGATATAAAAATAAATGACTGATTTTAAATAAAGTTTCGTAATACAGTCCACAGATTAATAATTCCGCAATGCGGTTATCAACCTAGTCATCCTATGAGATCAAAATTCAGTCTATTGCTGTCCATGCACAATGGAATAGGCCTCTCCTAAGCAGTCCTCCGTCTCTCCTCTACTTCCAGGATGCAACCATTTTTAAAGTAACAATATTCAAAAAAACAAACACCCTACCTGCATAACCGGCACAGCAATGGACTCCTTCAGCGAGTTGACAGTCTCCAATCCCGCGCCGATGCCGATCCCCGCGACAGAGCCAGCGCTGAACAGACCAACACACATGATATGGGCGCACGCTCTGTTCGGGAAGTTCTCGCAGAGCTCCGCACCCAGGCAGAAACCCACCACGAACTTGTGGGATGCTACTGCTGCTAGGAGGAGGAGGACCTGGAAAAAGAGAGAGGGTTTTACGTTAGATTCTATTTTAGATTGACATGCCTGTCTGGGTCGCAGAAAATTTGAAATTAAGTTTCCGCGGCCCTGACACATGCAACTGAAGGAACACGGGTGGGTTTTAGTCAGTAAAAGTCTGCCACGCCCTCCAACTTCACCCAGAGCGGGCGCAGTCATTGGTTCATATACAACCATAAAATAATAATTGAAGTGTGTACCTACTAGCTATAGTGCACCCTCAATTCACCAGTAGCATTTAAGTCCCGTGTGATAACGCAAACCAGACCTAGACAAAAACCCATGTAGGACTTGAGACCACAAGACCCGTAGAGCTCCAATTTCTCTTCTCATTTAATCAATCAATATCTGTTTTGGGGCAACAGTTATAAATACAATATCCAAATGGCATTTGTAATTCAAAAAAAGAGCCTTAAGAAGAATGCTCCGTTTGAAACAAACGGACTCGTGCAGGGATCATTTTATTAGACTTCATATATTGACAGTGCCATCCATGCCTTTATATACTGGTGCTGTTAACCAATTTTGTCAAAAATTTGCACAAATCGGAAACTAATGAACAACGACAAGTTAGAGATAATACGCGTAGGAAAAACTTGCCTAACACAATCCAGCCGAAATTAGAGGTTGTTCGTCACAGTCCCAGATACCAATCAGTCTTTCTATATCACGGGTATCAAGGGTAGCCCCTTAGAATTTAAAAGCATTAATAGGGTTAACTTATTTAAAAACAAATTGATGACATATTTATTGAGGAAAAGCTATTATGGCATCTATAATTTCCTTGATGATATGCAACAACCGTAATTATTATTGGTCTAAATTTGAATGAATTTGAAATGGTAAATTAAATATTTTTGATTATGAACTTTTTTTCGTATATTTGACATAATATTGATATTTTTATAATGACATGCTATTTTTATTATTGTATTATTCATAGATTATATTATTGGATGACACTATTATTGATCTCTTGTAATAATTTAAATTTTTATCTTTGACATTTTATTTTACTGTTGTTATTCATAGACTACTAGTGACATATTATTGACCTATTATATAACAATGTTTTTTTTATGTTTGACATTCTATTTCTATTATTGTTTAATTAATGGGTATATATTGAACTTTTATTGATTTATTTGTATTTTATTTTTGTACCATTGACGTTGTATTTTTATTATTGATTTATTCAAACTTTAAATGAAATATTGTATCATTGATCTTTTTATCACAATTAGTTTTTTTTTTTTTATCTTAGATCTAATTTTATTTTTTATTTTTATTATTGATTATTGTAAATGGCTGTTAAAAGGCTTTTTATTTTATTTAATTTATTTATATTGTAAATGAAATGTACTTAATTATTGATTTGAACTTGTTACATTTTATATAAGTTTTTTTTTTACTTTCTTCATCGATCGGAATGTTTTAATGGTACCTATTTGTTTATTTTACAAAATTTCTGCACAATGTATATTGTTCCGAAATAAATGACATATGACAATCCTAATTTAATGGTAATTAAATTTAGCAATTTAAAAAATAACCTTGCCATTATATTGTGTTAGCCAATATCAATCTGAAAAAGGTAAAATTTAGGTTCGACAACCGCGTAAATTAATTATGTATAATATATCTCGTATATCTATCGTATATATATATATATCGTTTTTGGGCGACCCATATTTCGCAATACATTTTTAGGTAATTTAAATAATTTTTAAAATGTTTTTTTTTTTTTTTTATCCTAACATCTGTTAAGGCACCAACCAGCATGGAATTGTTTTCCTGTATTTAGAACATTATGCAAGTGGGTAAATACACTATACCTATGATTACAATAAAAAAACTTAAACAATATTAAAGATCGGCACAAACTATCGGACGCGACTGACAGCCGTGACTTATAGTATATCTGGGTAATGAATGTACAATCAATTGTGGAAACTATCGGAAGTAAGTACTGGCCCGCTGGATGTTTTTGCCTATGCACACATATCAGTCGCGGTTTTCAGTCGCGTCCGTCAGCCGCGTCTGATAATTTGTTCCCAGGTTAACACTTTATCGGTAGCTCATAAAAATGCACCTACGTAAGGTATGTACCGGCAATCGGTTCCATCTGGCAAGTACAGGTAACAGAACATTTTTGTTATCAGGCAGCTAACTACGATCCCCCTTTTAAACGATGTTGTGCGTTTGCTGTTAAATCTTTGACAATACTGAGTTTTTAAACATTTATTTTAAGTCACACAGAGAATGTATGTATCATCATTATCATCAGCCTTTTATTAATGTTCCCATTGCTAGGACACAGGGCTTCTCTCCGTGAGAGGGAATGGAGCGTAATCCACCACGCGGGTCCAGTGCGGCTTGGAGGATGTCACAGGTCTTAGAATTTTTGGGTCTAGGACATGCCGGTTTCCTCACGATGTTTTCCTTCACCGGTTTGAGAGCAGTGGTACCCAGGCAGGCTGAGGGGTGTGGGGTGTTGGTTTGTGGGTTTTAACCCACAAACAAGAACTTGTAAGTCACGGCCGATACCACTGGGTCACCACTGCTCTACGAATGTATGTGTCTGAAAGTAAAAACTTTAAAGCATGAACTACAACATGCGGCTGATACGCGTATTCTATGCTCCTACGACGCTTCTGATATGCTCTTACTACTCTTCTGCTACGAGTTTGACACGCGTGTTTTAACCGGTTTCGCTTTTGCTTCGCTTGAGCTACGCGTCTGCTACGAACCTCGTGGTACACTACGCATTTACTACGCTCGTAGCGTTAAGCTAAGTACGCTCTCAGATTGTCTTCTTTATTGAAATTCGAGATTTTTGAGATCACTTTAGTTGACGTTATTTGCTAGGCAAGGAAACTCTGACTCAACTGTTATCATATAAAACTTATAAAGCGATTCATAATAGTGTATGTAATGAAGTATCAATGACGGTGGCTTCGCTACAAATGTCTTGATATTAATTAATTTATTAACAGAACTGACATTTTAGCCCAGTGGATATTTAGATCACTTTGTTAGCTTTGATGGGATGAAAGAGGCTCTAATTTAAAGCTTGAGGATTTTAAATTTGGATGAGAATACACAGTTTGTAAGATTTTCATTGTTTATCTATTCAAAACACTGGAAATCAATACAGAAACGAACGACGTCGTCGGTCTAATATTGTGTTAGCTTTTGCTATCAATCGATGTCAACTGATGCATTCTACCATAAATTGACGATTGATCAATTAATTTGATGCACCCTAAGGCACCTTGACTCTTCAACCATTATCTATCTACTTTTAGGCATTAGATATATAAACATAAAAAATAAATTAGAAAAATCAATCTAACTGCTAAGGATCATTAATTCAAACCGGTACCATCCCAACTGTCTGTGACCTGCCTAACATTTAGATTTTTTGAGTCATTTTCCTCATGTTTGTTAGTATGAATACCAGGTTTTTTCCTTGTGCAATAAAAGAACCGCAAAGTAATAAAGGGGGCCAATTGCATTTTATTTTAACTAGCCAGTTCATCAGCCTGTTATTTTTTAAGGATTGTGGGATATTCCCGAACCTGATAGGGAGACCCACAGCAGCATAGGTACATTTAACTGGGTGTTAGGTATTTGGATAATATGACTTACTGAACCAATAGTATATTTGGTGTTTTGTACGGCTGCGGACGACAGCAGGCACTTTACTTTAAATTGATCAAAATTGATTCTTTGGCAGTATGAACGCAATATTATGTTAGATAATGTATAGGCTGCATCTAGAGTTGTTTACTATATGGACCTTGTGGCAACTATAACAAATTTCCGTGCGTTCAAGCGTTTTTGCCATATTAAAATCAAATATAACAGCTCACAATGTTAGGTCCCATTAATATTAATGATAATTTTTATCCGTAGTGCTAGACAACTGGGCTTTTCCCAGTTGTAACCGACCCTTTGTGCCTATTGGCCTCGTTTGTTCTGTCTCCTACTTGGTTTGGGGGGAAGTGATTTTTTTTTCCCTACTCCTCTTTTATTCTTTTCTGATTAATTTCTTTGAGAGACAGTTAAATTCATTCTCCGGGACTTCGTCAAGCTTCACTGCCTCGGCGCTTTTCTGGTGGTCGCCACTGTTGATTTTGGCTTTCAGGTGTTGCAGTGGTTTGGGAATATTGCGGTGGGATTGATCAAAAAACACATATCATTTTTTAAAAGAATAGTGAATAATCGAAATAATAATCGAGTTTAGTAGTCGTAAGTTATACTGCTGAGCATGAGGTCCTGGATTCGATTCCAGAATCAGTTGCTTGCAATAGACTCGTCCCTATTATCTACATGAATTGTGGATGTAGGTAAGTACTATAGGCAGCTCACTTGAAACTTACTCCACTTAAGTTTTCACGGTGAGGTGTTTACAGATTACACCAGCTGTATCTAACCATGACAATGTTATGGTTTACTAGCTTTGCCAGCGGCTTCGCCTCCGTGAAAGTCGAAAATTATCGCGAGAGAACATATTCCCGATATAAAAAGTATCCTAAGACTGTAATCTATATCTGTGCCAAATTTCATGAACATACGATTCAACCGACAGTATGATTAAATAAGTGCAGAATATATTCATAATGATAAGCGATAAAGTGCATACACTTGCAGTCTTATCTTCTTCAAATATCATAATCTAGTTACCCTGACCTTGGCCAGTATGTTGCCTAACCCAATTACCACATACAATCGGCGTAACGGAACGGAAAGAGATAAATACGACTGAAAACAAATATGTTTGCAGAAATACACAGAATGATACTATTTCTACATATTATAGTAACTTTTCTCCATTTTAAATCACCATCAGCCTTTTCATGTTCCCACTGCTGGGACACAGGCCTCCTCTCATAGAGGTAGTGGGCTATAATACACCACGCGGGCCCAGTGCGTGTTGGTAGATGTCACATTTCTTTGAATATTTGGGTCTAAGACATGCCGGTTTCCTCACGATGTTTTCAGAGCAGTGGTGATGAAATCAATCAATCTGCCTAGCCTTTTCCCAACTATATTGGGGTCGGCATCCAGTCTAACCGGATTCAGCTGAGTGCCAGTGTTTTACATGGAGCGACTGCCTATCTAGCCTCCACAACCTAGTAACTGGGTTACACGGTACCCCTTGGCAAGACTGGTGTCCTATCTCAAGCTTCTGACTACCCGTAACGACTGTCAAAGATCTTCAAATTACAGCCTGGACCAACGGCTTAACGTGCTTTCCGAGGCACGGCGGAAACTCGGTATGTTAAAATGGTCACCCATCCTTGGACCGACCTCGTCAAGCGTTGCTTTACCTTGATGATCGACCAGTGCGGCTTTTATTATTTGGCCACGAGCTCCTTACCATCTTGATGATGTGGTGATGAAATAAATTGCATAAAGTAAAGCGCCTGCTCGTGTTCGAACCCACGACCTACAACTCATAAGTCGGGGCCGTAACCACTGGGCCGCCACTGCGTTTATATGCCATATTACTTAATGACTTGAATCCCTTTATGTCTGTTAGCATTTCTAAGCACCCGAAGTCACTAACTGTAAACCCCAGCAATGTCACGGAGACACGTCGCCGTCTGATGCTGCCGAACGGAACATACGGAAATCTACGGAATCACATAATTGTGGACCTTTGGACAATTGCTCATATTTAAATTAGACCCTTTGCTGTACCCCCTATTTCCTACATAGAATTTTATTGTGCGTAAATGTCTGATGTAAATTGCTGCATATTTATCACATGTCATTCATAAAAATACCTGGCTATATAAATAAATTAGTATGTTTAAGAATAAAATTAAAAAAAAAAAAATATGTAATAGGAATCAATAAGAATGCATTTATCTAAAATCATTCATTCTTAACAACATCTGGTTCAACGGAGGTGTCTGTTCCATGTTTTATCTATAGTTCATCGTTTCAAAACTATTTTCCTATTAGAAAACCCAGCACCAATTTTTGATGCGTTTTCCTTATTATCAGTACCTAGGCGACTGAGCTCTGCTCGGGTAAAATAGAGAAAACGACGTTTACTTAAGCCGTTTTTCGTGCTGATTTTAGGAGCTATCTACTCGTTATTTAAAAATAAATACCAATTAATAAAAATACATTAAATTGCTACATAATATTGATTCTAAAATGGTAGATTTCTTTTTATTTTAATGTTGTATAGAATTCACTAATCTACTTCCAAAAATCATAAAAATGAGAAATAATTATTGATAGCATGCATCTCCTCATAAAGTGTTCATTAATTATTTTTTGTACTAACACTAATGGATAGACAATTTAATAACGAACATTTTTGTAGTTTTTTTTTTCAAAAGACCAATATTCGATTTTATAAGGTTTTATTCTAAAATCTGGGCGTATTCACTACTGTAATTCATGCGCCACCAGTGCCGCTGGACCAATAGGAATGGTTATATCGCATGCCGATTTTTTGGTCAGGGTACCGTCTTAAAATGAAACCTAGCTAGATCGATTTATCGCCCCTGAAAGCCCCTGCATACTTAATTGGAGCCGTTTCCGAGATTCAGATTTTAAATACTTATATATATATACAAGAAATGCTCGTTTGAAGGTATTAGATAGATAGATATGATACATAATTAGATCACAATCGTTCCACGTTGAGGAGATAATAATAGATATCTGTGAAAGATACTACCTACATCATTAAGTTGATTTAATTACTAACATACCTATGTACATACCTACATTTAGTTACATTGGCTGCTGCTGCATTTCCTAAGTCTGTACTAATAATACGTTTTATAAATACGAAAATAAGTTACTTTTCAACGCCTAAATAGCCCACCAATTTTTATGAGTTTTGGACATTGAAGAAGGAAATAGGATGATTTTAACCCGGGCTTGCGTTCTTTTGGTATAATCTGTCTTTCACACGGGTGAAGCTAGTATTTCATATAAAAATATATTGTAGTCAAAAGTTTAAAGGAGGTGAGGAGCAGATGGACGGCCTTAAATACCATCCTTATATTTTTACAAGCAAATGCACTCAAGTTGCTTAAAGGTGAAGGCTGGTATAAATTCTGCATACCGAATGCTCATTTCGAAGACAGTTAATTAATATTAGTGTCTTTTGACCACTTATTATTTTAAGAATTGAACATTTAATTCTCTAATCTTTAGGTAACATACTAACATCTTTTGGGAACCGGTCTAGCGAGATATTTTTTGATGCTTTATACTATTTTTGACTTTAAAGGTGAGTAAAACTTGCCTTTAAGTTGTAACATTTTCAGATAATACAAGCTTAACCAGTCTATAAGCACCCCACTGGTGGGATATAGGTTCTGTGAGTGAAAGAGTGACTCGGAATCCACCACGCGACTTCGAATTTTTAGTTCTATGACATGTATGTTTCCAGTAGAGGAGCTCGTGGCTAAATAATAACAGCCGCACTGGTCGATCATCAAGGTTAAGCAACTCTTGACGAAGTCGGTACGTGGATGGATGACCATTTTCAACATACCGAGTTTCCTCCGTACCTCGGCAAGCACGTTAAGCCGTTGGTCCCGGCTGTCATTTGAAGATCTTTGACAGTCGTTAAAAGTAGTCAGAAGCTTGAGATCTGACACCAGTCTTGCCAAGGGGTACCGTGTTACCCAGTTACTGGGTTGTGGAGGTCAGATAGGCAGTCGCTCCATGTAATACACTGGTACTCAGCTGAATCCGGTAGACTGGAAGCCGACCCCTGTCAAAGATCTTCAAATGACAGCCGGGACCAATGGCTTAACGTGCTTTCCGAGGCACGGAGGAAACTCGGTATTTTGAAATGGTCACCCATCCATGGACCGACCTCGGCAAGCGTTGCTTAACCTTATAGATCGACTCGTGCGGCTGTTATTATTTAGTCACGAGCTCCTCTTCTATGTGATTGAGAACTGAATAATATAAAGGCAGTTTATTTTTATTTTTCATGAAGAGAATTCATTATACTTCAAGCTTTTATAATTTAATACAACAAGTATTTCAGTAGTCTCGGTATGATTAATCACAATAATTACCAATAACTTGATAAAACGAGAAACCATTTAACCATAAAAATAACAATTTACCATTACGAATGCATTACCAAATGTATATTTAATCACATAAATTATTGCTATGTGCAACATTGTGTGCAATATGCGAGCTCGTCGTAGAAACAGTAGGAAAACGACACGTCGGTGACTGTTTGTTAATTGTATTACTCAACTAATACTGATAATAATTTATAGGAGTTATAGATTACTTAATTGGTAGATATATTTCCAATTTAGCATTAGTAAAATACCGCCTAAACTTGCGTTTATATAGCAAATATAGTTTTCAAATCTAATAAAACTCTTTTTAAATAATCGGAATCTCGGAAACGGCTCCAACGATTTCATGAAATTTAGTATGCAGAGGGTTTCGGGGGCGATAAATCGATCTATCTAGGTTTAATTTTTAGAAAACGTCGTTTTCTCTATTTTCACCCGAGCAGAGCTCGGTCGCCCAGGTACTATTACTAATTACCTGCGGTATTGAACATTACCAATGTTCAATATCATATCAAGAACTCAAATTTTATGAAAAGGAGTTATAAACGTGAGTGAATGGAGCGGAAGGCCAAAGAATAGATGTACGTATGATAAATAATGAAATAGATGTATGAATTATATGATAAGGAACGATATAAAATAAAAGGCAGTCAATGATAGCGTGACGTTTAATAGGATAGACTGGAAAAAGAAAATATGGAGCAGGATGATAACGATGCACTACTTAATTTAATTTTGTGAAGAATGAACCCAAGAAGAAGAAAACATAACGCGCTATCAGCAGTCGCGTAAACAAGGTCTGAAATCTTGAACACGAACAAAACTAGCGCGCTGATCCATGCACATTGCTTTTCTTAATATAGTTTTCTATTTCCCGAGATGGTTGGTATAACGTTACCTTTCCGGAATAAAAATTAGAATGATTTAGCAATAGTGTAGCTATTTATCAGTGAAAAGAAATTGGGAATACGATCTGACTTTTATAATCCTACTTCCACTGCTATCCCTTTATTTCTATAGAAAATGTAAAAGTCTGTACGATGAGTTGTTTGTTAATCAAACACGCTTCAACGATAGATTTCAATGCAACTTTGCACATGGGTAGATCATGACCTGGATTGAGACATAGGATATATCCCGGTACAACGGATCGTTGGATAATAGGGATGTTTCCTGGGTGATAATTATATTTAGTCCGTCAGTGAGATTATTAAATAATATTGTACACATATTTTTCTTTACCAAATCAAAGTTCAGGAGTGGGCGCTTATGTCAAAGGCAAAGTCAAATATATTTATTTAACTAGGCCAATAAACGGCACTTTACGGAACGTCACATATATTAAAATTAAAATTTACAAGTAATAAAAAATGATTCTACCGTGCATTCGGAAAGTAGATTGTTATGGAGAAGAACGCACAAGAAACTCATACAAACATTAAAAAAAAATAGGTGTTTTACAATATTTACATAATGTTTTATGACGTCACTATGTCAGTATAAAGTGTACTATCGGCATGATGTCACACGATATTTCAACCCATTATATCGTCGTGTTTACGTATCAAAAGAAAAACTACGTGTTCAATATTTTTTATTATTCTACTTGACGGACAAAAAAATAATTTTCAGTAAACTTCCCTATTGCCACGAAATACTAGCAGTTTAATGTTTCCAATTTTCTGTTAGGTTCGGATAAAGGCACTAATGTGAAAGGGTTTGACCGCTGAACTATTACCACAATAGCATGATACTGCTCCCTGGGGCCACATATTGTATGTTGCGTGCTGTTTGCTATAGTAGCAGCAATGGGGCTGCCTACCTTAATGCCCCAGAGAGTGTTTTGGTCTAGTTCTGTCTTTGTTGACTGTTTGATGTTAACTTTAGTTGTTTCTTATAGTTATACTTCCATTGGTGTAATTGCATGCATGGCGCATGCATGGCGTTCCAATACGAGGATAAACGACTTCATAATAAATCAATCAATGAACAGAAAAATGTAGGTACCTGCCAGGCTACCAAATTTCTTTTGATATCTTGTGCTAAAAAATAAATAAAGGCAATTTTAATAAACCTATATTATGAACTTGATCAAGCTTTTTTTATATATATATCGATATATTGACATTGCAATATATCGATTTGATTAACATGAATCTTTCAGCAAAAAACTTTTTAACAAACAAATTAAACCGACCGGCAAAGAAAACATTACAAAGCGAAAAATAACTTCCTTTCTTTTCTTTGGTACCTATTGTTTTACAGTTTTTCAACACCGACTTCGATTTAAATCAATATAGTTATTGCAATGTCAATATAGTTTTTTGTTAATACTTTTTTGAATTTTCCTCTTTTTAGTTTTGGTAGTTACATTGTTTTATAACGGAGTTCTAGTGCTGCCATTCCGGTTTTTATCATCAGGTCAGTTCGATGGTACCATCTTCATCAGTCCCATTTATTTATATGTATTTGCTTCATCATAGTCGCTTAACTGTTACCCGTAACTCGTACACTCGTACTTGTAGGTATACTCGTGACATAGCTATCATTAAGGAGTTCCAGTGGCCACCTGTGGTCTTATACATCAGTTCCACTTCACCAAATAATACTTTCCGAGTGTAAATGCTTACCATGTTGATGGCAATTGGCAATACCAAAATCGCTATATGTTTGCCCATAATATTTGAGGAGTTACCTCGATTTCCAATGGATCCCATCATCAAATCCTGACCTGATTATCATGGGATCACATAGAAAGTATACCCTTTCAACCAAAAAAGATTTTTTTAAATCGGTCCAGCCGTCTTTGAGTAATCGGGTAAAATACATTAAAAAAGAAGTTTCTGACGAATTGAGAACCTCCTACTTTTTTAGAAATGAATTAATAAATAAAAAACATAACCCTTTCCCAGCAGTCGGGTAAAAAAAGATACTGACGAATAGAGAAACTCCTCCTTTTTTTTAAGAGGGTTAAAAAAAATACAGTTTGTAGCGCAACTCTAAGCTATCTATAGTCTGACTCATTTTCATATGAAGCTTGAAAGTTCGATCCTCACTAAGACTCATCATCATCAACATTATCTTATCACCCGAAAGACGTTCACTACTGTCGTCATTAAGACTCATTATTGAAGAAACACTGTATTTCTTAAATCATCACATCGACCTCACTCTGAGTCATTCCTTGTCGTGCGTTTCACTTTTTTCCACAAGCAAAACATTATTATAATAACAATCTTATCCGTTATTATGAATACGGCGTATTATTAGCACCTTATCAGTAACGGAGCGAGGAGTAACGGCTCCGTTACGAAGGTATCTCTTATCACAAGAGAGGTATCACAGTATGTAGGTCAATAATAGAGATACCTGGTGATAACAGGGGGAAGGAAATTTACTGGACGAAAATAGAGAAACGTTCATTAATTGTTAATATTTATCTACATTTGATATGTTACCGTAAAAGCCCGAAGTACGGTAAATTCTAGGATTTACCGGTAAAACCTGAGATTTACGAAGTCATACTGGTAAAAGCCCGAAATGATCTTTGATAATAGCGGATTTCGATCTTTTACCTGCAATTGCACTGTAAATGTTAGGATTTACCTCAGAGACTTGTAAATGTTGAAAAAATTAAAAGTTCTATAGGTTTTGTTATAATTTTTAGATACACTATAATCCTAGGAATAGCCAAATTCACCGAATAAAAATCATCTAAAAACATAATACCAGCTTTGGTGGAGCTAATCAGTCAGTCCTTATATTGTTCTCATCATTTCGTATCAAAGTAACTCATAGACATTACAATTGTTCAAACATTCACAAGTTTCTGAAGTAAATCCTAAGATTACGGTGTGATGCCTGGTAACAGCCGATAGATCATTTAGGGGTTTTACCAGTTGACTTGGTAAATCCTAGAACTTAGCTTACTTCGGGCTTTTACAGTAACATTTATATTGATATAATAGTTACTATTATACAAATGTCATGCGAACAATGGGACAAAGGGACGAAAGCAGAATAGATTGCTGCAGGGTTGTCTAACCAAGTTGACAATTTACAATCGAAAACGCTAGTAGAAAACGAATCGATGTATGGGAATGACACATCTGAACGTTAACTCACGTGGTCAGACCATACAAATAGAAGGCGTTAACGATTGTAGAAAGAGATTCGATACGAAACGTTTGTAACAGGGGGGCTGGTTTAGAGGTGGGATCTCGTACTACTAAGAGGTAGTCAGGTAAACAAAGGTTTGACCTATCTGTATTACCAAATCAGTCTGGCAAGTCTTGTGAATATAGCCATCCACAAAGACGACTCTCTTCGTGGATAGCCTATCTATGAGTATAAAGGTGGTTACGACAGCTGTGTACCAGTGTAGAGTAACGGATTCGATTCGTACATGTTGGCATGATTTCTGTGAGATATCTTGATATTTGCTTGAGATCAAAAAGTGTGAGAGATTTGAGTTCATGATCAATAATTTCATTATTTCCGTGTGAGGAAGAGAAGGAAGTCAGTGATAGCGTGACGGGGGACAGGACGGTATGGAGGAAGAAAACGTGTTGCGCCGTCCCCAAGTAACAGAAGATGATGATTTGAATTCCCTTGAAATCCAAACAAAGCAAAAATATGTTTCAAACAAATTTTAAAAAATTAAAATAAATGAACATCTGTTATTATTTATGAAGGTAGATAAAGCACATTTAAAAAGGTCACGTAAAGGACGAAATCAACAAAGAAACGAAAGAACACGTTCAACCGGTTATATTCGTGTTTCAAGTTTCGATGCATCGACTACCAAAAATTTAAATTCACTACAAGATTTCACTATCCACCGACCCGCACTGAGCCCGAGTGGAGGATCATGTTTCACTTTCTCAGACAGATAAGAGTCCTGTGTCCCAGCCGTGGGTACATTACAGGCCTGTATGTGCCTTTAGGCCCGTATTTTAAGTATTATTGAAGGAGACTTCCACCACTCCAACACTCCAACTGACTCAGTCGCCATAACAACTGTCCGTGTATATAAGTTTATCTGTGATAACAACAACCTTGATTAATGTCAATAAATAACAATAAGGTTTAATTGTCATTTTGATTTCGAGTTTAAGAAAATTCCACAGGCCATGTTTTTACCGGCAACCAGTTTGCATGCAAGCTGGTTGCAGGTAAAAACGTGGCCTGTTGAATTACATTGCGGGGCACGATCGTGCTATTGATCACATTATACCTCGGTAGCACGCAATGTATTATAACTTGCATACAAGCTGGTTGCTGGTAGATACATGGCCTTGGAATATAAGCGCGGGGCACGATCGAGTAATTCGTAAAATTATATCTCGGTAGCACGCAATGTGTTGCATCTTGCATGCAAGCTGATTGCTGGTAGAGACGTGGCCTTAGAATATAGGGCTAGGTAAGGTTGATTATAAAACTTAGGTACGTGTATATATTGTTTGTAAATGATATAGAATCGTGGAACTGTTATTGTATAATAATATCATAAGGTGTTGAAAAGGCATTACGTTTAGTTTACATAATACGATGAGTTATACTGATTACGGTATGTTCACAATGGCAAAGGTGAGTAAGTAAAAATGAAAGCCAATTTACTTATCGCGATGATCTTTGATCACGACTTCACGATGCTTGGCTAACTGTGCTTTTGTTATTTTTGACCATGAGGACCAGATATCCTTAGTTAGTAGTAGAGTTTTTTTTTAATATATTTTAAGTAATAGCTTATTCCAGCGGCTTAATCCGTGTAAATGTAGAAAATTGTCCCGAGGGAACATATTCCCGGGATAAAAAGTATCCTGTGCTATTCCAGTGCATATGCCTGAGGCAAATTTCTTCCAGATCCGACTAGCCGTTTGAGCTTGAAAAAGTAAATAACATACAAACACACATACTCACAAAGTTTCGCCTTTATAGTATTATTGAGATTACTGCCAGACTTATTATTTTGGGACAATCCCACCGCACTATTCCCAAACCACTACAACTCCTGAAAGCCAGAATCAACAGTGGCGACCACCAGAAAAGCGCCGAGGCAATGAAGCTCGACGAAGTCCCGGAGAATGAATTTAACTGTCTTGGATCCCGCAACGAAATTAATCAAAAAGAATAATGGAGGAGTAAGAAAACTGCCAGACTCGTTCGCGTTTGAACACTATCTGATGCAGCAAGACACAAGAAAAGTATTAGAACCTCAGTTCGTAGAAAAGAGATAGTTTCCGATGACACCGAAAAATCAGGCAAAATTAAGTAGAACTGGACCGGCCTCTTTCGCCGTAAGTCGAATGCATCACGGGCTAATTCTACATACCCATATCCCGGATAATGTCCAGCAAATCGCGGCAGACAAACCTAGGCGAAGACAAACACAACAAGCTTTAACAAGCTTGTCACCTACAGACAGAACTGCCACACTTGCCCAAAACAGATAGGAATGAAAAGAAGAAATGGAAGCATTTGCCCTGCAATGGGACACGAACAGCTTAAAATAAAAAATAACAGAATGGCTGTTCTAAAAATCTTGGCCGATCGAAAGACACAGAGGGATTCTTGTAATGGTCGGCTAAATAGGAAGTGAATTTTGATATGAATGAAATAGCAACTTAACTTATAAACCTGTTTTCGCAAGCTACCGGACTAAACTGATTCATCCAAAGGCAGGGGTCTCCTGTGGCCCTGAAATCGGTTATTGTAGTGTTGTAGGCGTGGATATCTGTACCTTTCACTAGTGATCTTTAACCAGCAGGTTACTGATATTTATAGGTACTAAAATAAGCGGTAGTGAACTTAAATTGATAAACGGAACTGGTCTGATTCCCACGCAAATAAACTGGCGACCTAATTTTGATAGTTTTAGTATTCGGATTCTGTAAACAAGGGGTGCTAACGAGACCCTACTTCTAAGTTCACGCCGTTTGTCTGTCTGTCACCTACTTACCATGTATCTGTGTTTGTGATATTGTTATTTCTAGAACTTTTCTTAGCAACTATCTATGATAATCATGCTGTGTGATATATCTGTGTCTTACCCTCCAGGCGTGTGATCATTTACCTCATTTAGGGGGTGTATTTAAAATATAATGCCTTACTTCGTTTCTGACCTTCGTTTTATGTATAAGAATTATAATATGGAACACTTCCTGCTTCTAAAGTGGTTTAGGCTGTGCAGTATTGGTTAGTGCATTTCAGATTTTAGCAAGTCGATTACATACAAGGATATATTAATAACTTATGTATACATTCCCAATTGATATTCATTGCATTCAAGAAATGGTTGCACCGTTGCATAGTTCCAGTGAATGATATGCTTTGTGTTGAAAGTTTACCGATATGTTTTAAACACTATCTGTCTGCAAAGGATATATGTGGTATATTTTTAAACATTTTATCTGGCTATGAACAGGTCAGACAATTTATTGGACTGACCAAGTATTATTGTACTTACCTACATATTGTATCTTCCAAATACCTATATATACCTATGTATGTGGCATACCTACTATGGTGGTATCTTTCGATAGGTCCAAGGCAGAAACCCAAGTCGGGGAGTTTCATTAATGGCATTGCCATTACGAGTTCCTCTTTAGCAGCTTAGTGTCAGTTTGATAGCTGGGCCCGCGTGGTAAGTTAAGAGGTAATGCAGTCGCAGACATCCGACTAAATATATCTTTTATATTGAATTTATGGAATATCTTTTAAAACTTTCCAATACTCCAGTATTGGAAAATGCCTACTCGTGCCGCCAAGCCTCGAATTATGACTTTTTATAAAGCAAATTCAGTCGGCGTTCTCTGGCCGCATTTCTTCTTAAGGCCTGTTCCCTTTCCCACAGAGAGGAGGCCTGTGTCCCAGCAGTGGGAATGTTAAAAGACTGATCATGATGATGGGCTCACCATTATCATGATCAGTTTTACTATCTACCATAACCAAACTACTTATCCCATCAGTAATAAAAGTATGATGATCTTATTGTTTTCCTTGTACTTGAATAAAATACAAGTACAACAAATTAAAGGTTGACGTTGAATAAGACGTGAAAGTTTCCAAGGAGTATCGTCCGTGTTTTCCTTAAAGTTAAAACCAGTATGGTGCCACCATGGTTTTGATTTACGAAATGGCGTAACATCCACGCTATGTTTAAAAACACTTTCGTCTCTCAAGCAGAACACAACAAGTGTGACTGTGGTACGTTTACTGATCTGGATAGTCATAATGTTTTGAAAATATTCATCAGTAAAATAAAAGACTGACTCATTGGTCTAGTGGTCTGAAGCGCTACTGCTAAGTATGAAGACCTGGCTTCGATTCCCCAGTCAGTCAAAGTGTTATTGGGCTTTGCCGACTCGAATTTCATAATAGCAAACCGGATTTTGGACTGGTGCCCGGATTATGGGACGAGGTTAAATACTATGTATTAGGGGACGTAATACATAGTATTTAAACATAGCTGGTAGTATGTGGGTGTACTAAGCTTAACCTCTACCTAACTCTTCGTAGACTAGTGTGATGTTATCATTATCATCATCATCATCATACCAGCCGAAAGACGTCCACTGCCGTACATAGGCCGCCCCCAAGTGTCGCCACATTGACCGGTCCCATGCGTCCCGCATCGTCTTCCGGTTCGCAGTCGCCACTCCAGAACTTTTCTGCCCCATCGGCCATCCGTTCTGCGAGCAATGTGCCCTGCCCACTGTCGGTAACCCTGGTTCTCTTGCGGATCTCTACATTTCTGATTCGATCACGGAAGGATACTCTGAGCATAGCTCTCTCCACTTTGGCTATCCACACTGTAAGCTTTCTGATGAGGCCCATTGTGAGCGACCACGTCTCAGAGCCATAGTTCATCACTCGCAACACACACTGATCATCACTGGTTTGATGTTATGTTATGAAATAAAAGATATGAAAGAATTCAGTATATCGGCAGTATTGTATAGCTTGTTTCACTCTCTGCTTGCCAGTAATAAGTCATCTTAATAGGTATTCGGAATGACTCAAGTACAAGAGTCTAATTTGAAAACAAGCTATCTGTCTGCAGTCTGGTTGAATTAATTATACAATTAGTCATGCTAATTATTTTCCGGCATCATCATAACAACAGAAAAAGCCCCGTGTGGCGTCATGACAGAATCATACTGGGATCAGAAATCGTAGTTATCTTCATTAGATTATTGGTGATCGCTGACCACTAACAATTGGGTGAAGAACATCACATAGCAAAACATCACTCCTGGATTCCCCACAAGAGTTGGGCAGAGGTGCACTTAGGGTAAAAAGTTTAATAAAGTTTGAAGAAGATGGGCTATGAGCCACGAGTATAACAGAACCCAAAGGTTTAGACAGAAATGTATTTAAATTGCATCCTCGTTTCGTTGTGTTTTGTGTAATAAGAGGAGTCTATTTGGCAACAACTGGTCATGGCCAGACAGCTAATGAGAAACACGTAAAAGAATGATGGTTAGAATGAATGATAAGAGTATCAGATCATAAATAAATAGACTGCAGATCAGACCACGAATGAACAATAGACATGAAGTAACATAAAGCTTTACCTGTTAAAATGAATGAAGAAGTTTACGAATAAACAAATGCAATCCTCACCTGCGTAGCACTCTCCTGCAACCCAATCGCGAGTCCCTCCAACACACTATGCACAAACAAGGCAGAGAGCAATCCCACCACACTTGAAGAACTCCTGTTACAAGGCTCCGAGTGGCTGACATGGCACATCTCCGATCCTCCTTCTCTGTCCCTCATCTCTCCATCATGGTCTCTTGGCAACAACCTGGTTTGTTCACCCACATGGCTATGTATCTCATGAGAATCACTGTTATAGAAAAGATGGGTCAGTTCATCTACTAAATACACCATAAAAAATCCAATACACAATGTTAGTTCTGAATACTGCGGTAGGTGTTCCCTTGTTTCTGGTAACATGTGGACTAGGGATGTAGATAAAAGGACACCTCCTCCGAAGCAGAGCAAACAAGAAAGTAGAAGAGGATGCCTTTGTCTGGCAGCTTCAGAGAAACAAGCTGGAAGCATCCCGGAGAAGAAGGCTCCTAAGCCCAATGTGAGCATGGATATTGCTCTTGCTGTAGTGATATCCATTTTGGTCGAATTCTGAATTCCTTTTTTAAAATTTCACTAGTTCTTTTGTTTTATTTTTCTTCAGTGGCGTTTTAATCTGTAGTTGCGTGTCCTTCCTTGTTCAACTTAAAAGTGTTCCTCCTTTTCTTCGTCTTATTTTTTCACACACAAAACAGTTACACAAAAATGTCGGTACATCTATTTTTAATCACTTCACGAAACACATGCGTCGCACTGACACTAAAAACTTTATCAGATCTGATATTTACATATGTTTATCAATAATAACAGTCGGTTTGTCCTGTATCACTACACACCGCCACTCTTCGCGGCTACCCACTACAAATGACTCGTTATAATCAGTGTAGTGTATACCCGCACAAGTTTAGCAATACCAGCCGTCAACAAATACGACAATCTTATCACAAAGCAATACGGTTCAATTTTGAATGACAGGAAGATTATTCGATGTTAATTGCATTAGTCATGTGTAAGAATTGACCAATTATAAATGAGCTTCCTCGCCCCTCTGAGTCAGTCGTTTTGTGGGTAATTGAAAGGGGATCAGGCGTGTTTGGGTAGGTCAACGTTATATGGTGCTAAACAAAGAATAATGCGGCATTGATGAGTAAATTGTCAAAAATATGTAATATATTTTATTTATTGTAACAAGAAATCGTTTGTTATTTTTTAACTTAAACTAAATAACAATGAAGGCACTGTCCTCTAAGAAAAATCCTCATGCGACGTTTTAACTATCTTCAAATTAATACCAAATTGATATCGACATTAGACATGAGATCACGTAGTTCAAACAACAAACGATTTAGAACAAATTCACTTTCAATCAAAAAAGAACACAAAACAAAGCCTCAGTTCTGTACCTACAAAACCCACATTTTTAAAACCGGTTCAGCAGTTTAGGAGATTGCGTCAGACGAACAGACTGATTCTTTTCTTAATGGTTTACATAATTTTGGCACGAATACATTTCATTAATGAATGACCGCGTTGCCACGTAAATAAAGGTTGACTTTACCTACAAGATACATCTGCTATAGGTCGATTCAAAATTAATGACGGTTGTGAAATCCTCCCCGCTGTTACATGCATTCGCTAATATGCAGTGACCTGCGGAGTGTGCCGAGTCGTCATTAAGGCGGTACCCCGAGCAAAACGCCGCGCAAGCCGTTTTTTGTGCTGTTTTTAGGAGCTATCTACTCGTTATTTAAAAAGAAATATCAATTAATAAAAATACATTAAATTTCTACATAATATTGATTCTAAAATGGTAGATTTAGTTTTTTTTTAAATGTTGTATATATTTCACTAATCTACTTCCAAAAAAACATAAAAATGAGAAATAATTATTGATATTATGCATCTCCTCGTAAAGTGTTCATTGATTATTTTTTGTACTAACACTAATGGATAGACAATTTAATAACGAACATTTTTGTAGAATTATTTTTTTCAAAAGACAAAAATTCGATTTTATAAAGATTTTATTCTAAAATCTGGGCGTATTCACTAGTGTAATTCTTGCGCCACCAGTGCCGCTAGACCAATAGGAACGCTCATATCTCATGCCGATTTTTTGGTCAGGGTACCGTCTTAAATTTAATTCTACCTGTACCAGCCTAACTCGTTAAGAAATAGGTACTAGTTACTAAAATTACGTCGATCAGGATCTTCAAACATCATAAATATTGTTTGCAGTAACGAAAGTAAGTAAAACACTTTTTCCGATCCAGGAATCGAACCTTATGCTCAACACTAAATTAAATGGCCTCCACACATACAAAACATACCTAAGTACTTATCCTACTGATAATAATAGGTAAGTAGGTACTTTAATATCGTTCCCTGTATGTCGCACAGGTTATCAATTTCCTTCCTGGTTGAATAGCTTTAAGCGCTTTCATTAATAATAATAATAATCGATGATTGATTTGACAAGTACAAGAAAAAGCCATAATATTATTATACATTTAAAGAATACTAGCTGACCCGGCAAACTTTGTTTTGCCATAAAAACACCATAACATTCAACTATCCTACCTACCCAACCCTACCTACCCTACTTACCCTACCCTACCCCACCCTACCCTACCTACCCTACCCTACCCTACCCCACCTACCCTATCCTACCATACCTACCTACCCTACCCTACCTACCTACCCTACCCTACCCTACATATTAAAAAATAGATAGTAGCCGATTCTCAGACCTACTGAATATGCATTTAAAGTTTCATAAAAATCGGTCAAGCCGTTTTGGAGGAGTATGGTAACTAACATTCTGACACGAGAACTTTATATATGTATAAGATATGCCTATAAGTTTGTGTTTTTAGAAAAACGTTGCCCTACACTAGTAATTTCTGCTGTGTATCTTGGGTGCGTTTACAAACATTTTCAACCGACTTCCCAAAATGGAGGAGGTTATCATTTCGACTGTATTTATTTTTTGTTTTTATGTGTGTACCTCAGAACTTTTTACTGTGTAAACCAATTTTAATGTTTTTTTTTTTTTAATTTAAAGGTGCTTCTCGTATGGTCCCATTTAAATCCCACCTTAACCCATCGCCTTGTTTAAGTTTCATGTTATTTGGTTAATCTATTCTGGCTTCACTTTGGGCATTATACGTACCTAGCCTATAGAACTGGTCCATTATGTACCACAACTAAAAAGTGAAAAACTAAAAATATTTTTATAAAAATTACAACCGACTTCCAAATAAAATACTACAAAGTGAAAAATAACTTCAATTTCGGCAGTCGGTGTCAAAAAACGAAGAAACGAAATCAGGAACACCGACTTCCGAAAGTTATTTTTCACTTTGTAGTGTTTTTATTTGGAAATCGGTTGTAATTTTTACCCGACTGCCGAAGGAGGGTAATGTGTTTATCAGTCTATGTATGTATGTATGTTTGTTCCTATATGGCGTTCCAGAGACCAAACGCGTTGGCCGATTTTGATGATTCATACGTCAATCGATTCGTCTTTACCCTGCGAGTTTCATAGGCTACATTAAAATTGATGAATGTAAATTGATGAATGTAAAATAAAAAAAGAATGAAATGGCGGATTTTGGGTGCCATATTGTGGGGGGCCCAATTTTTTTTTCTTGCAAACCCATCGTGTGGGGTATCAAAATAAAGGCTATTAAGAGGTGATTTCAAAAATATTTGACACTTATATGTTTAAATGTATCTAATTCGAAAAAAAAACTAACTAAAAAGTTATAAATAAAAAAACTTAATTCAAAAATTCAAAAAACCCGACTGCTTCAAAAGCGAACTAAAAAGTCGTAAACAAGGAAAAAATCATGCTGTGCAGGCGGAGGATACACCAGATTTTGGTCAGCCAGCCTGCGAATATGTATCCTCCGACTGCACAGCATGATTTAATCCTTGTTTACGACTTTTCAGTTCGCTTTTGTTGTAAAAACGTTTTAACTCATAATAATTATCCACAAACAGCGGAGTCCCGAAACAACTGTGTGCGCGGCAGACAGCCACTGCGCCAACTGTGTTGTCAATATGATGGTATAATAACTTACTCCGTATACTTCGCCGTCATTATGATCCAACCCTAGGGAGAAGCCAATTCTTTCCCCTTCTAAACCTCTCTTTTTATCACTGCATGGCCACAACTGTCCTGCAAATGTGTCATCCAAAGAATCCTTGTCTACAACCTACATAGACCTTCATAGAAAATCTTTCCAGGCAGTTTGCTAGAGAGATCATACAAAAATCTATGGTTCGTTATCCTATTATAATGATAAAGCTAACGTCAAAGAACACGACCACAGAACATATATAACCTAAGCAACACGAGTGTCATCTAAAACAGGCACAAAAAGTCTAAAAATATATAAATGAACGAGTTACTGCATAAACATGGATGTTCTAACATCTTCAGCGTCCCCGAAGGTCTTAAGGAGCTCATGTCGGATATCACACGTGAGGTACACTCTTTACGGGTTTCCATCAGGTCTGAAGGCTTGAAGTTAGACTGCATCCTTGGCGGTCTTTACACAGTGCGAGCTGATAACTAAATAGACAACAGGCAGTCGCTCGCATTGCGTATTCGTGTATCGTTTGCCTTGGCTGTTTTTATAATGAGTTGCTGCCTAGTCTCCAATGCCTCGATGGTAGACAAAACGTTCAATTCAGCTAAAATTTATATCAAATACTCACTACGATAAAGCTTTGAAAAATCAAACTTCTAAGCCAACGCAATCAAAAGATACAGCCGCTTATGCCGCAAATTTACGCAAATTTTCGACACTCGCAAGGGAATCAAAACCTATATACAGGGTACCGTCCCGTGAACTCAGAATCTTGGAATTTGGTACGAAGCAACGTCTTATAGCACAGATAAAGGAATATTTGCGAAAACCGTAAATTTTTTGTTACATCATATAATAAACATATTTTAATCATTTTAAACTTACTACCCCTTTCCTCATGAACGCGTAGAGGTATTAAATTGAAATTCATATCAAATACTCAGGCCTATAATACCTTTAAGCTGAGGTTTGTACGGAACCCTGGGTGCGCGAGTCCGACTCGCACTTGGCCGGTTTTTTTATGAAAAAAGCCTATTTTTTAAAATGTAGGAGTTCATCATCAATCTTACTTGATGCAGCAGTAATATATACACATTACATGTTGCATCACCACCAACTCCGTTGTTCTTACACAGTTCAAGCCGAAAGAAGTATACTAGAATACACAAGACATTTTCCAGGTGCTTCGCTGGCAGCCAGAAAATACCCTATACTTCATAGCCAACTACCTGTCAGCCCTGCTGATCACCCGCGAGCACGGCATCATGGCGGTCAAGATCCTCGAAGACCTGTGTGACTGCCGACCCACTGTGTCCGAACATCTGCTGCAGATAGGTCTGGAGAGACCTCAGGCTGAAGATCTGGCCTGCATTATAAAGGAAGAGATTGAAAAAGATCAGCCGGTTGAAGGGAAAGGTATGATGATGATGTGATATATCTTCTTCTCTCTCCGTCTACCTCAACCTTCCGTAGCGCTTCGTCCCTCGACCCTGTAAGGTATAGCGGCGACATACATACCACCACATAAAAACCAGATACTCGTAGAGTAGATATTCTTGATCGCGGTGCCAAAGTTATCCGCTGGCAGTATCCTATCAGACAAAAACCTCTCCAAACAGAGCGTCCTCCATTTTCTATTGAAAACAGAGGAAACTAAGAATTTCTAAATTCATGAGTAAATTCTGCTTCTCGGTATTTATATCTCTATCACACATCAATGCTGCTTCAGAGAGCCTATCCGTGATCTCGGATGGGTATTGAATGAGTTCGTTGGCTGGGGTGCCCCAGCGCGGAACTAAACACCGACCAAGTGACAATGCCAGTGGCATCAACACGACACGGATGTGTGCGGTTGGACCTTGTCAGGATCTCCCCTATCGTTATAAAATGACCCTGTTGAATGAATTAACCTTGTGATCCTCATGGACAGTCTTTAGGCATACTCCAAAATGATCGTGAATATTTTTAGGTATGTTGTATATTTGTAGTAGCAGTCTTAAAATAGTAAAGGAGTGAGAGTACGAGCTCAAAGGCAGAAGCAATAGAAAATAATCTAGATTATTTTCAACCGACTGCCCAAGAAGGCGGAGGTTCTCAATTTGGATGTTTTTTTTTTGTTGTATGTTCGGACATAACTCCGTCATAAAGTTTATATTTGCAAAAACCTTTTTTAGATTGAAAAAGTTTGTTTCGAAATAGTCCCATTTACATTTGATAAAGATCTGATGAAGAACTTCGGCGATATACAACAGAACTCTTCAATAAATGACGGCAAATCTCTCGGGATTGCTGCAGTCCATTATGTACCTTAATATAGAACTTGTCCTTTAAGTACCACAAAAAAAAAATTCTTTATTAGAAATGCTCTGTATTCTTTAACTGTATTCACGTATGCAACGAAACAGTTAGCTCATTTAAATAAAAGAAGAATACGTACGCTGGAGCAGGTTTTATTTCTCCGAACACAAAATAATCGTGTGCTAAATTAATTCTCTTTTATTCTAAGAATACATAACATGCACCATGAGGTAATTTGCATTTCTTAAGACGACGACTAACGCCAACGACCTTGAGGGAACAAAATGCGCACTCGTTTCACACCCGCGCGACCCAAAATTTAGTAGTTTTTTGTACTTTTGTACAGGGTGGCGTACCTTATACTCAGAATATCCTCTAGATATTCGCTGAAGGTCATACAGGTCTACGCCCCAACCTCGGCACACCCCGACGACGAGGTAGAGACCATGTATGAGGATATCTCCAGAGCCATGCATGGTTTCAAAACTCACTTCACCGTTGTCATGGGGGACTTCAACGCGAAACTGGGCAAACGAGACGAGGATGAGCTGCAAGTGGGGCAATTTGGAGTTGGACGACGGAACCACCGGGGTCACCTACTGGCCAGTTTTATGGAGAAGGAGGGCCTCTATATGATGAACTCCTTCTTCAAAAAGCGTGAACACCGGAAGTGGACCTGGCAGAGCCCCGATGGTGCTACAAAAAATGAGATCGACTTCATCATGTCAACCAAGAAGCAAATGTTCAATGATGTCTCTGTGATCAATTCGGTAAAAACCGGGAGCGATCACCGCATGGTAAGAGGCACATTGAACATTAATATTAAGCTTGAAAGGTCTCGACTGATGAAGTCCACGCTCCGTCCAGCACAGGTCCAGGTCCAAAACCCCGAGAGCTTTCAGCTCGAACTCCAGAATCGTTTCGAGTGCCTGGAGAGCTCCGTGGACGAATACAGCGACGGGTTCGTGGAAGCTGTCCATACGGTCGGGTCTAAGTTTTTCAAGACCCGTCGTACAGATAGAAACAAAAAGCTCTCTGATCATACCCTCAAGCTTATGAAGGAGAGGCGTGAGATGATCCTGCAGTCTTCAGATGAGGCGTGCAAATACCGGCAGATCAATAGACAGATCTCTAAATCCTTGAAAAGAGACCTCCGCCGCTTTAATACCGAGCGTATTAAAGACGCGATTGAGCGAAATAAAGGCTCCAAGGTGTTTTCAAGGGATCTGTCTATTGGGCAGAGCCAGCTCACGAAACTGAAGACCGATGATGGCAGGATTGTATCCGCCAAACCGGAGCTTCTGAGGGAGATCGAGAGTTTCTATGGGCAGTTGTACACGTCAACCAGTAAACCCGTTGCGAATCTAGCAAACGACCCAAGAGCTAGATTGACCCGACACTATACCGAAGATATCCCGGACGTCAGCCTGTACGAGATTAGGATGGCTCTGAAACAGCTTAAAAACAACAAGGCGCCGGGTGATGACGGAATCACGGCTGAACTCCTGAAGGCGGGTGGAAAACCGGTCCTCAAGGCCCTTCAGAAGCTTTTTGATTCCGTCATACTCGAGGGCAAAACGCCACAGGCATGGTGCAGGGGTGTGGTGGTACTCTTCTTCAAGAAGGGCGACAATGCCCGGCTGAAGAACTATAGGCCCATCTCGCTTCTTAGCCATGTTTACAAGTTGTTTTCAAGAGTCATCACGAATCGTCTCGCGCGCAGGCTTGACGATTTCCAGCCTCCCGAACAAGCCGGATTCCGAAAAGGCTTTAGCACCGTAGACCACATACATACGCTGCGGCAGGTTATACAGAAGACCGAAGAGTATAACTTGCCTCTCTGTTTAGCGTTTGTGGACTACGAGAAAGCCTTCGATTCGATCGAGACTTGGGCTGTACTACAGTCTCTCCAACGGTGCCAGATCGACTACCGGTACATTGAGGTGTTGAAGTGTCTGTACAAAAACGCCACCATGTCAGTCCGTCTTCAGGATCAGACCTCGAAACCTATCCTTCTCCAGCGCGGCGTAAGACAGGGAGACGTAATTTCTCCGAAACTGTTCACTGCTGCGCTGGAGGACGTCTTCAAGGTTCTGGACTGGAAGGGGCTTGGCATCAACGTTAATGGCGAGTACATCACTCACCTTCGGTTTGCCGACGACATAGTGATCATGGCTGAGACCATGGAGAGCCTCAGTAAAATGCTCGATTACCTTAGTAGAGCTTCCGAAAGAGTGGGTCTTAAAATGAACATGGACAAAACCAAGGTCATGGTGAACGCCCATGTAACACCCACTCCTATCAAGATCGGAGACTCTACACTTGAAGTTGTAGACGATTATGTTAACCTGGGACAAACGGTCCAGTTGGGTAGGTCCAACTTCGAGAAAGAGGTCAACCGTCGAATCCGACTCGGCTGGGCGGCGTTCGGGAAGTTGCGTGGTATCTTCTCGTCCAATTTACCGCAGAGTCTCAAGACAAAAGTCTATGACCAGTGTGTGTTGCCAGTGATCACCTATGGGACCGAGACGTGGTCGCTCACAATGGGCCTTATCAGAAAGCTTAAAGTCACCCAAAGGGCAATGGAGAGGGCTATGCTCGGAATTTCCTTGCGTGATCACGTCAGAAATGATGATATCCGCAGGAGAACCAAAGTTACCGACATAGCCCGAAGAATTGCCAAACTTAAGTGGCAGTGGGCAGGGCACATTGCTCGCAGAACGGATGGCCGATGGGGCCGAAAAGTTCTGGAGTGGCGACCGCGAACTGGAAGACGATACGTTGGAAGGCCTCCCACTAGGTGGACCGATGACCTGGTTAAGGTTGCGGGAAGGCGCTGGATGCGAGACGCACGGGATCGGTCAATGTGGCGACGCCTGGGGGAGGCCTATGTCCAGCAGTGGACGTCTTTCGGCTGAAATGATGATGATGATGATATTATACGAATAAAACTCAAAATTTGCTTAGATGAAATTATTAAGAAAATGGTCTAATATAAGATATGTTTTTTTCCAAAAAATTACGACCAGCCGTTTAGACGTGATTCTCATTTTAAAATCAGCTACTCAAGGGAATCGGCGCCTTAATTTGCTACTCGAAAGATATTTGTTAGATTCCATACTCGATTTTTTTTGAAAACACAGTACCTATACTGCAAATAGTTAATTAATGTTTCAGTAAGACAAGAAAACAAACTATTACTTTAATAAAGTGAATAGTCTAGTCATGAATGTTTTGAGAAAACTCGAATGATCTTCTGCAGACGTTCTGTCATTTGACTTAATAAACCACACTTTCAAAACAGCTCGATTCCTTCTTTGCGAAACTCGTTACACTTGGTTACCACATACTTAGAGAAACAGCAAAACTACAAAGAATCGAGACGGGAGTGGTCATTTGTATGCACAGCGCACTTGGCTCTCCGACAGTTACGAAACACAATGCACCATCAATTCTTTCGCAAAGTCATCGTAGTTTTCACTGCTGTCCGAAAGCACTTTCGTATTTGTAAGATTTGTTACGATTGTCTTGCTTGTCTAGCGATTGTGACTAGCGCTACCGTTGAGCATGACATTCAGGTCCTGGGTTTGAAGTATCAGGTTTCAACCCGGCAGCAGTCTGGAGTCTTGATTCGTATCCGGGCGATGGCTAATAAAAATAGTCTCGTCCCCTGGGGAGAACATAACTGATGAAATATGGGTGTACTAGTTGCATCTCTGCCTAACCCTTCGGAGAATATAGTCGTAATGTTATCCTATGTGCTACAATATATCAATCTGCCTAGCCTTTTCCCAACTTCATTGGGGTCGGCTTCCAGTCTTACCGGATTCAGCTAAACACTGGTAGTGTTTTACATGGAGCGACTGCCTATCTGACCTCCACAACCCAGTAACTGGGTACCACCATACCCCTTGGCAAGACTGGTGTCAGATCTCAAGCTTCTGACTACCCGTAACGACTGTTAAAGATCTTCAAATGACAGCCGGGACCAACGGCTTAACGTGCTTTCCGAAGCACGGAGGATCTCGTCAAGCGTTGCTTAACCTTTATGATCGACCAGTGCGGCTGTTATTATTTAGCCACGAGATCCTCTTTGCTATGTGTTACGATTATTTGAAATTACACAGGCTCTATTACAATTTATTTGGGGACGGCATAACATTTGTCCTCCTCTTTCATTTATATATCTCACATCACCATCATCTTGCTCTCATGTTTTTTACAGGGAAATGACGTTTTATCATATTAGACTTAATAGGTTTTATGTCTTTTGAGTGGTATATCAAACGATTTTATATCCAATGTATGTTATGCTTATAAAAAACAGTTACTTTAAAATTATATTAACTGATCATTATATCAAATAAAATTATAGATTCAGTTGTTATTTCTTGAAAATAATAGAGATTATGTAATTATATCATATATTACTTACACTGACCAGCCATCGGCACGGGAGATATTATAGTGCACAAGTGTGTGCACAAACACAGGTGCACTCTCTTTTCCCTCACTCTCATAGTGCGATGGCACTCCGATTTGATCGGAATTGTATAGAATAGAGTAGGTTAGAGTAGAATCTCACCCCGGTGGGTTCTCGCATAGTCGAAGCGATAGGCTCAGAAGCCGTTGCATGGTCACCCACAGTGAAGCGAAGAGGAACAGGGGACACGAGGTTGCCGCTTGAACGGCATCCCAACTGAGGTGGGCTCCGATGTCGTGTATCTGAGGCATCGCAGCTGAGGGTTGGAGGCCGCGGCGGAAGAGGAGTGCCGGTATTGCGGCGCACCACTCTCCCTACCTTCCGCGGCCTGGACGGGGTCGCCACCGTCTAAAATGGTAGGTGGCGGGGCCATTGACCTTGACCCGTCATAGAGGCACCAAGGGTGCCGTACACGGGGTTGTCTGGCGCCCATGGGCTGGTTTGGTCCCTGGGGTGGCACACGTGCGTACAGTGTGTTCTGGTGCGCTGGTGATAGGGGGTTCTCTCCAGAGGAGGGTCCGGTGATGGACAGCCGCGGTGGGTTCGCGATGAGGGCTAACACGTTTCCGCGTGTTCCCGAGGACACCGTGGCGTTTCAGCGGGCTGGAGGCCCACATAACTGCACTATCTGCTCGTGGTAGTGCAGTATGCATGAGCATTTCTCCACGCAAAAAAAAAACTTAGAGTAGACTAGAATAGAATATTTATTTGCCAGAAATATCAGGCGGAGCACGGGAGAGAGATCAGGCGGAGCATCTACAGCTTAACGTGCTTTCCGAGTCACGGGGATGTGACGTCAACTTCCAATATCCGGGCTGCTACTGATATACATAATATCTCTATTCGCCGTCATCTTACCTATTTATTCCCTTTCCCACTATCATTCTTCACTCAATCCATCCACCGTTTTTAGGTCTTACTTTCCGTCATCCTCTTCATTGAAATTATGTATCGGTCTTACAGAAAAAGTAAAAGAGACAGATATACTAAAGAAAGTGCTGCGTCGTCACGCTCTCGACGAAGAGATGTCAGCCAGAGTGTGCCAGGTTGCGAGGAACGCTTACCGGGACTATTGGTACAGGAAGAATTTGATGAAGATGGTAATCGACACATTTTTTATAACACTGGATACGGCACGGCATGATGGCACGTTTGGCGTAGCGGTTGACCGATTGGCTATTTCGCTGTGTGTCGCGAGTTCGATTCCCGCACGGAACAAATATTTATGGCCTACTGATGAGTTCCGGGTCCGGCTGTTTTTAAGCTTTTATTTAACTTACAATGTAATGTATGTATGGGTGTTTGGGTCAAATCTTGCAACTGAATTTTAAAGCAGTTATCCTCCCACCGATTAAGATGAAATTTTATATAAATGTATAGTTTGAATGACAATGCGTGGTAAGCTAAGTGGCGTCATTCTAAATCCAATATGGCGGACTAGTTATTTTTTGTGCACTGCAATGATACGGGTATCAAATGAAAGGATTTGCTGAGAAAATACGTAAAAAGTTTGTTTAAAAAAAAAATATGTATTTGTACGCGAGTTTAAATGTTCGTAAATGCACCAACGAAACAAAACGAAACTATAATACAAATACTACTCAAATCAATAATAATGGCCAAATCGATGTTTTCAGATTTAATTTTGTATGTGCTTTCCAGGCCGTAAAGTCAGAGCCACATGAGGCCTGGGAGAAGGCTGCGCAGCACACCCTGGAAATATACAAGAAAACCAACCCATCCCTCTCTGAGCTACGCCGAGCTACAGAGAAAATTCAGGTACAGTCGAGAGAAAAAGGTTACTTTAGAGGAGTTTGTTCATCGAGCATGTGTTTCTCAAAGCTCTAAGCCGTAATAATTACGCAGAGGTGTATAGTATACCCACACACTTCTCATACTTCGTTATAAGTTTTAAGTAATGATTGAGAATCTATTGCCATCAACAAGAGCAGTGGCCCACGCCAGGAGTAACGGCTGCGACTTACAAGTTGCAGGTCGTGCTTGGCGCATTCCGCTCGCCATGTCCACTGCTCTCAAAACGGTGAAAGAAAACATCGTGAGGAAACTGTCTTAGAACCAAAAACCTTAATGTCGACTTGTTTTGTACCAGTGTGGCGACCTTGAGACGGCTATTGGCACAATCATTTTTCAAGGATAGCTAACTTATCTACTACTAAAATTATCTTACCTTGTATGTACTTTCTTTTTATCGACTTTTTTCCATTAACTATATGTGGAGGCTTGTTATTAGCTATTTGTTTAATATTACATTCTTTATGTCATTGGTTTGTTAGTCTGTAAGCCTTCTTTAAAATAAAATAAATAAATAAATTACTAGGACCTCACACTCAGTATGCCAGCAGCTGTTGCAACTAACTGACCAACGAGTCAGTTAAGAAGGGTATTGTTCCAGCAAACTAATTTATGTAGCTGAAATGTCCTTAGATACACTTTTGTCCTATGTATAATAAAAACTATTCATTATATTCTTCCTCTTTTCTAGGCAGCCTACAGAGGATACCACGTGCGTAGAAATGTGCTGAAGCACCTTATGCCTGCGAAGAAGAAGAAGCAAACCCGTAAGGTGGAGCTGCCGGGTCCTCCTCTAGACATCGCTACGTCTAGAGAAATAAACCTCGGTCCTGTTCTTGTAAGTCACTTATCGATTTTTTTAATCTTTTAAATCCCATATTGGGTTTATTCAGACTAAGCGGCGGTCATTGCGTGGAAAAATCAACTTGCCGTACGCAGTACAACACTCGCACCACTGCGCTATCGGCACCGCAACAGTCCGACACCAAACGTCTAAATTGAAAGAGCCTTTGTAGGAGTTTCCTTCATCTCCTTTGCTCCACTCGACTGGAAAACAACAGAAAAGTGGTTTCGATTCGAATACGTTAATGTCAATAAATATATATATAATTAGCTATACCATAGATATAATAAACAATATATATAAACAATGTATTTTATATTTCTATGAGCTATACCCTGGAATCTGCTTAGAGACTGAGTCGAGGTTGAGTAAAGTGAAGTAAATGTCTTCAAATATGAATGTGAGTCTCGGCAGAATCACGAATCTATCTTCTATCTATATATACATAAAAGAGAAAGTATTTATGTATGATCCTTATAGACTCCGAAACGGCTGGACCGATTTTAATGAAATTAACAGACAATCTTTATATTGACCCAGCGGGTAATCCTGTAAAGTTTGGTGGCGAACCGAACATTTTTTTTTGAACTTTGAACGCGGGCGAAGCCGCTGGCAGAAGCTAGTAATAGATAAAATTAAACGGCGAGTGAAACCGTGAGTCACAGCTAGTATTTTAATACAAATTAAGACGAACTTTAATATTTCTACCCCTAGTTTGTGAGTCTTCTTATTTAACATTCATATTTCACTGACGCCCCACTTAGCCAAAACACTTAGCCTATTTTTAACCGACTTTCCAAAAAGGAGGAGGTTCTATGTTTGCCTGTATGTTTTATTTCTTTGTGTCTTTTAAAAAAAAAAAAAAAAATTATAAGAGTAGGTACAGTCCCTAATTGGTCCCATTTAAATTTGGTGAAGATCTGATATGGAACAGAACTCCTCAAAAAATTACGGCAAATCTCTCGAATTTGCTGCAGTTGTATTTCTGTTTATTGTTTACACCATTTCTTTCGGCAGTCGGTGTCAAAAAACGAAGAATCAAAAACAGGAACACTGACCATCGAAATTGTAGTGTTTTTATTTGGAAGTCGGTTGTGTTTTTTGTAAAAAGTTTTTTTAACCAATTTTTTTTAATAACCAAAGCCATGATAAATAGAGGTGTGATAATATTAACATATTTAAGAGAGTACTAAGTAAAAAAACAAGTACTATGTAACCGCAGCATCGCCAACGCCCCAGAGGCAAATATTATATTATTATTTAGGTTAAGTAACTCAGTATCTCATTATAAGTGAACTGTTATATTTTATAAGTTCTTATGGGATATAAATATCTTTTAATTTATGTTCTAGACAATTAAAGTAAAAAAAGATGACGTAAGCAAGATGTTTGACGATGAAGCAGGAGAAGACCTCGGTCTCAAATACGACCCAAAGAAGACCTTAACACATAAAGATGATTCTTTTGTTAAGAAGATGACACCAAACTACCCCACTAAAGTTAACGTTATGGAACTGGTTTTGCCCAAACCAAGTTACAGTGCTGATGGAGGTTTGTAACCAATTGACTTATACAAATCTTTAAGGCCGTAAAATACAGTTGATTTCATCGATAAAAACACCCCACATATTAGGGGTCAAATCGCCACACTCTCAAAGATAGAGCAATTTTAGTACTTACCTGACTTAATTATTACGATATGCATATAGTCTATATACCCATATAGTGTAACATTAGACCAGGGCATGAAGTCTTTGGAAATGGTAAAAAGTGAAAAAAAAAATGTAGGATGAAAGATGAAACCCATTGGAAAAGGCAGTGAATATAAAAAAAATTAAAAGAAAAATAATTTACGGGCGATCAGGTCGGGCAGTGGAAAGGGGTGACTTTTTAAGGGTAATACGGTTTATCTCGATTTCCGGCAAAACTACAAGTCCTATGGAAAAAATATGACAAAGTTGTATGCGTTAAAAAGATCTATAACTTTTGTATTTACACTTTTTTCACATAACCTCAAAATTTATGTGCAAAATTCAAATAGCCAACCAAATTTTGGTTTTTAATTTCAAAGTTTTACAAACAAAAAAAAAATTGTTGAAAACTTACCTTTTTATGTCCCACCTTGGTCTCACAGAGTTGTACATTTAATGTTATTTTTACGGCCATAAATAAATAAATAAATTATCTAATACTCAAAAGATAAGATATTATGTGTGCGAGACATAAGGGCGAGGAATGTGTACTAGGCATTCATGCGCGTACAGTTGAAAACGTCCGTTACGCATCCTCGCGCCACCTCGCGCCACCTCGCGGCGTCTCGCGCCTCCTCGCGCCACCTCGCTCCATCGAATAATTTGGAAAAGTACCCCTACAAGCACAGAACAGAAAAAAACGCCTTCTACCCTACAAGCCAGACAGACAGATGGTAACCGTGTTTACTTGTCGTGGTGTGCTGGACATCATTTTAAGCAATCAAGTACCCAATGTTTAGAATAATATTCTAAGACCTAATGTTTTCAGAAATGTCTGTGCTCCCTGACCACGAAAAATCAAAAGTCAAAAGTCATCCGATCCCCGATCACGAAGAGAACTATGTAGCACGCCATAGAATTTCATTTGCTGAGGTATGATCATGATCATGATACTTTTTGTAATACTTAATTAATATTATTCACTTTGATTATGTTACGAGGACGATAAAAAATAAATTCTTGCGTGGTTCAGGATTATGAAAACCTATATTTATCAAGTTTTTTGATAATAAACTCGTATTTCATACAAGACAAAGTTCAAATTTTATTGCAAGATATACTTTTTAAGGCGCCGTTTCCCTTGAGTAGCTGATTTTAAAATGAGAATCACTTCTAAACGGCTAGTCGTAATTTATTGCAAATATATATATGTTAGACCATTTTCTTAATATTTTCATCTAAGCAAATTTAGATTTTTATTCGTATAACATAGTGTAATTAATTTGTAAAGTTATGTCTAAAACGGACAGAATCACGATAATCGCACCAAAACCGCTGAGCGTATTTTAATGAAATCGGCACCATATCAAAGACAATTTAATTATCTACATTATGATCATCATTAGTCGTCGTCTTAAGACGACGACTAACGCCAACGACCTTAAGGGAACAAAACGCGCCCTCGTTTCACACCCGCGCGACCCGAAATTTAGTAGTTTTTTGTACTTTCCTTATTATTCCATTACTTTAAAAAAAAAAGGTTCAGATCAAAATGTAGATAATTAAATTGTCTTTGAGATGGTGTCGATTTCATTCAAATACGCTCAGCGGTTTTGGTGCGATTATCGTGATTCTGTCCGTTTTAGACATAACTTTACAAATTAATTACACTATGTTATACGAATAAAAATCAAAATTTGCTTAGATGAAAATATTAAGAAAATGATCTAATATAACATATATTTTTCCAAAAAAATACGACTAGCCGTTTAGACGCGATTCTCATTTTAAAATCAGCTACTCAAGGGAATCGGTGCCTTAAGGCCCTTATTTATTAGTCACTACACTTATTGTATCGTAAATTCAATAGTGTCCAGTTAGTGGCAATGGACGGCAATTATCTCGAATTAAATACACATTTTCACTATGTAGAAATATATAATTTAATATGTTAGACAATGAAAGATGAATGTCACACGTCATAATCAAGCTGATCTAGTCACTAGAATACTGTTTCTATTTTTTATGTGAACCTAACATGATTTGTGACCGGGTGCCGAGATGGGACTAAATATCTTTCATCAGCAGAGAACGAGAATATTTAATAGATCTTGGTTTTCAATATATTTGCTCCATGTGTTAAAAATAGCATTACATGTATAGTGGGTACCCAATGCACCGTGGTCCACGATACTTTATCGTCATTCACTGCCCAGCATCAGCTGATGAAGTGTCCTAAATTCTCGTTTTTAGGGTTTCGTAGTCAACAAGGAATCCTTATAGTTTCGCCATGTCCGTCTGTCCGTCATGATTTGGCATGAATATACATATTATCTATTATTCACGACGACAAAGTGGTAAATAAAACCAAGAAAAAAAAAGTCTTTAAGTGTGCCTCCTACTCCACGTAAACAAAGGATGTTTTTTTTCTCGTCTATCCCATGGTGTGGGATATCGATATAGGGCATTCAAAAATATTACGGTTTTTTTAACTTTATTAGTTAAAGTCATAGAATAACAAGGCAAGTACAAAAAATTACGGGCGTTTTGGGTCGCGCGGGTGTGAAACGATTGCGCGTTTTGTTCCCACAAGGTCGTAAGCGACTGTCGTCGTCTTAAATAATGATACGTACTTATAATACTCGTACTTATTGAAATATCAACCCCACAGACACCGGCAGTGATAATAAAATCGCAATTGTTCGATGAGGAAGACTTGGAAGTCCCCGAGATGCCCGGGCTAAGATTTGAGGTCATGCCCACAGACCCAGGACCCCTTGAAATACCTGAAGAGTTAGCTGAAACTGACGGTGGTAATTGAATTGATTCCAAATTAATACTGAATAATTTATAGTCTTCGGAGACATCACAATAAATCGTAAATTTTCTAAGGTGCTGAAATTAGAATATATAAAAGAGTCCCGTGAATCATTCAAGTTCAGTAGAACCATTAAACAGTTAGTCGACTCGTCACGTGACCAGAAGGCTGGGCTATTCTTCGGCCAGAGAATCAGCATTGCTATTTAACGTAGCAATTCTGCCAGCGTTCAGGGCAGTTTACCCATTGACATCGATGTAGACGATTTTTTTTTATGCCCAATGAGCCCCATCTCTATCCCCTTTTTATACGCGCTTGTATATAACTTACTAAGGTACGTTATTTATTAGTTTTTTATCCGGCTGCCGAAGGAGGGTAATGTGTTTATCAGTCTATGTATGTATGTATGTTTTTGTTCCTATGTGGCGTTCTAGAAACCGAACGCGTTGGCCGATTTTGATGATCCTTACGTCAAAAGTTTCGTATTAACCCTGCGAGTGTCTCTGGCTACATGAAAATCGGAAAATATAAAATTGGGCGCCATATTGTGGGAGATCAACTTTTTATTCCAAACCCATCGTGTCGGGTATCAAAATATAGGGTTCTAAGAGGTGATTTCAACTAAAAAAATACTAAATAGTTATAAATAAAAAAGTTAATTCAAAAAATCAAGAAGAAAATCATGCTGTGCAGTCGGAGAGTACATATTCGCGAGCTGGCTGACCAAAACCAGATGTACCCTCCAACTGCACAGCATGATTTTCTTCTTGTTTACATCTTTTAAGTAATCGGGTTTTTTTATTTTTTTATTAGCTTTTTTATTATAGTTCAGCATTAGATATCTTTTAAATTAATACTCGCATAATTTACGATTCCATCTTACTAGTTCGATGGAAAATTATACAATTTAAAATACAAAATCATGTTGCTTTATCAATATTGTGATCGTGAGAAAATAAGATAAGAAAGGAGTAATTTGATAAGATAATTTATCATTGTAAAGAGATAAATTCTAAGCTGATAAGCATTGCAAATAAGTGCTGTTAGATAGATAAATACCAGAAATAGACTTAACATTTGTTTAAATAGGAATGAAGAAAGTTATCCCACCGTGGGTAAAGGCCTCTTCTCACAAAGAGAAGGCATAGATCATTATTCACTGTAGTTGTTCAATATTGGACACTGTTTCTAAAAAAGTGATCGTTTTAACCCACTTCAAAGAGGGGGAGGTTCTCAATTCGACTGTATTTTTTTTATGTGCGATTCCTCAGAACTTTTTACTAGGTGAACCGATTTTGATGATTCTTTTTTTAATTGAAAGTTGATGCTTCTCATGCGCTCTGATCAAGATCTGACGATTAGTTTTTGAGTAATCCTTAATAATGCGTATTTTCATGGTGATATAAGCTACCAAAACTAAAAAAAAATACCAAAAAAATATTACCGACTTCAAAAACAAAACACTAGGTACAAATCGAAAAATAACTTTCTTTTCGGAAGTCGGTGTCAAAAACGAAAAAAATATAGGTACCAAAGACCCCACCGACTAAGAAATTATTTTTCTTTTTGTAGTGTTTTGTTTTTGAAGACGGTTTATTTTTTTGTTCAAAAGTTTGTTTTCTTTCAGGAAATTCAAGTGGTGGTTTGTCAGCTCGTACGGTCGAAGATGATGAAAATGAAAACCAATGATTATTTGTTATTTTATTATTATTATTTTTGTCTTATTCTTTTCCTTCTCGAGTCGACGGCAAACTCTTTAAATATTTTGGGCCCAGTAGTTGGCCACGCCTTCTTTCTTTTCTGAAATAATTATTTTAATTGGTAAATAAATTTTGCAATATTGGTTGTTCAAACATTTGGCAATGTTCTAGATTTTTTTTAATTACCTAATTTTAACTGGATGCCATAATATTGTATTGAAGTCATGACACACTAGATTATAACTTACTTTTCACTTATTGTTGTCATATTAACTTATTACAATAAATTAATTAAAACCACTAAAATGGAAGATTTAATACCGCCTCAAATTAAAGATAGCTGCAAACTAGCACTACCTGATGGTCTGAAAGAGCTGATGAGTGATATTACTAGAGAGGTAAGAAATCTTTCAATTTATTCGCAATGTTCCCATCATGCATCATACAAACCGTCATTGGCCTTCGAAGAGAACCCGCGTTCTCTCCCAAGAAATGTCCTGAAGCACTCCAGAGGGAACATTATTAACTGGTCATGTTTGCTTAGTTTAAATAGGTCTATGGTAGACATAATATTATTTGAGGTCGGCGTATCCTATCTAGACTCTAAACAGAACGAGGCCAAGGATATTTCTTCCAATTTGAGAAAGTATATTTGTCAAGCCAGGCTACTACACTTAAAAACTTTAGTTTTACCTCGCCCAACACCTGTGTACCAACATTTCAGGTTACATAAACAAAACATTGCCTGTATTTTTCTGAAGGCACAATCTGTCAAAGCAGCAACGGTCGACTACCATTTTCATTTTTTGCTTGCCTTCTAATTTTGGGCACAATCCTTCCTCTATTCCTTCCACTTTTCACGAGCTCTTGCTTCGGTTTTAGTTCTAGGCTAACTTAATTACTGCCATATAATATGTGAACAACCATTCCAAATTCTCCATAATATAATTGAGTATGAGTCAATTGGCCTCTGCTCCCTGGATACGAACTGCAGTGGCCAAACTAATCTATCTATAAATCAAATCTATAAACCGATTGCGGGCTCAGGTTGGCCGCTATAGATACAACCTGGCCAAGTGGAGTTTCATAGACCCATCCAATACAAGTGTGGAGCCCCTTTGCAGGATATGGCCCACCTTCTTGTCTGCTCTTCATGCCTGACCACCTGCACCTTTTAGGATTTGAACGTGGCGAACGATGGAGCTGTCCGAGTAGCTACATACTGGTTGGACAAAATCTGAATAGTTTAGACTATAGTTTGAATTCGAATAATATCATTTTCTCCTAGGTCCTGAGGTACCAACCGCAAGAACTCTACAAGTTCATAGCTGACTACCTTTCTGCGATGTTAATAACAAGAGACAACCTATCTATTGCTGGCTTCATTTGCAACGATATAGCCCATTGCAGTTGCGAACCAGAGTTGCGGACTGAACTAAGAGATATAGGCCTGCCTGAAGACGAAGTAAACGCGGCTAGGGATATCATTGTCATTTACATAGAGAAGGGTAAAGGTATGTGTATATTTATAGTAAAGATAGTATAAGTTGCCTATCCGAAGAATTGCCAAACTCACATGGCAGTGGGTAAGGCACATTGCTCACAGATGTCACAGAGCGTTTGGTCAAAAAGTTTTATAGTGGCGACCGCGGAGGCATTTCTTTTTTGGCTTGTCTTATATCATCCAATGACTTCTCCCGCTCTGGGTGAAGTGGGATGGCGTGTCAGACTTTTACTGACTAAAACTCACCCGTGTTCATTCAGTTGCTGCAGAGCCAGGCCCGCGGTAACTCCTTTTCAAATTTATCCGCGACCCAGACAGGCATCGGCCCTAGCGGACCCCGTCAGTGTTTGCTGCCATCTCTTTGAGGCACGCGTGGAACACTACGCACCTGACTCGGGGCTGGTCCTTATCGGACGACGAGTTAAACTTTACACGCCGTCCGCAAACATGCGACTACGGTGGAAGCAGGCCCGTATGCGATAGGTCACCACCACCTATCGCCTCCACGAGGACATGGCTTTCCTCCACCCAAGCGGGGTAGAGCTCCACCATATGCCACACCGTGTCCTCCGGGCGATCCACATAATGGTGATACCCGGCGTTTTCGCCCGTCTTATCCTGAACAGGAACTTCCCGAAACAGCCGTGTCCGGTGAGGACCTACGTCAGGTGGAAAAAGAAGACGCAGTGGCGTCTCTCAAGCCACTCCTCAAAGAGCCTTATCGCCGGAATTGTAGCGTGCCCATTGCAGGTATTATTAGTCCTTACTGACTGATTGAATTCTCAAACGTGCGTGTTGCACTTGACTTATGCCCTGAAATTAATATTATTTTCTTGAAAGCAGTTTTGAACAAGCCATCGAATATCTATAATTTTGAAAATTAATAATATTGCACCAAAATTGTATGCTACGAACAAAATATAAAAGTTCGCTTTGCCAAAGATACCTATAGTATTTTGCCGCGCAATGCAAATACTCAGCGTGTTTATCATATACATCAGGCGTTCATTACTCACCACAAATTTTCTCAGGGCCTTTATGTACAATATTTGTTTCTTTGCAGTCAACGAAGGCAATCTCCTAATGAAACTGATTAGGGACACCGAAATAGATGAAGGCATGTTGCCAGCCATTCAGGATGCCATCCGCAACGCCTACCTCCGTCATCAGGCACACAACACTACTAAATACGAGGTATTATATATCACTACTGATACGTTTAAGATTTTATTTCTTGTCTACCAGGAACACAAAGACCAAAAGATTAAAAACCTAACAGGCATATACCTAGATTTATTGAAAGAAAAGGCAGTCAGTAAGTCATAAACTACTACAGACCCTTCAGTGGATGAGCTGGACCTAGAATTGGCCGTAGGCGTTTAGGCAAGCCATGAATTAGGGGACCGATCAACGTAGCAGGCCAGAGTAGGATGTGGGCGACCCATGATCGGGAAGAATGGCTTGCAATGGCAACATGGCAGCATTATGTAGATACGGGTTTTAGAAATGTATAAGAAGAGACAACACTTATTGCACTCACTTATCACAGTTTGTGTCATTTCTAGTCATCCTCGGACAGCGAGCAAGATGATACGATGTGTGCAGTGAGGCATACCTTAGATCTGTACAGAAAGACGGCACCAAATGAGGAGACGTACGGTATTATGGCTGAGAAGATACAAGTTAGTACTTGTTTCTTATTCTTTCTCGTATTTATGATATCAAGTAAAATTAATTCAGTCACGTCGACAGTGTTAGCAATTGCCTCGTAAATGTCAAGCAGAATGCAGGTGTTGTTGCACAGAGAGCACGACAAGAAGCGAGGCATTGTTTTCGACTTAGCTCCGCTCCGCAATCATATTGCGGGTCTTTGGATTATCCCCATACTCCTAATCATATTCTTCTACTACTTCCGTACTACTAGTACTTGTTTTATTCATAGAGATGTACTTACATGATTTCACGGCTTTCTGATTAGAAATTCAATTTTCTTCACTTGGAAAAGCTAGAAAATATGACAGCAAGGGGTATCGTTACCTACTCAATAAGTGGGCTGTAGAGTTATAGATGGACAGTTGCTGCATGTTTAGTTTTAATGTTTATCTGCCTTTGATTCAACCCTAACAAAGTAGACAGATTATGATGACACATTTTTGCATTTTTATTTCAACAGAAATCCTACCGCGCTTACGGAGTAAGACGAGATTCATCTAAGCAAACAAACCCAGCTGACAAGTCTGTCACCCTGGAGGACCATAATCTTTACGCTCAGATGTCCACCTCTTACGACATCGCCTTCCCGAAGATGATGTACGATGAACCAATGTCTATTGTTGATGTAAGAAATTTATATTTTATAAAAGCCCATTCTTTCTTTGCCGAAGCTTGAATATTCACTGATAAAGGATCTGCTCAAATCTCTTGTTTTTCTATAACAGGACTCCGAGATGCGCATGTCATCGAGTGTTAAACACAACAGTAAGTTCAAGAGGGAAATCACTAACAAAAAAATAAATATTTGCAGCAGGAATTACTTTACAATTAAGAATGCTACTCAAACAACTTGTTCAAATAACTTTATCTACACCCATGCAATAAATCCTCTATAAAAGTTCTTGAAACAGTTAGCTTATTGCCAACATTAAAACAGCCAGTGTCATAGTAACCATAATATCATCCAAACGGGTGTTATCAAAGACCTTATACTACTTACTACTAGACTGTGCACTATGGCGTAAAAACCGGTCCGAGCGAGAGGGCTCCCGTTGGTAGTGTGTCTCTTTCTAATGAGGTGACCATGACCAAACATAATACGGGACAAATTGATTGTAAAAACAATAATATCCCAATATATGTATTTATGCTACCTAACTACGCTACCTAAACATACCAAATTTATTGAAAAAAAAAAAATGAGTGTATATTTTTTGGAATCTACGTCACTTACTGAGTCGGTGTCGAGCGTACAGAATTTCGACATCCCATGTTTTTCCATTGGTGTCGTAAGAGGCGACTATGGGACAAACCAGAGAATGATCAGCAGCGTTCTCTGTGCATTTGTAACAACCATACTGGGATCGCCAACCCGCCTGCAAAGCACTCCCCATGAATAGCACAAATAAAACATAGCCCCTAGTGCCCGGCAGCCTGCCTAACCTCGACTACGATAGCGGTCTAGGTTACGGTATGGCAAGGGGTGCAAAGAATCCCGGACGAGATCCGGCTACCCCAACAAATACCGACGACAGGACATGGCAACGTACAACACGCGCACACTCCGGACTCCGGACCGACGATAAGATGACTGAACTCGAAGAGGAATTGAGCAGTTTACGATGGTGTATTCGGGGAGGACTCGATAATCCTCAAATCCCAAGTCTGCATAAGTCTTATTCTTCAAGACCCATCGTATAGATAGGAAAAAAACTCTCTGATCTTACTCTCAAGCTCATGAAGGAGAGGCGTTAGATGATCCTGCACTCTTCAGACGATGCTTTGAAATACCCCAAAGGATCTCAATAATTTCAAATATTGTCCAGTTGAGTAGACAGTTGAGAAACAAAACTACACCAATTTTATTCCACTAGGAATCAATTTGCGAATAATATTAACAGCCGCTGAATTTTACTCGAACAAAACCCGCCAAAAACGCCGCAAACCTGGTGTTCTTTTTTTTTGTTTTTTTGCTCGCCCTTTTCGGGCAGGCTAAGGTCTTGGACCATACCGCCTCGTCTTCAGTGCAATTTTAACATTCTTTAGTATGCATTAGAATACGGGTGTAACAGATTCTAATGGTTTTTGGAGTATTTGGCAGCAAATTGTATCGAGTCAGCCTTCCCAGTAAGCTTTGCGGAGGTAGTCAATACTACAATAAAATTCTCCGCTCCACTATCCTGAGATCGCTTCTGTCAATGATTTCACATAGTATCCAGTTGCGTAGACAGTTGAGACACAAAACTACACCAATTTTATATCACAATATCCACTAGGAATCAATTTGCAAATAATATTAACAGCCGCTCAACTTCACTCGAAAAAAGCCCGCTAAAAACTCCAGCCTGGTGGTCTTACATTTAGTATTACCAGGCCCAAACATTTAAAAGTACTACTCTTACTCAGTATTAATTAATTATTTTTAAATACAATGAATTGATGAATTAAAGGAACTGTAAAAATATTTAAATACGCTTCAAAGTTTCATAGACTTTGAAACGTATTTAAATATATTTTTTATTCGTTCGTTTTGGTATTACATAAAAAAGAAAATATAAAATGTTCTACCATTTCTACCAAACCCAATGATTAGTTGAGCTGGCAAGATGTCAGACAAGGACACACTACCAGCGGGCACCCTCTCGCTCAGGACCGCTTTTGGTTAGCTACCGCTTATAAGGAAATAGCTAACCTAGGCGTATGATAATAGATTTCATTTTAGCTAAACAAAAATTTTTGGTGCACAGTCTAGTAGTAAGAAATACGTATAAGGTCTTTGGGTGTTATAATGTTGTACTAAATTTCATAATGCAACTCCTTTTTTACTCATCGAACAGCCACATTCTCATGGCATCTATATGAATTTCAAAAAAAGAACTTTGTCATGCACGTGCGTTTCACTCCCACAGCGCCGTAATTTAAAAAAAAACTTTTTCGAATTTTTGAATTGACGTCGTATCCCGCCATTTTTGTTCAATAATAGTGTTGAAAAATGAGTGATACAAGCTTTGATAACACACCACCAGATATTTCTAATGCAGCAAAGGACATTTCTAACCAATTATTACCAGAAAAGTCGCGAAAACATTATGAAAAGACGTACCAAAATTTCAGAAATTGGAAAATATCAAAGAGTAGTACATCATTTTATGAAGATGTGCTATTAGTATATTTTCAAGAATTATCAAAAAAAAACAAATCATCATCCCTATAGACCTTCTATTCAATGCTGAAAAGTACGCTAAGTATTAATACCCTATGGTTTCAGAACCTTTATAGAGGATTCATATCATGGGTGTAGATAAAGTCTTGTATGCAACTGTTATAATTAGGTATTAAAACACTCATGTGATACTATTATCAATGATAAACCCACATTCGTGTTTTAATACCCTTTATTATACAACAGTTGCATAAATAACTATTTTGTCACAGGAATTGCAACAATGTCGTCGACATCACTTGCCGGGTCTTTCGTGACCTTACCTTTTTACAAGCCATACTCCGCCCATGACGATATTCTATCAAAATTGGACGAAGTTCCGGAAAGAGAACACGCTCACATAGACTATACTGAAGACGATCCCCATTTATCTATGGTGACAGAAGACAAGCTCTTCTATAAAACAGACAAAGCAATCAGCTTCAACGAGGCAGCAAAAGAGATGGGGCTGGATATTGATGACGATGATGACGAATCGAAGGATTCAAAAATATCGAACGAATCTATGATGGCAGCAGATTCCGATGGCACTTTCTATCGTGTAGATGTGATGAAGGTTGATAGTAGTTACGATGCCGATACGGAAGTGGAAAAAAGTGATTATAATTTAGGTAGAAGCCATAGTAATCCCTAAAACTGAGCTCAAGAACAAGTGTTTGTTGATTGAAAAGATAGATCAATTAAAATTAAATTATAAATTTATGTATTTCGAAGAGTTATTGTGTTACTTCATTTCTATTATAGGGGCGACTTCATCCTACGGTAATCTTATCGAAGATGTTTAGTGGCTTTATAATTCTCATGTACCATAGGACTGTCACTGAAATCTCGTATGTTTCTATGAGTTTTTAATAATAATAAAATTAAATAAAATCGTCATTTTATTACAATAAATTTATTTATTTTCAATACAGACCTTAATATCAATCGTAGGACGTATACAATTATGTAATATATAATTTTTTGGTAAATAATATAGTTTATATAATACATAACCTAGGATAAAACTAAAACTTATTTACTAATAACGTGTGGGATAAAACAGTGCACTTTAACTAATTATGTAAATGCTTTGACTTTTATTTAACAAAATATATTTATCTAAAGCGCCTCTTCACTATTAATTTTAATTTTTTTTTCTTCGTTTACTTCAAAATAAAGCATATTTTTTATATTTTTATCGTGAATTTCATTTAAAAATATTAAAAGCGGAGTTGCATATTTATATTAATTTATATACATATAAACCTTTTATTTAAAGTCAATTTCATGATAGTGGATGATTTACAAATAATAAGTGAACGGAGGCCACACTGAACTGATAACATACTTAAATTATACAAATAAACAACACTTTTTAACAATAAATAGATGAGATTGTAAAGAAATAAAGATATACACATAAATATAAATTTAACACCGGTCTATTACATCATTTACTATTTAAAAAGTAGCACAGAGTATTCTAATTCGTATTGCTAGCGCACAAAAAAAATGCATAGCAAAAAATTGGCAACATTGGAAACGTCAAACTTTTAGGTTAAACGAATTGCCAGATCAAAAAGTTTTGTTGTGCATAGTCATTACTGCTATTTACTACAAAAAATCTTCTAAATTACAAATATAATCTAGTTACGGTAATATTAGTGTTAGAGTAAAACTAAGTTTAGTAGAAATCACAGCAAAACTCAACAAAAGATGCCTACCTATGTAATTTTATTAATTATTGTGATTGAAATTATGCTTACAACATTACCTAGGAAAACCGAAACATCGATAGACTAGCGGAATGATCCCCTAAAAATAAATAAAAATAAATTGTTCGAACAAAAAAAATAAAACTTAAAAATAAATCTTATGTACAAGTTTCGTTAACATTATGCGAAGTTGTCATATTGGTGACGTAAATGGTATAAAATCTATAATTTCAAAGATTAAAAAAAGAAGATAATGAAATTATAAAAAAATAAAATTTCCTTTAATTTTTTTTATTTGAGCGATCAATTTTCTAGAGATCTCGTAACTTATACTTTGGTATGTTCCAAATAGTTTATTTTTAAACTACGGCTGGCTATACACTAGGTTTGAGATACGTATGCCAACACTGTCATGGGTACGAATAAAGTTCTTACGTAAAGAGAAGGCCGTTGTTTCAGATGGTGTCCACACCACCGCCCAGCATTTTGTTGCCATATTCGCTCAGCACCTGAAAATCATAAGCAAGACGTTAGGTTAACTCGCTGTCCATAAACAATAAATGGTCAACATTCAACTAACTGGTGCGGGATGTCTGTTCTTCTACATTCTCTTTTACAAATAATAGCCGGGACCAACGGCTTAGTAGCTCACCTTATAGATAAAAACATAATATCTGTAAGAGAGCGAGTGCGGCCTATGCGCGCACAGACACCACACCATTCCACTGGTTGATAGATGACACAAATATTTGGCTGTAGCACATCCATCAACCTCCTCATCTCATCTCCTCATGAAGTTCGATAGTATTCACCTTATAGAAGTATATATAATGATGTCTGTTGGAGAGCGAGTTCATCCTATGCGCATGGAGACATGAGACCAGTCGCCCAAGTGCTGGTTCGTGAATACTACAAGTCTTTGATTTTAACGCATCCTTTAGCCGATCTCTACATTATCATCATCCGCAGCCCGATTTAATTCAGATCTCTCTTTTCTTGTGCTAATATCCATGCTCCTGTACCACCCTTATCCAAGTTCACCCCTATGAAAATTCGTCTGCCCATCTCGCTGGCGGTCTCCTTGCAAAGTTTGAAAGAACTCACCTTATAAACGAAGATATAATGATGTCGGTTGGAGAGCGAGTGTGGTCTCTGCGCGCGCAGCTGACGCACGACTCGCGGCACGTCGGCGGCCGCCGGGAGGGCGCGCGCACTGATGTCCAGCGCGATCAGCGCGGCGGATCGGCCCGCGCCTGACGCGCACGTCACCACGCACGGCCGTATACCTGGGGACGAAGATGGTACTTTATAAGTAACTCCAAAACAGGACAAGTAAACTAAAAGGAGATTGAGATGACAAGACAAAGACAGAAGAACAAATCGAAAGTAAGACTCTGAGTCTACCAGAAGACGTTAGAGGCCGTGGACTACATCCTTTGACATTGTGAATTGGTACGACGAAGCTTCCTACGAATGAGAACCTCCTGACCCAACAACACTCGACAGAAAGTTTTGGCACCGAGAAAAAAGAAGAGCCTAGCCCACCTTAATGAAGGAAAACGCTAGAAGGAAGGAGACGATTGATATACCCTGGCAGTGGGGAAAGCACAAAAAGAATAAAGGGAACAAATGCTAGTTTTTGGCAAACTCTGATTTGTCTTAGGGTTTCCGTAGCCCGAAGCCCGATGACAAAGTCTAACAGCACATAAACCAGCACAGCTTAGATTCGTTCCTTCAAGTTTTATCATCCTGCATTCCTAGACCTCCACATACCAGTTCTGCAATGACAACATGATCAGAATCAGTGCTTCAAAAGCCAAAATACTGCATCATCATTCTTGTTCCCTTAAGACATCAAAGGAACCAGTCCTTTGTCCATTGTTTCTTCAGGCCTTACTTGCTTTTTATGACCAAGACCTAACTAAAACAAGCTGAGCAGAAAACACTTGAAAATCTTACCTTCACCTTCCGAAGCTGCCTTCATTCTGCCAAGAGTGCCATTGGTAGGAGCAGCTCTCTTCAGCTGTTCCTCAGCGCGCGCGGGGGAGTACACGTTGATGCCGTTGCCCGAGCCGCCCTCATCACTCCGCAGCTTGGACAGGTTGCTAAACGAGGAACGGTTTTGGTCACCGTAGATTACTTCCACACCTGGAAGGAAATTGTGGTTATCAAGGGGTTTTATAATCTATAGTTTTTTATTTACCGCCGGTTCCTGGATAAAGAAGTTCGAGTCGAATGTAGAGTCAACTCCAGCATAAAGGCCTCTAAAGTGAAGGTTTTTCTTATTTTTCTCCTCTATGATTTTGATCAAGGAATATCACGATCTTAGATGAAAAGGAGCTATATAGGTACGAGTAAATCAGGTAATTATTGGATGATAGTTTTGAAGGGTGTACAGCAGAGAAGTAGCCTCGGAGACAATTTTTTGGAGTCAAAAATCAGTATGAGATCATTGAAACAACTCAACTTCCTAACGATGTAATGAATAGGTATCCTTAAAGATTTCCCTTACCTTCTTCATCATACTCTTTGGCAGTCTGCGATATTTTCATAAAACTCCTCATTTCGCACAAAAAGTCTATAACAGAATCATAGTCATCAGGAACTCCTTTCGCCGGCCAGAAGTACCACAGGTGTGTGATCTCTCTCCAGGTCCTGGTGCCCAAGTTGATGAGCTGGACGCTGGAGACAGCGTACTTGTCACGCTGTTCCCTTTTCTTCAGGATGATCTTGAAGTCTCCGAAGATACGCTTGTTGTCTGAGATTTCTGATGGTGGGAGGTATTCGTAGCATTTTTCCTAGAAATGAAAAAAAAGGAATAGTTTAGGAAAGTAAACAGTAGCTTAGATTCTGTCTGACTTAGGTCCATTCACTTTATTAATATAATTAAATTAAGTGGTGGAGGCTAGTTTACTCGGCTAAACATTATATTCATAATCTAATCACTAGGGTGGTAGATTGCCTTATTTGTATCAAAGCTATCGATAAATTAAAACTGCTTTCAAATATATTGTTCAGAAACGGTCGAGGACCTAACTAAAAACCATCTAAACTGCACGAAGTTCAACGTCACACCGCTAGATGGTGCCTTTCTCAGCTCTACAAATACTTACAACTCCGTTCTCCATGTACTCTGTAAGCATGACGACGAGCCTGGAGTTCTGTTCCCAAATCATCCTCCAGAAGTCTATGACAGTGTTGGACAAGGGAGCCTGGCTGGCTATGTAGTAGTTACGGATGTTGCCGGGACCCTGGAATGAAGGGGAAACAGTGTCAAGAATGTGAGGTTGTAATCAAAAGTGGTGAAAAAACTTTTGCAAAGTTTGCTTGTGGATTTGTATGAGCAATCGGTTGCAGTAGATAATGCTGATACATCGTTAAGTGTAGGCGTTTGTAAATACTGCAAAGAAATAACCAGATATTTCGCTAGTTATGCTTGAATCCTGTCTAGTAGTGGCAATCCTAAGGCCATCAACTTAAGGTGTTTTTTTATTGTTTTACTATGTATCAATGAATGGTAATAAACATGAAATATCGTTTTTGTCGAATGTCTCACATCAACACAACCCGGGGCAGCTATCAGTAAAAGGGTTTCGGTAGTGTTCGACTGTTGGTTTGAGTCAGGATCTATGCCGCATTAAAATTGACTATTGTAGCCCTGTATCTCACAATCATTGCGTTGTCTGCAAAAAAAGCATAGTACACTATGATCCAATACCAATATCAGAATATCCAAAACACTCACCGTAACAAAATTAGCATTAATATACTCCGTAGTGGGATCATTGCCAAGTCTTTTCAGCGGGACCCTGGTCTCCGGCAGTGGCAGTACATTGGAGTACCGATTCTTGTCCTCGCAGCCTGGAGGCACCTCATCCGGCCTCACGGTGACTGAGGGGATCTCGGCGAACTCCGCTGTCATGGATTCTACGTCCATGGCAAAGTTTGCTAAAGCTGCGTACTGCATTGGGTGGGATGTAACCTGGAAAGAAGTGGTGCCAAATTGTAAACATCATTACACTAGGCTACACCTAAATGATATGCATCATATTATTATGTTTGAACAAAAGCGCATCGTTGGGTTTTCAACGCTTAGCTCAGCGCCTACAGTTGAAAATCCTGCATGCAATAATGTTTATGGGTACAATTCTTCCAAGTAAGACATCAGTATAATGAACTTGAGGTTCCTAAGTTTGCCAGCATGTTAAAATCCCACGTAATTAGGCCACCAAATCCTACTATTATCCGCGCGAAATGAGACTCTGGGCTGCTTCTTGAGGGCCATACCTCACCGAGATGCCAGGTGCCAGGCTACGCCAGACTGAGTCACCAATGCATTCAGTTCTGTCTCGACTCTCGACACAGTCAGGAATGGACGTGGAAATTACTGCACTGTTAATTATATTATTACCAGCGACGCAAAAAAATGAAATGACAAAAGAAATAGTTATTTTATACAAGAGTGCAAAGTTGCTTTTTAACCGCGTGTTCAATTTTGATGACCGAGCAAGCGAAGGATTCTAAAATTGAATCACGAGCGCAGCGAGTGATTCAAAATTAGAATCCTGAGCGTTAGCGAGGGAATTTACTTTTATTTCAGTTTAGGTATTAACTACTACATTATGACAGGTAAGTATTACAGAATAATCTTTAAATTATAACAAAATAATACTAAGGTATAATTAAGAAAATTATAAAGTAACGTTGCTACAGTTATTGTTGAGGGAGAAAGCTCATTTGCGCATTATTAACAGTTTCAGTCAATTCTGTTGGCGTCAAACAAACTTCCTCGTCGCTAGAATCACTCATTTTAGTTTTTTCACTTGTTTTCAAGTTTCTTGTTTTTAATATAAGGTTTAACAATGACGTGAAAAAATGCCGCGTAAAGAACCGCGTACAAAGCAAATTGAAAAAAGAACACCAAGAAGGTTCCGAGTCTGAGTTTTTAACAAATTAAAAAAATGTTGTATGATATATTCGGCACCATAGAGGTAGCAGTAAATAGGTTTAATGTTTTTTTTAATTCACAAACTTAGTGCACACGATGTTCTAAATTCAATTAACTTTATCCTCTAGTGAATAAAAACGGCTTTTCCACTCAGATATTGAAGATTAAAAATACTCTTTCCGAGATGGTGGGATGAAAATACTCTTTCCGAGATGGTGGGATGAAAAAAATATGGGTACATCCGTTTGTATCAAACCGAAGCCAAAGCGGTGTTTTCTCAAACTCTATGAAGATTTAAGAAAATACCCTGAAAAATGTTCAATTATCTGAGGATGTCACTAACATCATTTGATGAATTATTGAGTTTATGTCGGAATGATTTAACTACGCGGCGACTGGTTTGCGAGTTTGCGACTGAGTGAGTGACGGAGCATACAAACACGTGCAAACAACTGACGACGTCGCCATGTAGCCAGCGTCGCCAGTCGCCGCATGCGGAGCGGTTGACTCTGGCTACGCTGGCTACTTGGCAACGTCGCCAGTCGGTCGCCAAGTGTGTTAGCCGTCGTAAGTACATCTCAATAAGAACTAGTTGGTGACGTCGCTGGCCACGTCGCCATAGCATCTCGGTGAGTTATGGCTCTTAAGCTTCCAATATAAAGCCTAAAAACAGTACCTGACCTGGCAACTGAACTCAAAGACCAATGTTTAGCTGCTTGCAGTTACGATCATAATAGTAACTATGCAGTCCATAGAAGTGAATGTATTCATACATGTTGGGCCGTAAAGATCCTTCTATACCCCGACAAGCCAGATCCAAAATCCCGGAATATCCATTAACAATAACACATAAGGCTACCAACCTCATCATCATAAGCAGGGTTTCCGTAGCTCCTCTTGCTGGCTCGGAGACGATGGTTGCCCTTCCTGTGGCCTACACTAACGCTGTCCAGACTATAGGCGTCCAAGGAGACGGGTGTGCAGCGCTGGGCATAGATGCCACGGCGACCGCGGCGGCGGACTACCAACTGAAAAGGAAGATGGTGATGATAAGATTTGTGACTCTGTAGCAGATAGCTTTTTTATTGTCTATAGACTCGTACTTGACCACTATCTCACCTGATGGTAAGCGATGATGTGGCCGACGGTGAAGCACACTTGTCTAGAAATAAACTAGTCACTCTTAACTTAAAGACCCCAAGATTCGCATTGCAGGTAAATCGTGTAAGGTATCTATACTTCTATACTATAATATAAATAATATCATAAAGCTGAAGAGTTTGTTTGTTTGTTTGTTTGAACGCGCTAATCTCAGGAACTACTGGTTAGAATTGAAAAATTATTTTTGTGTTGGATAGGCTTTATAAAATCACGCTACGAACAATAGGAGCGGAGCATAAATGAAAAATGTTGCAAAAACGGGAAAAAATATTCCTTTTTGAGAGCTTCCGTTGCGTGCGTTGCGTAAACTGTTAAAGTTACGCAAATATCATGTATGATAGAATTGTTCCTTTTTAAAAGTTTAAAAAAAAAGTTTGGGACAGCATATGTGTATCTTTTAAGATTGACTCACTATAACCTTTTTATGGTAATCAAATTTGTCGCGAAGGAGTTTTATCAACATCTATAATAATATTATAAAGCTGCTGAGTTTGTTTTTTTGATTTTAGGGTAGGTAGGAAGTCGTAGATAGCCATTATCGGGATGGAAAGACGGGGACGAAGCCGCGGGGGTCAGCTAGTAGTCCAATAATTTCAAAATGCCTAGCTTTTTCTCAACTATGTTGGGGTCGGCTTCCAGTCTAACTGGATTACAGTATTTCACATGGAGCGACTGTCAATCTGATCTCCACAAACCAGTAACTATATTTGAGACAAGCCCACCGCACTATTCCCAAACCACTGGAACTCCTGAAAGCCAGAATCAACAGTGGCGACCACCAGAAAATAGGCACAAAGGGTCGTTTACAATGGCAAAGTCCAGTTGGCTAGCACCACGGATAAATAATATTATTATTAATACTAATGGGTCCTAACATTGTGAGCTGTTTTATAATATTTGATTCCAATAAATAGGTATGGCAAAAACGCTTGAACGCACGTAAATTTGTTCTAGTTTCCACAAGGTCCGTAGGTATAGTAAATAACTCTGGATGCAGCCTTTACATTATCCAACATATTTTGCACTCATTCTGCCAAAGAATACACTCCCATAACATATGATGTGCAGATTGTACATATTCGCAGTCAGATGAAGAACATTCCCCAGTAACTAGGTAACACGATACCTCTTGTCAAGACTGGTGTCTGATTTTATGGGTTCCGACTTCCGTAACGACTGTCATCTTTAAATTACGCTCGGGATAAACGACTTAACGTGCTTGCCGAGAAACAAAAGAGTCTCGGTATATAATTAATGGTCACCCATCTACCGAATGACCTCGGCAAACGTTGCTTAACCTTGAAGATCGACCTGGCTATTATTTCTTAACCACGAGCTTCTAGTTTAGAAATGAGAATATCCGCAGGAAAACCAAAGTTACCGACTTTGCCTGAAGAATTGCGAAACTTAAGGCGCAGATACCCCTCAGAGCTGATTTTAAAATGAGAATCACGTCTAAACGGCTATACGTATACTTTTGAAAAAATATATGTGTTACATAAGACCATTTTCTTAATAATTTTATCTAAGAAAACTTTGGAGTTTTATTTGTAAAACATAGCGTAATTAATTTGTAAAGTTGTGTCTAACACGTACAAAAAAACGACAATTATATTAAATAATAAAAAAATTGTCGCCATCTCAAAGACAAATTAAATAATCTACATTTTGATCTAAGGATTTTTTTTAAAGTCATAGAATAATAAGGAAAGTACAAAAAACTATTAAATTTTGGGTCGCGCGGGTGTGAAACGAGTGCGTGTTTTCTTCCCTTGGCGACAGTCGTCGTCTTAAGTGGCAGTGGGCAGGGCACATTGCTCGCAGAACGGATGCCCGATGGGGCTGAAAAGTTCTGAATGGCGACCGCGAACCGGAAGACGATGCGTTGGAAGGCCTCCCACTAGGTGGACCGATGACCTGGTTAAGGTTGCGGGAAGGCGCTGGATGCGAGACGCATGGGATCGGTCAATGTGGCGACGCCTGGGGGAGGCCTATGTCCAGTAGTGGACGTCTTTCGGCTGAAATGATCATCATTATCATCAGATGATGAGCTTCTAGTCCGACAATAACAGAAGATAAATATATTTATTAGAACAAATGTGCTTCCACACAAGTTACACTTTCACTGTCCTTGAAGCAGACAGAACTATGTAATAATTAAACAAGCGCCATGAATCAGACGCTCATACAACTAGGAAAAGGTAAATATCGATGACACAGACTAAGAAATGTCTCGGGCTGTGTCATCGATGTGGATTTTAAGCTTTACGAGAATAGCGAATGGAATTCAATGCTGACCCTAGACATCACACCTACATATCCCGAAGGCACGGGGTCCCAGCGCTAACAGAGAAAATTTGGTTCAAATAAATGTCACTAGATGGCGTGATATACATGGATTTGTTATTGAATTGTGTGTAAAATTAACGTTTTCTAAAATTTATCATAAAAATTGTATGGTCTTTTTAATCAACTCTCTTAAGCACAAAGTTAAGGAAAATTGGGCTCGTCGGCGTGGGCGCGCGTCAGCGGAGCGGCCCGCTGCAGCAGCGCCCGCGCGCGCCGCCCCGTCTCGGCCATTCACATTTCAAAGATTATTTGAACGGATCATTTACAATTGATTCCAATACATCTGTAAAAACGTGCAAAAAAATCTATAAAACAAATCGTCCCTGTATTCAAAGAAAAATAGTCACGAACCGAGAAAACCTTTTACTTGCAAGTCGCTGCTAACACCATCTATAGCCGCGGAACAGAACCGAACGCGATCGAACGAAGTACTTATAAAAATAATCAATTTAATCATACGAAAAACGCTAGTTACGTCGGCACGGTTTCTATGTATGGGATGAGGCATCTGTATGCTAGTATTATATTATCTGTGCCGAAGGTTTAGACAAAATATTAGGTTAGCTTAATACGGAGCCACAGCCTATTGCTATCATCCAAGCACACATCCAAAGTCCAAGCTACTACTGAGAAATCCCAGAAGTAGCGACCGATAATACTTTCAAAGGATTTGAACGTCACGCCAATACATACAAAACATCCACTTTTGATAGGACACCACTGACGTCAACCGAGCACGAAGCCAAACTCCTGAGAAATTCCATACTGGAAAACCAGATAGGTAAAACTTTCAAGGGATAATTGAGAGTCAATGTCATCGTAACGCCAAGTAGCTCAAGACGGTCCGTTATTAGACGGTCACATCTCGGAAAGTTGAAGCCGGGGGAAGTAGGCTCTTTTCAGCGGAAAAAAGACACGCATGGGTTTTAGCAGCATTAAACCTGACCAGACTGCAAGGACAGGTTCAAACGCTCCACCATGCCCTCACAGAGAGATCGGATCTGAGGCCCGTGCGTTGGACAAGTATTTATTTATATAAAATTCATGCAACATTCAGTTACATAGGTGGACTTAATGCCTGAGGAATTCTCTACCAGTCAACCAAGGGTGGTGGTATTTCCCTACCAACTATATACATTATGGTACGCAATAATGAATTGAGAGTTGGGACTCGAATCAAAACAAAACTGTGATTTTTATGCGGTACCCACAGCCTCCTAACTAATTGCTCAAACTTAGAGCGAAGTAAAACATGCTAGACATGGGAAACGTTCCAAAAATAAACACATCATGTGTCACTCCCTGAATATATTCTGGGGGTTAACCATAAGCTCTTAAACTAAGGGCATTTCGAGTGTGCGTAAGGGACAGATGTATCTGACTTGTATACAGCTGTCCTTTTTTCCCAGTCCAGCATGATAGTTTTGACACGTCATGGTACGGGGGCAGACCACGGAACTTACAATTGCTAAGTGCTACCTACGCATATTTTGCAATTACAAGTCTTAAGTAATTTTGCTAATAACCTATGTGGCGACATCTTGAAATGGCTTTCGTCTACTCTGTCTACCACACACCGCGGTAAGGTTTTACTATCCGAACTGCTGCCAAAAATTAAATCGCGTTGGTGTTACTTAGAATTTCCGTCTGGAAAAACCCAATAACACCTTTCTCGGTCGGCTTTATCCTGATTCCTGATACACCTAGGTCTGCTATACTACTATAAACATGCTCGGCTTGAGTAGCTGTTTTGTAAAAATGTTATCAACAAAAATTTGCTTCTGCAAAATGTACGAACACTTAATAACATTTAAATTATACTGGCTAACTGGCATTTTTTATTAAAAGCAGATTCCAGCTTAAGAGAAAATGCGGCCGCAGACAGCCGACTGAATTTCCTACGTACCTAAGTCATAATTCGAGTGCCTCTATGTTTTCTTTAGAAGTACTAGAACCCTCAAAAGATGCTCAAAATTGCGCCGTCAATAGAGGTCTAGTGTACAAATTTGAGAACTAGGTATAAATGTAAGAATGAAAAAACTTTTTTTTTTAAAATACTACCGACTTACAAATAATAAACTAACTACAAATGATTAATAACTTTAATTTTGGAAGTCGATTTCATTTGTAGGTACCATTTTTTTGCGTTATAGACAACGACTTCCAAAAACAAAGTTATTTTTCACTTTACAGTTTTTTATTTGGAAACAGGTAGTATTTTTTTGCAATTTATTTTTCACTCTTTAGTTGTACCTACCTAATAGGCAAGTTAGAGTTCCGTTGTATATCTTCTAAGTTCTTCATCAGATCTTCACCAAATTAAAATGGGAGCATTTTCAAAACATATTTTTTCAAACAAAAACAGAATTTTTTAAATCGGTCCACAATTCACGGAGATTTCGGTGAACAAACACAAAAAAGCAATGTCGAAAATAGAAAGTCCTCCTTTTTGGGAAGTCGGTTAAAAACATAGGGGCAGTATATATCTTTCTTTTTCAGTTTATGGAATATCTTTTAAATTGGTCCAATATTGGAGGAGGAACTAGGCGAGAGCCAAACCTCGAATTATGACTTTTTACTTAGATAATTCAGTTGGTTGTCTGCGACGGCATTTTCTCTTAACAGTAAATGGCTGATACGGAGATTCATACCACAACCACGGCCTTAACCAGGTGCGAAATTATAGATATTCTGAAACTTTAAGAAAAAGGCACCTCTTATTCACGAAATAAATAGCCGACATATGAAATTCTTATTCTAAACATCAAACTATAAACAATAGGTTATCAACAGGACGTTGGGTTTCAAAGCTCAGCACTTGAGCTAAGCGAACTGTCATCACATTCATCAGACAGCCAGTTCATTCATTCATACCCGTTGAGATAAAATATACTTTGTTGTATAAATATTATAGGTATGATTTAGACATAACAAAATCGTTATGGCTAAAATGTTCGATATTGTTTAGGTTAGGCTTGCGTTTGACCACTATCTCGTCTGATGGATACGGTGACGACACAGACATAAAGCTAACTAGATAACGCAAGTCCATCTGTATGAAAACCATGCGAGCCACTTTTTCACAAACAATTTAAAAACAAATTTACTTACCAATGCAAGAAAACATTTCCATTGCCTCGGCCAACTTTTTCTATACATTCTGTATAGCTCAATATGGCACAAAAAGGCATTTTTAGGGTTCCGTACCCAAAGGGTAAAAACGGGACCTTATTACTAAGACTCCGCGGTCCGTCTGTCTGTCTGTCACTAGGCTGTATCTCATGAACCGTGATAGCTAGGCAGTTGAAATTTTCACAGATGATGTATTTCTGTTGCCGCTATAACAACAAATACTAAAAATAGAATAAAAGTAAATATTTAGGTGGGGCTCCCATACAACAAAGGTGATATTTTTGCCGTTTTTTGCGATAATGGTACGGAACCCTTCGTGCGCGAGTCTGACTCGCACTTGGCCGGTTTTACTAGATTTCGGTGGATTTCCGGTGCCGATAATGCTAAATGAAAAGCTCAGATTACGATCATTGATTCGATTCTTTACTCCGTTTTTTGGCACGCGAAGTACATACAATCGCGTCATCTAGTTAAATTTATGTCTGTGGTGGACGATGACTCACGCTTCCTAAAACTAACACAATGGATAAGGTAAGGCATGTTTTCAGTTTGTCGTATAAGTTGTTGTAAAAGTTGACTAATTGGACCTTATTCAAACTACACTAGAATAGGTAACGACTCCTCTTATGTGAAAATTTCAATTATCCATTGACAAGTCATTTTTAGGGTTCCGTAGCCAAATGGCAAAAAACGGAACCCTTATAGATTCGTCATGTCTGTCTGTCTGTCTGTCTGTCCGTCCGTATGTCACAGCCACTTTTTTCCGAAACTATAAGAACTATGCTGTTGAAACTTGGTAAGTAGATGTATTCTGTGAACCGCATTTAGATTTTCACTCAAAAATAGAAAAAAAACAATAATTTTTGGGAGTCCCTATACTTGAAACTGAAACTATTTTTTTTTTTCCATCAAACCCATAAGTGTGGGGTGTCTATGGATATGTCTTCAAAAATGATATTGAGGTTTCTAATATATTTTTTTTCTAAACTGAATAGTTTGCGCGAGAGACACTCCCAAAGTGGTAAAATGTGTGTCTCCCCCCTGTAACTTCTAAAATAAGAGAATGATAAAACTAAAAAAAATATATGATGTACATTACCATGTAAACAACTACCACCGAAAATTGGTTTGAACGAGATCTAGTAAGTAGTTTTTTTTTAATACGTTATAAATCGTAAACCGCAATTTACCAAGTACGGAACCCTTCGTGCGCGAGTCCGACTCGCACTTGGCCGGTTTTAATGAATGCCGCAAGGCAAAGGGCAGCGTATGAAAAATCGACCAATCACATAGACGGAAATCCACATCGCGTCTTTCATCTTGCATGTGATTGGTCGATTTTTCATACTGTTTGCCAAATTCATTACGCAATAAGGCTGTAAGTTTAGCGGCGATTAGATGGATGGACTGTGTGAGGAGTGATATGAAAGAAAAGGGAGTTAGTGATGGCGTGACGGGGGACAGGACGGTATTGATGAAGAAAACGTGTTGCGCCGACCACAAGTACCATGGGACAAGGGCAGGAAGATTATGAGGTTTAGCGGCTATTAGTATTATCAAAACAAAATTCTGTCCACTGATCCTAAAGTTTGAAATGGCCATAGATCATCCACAGTTCAATCCTTCAAACCATCACCGCAACAGCATCAGTGGGACCCGAAAATACTGGGTTGGTTTATTTAATGATTACCTAGACTCCATTCTGTAAATCATAACTTAATGTTGAACTACAGAATCAAAGCTAAAACTTCAAACACCGACCTCACGGACCTCGAGCGACGGTAAACGCATGCCAAGCAAGGAGCAATACTTTTATTAGTAAAAGTTCACTAACTTGCATCGAGAGCAATGCTCGCAGGAAAGCAATAAAGGAAACACCCAGACCTAATAACACGTTTTGTGAACACAAAAGTAAGGCTTCGAGACCCTTTCAACTTTCTAAGCGAATTCTAAATAAACAAAACACACTAATATTCACACTAATTATTATAAAGGCGAAAGTTTGTAAGTGTGTTTGTATGTTTGTAACTCTTTCACGCAAAAAATACAGAACGGATCTGGATGAAATTTGGCACAGAGATAGATTATAGTCTGGTATAGCACATAGGATACTATTTGTCCCGGGAATTTGTTTTCCTTGGGATAATTTTCACCATTCACGCGGACGAAGCCGCTGGCAGAAGCTACTTAAATAAACTAAAACTAATTTGCTCTATAACAATCTATTAGAAGTCTAGAATTATCTATAGTTCTACTGTTCTATATGTTGTAGAATAATGGGCTTTAAAGCCGTCTAGTTCGTAAGTACCTACGTATCATTGTCTAAACCTAGATCTTAGCTTGATTGTTATTGTAAGCCTGTTTTGTCCCCCTGCAAGCCAAAAGCTCCCTACCCTCTACAGTCTTTATGTTTTTCGAGGTTTATAACAATATTTTCCAATTATTGGGTAGGTGTATAGGAGCCGGTTCCTGAAAAAAATCAAACCCTGCTTAAATGCCCAAAGTATGACAGGATTTTAGGCCAAAGTGGAGCGTGTGTACAAATACTCAATTTAATTCATAAAGCGGAAGTAACTCGTCACGTATTTTTACCTCACCTCTTTATCAAGGACAATGAGCTTGTTAAACTTTTAAAAAGCTATAAGGACCTGACGAAAACAGCTGAAGAACATAAAATCAAAAGTGCCAGCGATTTCTGATAAAGTTTCTAAGAAATTGGCCACTCAAATCGAATGGTACGCGACGTGGTGACGTGTGAAAACGTGGCCAATTCAAGGGCCCGCTCCAGGCCACTTGAGTTCTTAATTTATGGGTGCCCTATGCTTGGGTGTGTCCACTGTTGTACGGCAGGTACGGGTAAAGTTTAGTGCCCAGTTATTTTTTTTAGATGGGTGCATTTATTTAATGTTTTTTTGGTCTCCGTTATTCTTTACTGATTAATTTCGTTGCGGGATCCAATACAGTTAAATTCATTCTCCGGGACTTCGTCGAGCTTCATTGCCTCGGCGCTTTTCTGGTGGTCACCACTGTTGATTCTGGCTTTCAGGAAATGCAGTGGTTTGGGAATAGTGCGGTGGGATTGTCTCAATGTTTAATGTTTTCGTGCTGATTTTCACATGCCTTTTTTGAAGTAATAATGGAGTGCTTGAAAGTACGGTTTTGGTATAGGTAGTTGTAATCTGTCTTTGCCGCAGTCGGTTAAAAAAACTATGAAACTATACAATTTATAAAAAAAATATTCCCCATTTTAGCACTATGCGATAATAATTAAACACAAAATTCGACTTTTTTACAACTCCTTTAAAGATGGTTTGGCAGTGTGCTAGCCAAGTTTTCAAAAATGACGTTGATTTTTGTATTATTTTGCTTTACTTATGTTAGCTAAAGCTTCTTTTAACTGAGCTATTACTTATCATGGAAAATTTTCACATTAATACAGACTCGGATCAATGTATGAATGGAGCCGCGCACAAAAGGTCCGTCATCAGCCTGGCGTTGTTTATAATTTGCATTGTAAAAACATCCTCCGGGCCGCGATACTGGCGACACCTACAGCTTACTACGAACATAGGTTACATGAGTATGGATGGCAGAAAGTACGCACTGGAATTATATTATAAGTTTTTTTAAAGTGTGCATTTTTCAATCAGAGTTAGCTATTTGAGATTTCTTAGTAATCGAACTCAAAAAACAGTGTTGTATCTTTTAGTAAAAAGAATTATGAAACTAAAACATTTAACTTATGAGAAAACGCGTCTCACGTTACACTACCATTATTAATTTATGTCGCAATTCAGACAAACAGTCACGTATTATACAAGTAAAGCACCGAATTTTGACACAGTCGACGGCATGACTTGATTTATTGATTGAATAATTTAGCTCGGCATTCTGATTTTATCATTCTTTATATGTGATTTTTATGTATGGATAGACTTGTGAATAGCTGAAGCTATCCATACCGTTTTACGCAAATCTTTCTTATTTCAGAAGTACCCAGCTCTGTTGATTTTTTGTAAGTTATCGCTTTAATGCTAGATTGGCGTTAGGGATTGTAATCGCTACCAAACTCCTACGTCTACATCAGATAGACATATATTTTTACTAATTTTATGGTCACCTCCGAAATACTGGTAATATTTTGCTTATAAGCTTTCTGAAAGCAATGCAATCATTGATGGATTTTAGGTCTGAGTGGGGTATTTCAAGACAGAACCTATTTTTCTCATTTTTTTTCTAATTAAAATGAAATGAATTCCTGAAAAGGAACAGACACGGCTATGATAATTTCTATTGTGTCTGCTAATTGACAGATTGAGGGTCAGCATTTTGACACTTAAAATCCAAGACGCACCGACGGCAGTACTTTCGCAAAGCCATGCATGGTTCAACTTGCAATATCCCAGTCCTATAAGGTGGCGGGAGCCCTGCGCGGCACAGTGACGTATCACCCGCCGACCGGCGTGTGCGCAACCAATCTCCTTCATATTACACCTCTTTTCTTTTATTTTCATCATTTGAAATGGAATTCGATATTTAAATATATTTTTATTTCTTTTTTTATGAATGATATTGGTTGTTGTAGCGTCATTAGTTTTTATTTTATTAGTGTTTCGTAATTTTTAGGAGAATTTTGGGTGAGTTCTTTTTATTTTTATTTTCAGAGCGTCTGAACTTTATTTGATTTTCAACAAGCATGTGTGTCTTTTTTCAGTTTTATTTACCATTTGGAACTTATTAACGATTACATACATTTTATTTGAATATTTATTTTTGGCAGTGGACCTTTTCACAAACTTTTTCTTTTTTCCCTGCGATTTAACTTGCATAATATTTTAATTAACTTAAAATTGTTAAGCGAGAATATTCAAATAAAGTAACAATTCATGAATATTTGCCTAAACAAAACTAAAAGTTATATTTTGTACCCTCATTTGTACCTCGGTTTTATATCTAGGGTCAGAGAAATTTCGTTTTGAAAGCTAAACTCCATCCAATATTTTTAGACTTCATGCTCAGAACATAATTACGTGTTCAATAGATTGTATAGATTGTCGATCGAAGCGTATCTACTACTAGATAAACTATGTAACATTAAATAAAAATGTGTCTAGTGGTTTTAAAATTTTACTTGTGTTAGTATTTTATTTAGGTTCCATTTCTACCTCATTAGCCTAGAATTCGGAACTTTCGGAAGCCAGATTACTTAACATGAGCTCCTAGATTTGTTTTACATGTCGGTCAAAGAACTATTGAGTTTCTTCATTAGGAGTTTCAGTCAGAGCGTCTTCTTTAGCAGAAGTAGTAGTTTAATTTTGTACTTGATTGAGACCAATATGCTTGGCCCACAGACATAAATCTAACTAGGTAACGCAAGTCCCTCCATCTGTATGAAAACCAAGCGTGCCACTTTTTCACACACAATTTAAAAGTAAGTTTACTTACGAATGAAAGAAAACATTTCCAATGCCTCTGCCAACGTTTTCTATACAGTCTTTACAGCTCAATATGGCATAAAAAGTTTTTCTAGATTTCGGTGGTTTTCCGGCGGCGATAATGTTAAATGAAAAGCTCATTTTACGATAATTGTTTGTAAGTTTACTCTGTTGTTTGACATACGAAGTACATACATTCGCGTCATCTAGTTAGATTTATGTCAGTGGCTTGGTCCTAATGCATGGGACTTCACTGGTGAAATTTAGGTTCACACGTAGGTATATATTTACTCCCTATTTTTCAGGGAATACACGCGTGTAATTATGTCTTTGCTACATAGCCTTTTACGTGCATTGTACTTGTATTCTAATAAGGATATGTCAACCATGTAAACGTGAAAGCATTTAGTCAAAAAGTTGATTTTGTTTACTGAAATACCACTGAAGGCCTGCTTCAAACTTTATCATTCAATTAGCACTGATGAAAATCATCAATCATCATCGTTTTAGGAAACCAGGGACATTTAGTTTTCAGTTTCAGCACGTATTTCATCTTATTTACTTTTCATAATTAGTATGAATGTATATGTATGTATTACTTTACGTATATCCCTTCATCAGCATCATAACCAAACACCTGACTTCGCCCACTCCTGTGGCGTATCTCTTATTGTGCAAATCCCCACATTCCTATGCCAGCCTCATCCGGGTTTTACCTGCGATGGGAGCAACGTCGTGTCGTTATACCCATGTATGTTTATTTTTATTTTTTAGTATTGATAGACTCTCGCTTGACCACTATCTCACCTGATAGTAAGCAATGTGGTCGACGGTGAGCACGCTTGCCTAGAATAGGTTAATTCACTCTTGACTTAAAGACCCCGAGGTTGTAGATATCGGGAAACATAAAGACTCCGGCAGGGATAACTACTCCTTAGCTGTTCACATCATCATCATCATCAGCCTTTTAATGTTCCCCACTGCTGGGACACAGGCCTCCTCTCTGTGAGAGGGAATGGGCCTTAATCCACCACGCAGGCTCAATGCGGGCTGGTGGATGTCACATGTCTTCGAATTTTTGGTTTTAGGACAGTTCTAGATGATCGCATAATGAAAGTATTTCCAAAACGTTTAGTGCGTATGGGTTATGGCATATTAAGACCTATTCCTTGGTTAAAATTAATTAGTGAAACCGTCTACGTATCGTTAAAAGTTTGGAAATAGGTTATCTCTGAGAGCTTTGCGTGCTTTTCTAAAGTTTCTCGCAAAACCATTAAAGTAAGGGACAGTATTATAGCTGCATTAAAATTAAACAAAACAAAATATAAAAAATATATTATTATGATCGTAAATGTTAATTTATAACCGTTATTTTCAAACTAAATCGAACACTAGCAACATAACAAGACGTTATGGAAAGCAAATGAACCAAAAAGCTGCCCATTTCCTTTTTATTGGTTACTTTTTCATGTGTCCGTGCATTTTAATAAAAACTACAAAAATCAAAATCATGCAAGTACCAGGGAGCCATATCTAAAAAAGAGTTCTCCAAACTTGTGACCGACATAATCTAACGGCCGTCCAAGTATGCCAATTCTCGTTACTAACGATAACCATATCTCGGTGTCGGGTGACCACATTAGAGCGCTTCGAGTTGCAAACCAAGGAATTTTTATCGCCAGACTCGACGAACGAGACCAACTTCCGATGAGATATT